>OZ010788.1:85703224-86903224 GCA_963932465.1 Maratus speciosus
GATCCAGACTCCTTTCTAGTAAGCTTTTTTTTCTTCCTTCAAAATTTATAATTTGGATAACTCTATGGTAACAAGGAATGCAGTATAAAGATATTCTAATGTATTTTGATGTGTTTCAGACATATTTGGTCACGTTTACAAGGTGAATTTAATGATGTGATCCATATAACGCAAAATTCTATATCATGCACAACCTTGCGTTTTTAGGTTTGCATTATAAAGATCTTCTACTGTATATCTAAATGAGCTATTTTAAGTGATCCAGAGTCCTTTCTAGTAAGCTTTTTTTTCCCTCCTTCAAAATTTCTATAGCACTTTTTCTTACTAAGATTTTACTTGCTGTAGTAATAATAGAGAAGAACCAATTGAAGAATCCGGTGCAAAAATCCGGCCCAGCGTCATTCTTTTTACAATTTTTACTTTTATAATGGTAAGCAGTACTAAAAAGATGCCGTTGATTGGTGCAAGAAACGATGAAGCTGTTTTGATTTATTTGTATGTTATAAAAGATATAATATACAGGGTGGTTATAATTAAACTTCCCCTATAAACAGCATCCTACAGCGCAAACGGGTGAGCGGAATGCAATGAAATTTTGTATATAGACTATACACGAGATGCGCTCAAGGAATTTCGAAAAAGGAAATTAGTTCCAAAATGTCCACCAGATGGCGCTTTTTCCGGAAAAAACATTAAATTTAACACAATAAACGACCACAACGGAATACAAAAACAATATTAACAATCCAGAACAAGAATTATGAGTAATAAAATGTAAAACCGGCTGTTTTGGCCGTTTTTTGTGTTAAATTTCATGATTTTTCCGTAAAAAGCGCCATCTGGCTGACATTTTGGAAATAATTTTTTTTTGTTTGTTTTTTGAAACTCCGTGAGCGCATCTCGTGTATAGTCTATATACCAAATTTCATTGCAATCCGTAGAAATATTAAAATTAGACTCATTACCTCCAATCTACAGCAGATTCTCAAGAAATAAACGAACAATAATAATAAAAACAAATACTGAAGATAGCACAGAAACTTTACTCAAAATAATTGAACAAATAGAAAGTCTAACAAGGAGAGGGCCAACCTTGTTAATCACAGATTTTGATTATTTTAATATATGTTGTAGGGTAGAGACCCCTTAGTGTGAGGTTCAACGGATTGTATCCAACGCTCCTTAGTTCTTGAGAAACCAGGGGGTCTAATAATAGTACACAACTTAAATACTTACTTTGCAACCGCAATGATAGGGTGGTCGTAGCTCAGTTAGTATGGCGTCTGCCGGCTGATCCGCGGGCCCGGGTTCGATACCTGAATGCGCTCCATTTGTTTCTTTTGTTTTATAAATATACTTGTAAGTATAATTAATAATCTCATTGTCAATTAAAATTTATAATATTGTATATAAATTATAATTTTAACCTATTTAATTTTTTACTTTTAACTAAATAGTTGTATAAAAAATCAAAAAACTGTTAATTTTTTAAAAATCACTTTTAAAATGTATTTCATATATTCTTTATCGATGCAATGATATTGAGTAATTGTGTCAATTCGTGATTTTAAAGAAACATCATTTACGCATTGCTTTAATAAAGGAAGTCAATCGATAATACTGTTGTTCGGTTTTTAAAGTAACAAGCATAATTATATTAAAAATTAGCATCAGAATAAAATTACAACCGATTTTTTGCATATTAAAGATTTTTAAAGTTGTAATACGTATGCTTGCGCTTTCAATTATTTTGCTTTTACCTTTATCTTTTTTCTGCTTTTATTTTTATTCTATTTGAATATTCTTTTATTTTATCATAACTAGATGGCACCACAACAGATTTTGTCACGATTTTGGAATTTTTATCATTCAATAATAGATCCAATTTCTTTTTATTAAACTTCTTTAAAGGATGAGAAATAATAGTTTAAAAATAAACAAATGATAAATTTAAGTTTGTTAACATTATAATTAATGTATGATATTAAAATTTGTAATTGAAATTATTAAATTATAATTACAAGTATATTTATAGAAGAAAAAATGAAAAAAATAAATGTAGCGCGTTCGGGTACCGAACCCCGCAGATCAGCCAGCGAACGCCGTACCAACTGAGCTACGACCAACCTATCACTGCGGTTGCAATGTAAGTATTTAACTTGTGTACTATTATTAGACCCCCCGGTTTCTCAAGAACTAAGGAGCGTTGGATAAAATCCGTTGAACCTGACACTAAGGGGTCTCTACCCTACAACATATATTAAAATAATCAAAATCTGTGATTAACAAGGTTGGCCCTCTCCTTGTAAAACACCTTACAGAAATAACCTACAAACTGGAACACACCATTAAAATAATAATAACAGGAATTCCACTGGACATTGACCAAGCGAAGTTAACTACATCTATACAACTCAATCAGCAACAGACCTCCACGATAAGAATACACAAAAAACTACAAAAAGAAAATTCAAAAACATATCAGCTAGTCTTGGAGGTGGACTACGTTACTGCAAATAATATACTAAAACAAAAGGTAATACCACAAGGCTTCAACATGTGCAGAATCTCAGTATACAGACCGATTGTCAGATGTTCGAACTGTCAATTGTTCGGTCATCGGAAGAAGGACTGTCGGAGGCGAGAAATCTGTGCGCACTGTTCTAGAGGCCACCAAACAACGGACTGCCCTTATAAATTAGATCCAGGAAAAAGACAATGTACAAACTGTATGCAGATGGAGAACTATTTTCCACATTCTGCAGACTCACCAACTTGTCCGATCTATAGACATCAACTTTCAATCAGAAATGAATCTCATTCCTAAAATACTAATAGAAGTTCTTTAATTATGTGAATGAATAACTCTAAATATTTCAGTAGAAATAATAACATTGATGTTCAACACAACAACTTTTACACAATAAGAACTTCTACACATTAAAACATTAAATTTACTCAGAACCATTAAACTAATAATAGAATATAGTTCAATTTTAAAATAATCATACCTACAGTAATTTATAACTATAATGCTTTACCGGAAAAGGACTTGTAAATAGAACACTTCTTGAATGTGTTTTTGTTAATTGTATTTAGGTGTCGTCTGTGAAAGTCTCATCTGTGAACTAATTGTTATATTATGTGTTATCTCAAATTTTAAATAACCTAAATTGTCTTGTTTTAAATACTTTTACCTTTTATTAAATATTTAACTTTAAAGGATACGACAGAAATTTCCCTCCTCTGTAGTCCTGCTAGTATGCTAAATCATTAATTTCCCTAATTATTAACAGCTAATTAAAAATTTATAATTCATCTCTCTTATCTTATTTATTTAGCCAGGGCATTGGAAGGGAATTTCGTATTAAATTCCTTATCTCTTAGCATTAACCTTTAATTAACAAAATCTATTATTATCTCCATTCCTTATTATAAAAATTATTCATTATTAATTAACCTATAATTATATAAAAATAGTGTTAATTAATCTTAAATAATTACTTTTAATATACTGTTCTCTTGGGCTCGCCCTGACATTTTGTTATACTGTTTATTAGTCATTCTGTTTGTTTTGTCATTTTAATAATTTTCATTAAACAGGGTCTTCCAACCTGCTGGGACTTCTGGGCTCGTTCGCGGGTGCTGGGGTTTCAGCGGGAAGGGGGATATGTGTTTTCCCCTCGCGGACTAATCAGCTCCTATACCGAAAGGTTGGCTGTCCACGAGTGATGATTAGTGATTAGTGTATGTACTAACTCACTAAATATTAATACAAGGCTACCAACTTTCCGGTACCTTTCAAATCAAATAAGTCGAGAAATTTTATAAGATAAAATAAATAAATAAATACAACAAATAAATTAAATAATAAATAATTAATTAAATAACCATATAGAAGCAAGAAACATTTTATTAAATATACTTTTGGGCGTTCAAACTATGTTTATTTGTTTTTAAAAAACGGAAGGTGGGCAGCTATGTTATTATAAATAAAGTTAGTTGGTAATACTCTGGTTGGTTGGTTCCATACTCTGAGTATAAAGTTACTTTGAGGATAACTTGGTTGAATGAGTTTCTGATATGTTTTTAAACTAACACGTGTATGAATGAGCCAAACCTATCCTATAGAATTTCTAAGTTTACGAAGAGTGAATGCATTCGATGGAATGGGGATGTGCTCTGCAAGTTGCGAAGTAATGTTAATCAGGTGAACGAGTTATTTTAATGCGCTAAAAAATGTGAAGCCACAATTTTGAAGTAGTTCGAGTTTCCTATAAATCATACTAAATTTCAATGAATATTTAAGATATTTAAGATTTTTTTTTCTTTTCAAAAAAACAAAACAAACCTATATCTTTAAATTTGCAATCACTTCCTACCATGTAATAGAAATACACAGAAAAAAGTGTCGAGTGCAACAGCTGCGTTACTGCCGATTTCAATAATGAATTTACCGTCCAAAAATCTGAAGTAAAACTAAACTGATTCTACTTGGTACTGACAAACGTCTCTAGTCTAGGACTTTACTTACCACAAAGTAGATTAATTTTGTAACATTTCTGTAATTAAAAATTTCAAAAGTTTTTGTTTTATTATTTGATACTGCGTTAGCTTCTATTAAAACATTTTAGATTTCTTCACGCTGCAAAAAGAGGTGCTCCTAAAAAAAAAATAAATAAATAAAATAAATAAATATAGGGGAGTTGGGGGCACATGTGAACAGGGGGCAGATGTGAACATCGCAATTTTTCAATAGTTATTATAAGTTTTTTTATTTGAAAAAAATTACTAAAGATGACAGCACTTGTAGACTTATGGTAAAAAAAATTTGAAGCTTTTTGACATTTTATTTGTCTTCTGTAGCCAAAATACTGTTTTTAGATCTCAAAAGTAAAATCTTTGTTCCAAGTTGATAAGCGTATAACTTTATTTATTTATTCATTATTTGAATTTGAGTGTTTTAACATATACTATGAATACTAATAAATATTTTTGATACAGTTTTTTTTCTTCTAAAATTGAGAAATGTTAATGATTTATAAGTTTAACAGAAGCAGCAATGTGGGGCACTTGTGAACAGACAAGTCAGATATGAACAGTACATAAGTGCCCCAATAATCATTCTGATGATTCTGTTTCTTTCAGTTAACTTAATGATAAATAATGTCAGTTCCATTATCTATAATGTTCCTGAAATAGAAGATATTTTCCTCACACAAAGTTGATTTTGCATTGAAACTTCATCAAACACATCTTTCAGCAAATGCACAAAGAGCAACAAGCTCGTTTACATTCAATTGTACTTTAAATAAATTTAATGTTTTCTAAAATGCAATAAGTGTTATATATTATTTTACTAAACAGTTTGCAACAATATTTTTTGTGCATTGTTAATACAAAAGTATTATTTTGAACAACATTTCAAAATTTTCTATTACATTTGTTCTAAACTTGCAATGATGCTTACTTTCATATCTAAAACAGTTATGTATATGATGCTTTGAATGGAGATAGATATGAGTAATATTTTGAGAAAGTAAAATTTTTAAACTGATAACTGCCGTAAAATCCCTATTGTAACCCCTCCCTCTTTTAAAAGCAAAAGGAGTTAGGGGATGGGGGGGGGGGGTTATAGTCGAGATTTTTTTTAAATCATTAAAAAACCCTTTATCTATAATTTACAAGTAAATAAGGCAAATACAGCAGTGGGAATCTTTCGTATTTCGGCAGATTTAAGATAAATAGTATGTAAACGCCCCCCCCCCCCTAAAATTTTCCCCAAACAAAAACCCCTAAGAAAAATTTAACAGTTTTAATTTCTTTTTTAAAATTGCTTCTTTATTTTTTTTTATTTTATTTCAGCAATACTTAATGGATCATCTAAGCATCCACCCCCAAAATATACTTATTTCCATTTTATAATCTTTTGCTTAAACATATCACCCAGAAACTAGAGAAAAAAATATATATATATTTCTTTATGGTGAATTTCACAGGTAATTATAACTAATGATTACGATGACAAATGAATAACAGAATAAAAAGCATGTCAAAGGATATTTTTTCCTTGTGTTCACATGTGCCTCACGTGTGTTCACAACTACCCCGCTGATGGGGCACATGTGAACAATTTTTCGAATTTATAAAACTATTAAAAAATGTAAGAAGAATTATACAGGTGATTTAAAAAAAATACCATGTATAAAAGAAAGTTCTATTTACTATACTGAGTAGGTTTTGTTTATAGAAATTAATCCAGTCATGAGAAAAAGCTATATTTATGCGAACTGTTTACATGTGCCCCCATCTCCCCTACAAGATAAAACTATTTTTGCAGATTGTAATGTTTTTTAGATGCAGGCTCACCGATAGAATAAAATTATACAGAAAACTCGAGTTTTTAAATTTTGGATAAGGCGAGTTTTGAAACTCACGTCCTCATTTAAGTATTGCGCGGCAGCGCAATACTTATTTATTTCCAGTGTCACTTCTCAATGTTAATTTAACATGGAAAAGCCTAAGGAGATCATAACTTTTTCATTTTTTCTTCCCACCTTTTTGTCCCTGATGCCACTCATTTTTTATTCTTTACTAATTCTAATGATATTATAAATTTAAAGTATAAAAACGTTTGCCTGCCGTCAGGGTCAAAACGAATGGTAAAATGCCTTTGCATATGGGTAAATTATAGCCCAGATAGAAACATGGGTCATTGTTTTTTGCATTATTCAAATATTTTTCTTAATAATTCCAATTTTCGCTTTTTTCATTGAAAATCAATGGACATTTTTCATAGAAAATTTAACATTTTTACTTCATTCTTGCAAAAATTTCAAAAGCTGTACTAATAATTTATTTATTTTTAGTTGAAAGATTTTCACGTGATATATTAAATTGAGCTAGTTTTTTTTTTTTCAAAAATTAAAAAGGTGAATATGTCGTCATAGTGGAAATAAAAAGGATATTTTCAGAATAAGTTTTTGCTTTGTTCAAGTTTATATTTTAGTAAAAATTTTCTAATGGATACCTATTTTTACGCAGGTAGCGAACTTAGTGGGGAATTACGTAACTTAAATTTTAAAATGTATTTTTTCCGAGATAAGAACTATTTATATCCCAAGTTAAACTTAGGTAATAGCTTTCTGATATGTTTACATCACCCCTTGGGAGAGCAAGGTTTAAAAATTTAAGTAAAACTTTTATTTTTTATTTTTTACTGTATCACAGCTATAATATTGTTAAATATTAGCAGTAAGGATTCAACCCAATTTACATTGACATTCATAGCGTTCCTGAATAGGGAAATAGGGTATCTAAATTTAAGTTAAGCTAATTTTTTATGTTTTGATTATAGATTTCTTACGCTCAGATTGGAAGTTTTTGTCCAAACTACCGCAACCTGCATTACTGAAGTGGTGAAATATTTTGAATTACACATTGGTAAACTGCATCCCACATTGTGATGCAATACCGCATACATCAAAGACTGATGATGATACTCTCTATTAATTTTGAAATGTGTTCGTCTGAGTGCTGTAGTTATTAAAAAACTTTACATATTAAACAAAAACATAATTTGAAGAACAAATTAAAAAAACAAAATTTATTTCCTACATTGTTTAAGACCGAGAAGGGACATATATTAAGTTATTTCATTCAATTAGTTCTACATTTAATGTTAAATTTTTGTAACAAATTAGTTAAGCCAATTGAAGATTAAAAAATAAAAATAAAATTCATACAATATGATTCGTAAAACACCCTAAAAAAATAGATTCCGTGCAAATGAAATCGAAATAAATCTTAGACTTTTTTTCAAGTTTTGTATTTTGCATGCATCTTATCGTTTTAAGCGCAATTGTCATAAACATAATACAAAATCTGTAATACAAATATTTTCAATTAAAAATGGAAGAAGTCTAAGATTTATTTCGATTTCATTTGAACGGAATCTATTTTTTTAGGGTGTTTTAAGTATCATATTGTATGAATTTTATTTTTATTTTTTAATCTTCAATTGGCTTAACTAATTTGTTACAAAAACTTAAAATTAAATGTAGAACTAATTGAATGAAATAACTTAATATATGTCCCTTCTCGGGCTTAAACAATGTAGGAAATAAATTTTGTTTTCTTAATTTGTTCTTCAAATTATGTTTTCGTTTAATATATAAAGAGAGATTTTCAGTAGAGATATTTAATTCCTTCGTTTCTTTCTGTTTTAGATAAAACTTTAATCTTTTGATTATGGACCACGACTGGCAACCATTTTTATACTAAATTGTACGAAATTTTAGAAAAAAAGCGGTAGGTTTCTCTTTAAAATATCCCTGTATAAGTATATGGTAGAAATTATTTTTTGAAAAGGTGGTACGAATAAAATAAAATAATACTCGTTTGGATGTACGTTGTCCCAACCCCGTAATCAAAAGTTTAATACAGTTTTAAATTAATTACAGTATTCATGATATGTGATATTAATTGTAGATTTTTTTTTTACACGTTTATTCGCGTTTACTCTATCGACTGCAAAAGCGGTTAACTTATTTTCATTATATAATCAAATGAATTATCACTTTGGTGTAAGTGACAAAAGACAGAGACAATTATAGTGATTCAAAAGGAGAAAAGTAATCTGTACTTTAAGAAAAAATATATTCTCCTAACACTTTCTTTTAGGAGACTGCTGCCTGATGTTCTTCTTTTTACAAATCGGAAGCTCCATTTAATTTATTTTGTTTGCTACTTACAGATATTTCGGCGACTCATTTTTCTTACCTTAATTTGATCAGAAGATAAAAAAAAATTGGAAAGAAGTTGGTAATTGATTGTAAAAAACCTTTAAGATGCTTATCTTAATGAAATTAGACTTCATTTTGGTAATTTCAAGTTTATATAAAAGTTATTTTGCGTCTAGACATTAGTTAAACTTATTTAATTTTATTTTCGGAGTGTATGAGAAATGATGAGGAAGAAAAAAGAGATAAGGTGTTAGCATGAGAATGTGACTTTAGAATAAAGATATTACGGATGCAGTTTGCTTGGCTGCAGATTCTATTACAGACGAGGAAATTCACGATGCGTGAATTCCGCTTGTTAAGAGGAGAGAAAATAATTGAATGATGTCAACAAAAGCAGAGATGGTCCACAAATCATAATTGTCACACAGAAAGAAATAAGACCTAAAACGGGTAGAAAAATACCCGAATTGGGTAGAAAGATTCTTAGGTATAAGGTTACCCAATTTGGGTACATACATATAACTGCTTTGGTTACTATTGTGTATCTACTTTGGGAACTGTTAAATATCCATTAAAAAAAAAAAAAAAAAAAAAAAAAAAATCAAACTGGGTAACCTCATACCTAACAATCTTTCTACCCAATTCGAGTATTTTCTACCCATTTTAGGTCTTATTTTTTTCTGTGTAGAAAGAAGGAAAAACGTCTCCATAGATATGCGTTACGTTTATGGTATAACCAAAACTTTTTTGCCTCATATTGAGGACATGGACTGTTGTTTGGAACGGTTTCAAAGTTTTGCGAGTGCTGTTGAGAGCAACAATAATGCTCTGTTAATTCATTTTCGTTATTTTTGGATAACTGCTGTTTGGTTCTAAAACTTTCGTTTTAGAGTGGCAAGAAAGATAATAGTGAGCATGATCCAACAATTGTCTGGCTATTGGGTTCATTTCCATTAACATCACAATTTTACTTTTCCCACTCAACAACTCACATTTACAAATACATTTTCATTCATACATGCATAATTTTTTCAGATAGTCTCATTCGGGTGACAAAAACGCAGATATTTTTTTCATTCTGCATATGTGCGGTACATTTTTTAATTTTTTTTTTTTTTTAGCACACAGCGGTGTTGATGAGAGGGCAATGTAATATGAAAACTACCTTTTTCTTTTTTCCACCCGAGAATAAGTGGTATTGATCATGGCAGATTTTTTTCCCCTTTTATAAACAAATTAACTGTTTTGCGCAGAAGTCAAAATACAGGTTCGATTTTCTATCGCTTCCAACTTTTATGCTTTTTTGCTACCACTAAAATGTAATGGAAATTTTTGCCTTATTTAATCTCAGACCTTTGCATTTAAATAAAGCAACATTTACTATTAAATTTTAGTAATAAGAAGAAAGCGTAAAAGTTTGCAACTATGGGTTCAACCGATGTAAAAAATGAAGAGTAATTCGTGCTTTAAGAAAAGTTAAACCATTCTTCAATACCTTCGTTAGTGACTCAAAACTGTCTGAAACAGGGCTTAATTTCTAACAAAAAAGTACCGGAGCCCTAATATTCTGTGGTATCGGTACTAACAATTGTACCGTTTCCTCCTCCCCCCCCCGCCCCCCCCCCCATCACTCCAATCTGCATATTTATATTTCGTACATTATTTGCAACATTTAAAGCTTTTTTTTTTCTTTAGCAGAATAAAAATTTTAAATATATCCATCAGCATATACTTAGCTGTCAACTATTCCACTTTTTATCTATCGCTCTTTCTGAATAGTAATCTTTTCCTAATTTTAGTGTTAATTAATTGCAGAATTCTGCGATTAAATATGGTAAGGATTATGATTCCGAAATAGTGTTGAAGAAAAAAGGGGTAGTTCGCAGCTATGCATTTTTCTGAAAAATGCATGAAATTTACAGAAATTAATATTTATATTCTGAAGAATGGAAGAATGTTTTTCGATTTCCTATAAAAGGTGCATATATTAAACTTCAATCGATTCCTTCCGCATAACAATCTTTTGTGGTGACTCCCTGAAAATCAGATTAAATTTAAAACTTGGCACCGTTATCGGAAAGATTCGATGTTCTTTTAGAAAAAGGGGAAACACTGCTCGATTGCTTTCTATCAGAATAACAGTACACTGCAATTATATCTACTTATGAATGAAGGTAACTTCGTAAATGTGTTCATGATACAAAATAAATAAAAAAACACTAACGTGATTTTTATATTCGTATGCAGTAGAAGACAACAAACCTAAAAAAAAATAAAAATAAAAAAACTTCAAGCTGATGCTCGTTGGCTAAAAAGAGAAAATATTCTTTTCGGGTTAGCTACATAAAAAAACTAGTATGTTGTGGCCATCACAAAACTTTCTTCTATATAAATCACGTCAATTAAATCATTTAAATAGTATAAGAAATTACATCAATTTAGAACCAATTCGTATCAAAGTATACCTGAATTCAAAGTTTGATGAAAATTCGTGCATTAGTTATTGAGATAAAGCTGTAGGGGAAATTCTGAAAAATTCAGCATAGCAGCGCCACCTGTTGGGCGATTTGCACCAAAACACAAACAGCACTAATTCATATTAAGGTATACCGGAATCTGAAGTTTGATGAAAATCGGTGCATTAGTTCTGGAGCTAGAGCTATTGTGGAAATCACAAAAAATGCAGCACAGCAGCGCCACCTGTTGAGCGATTTAAACGAAAAGGTACAAAACATCATTTCATGTCAAGGACTAACTGAATCTAAAGTTTGATGAAAATCCGTGCATTAGTTTTGGACATTGAGCTATTGTGGAAATCGTGAAAAATGCTGCATAGCAGCGCCACCTGTTGAGCGATTTACACCAAAACATAAACAGCACTAATTCATATCCAGGTATACCTGAATCTGAAGTTTGTTGAAAACCCAAGTATTAGTTCTTGAGATAGAGCTATTGCGGAAATCTCAAAAATGCAGCATAGCAGCGCCACCTGTTGAGCGATTTACACCATAAGAGGCAAAACGTCAATTCATGTCAAGCACTAACTGAATCTGAAGTTTGATGAAAATCTGTGCATTATTTCTTGAGATTGAGCTATTACGAAAATCGTGTAAATGCTTCAAAATGCAGCATAGCAGCGCCATCTGTTGGGCGATTTGCACCAAAACTTTACCAGCACCAATTCATATCAAGGATTAACGGAATCTGAAGTTTTATAAAAATCCGTGCATTAGTTCTTGAGATAGAGCTATTGCGAAAATCGTGAAAAATGCAGCATTGCAGCGCCACCTGTTGAGCGATTTGCACCAAAAACTATTCAGCATCAATTTGTATTAGGCACTAACTGAATATCAATTTTTATTAAATTCCGTGCATTAGTTCTTGAGATAGAGCGCCCACAAAATTTGTGTCACATACAGACAGACAGACGGACGGACAGACAGACAGACAGACAGACAGACAGACAGACTCACAGACAGACATTTTGTAAAAACATGTTTTTTGGAATCTCTGACCACTAAAACGTATAAATCCGTCGAAAACTGGAATTCGAAAATTTTCATGAAACCAATACTTTCTTCTTGTCAAGATAGAAGAAAGTAAAAACAGTCAATTAAAACTTATTCAACCAATTATGGTTATTACTATAAACAAAATTAGCCAATTTAATTGTCCTACTGTCACAAAATAAATCAAACTGAAAGCTAATTCACTGTTCAGTCTATAGAGTGGCACCGTAATTTGAAATAGAATGCAATACGTAATTTTCAAGGAGGAAATCTATAAGTGAATAAAGAAAATTTTGAATGTAAGACAGGTTGAGCTTGAGTCAGTCCAAGCCCATAAACTAATATAAAAATTGGGTCTGTTTTATTTCCATCTCCTATGTTTCGACACATTACGTCACAAATAAGTATTTTGATAAAAAAAGAATGCAAAAGCTTTGAGATGGGAAGGAAATGGAAGAGTAATTTAAGCTTCGGTTTTTTGGAAGCGCTATTGCACTGGGCTCCGGAGCCCTGTATATATGAGCTCCGATGAATTCCGACTAATATTAAAATATTTACTAAAGACAGAGAAGTACCGGAGCTGGGCTCCGACGCAAATTAAGCCCTGGAGATTTCTTTTTCATAAATACGAAATTTCTCAATTACTTTATTTTGTTAGCTGGTTGTCACTTGCGGAAAAAAAGGTTAAACTTTAAATATTTGAGGTTAGAACTCATTTTGGTTATTTCATGTTAATATTAAAATCAATTACTGTTAGAAAATGGTTAAAACTTATTTAATACTATTGCGAGGATATATCAAAAGTTTTCAGAGAAAGAGAAAGAAAAAAGAATGTGTCAGAGAAAGAGAAAGAAAAAAGAATGTGTTAGTGTGAATGTGAATCTGACTTCATAAAATAAATATATTACAATTGCAACATGTCTCTTTAAAAGCGCTAGAGTAAACTAGGGAACTTCATGCTTATAAATTATGCTAAACACGTAAAAGAAGAAAGAATTTTGTAATCAAAGAGAAAAATGAGTATGATTTAACAATTTCAGAGCTTACGAATTGTGCTCTGTTCTATTGAAGGCATTTTTAATATTTGTTATTTATCCGAACTGAACAACGCGAATTCTCCTGTTACACTTTTAAACACATTTTCATTCATGTATGGATGAAACTTTCAAATACTTTCATGTCATAGAATTTTTTGCATTATTATTATTATCATTATTTTAATGCTTCCTTAAGTGTAATATGTCATTTATTTTTGTTGGTCGCTATCTAATGACCAACCTTCCGTGATTGATCTGTCGCAAAAATTGGTTTTAAGACTACTTTTAACAGCATTTTCTGGAAGCATCAAGAGGAATAAAGTTGTTTGCTTCTTTTGAATTTAGTCAAGCGAAGTTCATTCATTTGAGAGCCTACGCTAGTCACACGACGACTAATTAATGTTAAACCTATGGGGTGTTATTTTCAAATTTCTCGTTTGCACTTCTATATTTCATAATTATTGCTATCATTATTATTGTTATTGGAATAGTATAGTTAAGATGGATCTCTATTCGAGCCATTGTTTACTCTTTTAATTTTTTATGGCAGATTGTTTTGTTTATGAAGTCACTTTCTATTCCGTAACCAGTTTCGAAAGTGAAAGTATATTCACAAGAAAAATCTGCAACCAAAATCGAAAGAGTAAAAAAAGCTCGATTAGATATTGTTCTCAGGTATCCTAAGCAAATAAATAAATAAATAAAAATGAAAATGAAAGTAATGAATTTGAAAAGAGTGCTCTCATATGTTTAACATTAGCTTTCGAATTTTGTCGTGTTACAAAGTAGGTTCTTAATGTTTTAAATTAATTATGTGAATGTGAGCCTCTCATAGCACTTTGGTCGTAACATCGGATTGCTTATTTAAAAAAAAAAAAAAAAAAAAAAAAAAAACAGAAAAATATTTTTGTTTTTTGAGGAATGTACTTTTCGTTTAAGCTTAACTGAAAGAAATGATTAAAAATAAAGCTTATAAATGAGAGATCTTAAACCTATTTTATCATTCTTTATGCATACATATATATATGTATATAAACGTACATCTAACGATCTTGTAACTAAAAAGTTATTGTAATAAGATATATTTTTATTTTATTTTTTAAATAAGTGTCATTGACCATAAGATGAGTTGATTTATCTTTCTTCTATAAACAAAATTACCCCTTTGGTATTGATAACAAAAGCGAGAGACGATTACAACGATTTAAAAGAGGCAAAGTAATCAGTACTTCAAGAAAAGATAAATCCTCTTAATATCTTCTTCTAGCAGAATGTCTGCGAACCCAAACCTGGCTGAAGTTTCTCTTTTCATAAATCTGAAGCTTCTCAATTAGTTTATTTTGTTTGTTACTTACAGATATTCCCGTGACTCGTTTTCTTATTTTGAAATCTTTTCTTTCGGATTAGAAGATGGTTGAGAGATAAAGAAATGGAGATTTAAATCTTTATTAAATTGAAAATCCTTTTGATTATTTACTAAAAATTGTAGAGTTAATTATTTCTGCGCTGTAAAAAAAAAAAATCTATAAAGTTGCTAAAGTTTTTCTAGGAAACTGGGATTCCTAGGACTTTTTATGTAACGGCAACAACAAAAATTCATGTAACAGACACACTTTTGCGCCGAAAATCAAAAAATCTGTAAGGTTACTAAGAATTTTTTAGGAAACTGGGATGCCTAGAACTTTTCATGTAACTGCAACCAGGATTACAGGAAAAATTTTAGTACGATTACTGTAATTTTAGCAGATTCATTTGTAAAGTTACAGATTTATGTAGCTTTACAAAAACTAGTTTTGTAGATTTGCCAGCTTTTTTTTGTATAGTTAATGATGAAAGTTTAGTAAGTATTTAATTTTACATCTGTAGAACTATAGATTTTTTTGTACGCTGTACTAGCAGTGGCACGAACTTATATGGGCCCGTGGGACGCGAGTCCACCCAATAATATCATTTCTTTGCCCTCCCAATTACAATTGATTTATTCGTTATTTATTTATTTATTCGCTGAAATGAAATTTGATTTTATAGACATTCTCAAAATAATTTTATTTAAAAAACAGTAAGAACATCAATTAGACTTACAGGAACGCTGAAAGCTCCTTCAGCGGATGTATAATTAAATTTTTCTCTCAAAAACAAATTTCCTGCATATTTTGTCATCTGTTTTAACGTCTTGAATCAATAAAGCACTTAGGCGACAAAAATGTAAGTTTTTCGTGCCATTTCGTTTTTTGTACTTTCAATAGTTAGCATTTTTTTTTTTTTTTTTTTTTTTTTTTTTTTTTTTTCTATCTTTACAAGAAGAAAATATTGGATTCGTGAAAAATTTCAGCTTCCGGTTATCGATGGATTTATAGGTTTTAGAATTTCCTGAACACCATTTGATGGTTTTTAGAAAATAATCTGTCTATGAGTCTGTATGTGACAAAAGTTTTGTGGGAGCTCTATCTCAAGAACTAATGCATGAATTTTCATCAAGCTTCAGATTCAGTTAGTCCGTAGTATAAATTGGTCCTGATTAATTTTGGGTGTAAATTGCTCAACAGGTGGCGCTGCTATATGGAATCTTTTACGATTTCCGCAATAGCTCCATCTCAAAAACTAATGTACGGATTTTCATCAAACTGCAGATTCAGTTAGAAGATGATATTGCTCATGACTAGATTTTGGTGCAAAACACCTAACCGGTGACATGTTGCATTTTGTATGATTTTCCCGATTTTAGCGATAGTTCTATCTCAAGATCTAATGCACGAAATTTCATATCTTTAGAATCCTTATGATGGACATAGATTGCCATTTAATTTCTGCACTGTACTAGAGAATTTTGACGCATTAACATGTATGAGATAGAAGTTTTAGGATTGGCATATTCGACTAGTTCTTATTTATAATAAATATTAATGTATTTATAAGGGAGAACTTATGTGAATATAAATGAATAAAATTATTTATTAAATTATAATTAAATCATAATAAATTTATATATTGCTTAGAAAAAACATAATTTAACTTCGAATTATCATCTTTAGTCATTCACTTCTCTCCCGCTTCTACCTCCACATGCACACGCACTAAGGGGGAAAATTGTATGTGTTATTTTACTCAAAAGTTTCTAAGCCCAACCAATATTTTTCAAAAGTTGGCGCTACTGTCTACTAGTTAAAAATGGTTAATTCTACATGGTTGCAATACATAATGTAGATATGTTTAGAACACGATTGTAAAAAGAAAATGCATGGCCTAAGCGCAACGAAATTTGGCGTAAGTACTGTTTAGAATTTGGTAATGTTTTATAAAAGGGATATAATTCGGATTTTTATGAGGGCCAGAAACAATACTTCAAGGCATAGGAACTGTAAACATTCCATAAAATGTATAGTTTAAGCGGGTGAATCAAATTGTGTCAAAAACTACGCATCTAATTCCAAATATCTGACAGAATGATCCATTGGGTTGTTTTTGCAACTGTTATTGCAGGACATTAAGACAGACAGAGATGGAAATCCAATCTATCCTTTCTATTACACTGTAAAATAAATTCCCGTATGCATACAGGTGATTAGACGATTTTATATGCATTTTCTGTCTTTTCACGGAAATTTTTTATTTTATTTTATTTTATTTTTGTTGTTGTTGTTGTAGTAGTAATAGTAGTATAAATCTTACGTTTTTCTGAAATAAACGGAAATTTTCCCTTTCCTCCTTACTCGTTGAATGTTAAAAACAAAAATGTTCCTTCCAAGACATACAAACGAATATTTTTCTTTTCAATTGAGAGAAATAAAAAAAATATCCTGTTATAGTCTCATCACTGATGTTTTACCCTACAACCAACTCGTCGGATGCGGTTAGGTAGTGCAGGTAACAGAATATTCATCCTACGAGAGTGTATCAATAAGTTTTTGCCCTCACATAGAAATAATTGACGGAAATTTATGAAATTGCTACATTGTATTAGTCCTTTTCTATATAGTCACCGTGCACAGTAACACGTTTCTGTAAACAATATTTCAAAGAAATGAGGGGAGAATGTGTTCTAGGAGGCGCGATGGTAGACCCAAAGGGGGGCATTTTTCTAACTTTTGCCGACCCCCACATGTGACATATTGTTGGAAAAGCACGTGACCACTTATTCATGTTATGCACTTCCGAGCCCCTCCCCCAAAATTTCCCTCCTGGGGACATAAATGGTGTCCGCAAAATTTAGAAAGTGCCCCCCCCCCCCCGCCGGAGAGCAAATTCGGGGGGAGGACCTCGAGAGGTGCATAGCATGAATAAGTGGTCGCAGACCTTTCCAACAATGTGTCTCATGTGGGGCTCAGTAAAAGTTAGAAAAATGCCCCCATATACTACATATCACATAACTATATACCATATACCCATATACCGGCTACTATCGCGCCTCGTGGAATACATCCTCCCCCCTCTCTTTGAAATATCGGTTACAAAAATATGTTACTGTGCACACTGACAACTGACTATATAGGAAAGGACTCATAAACTGTAGCAATTTCACAAATTTCACTAAATTATTTCTATGTGAGGGGTAGAACTTATTGATAGTCCATGGTATAATGGAGAGTAATGAGGTTGATTCCCCAGGAAGGTAAGGTGATGAAAAACGAATAATATGTAATACAAATACCTGTACCATCTAAATGCGTATCAGTAATATATAGTTATTACACATATTTTTTTTATTGCGCAATTGCGCATATTTATTTATTAAAACATAAATTTTCTTTCTTGAAAGCGAAAAAATTCCATCTTGAATACGAGAGAATACCAAAGCTGAAGTTTTGTGAAAAAATAGAGAATAGACGACAACATTTTCCGTTTTTCAAGGATTTTTTAAAAATTTTATTACAGTTTAGGCCTCAATTAACATTATCTTCTGCGTTGTCGTTGTTGGCATCATCATACCAAGACATTTCAAATTTTATATTATGACGCTTGCCAATAATTTATTTTTGCACCGAGACATGACATATTAGTACAAACATGATATATTATAAAAATGCCGCACAGTTGATATCAGTTTGCCATTACTAATTTGGGATCACAATTGTGTCACAGTTTGCTACTGTACCATAAGTATTTTTAGCTAATTAAATAACTTGCAGACTGTATAAACATTAAAGAATACTTTCAGAAAAGTTCGAAGTACACTTATGGTAAAACTTACTATCATATGAGATTTTTTTTTTAAGAAATAACATTTTTTTGTTTAATTTCATTATAAAGAAATACCTATACAGAAACCTGTTGGTGATTCATGTAAGACTTTTAATACTCCCCTCACATCCCCTTCCTCTGTTAATGCCCTTGAAAATGAAGTTATTTTTTCTTGCAAAGAGAAGTTTTTCTTATGTTACTTAATTTTCCTAACGTTAAATAATATAAAATGGAAAAAAATTAATAAACCCGTTTAAAACTATTTTCATATTAAACTGTGAGTTATAACTAAAATAATAATCAATTTATTAAAAAAGTGCTTAAAATTTATTTTACTTTACTACTAACCTTGAAAATGATCACGTTTTTGATCGAAAGATCTCGTGGTTAATGTAACATTTTTCTTTACATATGTTTTTAATGTTAATGGTTTTAAATTTTTAAGACCAGTTTATTTGTAATGAAATAGTAAATAAATTTTAAGCACCTTTTTAGTAAATTGATAATTATTTTAGTTATATTAACGCAAGGTGAATGTGATATTCCGCTCTAAACTATTTGAGTTTTTCTATGAGTTTATTATAAAAAAAATAGTGGGCTATAAGATTGAAATCTTGAGCCTTGAGTTTTCAACCGAACGATTATTTTGCTGAGTGAAACATTATTTTCAAAAGAAACGACTTTTTATGTCATGTGTAGGGAATATTGCGTGTTATCGTTCGACACGAAAGCTATGGGGGTGGCTCTTTGTTAGAAGGTCCCATTCACGGTTATAAAAAATGAAGAAAAAAATTGCATGAAAAGCAAAAAAATACGGACAAGCGTATGATAACTTAACAATATATTAATATAAGTGGAGCAAAATATATAAATGAAATTTAGCTGTCATAAATATTTTTACAAATTTTATCCACTTTTATAAAACGTGGATTTTAATGGAAAAACGATGGATACAGCTTTTACAATTAGTCTAACATATTGAAAAAAAATCACAATTCTTAAGATATACTAATATTTTTTCAGCAGTTTTAAAATGAATTTTCGAGAGAATAATATAATTTACCTTTTATTACAACACAGCATAAAGTAATATATTATCCTCAAAATAATATATGAGTACATATATATATATATATGATTATTTTTTTAAATAAATAAAATGACTATTAAAGCATAACATAAAACCGGTGCAAGAAAAACAGGATTAAGTATTAAATTATTTTTTAAAACTAGGAGTGCTAAATGACCTGTATCGATAAAAGTATTAAAACGAAATGGAAGACCAATGCAAGAGAAAAAAGAAACCCTACTGCGAAATGCTTTATCAAGGTCAATATTCCACAATATAAGAAAATTTAATCATTTCTGTGAAAAATAGACTACGTTTAAGGAAAATTTTGTCTATTTAATCTTGCCCGATCGAACGTGACAAACCATATTAGAAATGAAGTTCTGCTAAATGATCAATTACACATAATAAAAAAAATCGCAAATGCAGTACCAAGATGAAAAAAATCATGTTACAAAAGTATTTTCACATTATGAATGGAAAAAAAAAACATTAAAAATTATCATAATGTGAAGGAAGAAACGACACAAAATCTCTTCACATACTTACACGTACTCTGCAACAGCACTGGAATAATGAATGTTGAAAATATAAGAAAAATTACATATAATTATAAGATTAATTTATTCTGCCAATTTATTACAGACATTAAAACATATTAAGATACAGTAATTTAAAATACACCAAAAAATAGTGTAGATGTCAAAAAGTTTAAAAATAGACATGCTTTAAAACATGAATAAAATATCCGTGCAAATGTAAAATGATTCAAAAATATTTTCACCTGTTACTTTGACATCTACACTATTTTTTGGTGTATTTTAAATTACTGTATCTTAATATCTTTTAATGTTTGTAATAAATTGGTAGAACAAGTGAACCTTAAAATTAATATATGACATTATAAAAGAATGCAATTATAAAACTGAAAAAGTACATGTTAACAGCTATTAAGTTACAGTTTATGCTTCTAAACAATGTTATAACCATAAAGATAAATAAATTAATTAAAAATGAATGATAATTAGCTTCTGAAAAGAAAGATAAAAAAGTAAATATTGAATAATTAATTATAAAATTATACATATATTGCCCATTTTGAGAGCCTTGGGAAAAAGAAGAAGAAGAAGAAGAAGCAAATTAAATTGTAAATCATATAGAATTTTTTCCTTTCTTCCAATTTTCTAGCAATTTAGAACATATATATATATATCCTTAATGAAAGATGTAACAAAAAAAGGAAAAAAAACGAATTGTTAAATACACAGGAAATTAGCAATAGAATAAAAGCATTTTTTCTAAAAATTGTTTGAACCAAAATAGTAAGGAATTTCCATATTTAGTTTTAGTTCCATAATTCTATAAGAATCCGATTTCTTCCGAACTGTTACATTCAATTTTGCTTCTTACTCTGTAGATACTAAATGTTATTAAACATATTTAACAAGGTATTGGGAATAAAACTTCATTTATAATAAAAAATAGTTACGAAAAACAAAAGCCTGCAAGATTCGGATTGTGTCACGTTTGATAATTGATTCTTATGTATTTTTTAGCACTGAATCCGAAAATGACCTTCTTCTTCTTCTTTTTTCTTTCTTTCTTTTTTTTTTTTTTTTTTTTTTTTTTTTTTTTTTAACCATAGCGGCAGGGAAAAAGAATGAAAATCGCAATTTTTGTAAATAGAAAAAAAAGGAATTATTGCGAAAATCTGATACAATAAAATAGACGTAAAACGTTTTTTAATAATAGTTTATTCATTTTTTTGGCTTGTACTATGCATGACGTATGTTCCCTTTCTATTTGCGCCACCTTCTAGGTTACCTCTCTTACGCTGATCAATGAACGTCCCGCGCCCCGTCTTCATCACATTTTTCAAGTATTTAGCTATAAGAATCCCCAGTATAAGGCAAAAAAGTGGATAAATTATTATGGTTAAAAAGTTTTGAATCTGTTTTATAGTACAACAGTAAAGTTATACTTTCAAATTCTAAAGTATGACTTAATAGAGCTTGCATAAATAATTACATTATCAACACTTTTATGCACGAGTTTGTATTGTACAATAATATTCCGAGAACAAATAAAAATTTAAATAAAATTATTGGAAATACCTATGCATTTTTTTTTCATTTGAAGTTTAAATAGAATTTAGATGTAACATAAATAACTAAAATTAAAATAAAAATTGTTCACGTATGTTTCGCAAGTTAAAACAATTAAAATTTTTAGAATATGTTTGTAATATATGATGGATAATTATATATCACGCACGCAATCCGCTCGCTTTCTCTCTTTGACACACGCATCATTATATTTTAATTATGTACTAATAAAATAAACGTGGTGTAAACTAGAGTTTGTTGTAAACTCAATGAGTTTTGTGTTGTGTTTAGACTGCAGCACCGTTCACTGTTGTCACTACATCAGTAAATGTGTCTTGTTGTTTAACATAAAAAAAGGAAACAAGTTGGAAATTGCTCGTCAAACGTGGCAAATGAGGTGCGTTCGTACTATAACTAGTTTTATAATTATTTTTTGCACCCCATATTGTACTGAATGTATACTTTTTTGCACTTCATAAAGCGCATAGTCTGATACATCATTAAAATGCACTTCCAATAATTTTTTCCCATTCCCCGTAATGTAACGGAACACTTTTGACTGTCCCTGTAATTAAACTATACATCCGATTTTCCTAAAATTTGAAATAGCTCAACAAAACTTTGCAACAATTATATCTTTAAAATTTCAGACCATTCGGAAGGCTGTAATATCATTAAAATGCACTTGCAATAATTTTTCCCATTGGCCGTAATGTAAAGAAAAACTTTTGACTGTCCCTGTAATTAAACTATACATCCGATTTTCCTAAAATTTGAAATGGCTCGACAAAATTTTGCAACAGTTATATCTTTAAAATTTCAGATCATTCGGAAGGCTCTAATATCATTAAAATGCACTTGCAATAATTTTTCCCATTGGCCGTAATGCAAAGAAAAACTTTTGACTGTCCCTGTAATTAAACTATACATCCGATTTTCATAAAATTTGAAATGGCTCGACAACATTTTGCAACAATCATATATTTGAAATTTCAGACCATTCGGTTGGGTAGTTTTTGCTCTGTTACATGCGGACAGACGGACGGACGGACAGACGGACAGACGGACGGACAGACGGACGGACTGAACGACGACTATAGGTGCTACGTATTTATATAATTACGAACGCACCTAAAAAGAAAGAAAATGAAATTATATATTTATTTTCCTAAACAGTTTTCTTGTAAAACATAAAAAAATGCACTTGAAATGCATTCTTAATAATACAGCCCGTTACTGGAAAAATATTCTCTATGGTGTTGGTTTTTATCGTACAGAAAGGAATAATATCTAGTCAGTGCGACAGTATTTCTTTAGATGTTCTTGTAAAATCGAGACGAAATAAACAAAAAAAGGGAGAAAAATGTATTGTAGGTAGTGTATAGGAAGATTGCCGCCGTTTCTTCTTCACCTGGTGTACACTCAACGAGTTTCGTGGTTTGTTTAGACCGCAGCATAGTATTTGTTCCCACATTAATAGGTTAATACCATACGGAATTCAGGGGATGTAGAGATAGCAGATAGTAGATGAAAAGCAAGTTTGCAATATATAGCATTTTGGGTGACATTATCCAGTTTCTCTTCAGCGTCTTATGTTTTTTCTTTGTGTAATATGAAGTTTTCTGTAAACAGAAAGAAGAAAAAGAAATCTACAATAAGTCGGAAATTGTACTTCAAACGTGGCAAATGAGGTGCGTTTGTACTATAACTAGTTTTATAAATATTTAGATCTTGGTGCAATAGCTGTTGCACTCTTATGCAAAAAAGAATGAATACAAAATTGATTACGATTATATATATTAAATTCAGTAATACGGAAATAATAGGAGTCCATCTGAAATAGGATGTAATCACCACGGCAACCTAGAATTATTACCTATCATTGGATATCATTGAGTTAATTACGTATGGTAGGATTTAATAGAGTGAAGAAAACTTTTAAATATTTTTTTAAGTTTTGATTCAATTTTCATAAAATTTGAAATGACTAGCCAAAATTCTACAAAGATTATATATATTAAATTTCAAACCATTCGCTTGGGTATTTTTTGTGCTGTTATATGCGGACAGACGGACGGACCAGACGACGACTATAAGTGCTACTTATTTATATTACAGTCGGACCTCTATTGAACGAACCTCTATTTTGTGAATTTCTCTATTTTGCGAACTTTTACTTGAAACCAAGAACATTTTGCAAATTTCTTCGTAAAATAACCTCCAAATAGCGAAGTGCATTCTCTATTTAACGAACTTTTCTTTGGGATCTAATTTTTTATTCTCCCCATTTCTTAAAATATTTCTGGACATTTCAAACTTATTCTTTCTCTTAACACATTTTATGATGATCAATGACCATGAACAGGTCTTACCAGGCACCTAACTCACCGAGAACAGTAAAATTGCTGTGATTCTTTGCTTTCCATTCAAGAAGTGCAAACTTTCAATATTCCCTTTTAACCCTCAATGGAGCTGCCCCATGTCCTTAAACTATAGTTTCGCTTTTTCTAGATTGTTGATCATGATCAATCGTGTTGATAGTTTCGGTTCTTGTAGCTCAAAAATGTCAAAGTGAAAGTGCTTGAGCATCAAAGAAAAAATATTATTATTGATGAGGTGGATAAAAGCGCGAAGAAAAAGAAAATTTGGTATTCCTCCAAACAACTTATCAACCATTATAAAAAATCGTGATTTTAATGTAATTTTTTTTTTTTTTAAACTGAAAATACAATGTATTTCTAGACAATATTTTGTTTCATTCTTATTTCCCTTGCAGTTTTCTTTTTGATGGGTAAAATAAATAAAACAAATAGATATAATTTATAAAAAAAGTGTGACTAATTACTTTTTTTAAATTATATTTAGTGTTTATGGACGTAAATTACGTTTTATGTAGTTTAAAGTATTTTAAAAAGTGACTCTCTATTTAACGAATTTTCCATATAACGAACTTTTTTTCGGGATTTAGATACTTTGTTAAATAGAGGTCCGACTGTATTATAAACGCACCTAAAAGTTGCATTAAAAATTGTTTGAAGGATTTATAAATTAATTCCGTTATTTAACAGTACACAAATTTAATTGTTTTTTGAAGTAATTTTCACCGCAAACAGTTTTATTTGACCATTTACGTTTTAAAGTTTATTTTTGAAACACGGCATATTGGAAAAATATCCGCAAGGATTTATGTTATCGTACAGAAAATAATATCTAGTCAGCGCAACAGCATTTCTTCAGATGTTCTTGTGAACTGAAGAGAGAAAGAAACAAAAAAAGGGAGAAAAGAGGGATTCTAGGAGTGTAGGAAGGTTTTCGCCGTTTCTTCATCACCTGGTGTAAACTCAACGAGTTTTGTGGTTTGTTTAGACCGCAGCATCTTTGTCGCGACATCGGAGGATGTAGAGCAAGCAGACAGTAGACGAAAAACAGGTTTGCAATATTTGGCGCTTTATCTTGTGTGACATTATCCAGCTTCTTTTGAATATTTTATGTTTTCATTCGTATAATATGAAGCTTCGCGCAAACAATAAAGTAAGAGGGGAAACGGATCTAAGAAATATGAATGTGGCATTTGAAAGAAGAAAATAAAATCTTATGTTGCAACAAGAAGTTTTGAGCTTTTAAATCAAGCTCGGCTATTTTGTTGGGCCAAGGAAGCTATAAAAAATTAATAAAGATAGCATAACTCAAAATTTGGAAAAACACGCTAAATATCAAGCTAGTTTATTAAAACTGTGATCTACATTACATAGCAGTTTAAATGTTGCAGTTATTTATTATTATTATTTTATTATTATTATTTAAGAAGTGCACCATATTAAAAACAGTTCATGAATAATTGTAGCGCGAGTTGCTAATCTTAATTTTATATTTAGTCTAAATTGAGAGCTGTTATTTAATTTTTAATTCCGTCTTAAAAGCTGGAAATTTCAATAAACACTTTGTACATAAAACATATCTGGAACTAAGGGTTTTCCAAAAAATATTTTTCAATTATTTCTTATTTCATTACATGGTTTTTCAACTACAAAAGTTAGTCATTCTATTCCCTATATTGGATAGTTATTCTGCTTTACTATTTTGGACTGAATGAAAGGCGACATTTCCTTTAAAATAAAGTTTCCTTTTTTTAAATATCGTTTCCTTCTATTTTAAATAACCAACTTATGATAAAAAGCACCTTGAGGCTCATGATGAGGTATCTCATAACACCCTGGGAAATCCGGAGATAGCAATTCTGTCTAATGGTACATGATACGGGAAAAAAAAAATGTCAATTGTAAAGTTGTAGAGCGTCCTCGATTTAGTATGAAACGATTTCTTACATTTACAATTACTTAGAAGCTGTTTTTAATGTCGAATAACCAGCATTGCATTTTGCATTTCCAATAAATTGATCATGACCTTGAACTTATACATAACTTCAGTGATCCCCCCCCCCCCCCCCATATCTCCTAACTTTTCCGAGATAGGAACGCTAACTCCACTGGGCTAGGGGGCGCTGCCAGGTATCTCATCGTGTATCGCATAACTGTTTTACTTCTCCTGGATACAACATTCATACTGTTGTTGGGTTTACTAGTCATATGAGAGGAAATGGATTTGAGGAAACACCCTGTATAGCGAGTGTTTACAAAGAGCTTTTCAAATGTTTTCATATCATTATTTCGATTACCTGGAATTCTATTTACCTGTAATTTTAAGTTGTAATGGTCGTTTGTCAAATAATTTTAACAGGAAGTACAATATACGAATATTTAAATAGAATATGAATTATCTTAGAGAAGGAATTATATTATCTATTATACTTCTATTTTTTAATAATTTATCGAATATGAAAATGAACTCATTTTTACATGTCTTATAAATTTTTATCTTTATTTTATGTGTACACTTATGCATAAAAATCAAATTAAAATCAGTAAAACAAATACACTATAATAAAACAAAACGTAAAAATTTAATTTTTCAATTTTATTTTCATTGTCTTGTTGTTGTCGCATTGTTTCATTGTCATTGTCTAAAATGGAAAAAATAAACCTAAAAATTGATTACACAAGCCTGCGATGGTTGTGTTTTTTAACTTTTAATAATTGATTTTTAAATATTTTTTAGCACTGAATTAAAAAATGATTTTCAGTTTTAACCACAACGTCAGGAATTTTCGTAAATCTTAAATTTCAAAGGTAAAAAGCCAAAAAATACCAAAAATCTCATACTAAAAAATGAAAAAGCTAGTTATGTTTTTTAACTTTTGATTTTATTTTTCTGTATTTTTTAGCACTAAATCCAAAAATGACCTTCATTTTTACCCATCCTGTCAGAAATTTTGTAAATCAGAAATTTCAAAGAAAAAAAAATAATAAAAAAACAGCGAAAATCTGATACTATAAAATAGATGTGATGGTTGTGTTTTTAAAATTTTCCTAATAGATTTTTATGCACCTTTTAGCAATGAATCTGAAAATGAGCTTAAT
The DNA here is from genome assembly GCA_963932465.1 of Maratus speciosus. NCBI lineage: Eukaryota > Metazoa > Arthropoda > Arachnida > Araneae > Salticidae > Maratus > Maratus speciosus. The sequence continues at coordinate 85,730,344 of OZ010788.1, forward strand.
TTTTAAGCGCAAATCCTAAAATTCAAAGTTAAAAAGTAAAAATATAGCGAAAATCCGATACTATAAAATAGTTACTTATAAAAGAACTTATTACAACTGTATTTAAATAAATAAAATACGACTACGGCCAATCAGTGTGTGTAATATATTTTTAAATTCATAAATGAAATCACATAAATTACTTACAATTATATTCCCACAATTTTGGACAATTAAAAACTTATCCATCCTCAGGGATAGCATTGCGGAGAAACAAACACGGTCTTATCTGTACAATATCTACATTATATCAATTTCAAAACAAATAGACTATTTGTTATGTACGCTGATTGGCCATAGTCATGCTTTATTCACTATAAAATAGATGTAAAATCTTTTTTATTGAATTTTATTTTATGTAATTCAATAATTCGTTAAATTTTTTTGTTCATACTGGGGATTCTTGCAGCTAAACAGCTCAGGGGTCAGATGAGGGTGGGCGGTAGGGGAGTCACTTTTAACTTTTAACCTTAGAAATTTACAATTTGCGAAAAATCCTGACGGGGTGGTTAGAAATGAAGGTCATTTTCGGATTCAGTGATACAAAATACATAAAAATCAGTTATCAAAAGCTAAAGAACACAACACAACTCAAATTTTTCAGGCTACTGTTATTTTTCACCTGTGGCATTTCTCTTATGAATTGTCGAGGGTTAACAAATTTTGACTCATAAGTAATTATACCTGAAGGTAAAATAAGATTTTCTGGCGAAGCTAAAGTAAAAAGTCATCATAAAGACGAAAAATAAAAATTATGATCACTACAGTTCTATATAGATGTATAATTGACATGCTACCTGGTGTTCTTCATCAGAAACCTTACGTCTGTAAAGAACTTCTCTAATCTGCAACAACTGGCTAAATGTTACGTGCAAATGAAAGGGATTTCGGGCAGATGTTGAACGCTCGTCTAAAATCATTGAAAAAATGAAAGAAGCCTTATGGATTTGAATACATTGAGTGGCAATTTATTAGTATTTTATTTCTGACAGATGATTGCTGGCTTCTGTTACTTACAAATCCCTTTTGAAATTAGTATTCAACAAATAGGTAATACATACGGTTGTAGGGAAAAGAATATTGGAAAATCATGTTATCCGACTTAAGTTAAAGACTAGAGATTGATAGACAAGATGGCTGAATGCTGTCAGGTTTCGGATAGAAAATAATAAGACTGTCATTTATTGTATTTGTGTTGTTGTCAACATCAGAAAATACTCTGTATACAAACAAAAGGAAAAACGTTAGTTATTTCTACTAACTATTGGGTTGTTTAAGGGTATTGTCTAAATGTTTGATAAGCATTCATAGTGTTTAAATAAAGATAAATATTATATCTTTCATACATTTATTTCTTTTTCTGAATTTAATTATCCTTAAGTAGTAGCGAGGTATTTTTTTAGAGATCATACTAAGGGAAAAAATTCGACAAGCATATGTTAATTTATAAAAATGTCTAAAAGCACGTTTTAGTAAATTAAATGTAGAATATTAACACTAGATCAGGGATGGCGAAACTTTTCACGTCCACGTGCCAAATTTTCCCAAAAATATACTTTACGTGATCATGACGTGCCAACAATAAAAAAAAATTAATGGATCAAATAATAATGAATCAAAACTACTTAAAATTTTGTTTTTAGCGTTAAAAAAAAAATGCAGGTAATATGTGATGTTATACTGTAGAAATTTATTTAAAAAATATTATTTCTGTTGTCTTATCTTAAATGCCAAATAATTTATATCCGCTTCGTACTTAGTTATTTTGGATAGAATGAAAGTTTAATTGCACTCACTTGACAAGACGTTTTTAGTTGAATTTTTCATTTTTTTTTCCTTTTTTTTTAACGAAAAGAATGTCTTGTAGAGAAAATTGTCAAAATAGCAAGCGCCAGAAACTACAGCTTTTAGTGTCTGGAATTTAATTCCAAGTTGTTATAATTTTACAATGAGCATTTTTGCTTATTACACTTTTAATTTTTGTTTAGCGATAATCTTCTAAATCTCAAAATTTTCTGAGCCAATATTGAACTAGATTCGGATAAATTAAGTTATATTTCAATTTCTTCAATCTGTGTGACAATCACAACCAACCAAACTGATCGGATTCAAGTAACACAGAAAACATCTATATTAATTAATGCATTTTGTGAAATTCTACTATATTTTGATGTAAAACTTAAATCTATGCTGTGCTAAAAATAATCTGCAGCGTGCCACTTATGGCACGCGTGCCATAGGTTCGCCGTCCCTGTACTAGGTAATTAAGCTTAGATTTAATCAAACTATGATAATACGTAAGTGTAAGTTTTCGTTTCAGAAGATAACATCTTGAAAAGTCATTTTATTGTATTTCATTAAAGAAGTGTAAGTTATAATTATAGCGAATATAAAGACATATACATGTAATGCATGTATATGCATACATATAACATATTAGTACAATGTAAATAATAATTGTATTGAATGTGAGAGCATAATAATAATAATAATAATTTACAGGTGCGTGCTAATTATGAAACACCAAACATGGGATGGTTAAAGCAGTTTGCTGTTCGCCTAATTCGATTTATAATATTGTGTTAAAACTACACTTTACAAAACAATAATTGTAATTTTTAAAGAAAAGTAATTGAAAGTGTCAAAATATATTTTGAGATGCATTTCAACTCCCGTGTTCTATATTAGTCTTTAGAAACTTCTTATTATATAGGCACTGTAAATTATATTTTCTTTTAGTTTGATGCATTTATTTTACCCGGTTTCTTCAACATTACAGAATTCAAAGTTTCTTCTTGTCTTTTTTTTTTTAAATATGTTTTTTAATTACATTTTAGCAATGATACCTGTAACTATTTGTAATGGTTTTTGTCTTAAGTATACTTCTATTAAATAATAAAATGAGGGGAAAAATGTACCATAAGATATTTTACGGATTGAAACGGTAAAATAAGACACGCTAAAATTTAAATTATCTTAAAGTTTATAGCTTCATGTACATTTGATAATTATACATCAGTCAATATTAGAAACTTCATTTTAAAACGGCTAACATTTTTTAGCTAAGGTAACAAAGAGAATTTCACAATAAACAAATATGTCAAATATAGTAAAAATTTTCCAATCTAGAAAATAAAATGTATAGCTCAAAATAGTTTGATGAATCATATGGATTTATTTTAAATTAGGCCGAATACCGCCAACATTAAATTATGTTTATGAAACTCACCTTCAATATATAGATCACAAATGTTGCATGGAATTCATTTTTTACTTCATATTCAAAATCGCTTGAAACGAATGAAAGTGTCTTTATTTTACAATATATATATATATAATATATATATATATTGCTATTATAATTATTATCATTATTAAACTACTATATGCTGCAATACAGCACAAAGCCATGAAAATCTGTGGAAAAATTATTTAAAGAACAATTATAATATACGAAAAGAATAGTGAAAGTTTATATACTTATTTGTAAACTTTATTTTAAAAGAAATAATTTTAAACAATTATTCGAAATATTCGCAAATCGGTATATTAAAACAAGTAGATAGTTTTGATTTATTTATTTATTTTTTTAATGTATTCTTATTTTTAAAAATTCACCCATAAAATAATTATTATTTTTTAAAAACTTGTTCCTGTACAAACATGCTTTTTCGTGTATATACTTACGTAGCTTACGTAGCACATAAAATAAAAAATAATAAATATATCCCTTTTGATTAAAAATAAACTATGTAACCAAAAATCTGATTTATTTATCTATTTTTTTAGTTTTAATACAAAATTCATGCACATAATGCTCCAGATCAAATTTTTTGTTTACAAAAAACATGTGTTTATTAAAAGATCAATTAAGCAGTACAATGAACAAAATCAATTAGTACACAGAGCTTAATATTATTCAGAACTTTTAAGGAAGCAAACTACAACAAACAATTTGTGTACAATCGGTCACAACACAACATGCATTTTAATCACCAAACTGTTCCAGATAAAAAATAATCGGAAATCGGCATTCAACTGTAAATTATGTCTTCTTTCAATTTATCTTAATAAAATAAGCTTGGGGGGGGGGGGGGGGAGGTATCTTCATACTGAAATGACACCAAACTTCATAGTTTTTTTATACGAACACTTTTTTGTAAAATTATTATTATTATTATTATTATTACTATTTGACCACGGTAACTCTTAAGAGACTACTTCACTCACGCTGAAACACCCGCTTGCTAATGTTAATCTAATGGGAAGAATTTTTTAATATATCTCCATTTCAATATTTTTAAATATTTTTTTTTCTTTTTTTGCTTTAGATAGCTGAGTTCGATCTCTACAAAGTCTGTTTTTTACTTTTTCGATTTGGTTGCAAGTTTTTTTTAAGAGGATACTTTCACCTTTCACTTTTGAAAGCGGATCCAAAAGTGAAAGTATCCTAAAAAAAAAAAAAAAAAAAAAAAAAAAAACCTGCAAACAAAATGGGAAAAGTAAAGAACTGCCTTTGTAGAGATCGACCTCAACTATCGAAAGAAAAAAAAATTCCATTAAAAATATTGAAATGCAAACGAAAAAAATATTAAAAAATTCCTCTTATAGGATTAACATTAGCGAGCAGGTGTTTTTTGCTTGAGTGAAGTAGCCTCCGGTATTTCCGATCGAGTTCCCATTTGGTGAATATGCTATAGCCCCTGTCGTAAGAGCTGTATTGATTTTCGTAAAAATCGGCCGACGGATTAGATTAGGTATTTTATCCATTTTTAAACCATTTTGCGACCGATTCTACAGGGGCATCACCAAGGAAATGTGAGAGCGCATACATGATAAATATCGCGGCATAACCGAGCATTAGTGGAGTGGAGGTAACGTTTTCAGTTCTAAAACTGGAAGCCCGGAGTTCGAATTTAGCTGAATCTTTTTCTTTTCTTCTCGTTTTTTTTTTTTTTTTTTTTTTTTTTCTTTTGTAAAAAACTTATTGGATATATGCACCAGTGTTCGGAAATGGCGTCACCCAAGAATATTTTACTGTTGTTGTTGTCTTCGCTTTCCTTTGTATAATTGAAAACTGATTTAAAGCTGCATTATTCTGCTTGCTGTTCTTGAATCATAAAAAATTTGGAGATTATGTGTTTTTCTTTACAGTAAATCGAATTAAACGTTGAAATTGAAATTATTCCATTTACTTAAACAAAATGCTTATTTGTTTTAGAATTTATTTTTAATTATTGGAGAATTCTATTTCATTGTTTTCAACCCTACCTTCAAATAAAAAACAATCTCTTTTCAAATTAATAAAAGTCAATTTTTATTTTGAAACAACTAATTTAATTACAGGAAAAACATTCTTCTGTTGTTTTGGAAACCTATCGATTCGAAAATATGTTTAAAAAAAGTGAAAACGCCATGCAGCGAACTGGTTTTTCAACAACTTTGAATAATTATCATTTTGTTTTTAAATTGTCTCGGTCTTTATTGAAATCTAATGCGAAAGCACTGAACTACTTTATTAATTAAAATTTTGTTTCTATTACAGTATATAATTATGAAAGACTTTCCTCGCAGACTTATTAAGTAATTGATGGTCGATTAATTAGTAGGTATTTAGCCTTGTTTAACTAGTTTCAAACTAGTTAGACGCCCACATGGGCAACGGGTTATTTGCCCTTTTCTTTCAAAATACGTAGGTGTATTACGGAAGTTTTTGATACAGAAGAAAAGGAACTGAAATTTATTTGAAGAAATCGTTTTCCTAAAAAAATTGAACAATATATTTTTTCTTTTCATTTTTAACTGTTTTCATTCTTATCTTCTTTCTTTCTTTTTTTTTTTCTCTTTCATTTGCTTTTCCTTTTCTTTTTCTTTCCTTCACCTTCCCCCCCCCCCCTTTTTTTTTTAACAATAAGCGAATGCATTTTATGTGTATTTTCAGAAATCATTAATTTCAAGCCAAAATATTTACAATATACCAGCATTTTTAATAACTATCATTAGCTGTTTAAAAAAAATAACGGTGGCTGAAATATGCACGAAAGATATTCTATTATTTGAAATCTTTAATTGTGAAAACTCACAAAGAGTTTTTTTTCATTTTGTTTCATTTAAAAAAAGTATTCATTTGACTTTAAAATCAGTTTAACCCATTTAGTCCAGGCAATAGAGACCGTATAGGGGCTCTACCTAGCAAAATTAATATTAGTACTGGAAATCGGTTTTCTAGATGTTTTTTGGGTCGCCGAATCCGAATTTGTAACTTCCCACCAAAATTTCCCCCGGCAACCCCCCCCCAAATTTTGGTAAAAAGCCCCCCCAAAAAAGGTTTTTATTAAAAAATTCCATTTTTTTTTTATTGTTTTAGGGGGAAAAGTAGCTAGAAATTCAGAAAGTAGACAAAATTTGCAACAAATTAGACATATGATATTATGACTTAGGATGAAGGGGAAGGGGGGATCTGCCTCGGAACATGCGCCGCAGTGCTGCGCGGACTAAGTTGCGCAATTCCACTTAACCACTCACACGTTTACATTAGCCCTCCCATCTTCCCTCCGAACTTTCTCTCTAAGGTTTACTTTAAGTTTTTTGTGTCGCTAAATCCGAATTTTTAACTTACCCCCAAAATTTTCCCCCGAACCCCCCCCCCCCAAATAGTTGTTTTTAACTTAAATTTCTTATTGTTTTAGGGGAAAAACATTACGAAATTCAGAAACTAGACAAAATTTGCAACAAATAGGATATATGACATTATGACGTAGGATAAACGGGGAGAGAGGGGGCTGCCTCGGAACATTCCCCGCGCGCTTTTCTCAAAAACCAAATTTTTTCAAAAAATCAATTTTTTGGGGGGTTGCCGGGTGAAATTTTGGTGGGAAGTTACAAATTCGGATTCAGCGACCCAAAAAACATAAAGTGAGTCGAAATTCAGAACTAGTATTAATTTTGCCAGATAAAATCCCCTATTGCCTGGACTTCATAATTTAGTGCACGTAGCGCCGCAGTGCATGTTCAGAGGTAGCCCTCACCCTCCCCGTTCATCCTAATTCATAATGTCATATATCCTATTTGTTGCAAATTTTGTCTAGTTTCTGAATTTTGTAATGCTTTCCCCCTAAAACAATAAGAAATTTAATTTAAAAACAACTATTTGGGGGGGGGGGGGTTCGGGGGGGAAATTTTTTGGGGAAAGTTAAAAATTCGGATTCAGCGACCCAAAAATCTTAAAGTAAACCTTATAGAGAAAGTTCGGAGGAGAGATGGGAGGGCGAATGTAAACGTGTGAGTGGTTAAGTGGAATTGCGCAACTTAGTTTACGCAGCACCGCGCGCATGTTCCGAGGCAGATCCCCCCCTTCCCCTTCATCCTAAGTCATAATGTCATATATCTAATTTGTTGGAAATTTTGTCTACTTTCTGATTTTCTAGATACTTTTTCTCTAAAACAATAAAAAAATTGATTTTTTTAATAAAAACCTTTTTTGGGGGGGCTTTTTACCAAAATTTGGGGAGGTTGCCGGGGGAAATTTTGGTGGGAAGTTACAAATTCGGATTCAGCGACCCAAAAAACATCTAGTAAGCCGATTTCTAGTACTACCATTAATTTTGCTAGGTAAAATTCCCTATTGCCTGGACTAATTCCTCGTCGCAATAACTTTTTATTGAGTTTTTTATCATACTGATATTTTGTGATAGACAAGCCATACTATATTTACAAAAACGCAGTAAAAAAAAAAAAAATTAGATTTATTAGTTTAAGATTTATAAAACAGTGCAAAAATGCATCACCAACAGAATCCATAAAAAATTTTAAAACAGCAACGGTTTACATAATGTCTTTCTAAGATGAATAGAAATTTATGGATATTCAAATTTTAATTATTTATGAAACGTTTCCAAATACTTTAGTCTGTACAGACACGTTCTATTATTTATTTATTTATTTTTTACAAAGAGTAAAAATTTTAAATTTCACATTTAAAAAAAAAAAATATGAAAAATTGCGACTAGTAACAACAACAACAACAACAAAAAATAATTTATTAAAAGTAACGTTATAGTTTTCAACAAAAATATTTTTGTTGCTCCAATATGTACTTTTTAAAATGACACATTCTAACGTCGTAATACATTATTATGTAGTTTATTTTGAGAAAGTTGGCTGTGGAGATATTGTAATTTTTACCATTGTGTCTATGTTTTGATTAGTGAGGTATTGTCACGGGATCAATTTACCCTTTGATTGATTATTATTTGGGACATATACAGTCGTGTAAAAGAAAAAAAAGTAAACACCCCCTACTAACTCTGGAACTAATTATAATAGAAGAAAGCTACTAGTACCAGTTGATTGAAAATAAAGTCTACTTTTAAATGATGTATATAAAATTTGCTTAGGGGGCCATTTACAAACGAAAACCAGACCTTTTTTTTCTTTTTTCAAGGGCAACACACAATTTTGACAATATATTTTAAGTCTTCCACTCAAACTAGGCCTAGAAGCGAAATTTCTAGTCATTTGACTGATAAGTCTTTGAATTATAAACATTCAAAATTTATAGCTTTTAAGGTTAAATTACATTTTCATATTTTTATTAATATATCCTGAAATTATAATCCTAATGTGGTAATTTTGTGTGTGGTTATAATGCTAAAAGAACTAAACATAAGTACATTGAATTTGTAATAAAAAAAAATTTATAACATGAATTATGAAATTAATATTCGAAAAAAAAATATGAATTGCAACCTACATTTTTTCGATAGATTTGTATTTATTATGTTCTGCTTTATCCAAACTCTCAATTTCAAATTTTTTTTTCAAGTATTTTTCGAATAACCATTAAAAAAAGTCAAAATGATGGTTTAAGTTTGTTCGGCCGTCTATGATGTGCAGAAAAGCAGAATTCGAAAAAATATATTTTACTCCTTTTATTGAAATATTTGTTCTGTCAATAGTCGAAACATATTAAGCGAGTGAAATGGTCATATTGGTAAAAAGTAATACATTAATAGAAGTGACATAGTCATTCTGTAGCATTTCATCAATCTAGTACCAAATTTCAATTTGGATACAGCCCCTAAAATAGGCTCATTTTAAAATAATTAATTTCTCGGAAAATAATCGTACGAATTTCATGAAAATTTGGATTTAGGTCAATTGAGAGGTGTAGAATTTATTTATGGTGTGAAACGTGGGTATTGCTATTGAAAAAAAAAAAAACAAAGTTTGGGTTCATTTTTACATGTAGATGGCCCTCTAAGAAAATTTTATATACATCATTTAAAAGTAGACTTTATTTTCAATCGTTTGGTGCCTGTAACTTTTTTCTGCAATAATTTTTTGCAGAGTTAGCAGGGAGTGTTTACTTTTTTTTTTTTTTTTTTCACGACTGTTACGTCCCAGTGGACTATTTTTTACCCGACTGCCAAGAAGGGTTGTGTGTTTGACATGTATCTGGGTATGTGGATTCTTCATACTCTCGAAACATCCCAACGGCTGGATGGATTTTAAGGAATGAGGTCTCTATCGATTCGTCTTAACCGTCCGATGGTTATAGGTTAGGTTTTGTTTAGATAAATTCAAAATAACCCCCGTAAAATACAAAATGACGGTAGAGACGAAAAAAAATTTTACGCACCCTATTGAGTGGCATATCATTGGATAGGTCTTTCAAAATGAAGACGATGTTTCATTGAGTATTTTACAGTCAGAAGCTCCGTTCAAATATTAAACGACCTGGAAGTTGTGTAGGTAGGATCTCTAGCTTTACTGCAACTCTAACCTTCATAGACATATATAGGCCTCATCAAAACAGTTTTTATAGATAGGAACTAACAATTAAACACAACTTAAAAGTCATCAGTACAAGTAAATAAAAAAAAATTGGTAATATAAAAAATAGTTTCACATTGAGGATTAATAATTAATTAGTTCGCTTTTTACGCAGTCGGGTTTTTTTATTTTTTAAATTTATTTTTTACTTTTTATTCTATTCGTACCTTTTTGAAAACTATTCTCTGCCATACACTGACACTAGGATATTTTCACGAGAAATCTATCAGGAAGAAATTTGTTTTGTAAATTTTGGAACGATTGAATATTAAAAAAGCCACCAGTCCTGGCACGTAAATCAAAGTGTTAACTCTGCCATTCGGAGCAAATCTCTGTTGTAGAAATTCTTGCGTTTTCGCGTTATCAGCAGGGAATGAATTAGACATTAGCAGTGTTTCCTATACAGAGTGTTTATGAAATCCTGAATAAACTTTAGGAAGAATACACTGTAACAACCAGTATAGAAAAAAACACTGAACTGGACGTTCCATATTTCGTAATGTAGGTGACATTATAAATAGGTGTTACTAACCATAATGATAATACTGTGCACTTCTAACGATTTTCGTGATGTTACCGCATTTCACGCACAACTAACACTGTTTAATGTCATTAAAATATATTAGTTACAGTTAAAGGTTCGTACTGGAGTGCGATACCCCGTATATATTTGACTTAATAAGTATGCTGAGTCATCGGTTTTTCCTTTACAATGATTGTTTCTTGTAGTGTGCTTTACCCCTCTCTTAAAGTTTGTATAACCTATTTTTAAACATCTTGTGATGTCAAGTAATTCCATGATTTCTTTGTTATTATTATTAATTTTATTATTATTATTTTAAATTAATATATTATGTGCGTATTAACATTTAAAGGGGTTCGTCATTCGTTTTTCTAATAAATAAGTAAATAAATGAATAATAATAAAAGTACTACATGCTTTTCACTATATTTAAATATTATTTGAATGTCCTTTCCAATGGTGCAACAGTTAGTTGCAAGGATACTTTCTTTATATTAAAAAATCCTTGGCTAGAAGCCTAGACAATCAAACTGAAAACGTAACAGAATTTCTAAAGAATAGAAAAAGTTGGACTGAGTCAATGAATGAGTGTGTCTCATGTTCTAGGGAGAAAATAAATGGATGGTTGAAAATAGTTCTGACCCTGCGTTCACTTATATAGAACATATTAATGAAGTAGTTACCATTAGATTAAGGTCAGAAGAAGCAAAAAATGTGAGCTTTCACGAAAGATTTCTTCGGATATTAGGGTATGATTTCTTATGGCGCATGATGAAGATCTGATTAAGGCTTTTTTTAGATTAAAATCGTTACTTTCAGTATACAATCATGAAATCATTTTCATTCATACATGAGAGTAATTTTCAGTTATCCTGATTTAGAATGTTAAGAACCGAACATTTTTATTATGAAAATATAGAATGATTCAAAATTATCAAACTTGCTTTTTAAAATGATTTTTGAAGTATCCCTAGTAGAAAGTCAATATTGATTTATTTTTCTTCGCCTATTTTGAGCGAATAGTGCATTCATTGCAAATAATTCTCCAATTTTGGGATGATTGACACCTTGTCAATATTGGTGAGAAATATTTTAAGATGACAGTCAATAAAACCAATATTGAAATAATTTTGAAGTTTTATTGGCAAAATTTCCAATGTAAAGTAATCTTTGTGCAATATTGTGGTTTCAGTGGAAATGTTTGAAACACGAAGTCTACATTTAGCCAATATTAAGTTTTATGTTAGCTAAATATATTTTTTCCAATATTGCTCCAGTATCGGAAATATGTCGATACCCCAATAATGGAGACTACTTTATGCAAATGAATGCAATATTAGTCGAATATGGGAAAAAGATAGCTTGCTAATATTAGCGAGTTCTTTTTAACCCTTAAATGCACCGTTTATTTTATTTAACATACACGGTTTACCATTGATGCAATTAATCTAAAAATCTGTCACATCATAGTTACGTTGCAGTTTGTGACCATTATCTAGAGTTTAGTGATGAAATATGAATGTAAACAAATGGATGCAAAATGCATAAAAAAAAAATTCCATGTGAAACACTCGAAAGAAACAGCTGTGTAACTGATCACAATGCATCGAAGGGTTAAAATATAATTATAAGATAGAGTTTAATAGTTCAAACTGCTTCATATGTTTTAAGTGAAATTTCAAACTTTTTTTAAAATGTGGACGAGGCGTAATTAGAGGCTTAAAAAATCTAAACAATATAATAAGTAATAATAATAATAAAGATTGTAATAAAACTGAACTTTATAAAACGCAACAAATGTTTGAAATAAGCTGTAACATTTCAAGTACAATAATTTATTCGTAGCATTCTTTCATCAGGTAAACAGCTTGTGTGATCCCAGAAGAAAGTATGCCTATTGCAGACGTGTTACCCGTATGTTTACAGTAAACTCTGTATAATATAAGTAAAAAAACAAGAAAACAACGTTATTAGCACCAGAACTTATTAAGTATATTGGTGCTAATACGTTGTTTTTTCTAACTATATTGTACTGCGCGATGCATTTTCTTAATTCTCGTAAACTCTAGTTACTGTTTGTAAAAATCTATATAGAAAGCTAAATCTGAAGATCAAAAGCCACAACCTCATCTATCCAGATTGCATTATTATTCTGAACACTTTTTTATTTAATATTTGAAGCTTTCAGACCACAGTTTCGTTTCTTTAATGTTTATATTGCTGGAAGTAAGATTTATAGTAGCTTCAAGCGATTTAATTCTTACGGAATAAAACCGAAGAACCGTTATATGCACTGGCAAATTCAGGATAATTTTTTTTTAAGGTTTTACTTTATACTAGCAGTAAATCTATTCTATACGCGGAGACAATGGAAAAAAAAAAAAAAAAAGAGAGAGAGAGAGAGAGAGAAATCTAAACGTAGAAAGACAAAACACTGTGATAAAATGTAAATTGTAGGTCGATAAAAAGCAAAAAAAAAAAAAAAAAAAAAAAAAAAAAATTCAGCAAATAGGAAAAAAAGCACCAATAATCGATACATTTTGCTAGAGATTAAAAAAAAAACATCTACATTATACAGCGCAAACTAGTGATGGGTGACTCTAGAAAAATCGGGTATCGATAAACATCGACATCAAACAAAACAGCATCGATCACAATAAGAATAGATTCCCAAATTCAGGTAACGGATGTTCTAGAATCGATTCTTTGATTCTCACACAATAAGCCTAAAAACAGTAATTCCAAAATTTAGTGATAATTTGGCAGGAAATTTCATCGTGAATGGTGATACCAGGGATAGATCGATACTTCTGGCACTAATTTTACAGCTAGTTATGAATTTCAGAGCAAAAGATGAATCTGGGGACAATAAGCTTTCCAATGATATATAACATGATGGTGTCAGAATAAAATGAGAAAGTGCCCCCTGGGTTAAACCAAGCCCCTAGTGGTCAGGGGTGCTAACCGAAGGCACAAAACACTTGGCGACGTCAAATATACCTTTGGTCAAGGTTTGAAAATTGGACAACCAAATGGAAGACGGGACCAAGACCTTTCCAACAAGGTATTGCATAATGGTTCTGGAGATGGCTGAAGAAGTGTCCCCCAGGGGCTGCAAATAATTCTCAAATTGACGGTGGGGCAGACCAATGATTAAAGTTGGTTAGATGAATAAGAAGTTTAAGGGGAAATGGGGAGAATGGTAGAAGAACCATGTAAATCGTATGGTTAGGGCTTGAGATATAAAGAGAGGCCCAACCCAAAGTGGCCAAAGCTTGTCCCGAATGAGGGCCCTATTGGCTAGAATGTGTCAAGAAGTTAAGAGCATTTCAGTAATGATTCAAAGGAATAATGAAACAAAAAAAAATTGAAGATCGGAGGATAAATTTCAAGAGCCTGAAGTAAATATGAAAAGTTTCAAATGTTGACGCCCCCTTGAGGTAGAAAGATGCAACTAGAACGAGAAGGTTGGGGAAAGTGAGAAGTTTTTATGTTATGAATTTCATAATTTTTAGACAAAAATTTTAAAATGTTTGGCAAAATGGTTAAAGAAAAAAAAAACTTTAAATCGCCCTCTTGCGGCGAAAAAGGGAAGTTAAAATTATGTAACATATGCCAATATTCTTTTTTCGAATTTAGACACAGATTGATATAAGTTTCATAATTTTCCCATGAGTGGAAGATACTGTACTACAGTACGAAAAAACCGCCATTTCCATCCTTAAATGGAAATGTACTTCAGATCTTTCGCGCAGCCCTGTATATGAGTTATAGAATTTATACACACCAAGTAATATGCAAAAAATTAGTTAAATTTTAAAACGGGCACCACAGCTGAAAACCCGCTTAGAGCAATTATTGTTCATAGGCAGTACTGTAGGTAAATTCTTTTGTGTTTCCCTGTAAATGAACGGTAAATTATATGCGCACCAGATTCTACAGTAAACACCCTGTAGTATGCACCAGTGATATATATATAAATTTCAATATGTTTAAAATAGTGAAATATAATTAAAATACACCGCAAACGATTTTTCGCCACAGACCGTAATGTAACGAATTCTTTTGAGTGTCCCTGTAAACGAACCGTAAATGTTGCATACTTCATTTTCAATATCGAGCATGCCATACTAAACCCCAATAACATATATGAATTTCATGGTAATCCGAGTCTATTTGCGCGAATTAGAACACGGACAGACGGCAGAGAGACGGACAAACCGAATTCATAAACTCTTCTCAACTATGTTTGAAAGCGTTAAAAAGAAAAAAAAAAACTCGTATTTAATGAGATAAAAGCTGAGAATTCGCTACGTATTTGTACAAATCAGCTGGCAGTCATTTCATTCATCCCTATAAATGCTGCGAAGCTTTCACGAGAAACCAAAACTTCTAATTTGGCGCGAGATCATAGAGCACGCGACAGTACCGCCGCCTGGTAACCCTGCATATTTGCGGCCGGCACGTGTGGCCAGGTTTTTCGCCAGTCGCGTGCTGTCTGTGTAGGCAGGAGAAGCGGTTACAGTGACTCTCTCAAACAGCTGTGAGTCGCGAAAGGATGATGCGAAAAGATAACAAGGAGCAAATCAAAGAAAGGTGTTTAGCTCTTTCTCTCGGATGTGAACGGTTATTTACCGTTCAAATTTGCTGAATTGATTATCGGCTGAATGGTTTTCTTTTCTTAAATTGGTTTTACAGGAAAGAAATTTAATTGGAGGAAATCGCCTGCGTGTTTTAAAAATAATCGTTTTCAAATTATTCTGAGAAAAATGATTGATTATTATTATTATTGCAATCTTTGAAAGACGTGAATTAAGTATTAAGTGGGAAATGAATTAATCATGAAAATTGCTTTATGCGGAAAGACGGTTTAAGTAAATTATTTTAGATTTCTTCTGCAGTACATAATTTTTCTTACAATTTTCTCAAGAAACCTTATAAATTCTTACACTTTTCTCAAAAAGATAATTGGAAAACAATGATGATTAAGTTGTCTTTAATGCTTTCTAATTAGTGTATTGCTTAAAATATTCATTAAAATAAAACGGATTTGGAGTTCTTTAAATATATATATATTGCAGGCAATAGCAATATTTATATAGTTTAGTGTCACTGAAAGTAAAATTCAGTTACAACCTGCTAAGTTGTAAACAGTTTGATGTTTTTAAAAATATCTTTAATTCTCAATTCTGCAATTTTGTGTTGAAAATATCAGCAAATTATATTCGATTGCATTTTTTAATAACAAAAATAAATAAATAGACAAATAAATAAATAATGGGGTTGCTCAAAAGAAATTACTTTCTTATTAATTAATGCTCTTTTTAATGCACTGTCGTATCGTTGTATGATATGGAAACAATGATCTCAATACATCTGTTAATTACACGTGAAAGGTTAATTTTCATCCACTCTTGACAAGAAGTCAAGTATTTACAGACTACAATGATTTTCTAAAAGATGTGATTGCACTGGATGTTGTAATTAAAAACTCGAAAGAGTTGAGTATAATCAGCGATACATATCATGCACAAATGTGATTTCTACTGAAATGATTTTGGATTACTCGCACAGTTTCTCTATGCTACTGTGGATAATGCATATCTTCTAGCAGTTGTGCCGTTTACCTAAGGATATACTTCTTAGTTAATATTAGACAATGGCATGTCTAAGAAGAGGAGGAAAAAACGATGGATCTACTGAAAGTTTGGCATTTAATGCTTCAAAAAGAAAGTCTATTATACAGGTAATAATGAAAGTATTTATGCTCGTAGTAATTATTATTTTGTATGTATTATTTCATTTTTAACTGGAAGAAAGAATATGATAGGAAATAAAATTTAAAAATAAACGAAGTTAAAATATATTTGTTTTTTGGATTAAAAAAAAAAAAGACTATTAAGTTGAATGTGTATGAGTAAATATAGTGTTAATTATATATTATTTGTGTATATTTTTTTTACAAAAATGAAACTGAAAAAAAAATTAATAATAATTCTATCTTTATACAGTAATGTGATATTTCTAATGTGTTTTATGTGTGTATACATTTCTCAACTGATTAATATATGCATATTTTCTGATTGAACTTTATAAAAATTTCTAAAATTTTATAAAAATGTCTAATTTGTGTTTGTGCTTACGCTGCTTCTATATATTGCCAACGAAGAAAATTAGGGTTTTATAAAAACGTTTTAATCCTGTTGTGATGTCTCAAGTCGTCACCAGGTATTCACTGCAGAGCATCCTCGATAAAATTTCGTTTTATATTGTCCGTTTATTTCTTCTATAATTTTGACGTAAACGTATTAAGTATAAATTATCGTTTTTTTTTTTTTTTTTTTTTTTTTTTTTTTTTTTTTATGCCATCTTTTCAGACTCTTCCTCATCTGCTTTTAGTTCAAACAGCTAATTTTTACCTTTAAACTGAATTTATATATAATTATTATTATATCAATGTTTTTCAGGCATCATGCCTACTATTTTTTTTTTTTTTGTATGTTGTGGATTTTGAATATATATATAACATGTGCGTGTGTGTAATGTACATATATAGTGTGTTAGGCAAATGGATGTATATGTATATGACACATTCGTAAAAACGTATGTGTGCATTGGTGTTAGCTCCCTGTTTCCACGTATTTCAAAATAAATAAATAAACCTGGACGATAGCTGAATGCTCTAGATCAGCCATACTCGATTTTTGTTTTCTCGTGGGCCGCAAACATATGAACATCTGTTTGCTATGTTATGTGGGCCAAAGTAATTATATAAAAATTTAAAAAAAGGTAATTGAAATAGTAAGATTAATATAACAAAGCTATATAATAAGTATGAAAGGTAATAATATAATAATGCAAAATTTCAAAGTTAAACAACAACAAAAAGGGATATTTTCTTTAATAATTCTGACTTTTACTCAATGCAAAAGCTTTTTATCTTTTTAAAAATGAGAAAATGTCTCGTGGCGTTTTTATCTTAAAGAATATTTGATTAGTGTTGAAGAAAAAAATATGTATACACCATTGAAATGCAAATAGGATTACGTGTAAAGAAAACTCTTGTGATTAAACAAATGAGAGATACGTTTTATCATATTTTGATTTAATTATTAGTAACGTGGAAAACTCTACCATCTTATACAATAAGTAAAACAACAACGAAGGTCTTAAATAGCTTTAAATGATTGTATGTCCTGGACCAAACACAAAAAGTCCACGGGCCCGCGGACCGCATGTTGAGTATGGCTGTTGTTGACGAATCTTGTATGAAAGTATGACTGGAAAGAGACCTGAGATTCCATTTGATACGATTTATAAACTATTCACAAAGCAAATCTATTTTTTTTAAAAGATAGATAGCCCTTTAACTGTTTGAGCGACTTATAAAAAAATACATACTACATAAAGACAGGGAAAAATGATGTAAACAATATTGCAGTTTAATTAAAGGTGCTCAAACATCTAAAATGTTGCTTACCTTCAAAAAATATTAGTTACTCCGTAAATAGTTTATAAAAAAGAAATAAGAGAAAAATATTTAATAATATTGCAGTAAAAATAAAAGTCTAATTAGAGTCTGTCAGTCAAGTGCTGCCTACTCTAAAAAACTTTTTTTTTCTCAAATAATTTGTATATGTATATAAAAAAAAAAAAAAAAAAAAAAGAGTAAAAATAACTTTGAAAAAAAGTCCTAAATGCAAGCATTTTATGTGGATTAAAAATTAGAAAAAATATACAGATACAGAAATTATATTAATTATGTTGCAGTCAAAGTAAAAATGTAATTAATCTTTTAATCGGCACAAAATGCCTATGTTCAGTGATTTATTTTAAAGTTACTAAAAATATTTTTCTTGATATAAATAATGCAATCTTATGAAGAAGAAAAAAAATATAAGAAGCACATAAGTCTTTTATGATAACACTTCTTCCAAATTTTGCAATTTTTTTTTTTTAAATGTTGAAAGACACCTACAATTTAATGATCTACATACTGGATTTTATAACGATAGTTTGTGAATTTTCAATATATTTATAATTGAAGAGCTTAGATAATAAAAGTGGTAAGTGACACAAGCCTCATTTTGAGAAAATGAGCTGTAAATTTCCAAATACTTATTTTCGTTTATTGTCAAATGCCTCCTTTTTCAATTAAAATTTATGTGAATATTGGGTTTTCTCAAATAGTAATTTAACAGATGGTAGAGGATCATTGATTATCTTCAGTCATATAATTAACTCTTTTTTTTTTTTTTTTTTTTTTTTTTTTTTGTTATATCATCTTTATTATCTGAGTTCTTCAATATTTTTTTCATGAAACTAACTGAAAAATAAATTAAAGTGCAATTTGTGAGAAACAAATTACAAATTTAAACGTTATTATGTTTTTAATTCTTTTAAATGTGTGTTTTTTATATTATAAAAGACACCGACAGTTTAAAAGTATCGTCTCAATCGGTTTCTTTCAATACATTACTTATGCAAATCATTTTGAAATGCATTTGTAATCCATTTTTATAAAGCGTAAATGATAATTTTTGTTAAGAATAAAACAAAAGTTACTCAATGACACCATTTTTAACAAACTCTTCGCTGTGAACTGTATATTTCTTTATTTTAAAACAATAATTGTTAAGAGTGAAACAGTCTCTCTGGCCGTTTCCAAATCAAACATTCCATTATCTCAATAACAACAACAACAAAAATTCAGTGTTTCCACTCACTAGTAACTAAATTACAATCTATCGTCAACACGCAGACGATTGGAATAATAAATAAAATTACGGCGCTGACACAGCGCCCTCGTACCGGAGATTTTAATTACGATCAGTAACATACTCCCGACCGTTGAAACCTGCAGGTTTCAAAACTACTCTAATATATAATATAAAATTACATAATACTACATATACCAATGCAAAGATATAATTAATAACAAAGGAAAAATGGCTAAATTACTTTACATTTGAATACAATAAAACATACTATAGAAATTAAACAACAAAATATATTCAAAATATACCAAATATATACATTAAAGAAATTAGTTTCCATTAATTGGAAGAGGACAAATACTTCTCACATCTCTCTTTATTATTGTACCGTTAGGCAGACGAATGTTCACTACTCGAACTTTTTTGTCCTTACCGAGAAATATCTCGGAAATCCTACCTGTTGCCCATTTTGTGCTGAGCATATTTTCATCTTTGATCAATACGAGAGAACCAACATTTATATTGTTTTTATTTATTTGCCATTTATTACGTTGCTGCAAGGTGTTCAGATAGTCCCGCTTCCATAATTTCCATATTTGCTGGCTATATTTTGTTATTTTTTGCCAGTTGCTAAGTTTGTTTTCCGAAATTTCAGTGAGCTGGGGTTCAATAATAGACGTTAAGGGCCTACCTATAAGAAAATGACCCGGTGACAGAGTCTCGAAACCGTCGAAATCTGATGACAATGGGGACAGAGGTCTTGAGTTCAAAACACTTTCAATTTCTAGAATTACTGTCAGAAATTCCTCTAAAGTGAGGTGCGCGTTACCAATTACACGTTTTAGATGGAATTTGAATGATTTAACCCCTGCCTCCCAAAGACCACCGAAGTTCGGCGCTTTCGGAGGAATAAAATTCCATTCGATATTTTCCCTTGCAAAATAATCAGCTAATGCTTCATCTGGGTGTCTAACCAAATTGTGAAGCCTTTTCAATTCTAAGTTTGCCCCTACAAAGTTTTTTGCATTGTCAGAAAATATTTTTGAACACTTTCCCCTTCTGCTAACAAAGCGCTTAAAACAAGCAATGAAGGCTGCAGAAGTGAGATCTGAAACGAAATCTAGATGAATAGCTTTGGTGCAGAGACAAACGAATATACATACATACACTTTATTATATGTACCTTTCCTTTGATTTTTGAATTTAATGTAAAAAGGGCCACAATAATCAGTTCCAATAATGGAAAATGGAAATGAAGGTGTAACACGCTCTTTGGGCAAGTCACCCATGACTTGACTCGCTAATACAGGCTTGTTTTTAAAACAAGTGACACATTCATATGTTATTTTGCGACAGATGTTTCTACCATTAGTTATCCAAAATTTACGACGAATATGGTACAACAATGTTTGTGGTCCTACATGTAAATACTTTAAATGAAAATATCTTACAATAATTAAAGTAAGGGGATGCTTACTTGGCAGAACCATAGGATGTTTTTCATTTGTTGTCAAATATGAGTTACCCAATCTACCCCCAACTCTTAAAATATTACTTTCATCTAAGAAACAATTTAAAGAATTTAGTTTACTTTTATTTGGTACCGAATTACCTTTCTGAAGACATTTTATTTCTTCCTGATACTCACTTTGTTGAACCATCTTTATCAGTGATAATTCTGCAGCATTCAATTCTTTAGAAGTAAGATGATCTTTCACTCTATTAACATTTCGAAGGTTATGAATAAATCTAAGCACATAACATAAAATACGAATGATAGTTATATAATTATTACTAACACTAATAATATAATCTAATAAATAATTTTGATCATAAATAGCTAGAGTAACTAAAGAGTTATCATTTTCACATTTAACTGTTTTCTTTAGTTCATCAGAATAGTCATCTGGCGAATTTTGGATGTTGCAGTCATTAGTTGGGAGAACAGTTTCTCTCAAAAAGGGGGGACCTTTAAACCACAAATCCTTTTCTAAGAGCATATCAACACTGACGCCTCTGGTAAGGAGGTCGGCTGGATTAGACTTTCCCGGACAATGAAACCACGAATTGGAGTCAGTCAAAGATTGAATCTCGTTGACACGATTCGCTATGAATGATTTCCATCTTTTACTAGAACCTCTAATCCAGTACAAAGTGATTTTCGAGTCTGTCCAGAAGAACACATCTGATGGCTTCTTATGATCTACTATTTTCTTGACTGCATTACCTAGTCGGGCAGCAAGTAAAGCTCCCAATAGCTCTAATCTTGGTAAAGTGATTTTTTTTAGAGGTGTAACTCTACTTTTTGAAGTCACAAGGTTAACTTCAATAGCATTTTCTTTTACAATTCTGAGGTATATGACAGTGCCGAAGGCTTTCTTACTAGCATCGCAAAAACAGTGAATCTCTACCACATCTGAATTTTCTTCTTTCGTTGAATTTAGCACAATTCTTGGAATTTTTAGGTCGGAGAGGCGTGGGATCTCAGAACACCATTGAAGCCACTTTTCTTTAACATCTATTGGTAGATCTTCATCCCAAGCAATTTTCCTCAACCACAGATCTTGAAATAGGCATTTCATGCGAATAGTATAAGGAGTGAGCAAGCCAAGAGGGTCGAATATTTTTCCAATAGCACGCAGGATGAAGCGCTTGGTGTTTTCATTTTTTGATAACATTTCTAATAAGCCTTTTACATCTACGATAAAGCAATCTTCACTCGTATGCCAAGACATTCCTAGAACCTTTGTTGAGTCAAATCCTAATTCAATTGGGTTGTGTAGAGGCTGAGTATCAAACCCTTCTTGTTTCCATTGCTCCATCAAATCGTTATCATTAGTTGACCATTTTCTGAGTTTCATACTTGCCTCGCTCATAATATAAACAGCATTTCGAGAGATTTCTAACGCATCTTGCAAGTTGTCAGCACCAGCGATGAAATCATCAACGTAGAGGCACCTATCTAATAACTTTGTTGTTGTAGGATATCTAACTTGAAATTTCTTGATATGTTTTCTTAGAGTAGCAGCAAGAAGAAACGGGGAAGCATTCATACCAAAAAGAACTCGGTTGAAGCGATATATTTCTATACCTCTATCTCCAATCCATAAAAACCTCACTGCATCTCTGTCTTTCTCCGCTAGGGATATCTGCAGAAAGGCTTTTTCTATATCACCTATCAATGCTATTTTGTTTAATCTAAAATTGATAAGTAGATCGAATATGTTTGGATTTAGATTTGGACCTGGCCAAAGACAATCATTTAACGATAATTCGCCAACATCGTGTGAGCTGGCATCGAAGACTACTCTCATTTTTGTTGTCAGGCTTTGTCTAAAGACAGGTTGATGTGGAAGATAAAAAAGTGGTTTCTCCACTGGCTTGTGCGTTTCCGTTATTTTTTCTATGATTCCTTTATTTTCATAATCTTTCAAAGTCTCACAATATTGAGCACGAAGCTCTAATTTTCGCTTCATTTTCACTTTAAGACAGTTTAGTCTATTATTGGCTAATTTGAGATTGTCGTTCATTTCTCGCCAATCTTTTTTCCATGGTAAGGTAACTTCGTAACGTTTATTTTTATAAGATACAGATTTTTCGAATATTTCTAATGCTCTATCTTCGTCAGTACATGTGGGATCGTCTTTTATCCCTAATGTTTCTAACTGAAAGAATTTTTGAACTTCTTTTGTCAAATCTTCATAGTTACAAACAAGCCCACAATGAGTATTTTGCGTGATTTGATTGTCAGGATTTAATACGCTTCCACAGGCAATGAATCCAAATACCGAGTTTTGGAATTTTAAATTAGAATTGGGGACTTCAATTCGACCGACTTCTAAAAGATCATAAAATATTTGAGCTCCCAAAAGAACATGAATTTTTCCAGGTTTGTAAAATTCTGGATCCGCTAATTTAATGTTATTAAGGTATTGTTCTGTTGGAACGTTAATCCGATTTACTGGAATAGTATCCGATATTTTTGGTACACAAAGAAGTTCTATTT
This sequence comes from Maratus speciosus, assembly GCA_963932465.1. Classification (NCBI taxonomy): domain Eukaryota; kingdom Metazoa; phylum Arthropoda; class Arachnida; order Araneae; family Salticidae; genus Maratus; species Maratus speciosus. The sequence goes on from OZ010788.1 coordinate 85,753,463, forward strand.
CCGCCTTAAAATTTGAATTGTTCGAAATTAATGCTTTTACCTTGGAGTTAATATTCACGGAGATGCCATTTAATCCTGAAACCGCAACTTTTATTTTTTCTTTCTCAATTCCTAAATAATCAGCACACTGAATCGTAAAGAAATTACTCATTGATCCAGCATCAATCAAACCTCTTAACGGCATAAATTCACCAAATTTATTTTTAATATAAACAATGACAGTTGATAAGATGCCAGAACTTAAATAATTCATCTCACAAACAGATGTACCTGAAAATGCTCTTTCGTTAGAAATGTGAAATGTTGCAGCATTCGGGTCTAGATTTGAATGCGCTACGATTTGATTCTGGTTTTGGGTATTGCAATCACTGACCTCGGGTTTTGAAATAAATTCATTTTTTCTATCGCTGTTTTGAATTTGCTTTTCATTTTCATTCTCGAAATGCAGTAAACTCGAATGTTTTTTCATACATTTCTGACAAGAATAAGTAGATTTACAATTTCTAACCGAGTGGAATTTTAAACAGTTAAAACAAATATTATTTTTCTTTACGAATTCATATCTAGAAGCCACTGAAAGATTTAAGAATTCTGGACATTTGTGCAAACCGTGGAATTCATTACTCTGACACTTAACACATTTAAATGTTTTTGAGGTTTTACCATTAGATGTAGATACCATACTAGTGATTCGTTGTTGAGCATTGCGTTTAGGAGTTACATTATTTATAAGAGGTTTGGAAACTTGCAGTGTTCTCGCTTGTCTTTTTAAAAACTCGATTAATTCTTTTAATTTTGGTAGCTCGTCTTTTATTTGTTCACGTTCAAACCATAATTTTGTGGACCCATCTAATTTCTGCCACAATATATAAGTTATTATTGTATCCGCAAACCCTTCAATTTTTTGATCGAGAATTTCTAGAGATCTGATACATTCACTGGCGGTATCTGCTAAATTAAGAATAGCACTAGGTGTTTCACTTTGTATTGAATTAATGGACATTAATTTTTTAATGTGAGCAAACACTTGTTGTCTTTTATTGGAATATCTTTCCTCTAATAAGGACCACGCTGTTTGATAATTATCATCTGAAATCGTTATACTTTGTACAACTTTTGCAGCTTCAGAATGAAGCGAAGATTTCAAATATGATAACTTTTGAGCACCCGAAAGTGCGCTATTATTGTGAACGCTAGATTTAAAAAGATCACTAAAATATATCCAATCCTGTACGTTTCCACTAAAAGAAGGTAGATTAATCGTGGGAAGTCGAACTTCCGTTACACTATTCTCTTGTTTCGGCTTTGATTCATTAAGAACATTTATTTGTTTTTGTTTCGCTCTTTTAATTTTCAACCAAGTTTCATCTAACTCTTTTTCAATCGATGATTGTTCATCGATATATCTATCAATTTCCTCTTCATCGCACAATGAATAAATTTTATCAAACATTTCTTTCAATTCTGTATTGAATTGATCACATTTCGTATTTACAAGTTCTAAAGAACATTCATCAGAGTCACTTAATTTAATTTCACTCACAAATTTAGTAATTTTACATTTTAAAACTCTTTTTTTTGTCAAAATATTTTTTAATTCAGTAGACATGTTAAAGAAAAAGTCCTACCTTATTCGAAGAAACCAAGTCTCGTCGCTGATTCTTGACTCTAAAAGCAAACGATAAATCCGTTTACTTTGGCCTCGAAGGACCAATTTTTATTAAGAATAAAACAAAAGTTACTCAATGACACCATTTTTAACGAACTCTTCGCTGTGAACTGTATATTTCTTTATTTTAAAACAATAATTGTTAAGAGTGAAACAGTCTCTCTGGCCGTTTCCAAATCAAACATTCCATTATCTCAATAACAACAACAACAAAAATTCAGTGTTTCCACTCACTAGTAACTAAATTACAATCTATCGTCAACACGCAGACGATTGGAATAATAAATAAAATTACGGCGCTGACACAGCGCCCTCGTACGGGAGATTTTAATTACGATCAGTAACAATATTGTTTATACACATGGTGTAAACCTCTCCCTTAAAGCATTATAAATTTAAACGAAATTTATGTTACAAGTTTTTCAAATAATATGGGTTTCTATATCCTATAAGATATCGACAATTTAATTGGATTGATGTTCTCGGTTTCAATACTTTATTTTGTAATCATTGTGAAATGCAATTACAATGCTTTTATGCGCATCAAACTAACAAATATTAAATAAAAATATAATTTCTACAAATAAATAAATAAATAAAATAAATAAATTAATTAAAAAAATAATAGAAATAATATAATCGAAAAAAAAAATAACAATACAAATTTAAAGGAATGTTATGTTCTTAATGCTTCGAAATATGTGTTTTCATATGATATAAAAACACTATCAGATTCAAATTATCCACAGTCTCATGATTTACAGGTTTAATTGTAGGTGTCAGCTTATTTTTCTTTCTCCCAGCTTATTTTGTGTCGTCTCCAAAAAATAACGTTATGTTGTATAAGCCAGGTGTGACGCAAAGCAGGTGTATCATTGTGCTGTTAAATTGTCTACTGCATTTTTTAAACTTCTAAGCATCGCACCTTTTTATTTTTATACCGTCGTATAGGGAAAGAAATACTTGTAAATGCAATATGTTCGAAAACTGCATCTCAATTTATTTTTGATACATTAATTTCTTTGTAGTTTTTAGCGTTATTTGTCTCATTTTGGCAACGAAAGTAGGGGAGACCGGGGCTAGTAGTGACATTTTCGACATTTTTGATATTAGCCGTAAAATTTGAACTGAAGCGAAGCATTTAGTGTATCATATCATTAGAGTATATCTTACGTAACACATTTATAAAACTACTACTAACATTATTAACGCTTTTCATAACACAAAATGAATTCTGCGTAACCTCGAAATTTGTCACTATTAACCCCCGCTACGGGGCAAGTTGTGAGAAGCTTGGGGCACATTGTGACACATAAATGACACATACAAGTACATTGTAACATATACAAATTATATAAGAAAGGCGATTAAATGGGATATATTAAATCAAGAATGAGAAATTTATTCATTTATCACGTTCTTAACACAATAAAACACTTTCATGTTTTAATAATATTGTAAATCAAATAAAAATAAAATAGTTAAATTGTTAACACTTGTAAACTCTTAGTCCTTTATAAAGATACTTTTAGAGACACTTAGCAACAAAAAGAAAAAAAAACTGTCTTAATCAGGAAAGAAATAAAATGTAAGCCAACACTAATCTTTGGCGATATTCATCTTTGACTCGGTATCCTAGCACAACGTGTAGGCCTATATCCTATATTTTTAATCACGCATTGTCATCGCTTGTTTCGGCGTCTGATTTGCAGTTAATACAAATATAATAATGTTCATTTTTGGTACATTTGACATGCGCCCATTTTTTACATGTCATGCATTGCACCCAGTCTTCTCCGGGTCTAGAAATTTTGTATTGTTCCAAGCAAACTAGACATAAACAATTTTTGTCATTTTCAGAACTATCCAATACTTGCTTCTCCCTCTTATTCAATGACCTAGGTGTAATTTTTTTTATGCACTGCTTGGCCTTTCCATACAGTTTCTTTTTTGCTTTTTCTTCTTCAATTCTTTTTCTGCGTTCTTTTGCTTTTTGTTCTGCTCGAATTTTCTCTTTTACAGGTGTGCTTGTTAGAATGGCAGATTTCAAACATTTACGAATAGATCGCTTGCCTTCTTGATGTCCTGCTTTAGGGAGTGGTCTTATTTCTGTAAGACTTACCACTGACACATTGCTATTATCAATTGTCATAGAATCATCTAACTCAATGAGATTTCTTTGTTCTGAAGACGGTCTTGCAATCTCACCATCATTGAACAGTTCTTGGGCTTTCCTTAAACTGCACCTTCGGAATATTACTTCTATTGCAGCCCTATCATAATCTACTAAAGTAGCTTTAGCTCTTTCAGTACGCCTCTTGCAATTTCGCTCCATTTTTCCTGAAATATAAAAACCTCCATTAAAAATTATGTTGAGGTAAGTAGTGACACTGTCACAACGTACCTCTTAGGCTTCGTCACAACTAGCCTCGCGTTACGCCATTTTGAACTTTATTCATTAATTTCCGAAATTTTGGCATGATTAACAAATTAAATACATAGAATAACAGCTCAAAATATAAGCATTTAAATAATGTTAGGGAAGTTTACATACCTCAGTATCGCTAATGGCAATAACGATTCAAACGTAGGTCGCAAAATTTACTTTTACGATAGAAAAGAAGATAAATATTTTTATCTCCAAAGCAACGCAACACGCTATACTTCAAAACATACGCAGTACACTGAGACAATCAACCTCTTCACTCACATGACGCGACAGGTGCTGGAACCTACTGGCTCAGTCAGGAAGCTCGATGGCACAACTTGCCTCTGACACAACTAATCCCGGTCTCCTCTACTCCATTTCTGTAGAAAGTAAAGAAAAAATAGTTGGAAAATAATAGACTATAATATATTTTTGTTGTCATTTTCCCATGATATGAAAAAAAAGTAATTAAAATATGTGCTATTTCGAAAAAAATATATATATGAATGATTTCTGATGAAACATGGAGCTATTATAAACTATATATAATTTTAAGTATCTATATTGATGTTACAAACAAATGATGGCATACGAATCATTAGATAGCCGTTTTTTTTTGATCGAGTTTCTCGAATGACGACATCGCCTTTTGCTGTAATTGTGTATTATTCTGCGGTAGTGATGTCATATGCATACTTTTCTGTAGATGTTGTTTAAGACTGGATTGTAAATGTGGAATTCTTCACGGAGGCGAATAACATTATTTTATATAAAATAAAAGAGTGTGTTTTAAGTCTTAAAACTGAAATAACTTTTGTATATCTATATTTATATACATATATTTTTTTTTTCATCGGAGGGCGACACTAAATTCTGAGAAAGCAGAATTCCTGTTTTCTAGTTTTTCCTTCCTTCAACACTTGTCCAGGAAAAGTTATTAACACCTACTCTTCTCTAACCGTTTGTGGTTATTCACAAAAGGATGGGGAGATTCAACTATGGATAGAAGATTAGATCGACTTGAAGGAAAGATTTTCTTCTTTAGAATATTCCTCCCTATCCTTCTAAAGCTATTAAAGATAAAAAGCACCGCGTGACCACAAAAAAAAAAAAAAAAACGCCGATAGCTAAGTCCGAATAGACGTATCAGAGGGGCATCCCACACTAAGGCGACACATAAGACATGTCACTTGAATTCGCTGGAAAAACTGGTTTAAAACAGGTTTGAAACAATTTAGTTCTTTGAAATGCAGTAAACCAACGTTTAAAATGCACAAATAATGCGTGAAAAAGCAGCAAACAGCTGTTTGCTGCTTTTTCACGCATTAATTGTGCATTTTAAACGTTGGTTTACTGCATTTCAATATTCCTGCACAAAGGCTTTAATTGCTATTTTAACTTAGTTCTTTGTTTCGACCGATTTTTGCGCTACATGTTTCTGCTACATGTCGCTTGCGCCTTAGTGTGGGATGCCCCACACTACTTTCAGCTATTTTCAGCTGACTTTGCTTTCATTTGACTATTCAGCTTTCATTTGACTATTTTCAGCTATCGCAGGGGTCGGCAAGTAATTTTAAGTGGGGTCCGAATACTTTTGAATTTTTGAAACGAGGTCCAGCGAAAAAAACCACATAAGTAATATAATTAATTATTACTTTTTAATTGTTGTCTTTACATACACATACGTATAATAGAAAATAGAAAAGTCAGGCATTCGTTCTGAAATAACATTATATACACAAGTGTACGTTCTGGAAATTTTTACATACACATAATAAAGTAGAAAAGGCAGGTATTCGTTGAGAAAATAATGCGAAAAATTAACACTTGCGCTCTTGAGCTAGTTTTTTATAGTTTGGTTCACGTAGCGAACAGCAAATACGAAGAGTGTCTTCAAGGTGGGCGTTCGTTAATCTTGGACGATATTTGTTCTTCAAAAAATTCATTTAGTAGGAAGTCCTTTCGCATACGTATGTGGAATCAAACATAGTACCCAGGTTCATAGCTTATCTTTTGCAATTTTCCTAGTTTCCTGAGACATGGTTGCCCCAAAATTCTTCAGGGGGTGCAATGCTAAACATTTATAAGGAAGTATCTTCTTGCTAGTCAAATATCTCCATTCGAAGTAAAGATTTTTCGATACTGAACAATTTCGCAGCCGCTTCAAACTCCTTCACCAAATCTGACGTAAAACTTAGGAACACTGCAGTGTATATTTCGGAATTCTTCCTCTTATATTTAGGAACTGCTGGAAAATGAATAAATTCTTCATTTGCGATATTTTTTTTCAGCGGTCCAGGCTTCGACCTTCCGCTGTCCGGATGTGAACCGCGGTCCACTAGTTGCCGATCGTGGAACTGTCGGCATCTTTTTATGGTCACGCGGAATTTTTCGTCTTTAATAGCTTTAGAAAGAAACTGACTGACATTCTGAAGTCGGAAAATCGTTTCTTCAAGTCGATGTATTCTTCTTTCCATTGTTGAATCTCCCCATCATTTCGTGAATAACCACAAACGGATGGAAAAGAATAGGTATTAAATAGCTTTTCCCGGGCAAGTGTTGAAGAAAAGCATAACAAGCGTCTAAACCTCAGGCCTCAAGGTGAAGATATGAGCAACAAATGGCGCCAGTCTTTTATGATTCCGAATCGCAAAGCATTGAGCCCGATAATTCTTCCTTCAAATGTCTATGTCGCATGGACTTGATTTCCTTTTATTCTAAACGCCCACTGTATCTCAATAATACTAATAGTAATAATAATAATAAAAATTTTAATAATAGTAATTTCTGAATGAAAATTACTGTATAAGTTGCGAAATAAAGAATATTAAAACAATTATATTATCACGTTTTCAAATATGTATGTTTTTGTCTTACTCTAAATTGCATTAATATTTTATTGTACCATTTTGTGATGACATTCAAATGTAATTTTATGACTTTTCCTGTTTGAAAATAAATGAGAATCATATCCAGACAAAACAACATTGTGCAATGCGTGTGTGTAGAGGAAGGGGAAGGGGAAGAAACAGAATATTATAAATTAAGGTGACTGTTATTATTTTTCAATGCTAAATGATTTCAAACGTTTAGAACTACTAGCAAAGTTGAATATTGAAGAAACTAACGTCTGAGTAAAAAGTGTTGCAATCTTGCAAAACAAATCAATATAAATTAAAACTGCTGTTGAATTATCAACTAAAAAATTTTGCAATTTTGTATGGGGATAAGGAACATTAAAAGATAAGATATGCAATTTTGGGAATATGAGTGTTGTTATAAGTTAGATTACATCAACATTAAAAATAAACTCATTTAGTTTCCCTTTATTATTTTACCATACATTTGAATGACAAATTAATCTTTTTCTTTGTGAAAATAAAGTAGAAACTTTTTCGATTAAAAATTTCGGAGCGTTGTCAGGAAAAAAAATGATCTAACCTCTAATGCAAGAATGCTCTCTAAATATGCTCTAACATTCGATCGTAACTTTTCGAATCTTAAATATATTTTAAGGCTAAATAATTTCGACAATTTTCAACTACTAATGCATTTTTATTTTAATGATATATCTATTCTTGTATTCTTTTCGAAACAAAAAACTGTGTGGGTGAAAAACACACGTTAAAAATTAATAATTATCCCCCCCCCCCCACACACACACACAAATATCACTATTTTGATATTACAGATGACACCACAATTTAAATTAGGCGAATTATATATATATATATATTTTAAATATTAATTTACGATGATTTAAGTATATTTGTTAATCACATTGAAAATAAGTCACAATCATTTTCGAGTAAAAATTATTGCAACAATGCGAAAAAAAAGTTTATAAATAGTAATCATTACCTCTTAACTCTTCGAAACATAAATGCATTTTAAAATCTCAACGACATCAATTATAATTTTACTTGATTTTATTTTATTTCAAGGGGGATGACTTTCAACTTTGACTTTTTGCGATGACTTTCGACTTATATTTTAATATTTCTTTAATTTTAATATTTCTTTATTTTAATATTTTCAACTTCGGCGAAGAGAAACATACGACAAAATTTTTCGCATGTATAAATATATTAGCATTCATTAATTCCCTTCTACAGACCAGATGTATAAACGGATTTTAACAAATAGGGAATCAGGGTTCCTCGTAATGAATGATGTAACATAGCCTACAAGAAACCTCGGAAAACTTTAAAATCGCTGTCTGCAGTCGAAAACCGGATGTAATACGTTTCACAATATATTTTTGAAAATTAGCAAAAAACAAAATAAATATTTAGTTTTTATTGAAATAACTCTGAAAAAAAAAGGAGAAAAAAAGTTAATGTATTTTGAATATCTAAATGCATTGCTATCCATTAGTCCCTTTCTGAAAACCAAACGGCTAAACCGATTTTTACAAGTGAAAATTTGTTGAATTTGTTACAAAGTTAGAAGATATTATATAAAATTTTTGGAAGATTAAAAATCGTATCTGTTGCGAAAACTAAAGAAAATATCAATTATTGCCAACTTTTTGCTTAAAATTTATTTAGATATACATCCCTAGTATATTCTGACGAAGTTTGATAACGATAGGATGATTTTAAATATCTGAAAAAGGATTGTTATTGCATCCATTTCATTCTAAATGTATCAGAGTTTCAATCTTTAAATTCATTTTTCTCAATTTGTGTTTTTTTTAATATATCAATGTGATCAAAATGTTAAAACTTTAACATATATTTTTCAACTGTTTAGCTATTTTTTTTAATGATCCTTAAGTTGCATTTCATGAACTTCGGAATAAGATTTGCTGTAATATAAACAGTTTATTTATTTTTCTAATAAAAAATATTATTTATTATTATTTTTTTTTTTAAATTTCTTAAAATAAATTTAGTTTATTTTTTAAAGTAAATCTTACTTTTATTGTATTTTCTACCATAGGTCATGACATTTTATTCAACTTTTTTTAAACTAATTAACTTTTTGGAAATCTGATCCCTAGCGTTATAAGACACACTTGTAAGAAAAACATGCATTTTTTTTTAAAGTCTAAAATTTTAGTGCCGTATCATTTTAAAATTTACTTAAATTTTTCAAGTTGTACCACACGGATTACATTTTTTCTTGATTAAATCATTTTCACAAAACCATTTAACAATGTATCAAAAATATATTAAAAACACTGAAATAATAAAAAAAAATGTTTTTGAAAGGGCAGCGAATCACCCTAACTATGAAATCAACTTTTTATAAGTGAGTATTTCGCATTTGAGTGACACGACTAGTGTTTTTCCACAGTCGAGTTTCAGTTTCAAATGGGTTCTAACCTATATATGATTGCGTATGTCTTCGATTTCATCTCTCTTTCAATTCGTGGGTCTGTGTCACGTTTTCATAGTTTCACTTTAGAGATAAAATAATACGTTCTGTTTAGCATTTTGTAGTTACATCTAGGGCATTACTTTTCAAGTAGATCTCTCCGACTGTTACGTTGTAAGCACTAAATAAAGCGAGTTTAGTGACTATAAGTCTTTTAGATAGCACTAGTAATGTAGCTGAATTCCTGGGCACGTTACTTCCGATAACAAAATGTATATTTTAACTTTATCAACATTATATTTTAATAAAAAGTATTAATTTTATATGTAAATAGAAAACATAAATAAATAAAATATAAATAGTAGAAATTAAAATATAAAAAATAATATAATAAATAGATAAATACAATACAATACAATACAATACAATACAATACAATACAATACAATACAGCACAATACAATACAATATAGTATAGTATAATATAATAAATGCATTTAAATATAATATAAATAATAAATAGAAATTATTACTTTTAATGCGAAGCAAATTTTACGTTTATCTCGAGAATTTAGATTTTTATAGAATTATGTTTGTATTTGATGCATAACATCTAACGCATATCTACATTGAAGTTTTTAACTATTTATTTGTCGATTTGTTTATTTAGCTTTCTTTTTATTTGTATTTCTCTGTTCATATAATATGTTTAGCGATGTTGTATAAGCTATGTTTTACTAACTTTTTTTATCCTGCAGCTATACAATATTTCACGTTACAGTTTGTAGCACTGCGATTTTAACTAAAAATACAGCTCTACCACTTAAAAAAAAGAAGAAAAATAAAGCATTTTAGAACAGTAAAACATTTTGTTCAATGTATTATTATTATTATTATTATTAAAGTACGCAACGTTTAGTTCAGTTTAAAGTAAACTGTCCCGTTAATCCTCTTTGGGAATGAATACTTTTCATTCCACTTCAAAAAGTTATTACATCGTTGAAGCAATAATCCTCTCTCGAGAAGGTATTCGTTAAAACAAATAACATAATATGTTCGAAAATAGTTTCTTTCGTTGAGGTAAAATTTATCAGCATTTTGAAAGTGATGTTGTTTGTGAAGCATTTATAAGTCGTATTTGAAAAATGTTTTAAAGCAAAATAAATAAATAAATAAATAAATAAATATAAATAACTAATAATTTATTATTTATTTATTTATTTTATTAATAATTTATTATCAAAAATAATTGATAAAATAAATAAAAATAATAAATATTAATTAATTACTGAAAATTAGAAAAAAATAAAGTAAAATTTATAAATAAATAAATAATTCTTTTTTCAAAATTTTATGACAGGCTAATCAAACAATCTCAATAAAAATCAAAGAATTAAATGACGTAATAATAATAAAAATGAGATGTACTTACAGTTTAACAAAAAAAAAAAGAAAAATCATTCATTTAAATAATGCTGAAATTCATGAATTATAATTATGATGGTAGACTCTTTATATTTATTTTTAAATGTCAAATTCAATGCAATGTAAAAAGAAACAACTTATACAAAGATTATTTCCAAATACTTTTTTTTTTTTACTTAAAATTGTATCGTAGAGCTTAAAACTTCCAAGAATGAAAGTTTTAAGAAAGAAAATGTCTTTTAAGAAACTTTTTTATCTTGCTATTTAAAAATATAGATAGAAAAAGGTATTTTATGGATGATTTATATTTTGAAATGGATTTAAGTTACTTTTGCAGTTTTATTCATTATTATCGTAAAACAAAAAATGATATTTTACATAATTTTCCTGCAGCATATAAAGTACTGAAATTTAAGGTCGCATTTTCTTTTTCTGGTAAAGATTTCATTTTACTCGCGCAAATATTGAATAAAATATGTGTTTTTTTCACAAGTGCAGCTTCCCACAAAGAATAATTAAAGTGTTTTTCTTTGAAGTCATTCTTACATTTAACAATAATATTTATTTAGTATTATTCTTTACAACTATTCCAAAATTGTTACAACATATACGCTGTAAAAAATGACAAACATTTTTTAACCCAGGAAAAATAATATAACCTCGAATGAAAATATACAATATCCTCTTCCGAGTTACTCATGATTCCGAAAATCGCTCTTTATCAATTGAAACCTCAGAAACCAATATGCTTTCAATGTTTAATGAAGTATTTATGAAAACGAAGGTTCTTTTTTCTATCTGATTTTTGGAAACGTTTCAGAGGCGTTTTTATAGTGTATCAAAGCAGTTTTCTCAACCTGCAATATAGAATTTTTTAGATGCTATCAATTCTCAAGTAAATATTTTTACAAAAATTTTTTAGACACAAACAGAATAAATTAAAAGAATTAATATTAAAATTAATACTATTTTTTTTACTCTTGCATTTATAAATTCAGTTACTCAGCTAAGAATGTTTACTTGAGAACTGATAAAATCCTAAAAACCTATATTCCGGTTTGAGAAAATGGAATAATACACTCTAAAAAGAACTCGGAAACGTTTTCGAAGATCAGTGACAGCAAAAGAAACTTTATTTTTAAAAACGCTTCTTTAAAACTCGAAATGGTTTCTAAAAATTCTTACGATAAAGAATGTTTTTCAGTATCGTGGGTAGCCCGAGAAAAGTTATTGAATATTTTCGTTCCTGGTTATATTATACTTTGGTAGATTACGAAATATTTGTATTTTATTTATTTATTTATTATTTTTTTATTGTAGCATTATGAGTGCTAACAGTGTTTTTCAACAGTTTTTATCTCACGTCACACTTGAACACATAGTTAACCCTTTGCGGTCGCGTGCCTGATCTCAGCCACCACAGTAAAGAACCGTACTGACCTTATATTATATTAAGTAGCTTCGGAGACACGTAGAATTAGAAATAATGTTTTACATATTGTGTTTAAGTGTAATTAGACATTTTCGCTTAAACAGCAAAATTAAAGTTACCGAAAGAAGCTTACAAAGAAATTAAAAGTACAGTAGAACGTCGCTAATCCGAACTTCGCTAATCCGAAAATCCGTTTAATCCGAATCGGCTTTATTTTCGGAAATTACACTTAAAAGATTAACTGAAAATGTTGAATTATTGTACTAAAAACAAAAAAGTACTTTTTAAACTTTTTACTACGAAATTTTTCGGATTACAGGATGAATGTTGGCAAAAACGTGTAGAAGTTAGAATTAAACAAAAAATGGCTGTAAAGCATGTTTTTCACTCTTTAAACATTTTGAGAAAAGAAATTTAATAATGTAAAAGTACATCATATGTACACGAATATAAAATGAAAACATGCACTATTGGCCTACTCGTAGTCACCTTAAAAAATTCTCGAATATCAGTTTGTTTGTCAGTCACTATAAAATTTTTATCTAAAATACAAAAAGTATTTAATTCAGATGATAAAAATTTATTTTTCTTTTCTGCAGCTCGATTTCACAAATTATCTACAGAAATGTTTTTTTCTCTCCCCCACCCGCCTCATTGACGTAGTGACTGAGCTATTTATAGATTCGCCATTTTGTAAACGTTTGTAATGAGTTGTTACGTAATTTCTTATTCTGAAGTTCCATTAGATTATTATAAACATAAAGAGAGATTAAACAATACCCTTTTTTTTCTGAAAATTGTGCCGGATTATCCAGCATGCCGGACCTTAGGATGCCGGTTTAGAGGATGTTTACTGTACTACTGAGTACTTATAAATTACATTTTCTTTTAGCGAACAACTTTTTCTTTTCTATTTTAGCAAAATTTCGGGTAATCCGAATTTTTTGTAATCCGAACAAGCATCGGTCCCAAATAGTTCGGATTAGCGGGGTTCTACAGTAGTTTAAAAATGAGAAGGTAAGAGTAAAGAGTAAAGATTGTTCTATATGTTCAAACAGAAAAATTAAGGGTTGAATGTTGGAGACTGCTTTGAAAGATAACACACGATGAAGAACTATAAAATATAATTTCTACATAAAATTAAAACATATTATTGTGTTACATATATCTAAAGTTTAAAAAAGAATTAGTAAATTTTGTTTTTCCTTCATGATTTTGCATATTATGTATTGCTGTTCGTTCAACGAAAATTAATTCCAACCAGTATGACACCTATGTATAAACTTAACACGACCTCAAATAGTTAAACTTTCGGGGCACTTAAAATTAAAATGATTAAATAACACTTGAAACATAACAGAGATATACAAAACATGCGAAAGAAATATTTTTTTAAAATTAATAACTCGAACAGACTTTTTACATTTAATATGTCTTTTAGAGTGTCCACTAACAATGCCAGAAATCAAATTTCTATGAAAAATAGAAATTATGGGTTCAAATAAAGTTTTGGAGTCTACTAAAAGTGATACTTTCGTATAGGACGCATACCCTGACGATATCGCTAAACATCACTATTAAAAATAAGCTTTTTTGATTCTGATCATTTCAGCGGTTTAAACACGCAGTTGAATTGCATGCCTTAAATTTGTGTTTTAATTATATTTTATTGTTTTAATTATTGATTGATGAATATTATAATTCCTTTATGGAATATAAGCTGGGAACATATGCTGAGTTGTTTATGTTAATTTAAGTGCAAACGGATTTAGCTTTCGTAATCGTCTGCACGCGATTACGATTGATTAAAAAAATTTGCGCTTAAAATTATTTAAAAAACAATTAAAATTGAGTAAAAGCAATACAATTCCCAAACAATTTGCGATACAGATTTTTAAAAAAATTGAATTTGAAAGTACATTTTTTCCCTATTCGATGGTGTAAAAATTGAAAATGTGCTATGCTTATAAGTTAAAAAATTGTAGTATAAGTTAAATTTAATCGTCTGGTGTTGCCACCGCTAAAATGACGTCAGAGTTACGTACAGATACGTTTGTCCTTTATAATATAGATATGTTAAAATTTAATTATATATAACACTCATTTATTATATTAAACCACATCACAAAGTAAATCGTGTAAGTTCAATATATTCTATACAAAAAAAGTGCCTCTGTTAATTGGATACATCTGGATAGAACTTTATTAAAAGTTTTTGCGGCACATCTGAAATCCCATCATAGGGCGCACCAGTTGAAACTCCCTGATCTAGAAGACAATACGAATTGCAGTCATTTATCTACTTTGACACGACACGACAAAGATCAATAACTGTTACCTTTCCACGACAATTACAAATGAATACCTCTAGTACGCCCGAAATATCAATTGACATCCTAGAACACAAACTGACATCTATACCACTGTTACATTTTTCATTAACATGGTATTATTTGTATCGGTGACTTCACAATTAACACTGTTCAACCGCACAATCCAAAATGAAGTATCTTCGACCCCTTTGGTTCAAGAATCAACCCCCACTTGTCCCAAAAGAGGGGGAATCTTGATTATGATGCATGTGTCTGGCTTGATTACAGAGGAACGGGAAGATTTATACCACAACAATCCTCTTTGACTGGGAACTGATGGAAGTCTCCTAGTAATGCAATTTTAATGGAGCTCACTCGGTGTTAGCTTTCGTTCTCAATGAACACAATCTCTATACGAGCTGAATCCTTAAGTAGAGATTGTAGTTGCTGGTACAGATTACTGTTCCTAATGGCTAGACTGCATTGATATATCGATCGTATTATGTTAACTCGATATATAATCAATATCTGAGATTCTATTTGCGTGGTCACATATAAAATAAAATAAAATGAATTCTGTTAATATTTCGGCAATTGCGAAAATTTATTAACAAGATGTGAATTTATTTTCCTGTGAAAATGCGCATTTTTTAGATTTTTTTCCCTTTATCAATTAGAGCTTTTAGAATTAGTCTGTTATTCTAAAGTTATCCGAAAGGAATCGAATCGTCGAAATTCAAAATTTTTGATTCAAGACACAAAATTTGTCCAAACAGAAGATGAAATCTTGTTTATGAATGCATGTTTCTGACTTGATTACAGACAAAAAAAGAAGATTTACACAACAACAATCTTCTTTAAGTTAGAACTAATCGAAATCTCATAGTAATGTAATTTTAATGGAGCTCACTCAGTGTTAGCTTTCGTTCTCAATCAACACAATCTCTATACGAGCTATATCCTTAAGTAGAGATTGTAGTTACTGGTAGAGATTATTGTTCTTAATCGCTAGATTAACCGATCGTATCATGTTAAGATTCTTGATAACTGAGATTCTATTTGTGTGGTCACATGCAAAATAAAGTAAAATAAACTCTGTTAATTTTCTGCTATTTCGAAAATTTTTTTGAAAAATCTGACTTTATTTTCATGCGAATACGCGCATTTTTTAGCTTTTTTTTCTGTAATCTATTAGAACTTTTAGAAATATATTGTTTTACTAAAGTTATCCGAAAGGAGTCGAATCGTCGAAATTCAGACTTATGACACAACATTTGTTTTAAAAGAAGATGAAATCTTGTTTATGAATGCATGTTTCTGACTTGAATACAAAGGAACCAGAATATTTATACCACAACAATTCTCTTTGAGTTAGAACTGACGGATGTCTTCTAGTACTGCAATTTTAATGGTGGTCACTCCGTGTCAGCTTTCGTTCTCGAGGAACACAATCTTTACCCGAGCTGAATCCTTAAATAGAGATTGTTGTTACTGGTAGAGATTACTGTTTCTAATCGCTAAACTGCATTGATATATATCGATCGTATCATGTTAATATTCTCGATATATAATCGATAACCAAGATTTTATTTACGTGTCACATATAAAATAAAATGAATTCTGTTGATTTTTCTGCTATTTCGACAATTTATTGGAAAGCTATGCCTTTTTTTGGGCTGTGAAAAATTTTATAATAGAAAATAAAGACACACATATTCTAGCTCTCCCCCTCCCCCTTCTGTATTGTCACATAGTGCAGAAGAATGAAGTTATCCGAAAAGGGTCGACTTGTCACAATTCAATCCTTTTGATTCAAAAGTAAATACTTCTCCTAAAAGAATTGCCAGAAATTTTGATTATGAATGCATGCATGGCTTAATAACAGAGGAACGGGAAGATTTATACCATAGCAATCCTTTTTTAGTGGGAACTGGTGGGAGTCTCCTAGTAATGAATTGAATGGAGCTCACTCTTTGTCGGCTTTCACTTTCATTGAACACAATCTCTACACGAACTGAATTCTAAGGTAGAGATCGTAGTTACTGGTAGAGATTACTGTTCCTAATGGACAATATAGACTGTATTGATATATCAATCGTAGCATGTTAAGATTCTCGATATTTTCTCGATAACTTGTATTCTTTATATCTAATAGCAAATAAAATAAAATAAAATTAATTTTGTTAATTTCTCTGCTATTTCAAAAATTTATTCGTTAGACGTGCCTTTTTTCGGCATGTAGAAAATGTATAGACACGCAACAAAGGCAATACAAACGCAAACAAAGACACGCATATTCTTGTTTCCTCTTCTCCCCCTATGTTATCACAAAGTACACATCAGTATAATGTAATTAGGAAAGGTTCGAAATGTCAAAATTCAATCCTTTTAATTCAAGGATGAACACTTATCTTAAAAGTGTTGGATGAAATCGAGATTATGAATGCGCGTGTATAGTTTGATTATAGATGAATGGGAAGATTTATATCAGCAATCTTTTTGACTCAGAACTGCTGAAAATCAGTAATGCAATTTTAATGGAAATCAGCCGGTATTAGCTTTCGTTCTCAACGAACACAGTCTCTACCTGAGTTGAATCTTTAAATACGAATTGTAGTTACTCTAGCGATTACTGAGTTGAATGACTAGAGTATATTGATCTATCGATTTGACCATGTTAAGATACTTAATTTAAAACCGTTAACTAAAATACTTGTTTTTACATAATTCCAATGTGATGAAGAGAAAAGGAAATAACAAAACGGGCCATGTTAATTTCTCTAATATTTGGAAAATTTAACAGCAAGATATAACTTTTTTGAATTTGGAAAACGTTATAGTAGCTAATAAAGACATACATTTTCTAGTATATCTTTTCATGTTGTCACATGGTGTAGAAACTAATAAAGTTATTCGGAAAGGGTCTAATTGTTAAAATTTAGTCTTTTTGATTAAAGAATCAGCCTCAGTTGTTTAAGAATAGAGTGGAATCTTGATTATGATGTATGTGTCTGGCTTGGTTACCGAGGAATTGTAAGATTCTCTTTCACGACAAACCTCTTTGGCTGAGAACTGATGGAAGTCTCCTAGCAAAGCAGTTTTAATGGAGCTCACACTGTGTTAGCTTTCGTTCTTGACGAACACAATCTCGAGATGATCTAAATTCTTAAATAGATCTTGTGCTGTTTTTAATGGCTAGACTATATTGTTATATTGATCGTATCGTGTTAAGATAACTGATATATAATCGATAATACAGGTTGTTCTCAAATAAAATCATTAGAATAAAAAAGAGAGGAAAAAGCTGATTTAGTTGTTAGTTTTTCGGTTATAGTAAAGAAAAAGTCTTTCCGGCCAGTGCCGGGAGGAAGAGGTAGCTTTTATATTCCTTATTTTTTAAAAGCCAGCTTATATTATTCAAACATATGGAGCTCAAATTAGTGGAACCCGATTATAGAAGATTAAATACTAATTTTTGTCAATATTGAATAGGAATGAGAATTTCGCGAAATTAGTCAGCGTTATCAAAGCTGGTTTTATTAAAGTGATTTATATTTGTCGCCAAATTCGGTGATATCCCGAATTATATTAATAATTATATTAACCCGAATTATCGGTGATAGCCCGCTATTTTAAAACAACATAATGGGTGCAACAAAGCTCACCAATGAACTTGGTCGAGACCTTAGTGATTCCTGTGCACATGCTCACTCATATCTAAATCGGTTGATATATGCAAGTGCTGTTGCAGGCAAAAAATCAGATTTCTTAAAATGTCACACACATTCGAAGTTCAAACTGCTATATCTCGGCTTTTTTTTAGATAAAGGCAAAACAAAAAATAATCCGGAATCTTTGTAACAAGCTGAAACACATAAGAAAAAAATCTTTTTCAATTTCTAATTTTTTTTGTACTTCATTTTAATTTTTTTTTTAAATGGCCGCCATTTTGAAACAAGATGGCGGATGAAGTTAGCAAACGAACTCGGCCGAGAGATTGTTATGTACTAAGCACATGCCTTGTCACATCCTAATCGGTTCATAAATACGCGTGTTATCGTGTGACAAAAATCAGATCGTTTCAAAATATCAGCCATGCTAAAAATTCAAAGTGCTATAACTCAGCCATTTTTTAAGACATAGACGAAACAAAAAATGCTCTGGAATCTTTGTATCAAGCTCAAACACATAAAGAAAAAATCTTTTTCAATTTCTAATTATTTTGTACCTCACTTTAAAAGTTTAATTTTTTTTAATTTTTAAATGGCCGCCATTTTTAAACAAGATGGCGGATGAGGCTGGCCAACGAACACGGTCGAGACATTGCTATGTACTATGCACATTCCCTGTCACATCCAAATCGGTTCATAAATACGTGTATTATCGCGTGACAAAAATCAAATCGTTTCAAAATGTCAGCCATGCTAGAAATTCAAAGTGCTATAACTCAGCCATTTTTTAAGATATAGACGAAACTAAGAATGCTCCAGAATCTTTCTATCAAGCCCAAACACATAAGAAAAAAATATTTTTTAATGTCTAATTTTTTTGGGCTTCATTTTAAATTTTATTTATTTTTTATTTTAAATGGCCGTCATTTTGAAACAAGATGGCGGATGTGGCTGGCCAACGAACTCGGTAGAGACATTGCTATGTACTATGCACATTCTTTGTCACATCCAAATCGGTTCATAAATGCGTGTATTATCGCGTAGCAAAAATCAGATAGTTTCAAAATGTCAGCCATGCTAGAAATTCAAAGTGCTATAACTCAGCCATTTTTTAAGATATAGACGAAAATAAAAATGCTCCAGAGTCTTTGTATCAAGCCCAAACACATAAAAAAAAGCATTTTTCAATGTCTAATCTTTTTGTGCCTCATTTTAAATTTTAAATTTTTAAAAAAATTTTAAATGGCCGCCATTTTGAAACAAGATGGCGGATGAAACTGGCCAACGAACTCGGTTGAGACACTTAGTCTAAGATCCGGTCTATGGAATATATACCCTCATTTGTTATTTAATGATAACAAAGAATATATGTCAGATAATGTATAGATTGATACATTGCAAATAGGTTGCCTAGCTAAATCACGTGCCGATAATGTTAAACAATAAAGTGTTTAGTTAAATTTTTTTGATCAACTTCCTCGATTTGTTATTTATGAAATTCGAGAATCAGCTGAGAGAACATACCCCGAGAAATTCAAAAAATAAGGGTTGCCTACTATCGACTCTGCCCAACTATAGGGTTGCCAGGTATAAACAGGTAAGTAATCGTAGTTAATATACCCTCATAAGTTATTTAATCGAATTACACATGAAATGAAAGCTTATTTTATTCCCATTCCAACCGTATTAGGTTGCCTTATCAAAAAGTTGCCTGAATCCATGGTTGCCTAGATTTAAAATGTTCAATTTTCTGCGTGAGCGTTGAGAGTGACAGAGAAGCGTTGCGCGCGCAATTCCATTTGACAGACAAAGATGCAGCTAGGCATAGATTAACATACAAGATCGGACAGTTCTATAGAGCGTAATGGTAATCAATTGCGATCGCAGCGCCTTTAGTGATTATAGGGAAGAAACTTCCCTTTCTTATAATATCTTTGTTATTTAGCGTCTATCTTATTGTAATATTTCTTTTTTTAAAGTTGCATGTTTACGTTTTCAACAGAATGTTACACCGATACATGAACATAGAATAGATATTCTATTCTATATATCTAATATTTATTCTATGTTCATGCATTATATATATATATATATATATTGTACATGATGGGTGAATGATTTAACCGCCAAGAAAAACATGCTGAAATTTTCGTCTTGAATATTATACGTCAATTAAATATGATATAATTG
Organism: Maratus speciosus; assembly: GCA_963932465.1. Classification (NCBI taxonomy): domain Eukaryota; kingdom Metazoa; phylum Arthropoda; class Arachnida; order Araneae; family Salticidae; genus Maratus; species Maratus speciosus. The sequence goes on from OZ010788.1 coordinate 85,773,912, forward strand.
GATTTAAAACCATATAAAGCGATGGTGCAATATAAAAATATACGAAATATTGCACTTTACAGGTCCCAAAAAATTTTATAAATATTCCCATTTGGTAGAAAATTTTTTACAGCTGATGTTTTATTAATTTATGAAGTTTAATATATTAAACAATCGTTGCAATAATCTTTCAAAATTTACGCATTTTCACTTTCTCAGAAATAAAACAAAAAGATTGTTTTAATGTAAATAACGTACAATCAGTTCAATAATATTTATGATATTAACATATAAGAAATAAAAATAAAATTACAAATGGGGAAAAATTCCTTTTTACAAATTTTTAGAATTATATAAATCTAAAAGTTAAAAAACAAAAACAAAAAAAACCATAGAGATACTGATATTACACTTGATAAAATTGTATTCGATGTGAATAAATTAACGCAATACCCGAATTTAATTTATTACAATTTTATCTAATTAACTTACAGGTTTACGTTTTCAACAAAATTTTCTGGGGGTTTTCTTTTAGATTATTATTATAATTATCATTTTGTAAGTTAAAGCTGAACGAACAAGTACGATTTAAAAAAAAAAAAAAAAATCAAACATAAATACAATATCGTCTGCCGCTCTGCTTCGTTTAGGAAAGAATAAATAGGCAAAACATAGAGCGTAAACAGATTTCATCAACGTAGGTAAATTTCGGAGGCTTGTTGATTCGTTCCTAAACGTCCCGTCCCATCTTGTATGTTAATCTATGCAACGTGGCAGATGCGCGATACTTATTCAGTGTAATAGACAAGGATGACTTGACCGGCCGAAAAGTGTTTGGAAAGCTGCGCTGGTTTGGAGTAAAATTCGAGTTCTGTTGCAAACAAACGTGCTCTCGAGTATTCTGTATTAAAAAGTATTGCGTGCTCGAAAATGAAAAAGTGTTTTATGTGTGGTTTAGAGGATTCTACTATTGATTTTAATGATGAATCTTTTAAGAATTGTTTTTTAAAGTTATTATTTCAGCGAAAAAAAAATTGTGCACGGTGAAGTTAGGTTAAACTTGGATTCTTATGAATAATATTGGTTGGAAGACGGCTCAATACTATCTCCAGTACTGTGAGTTCATTAATTTGTTTCTTCGGTTTTCAAGAAGCATCCGATGTAGTGATTTTGAGCTGTATATAGACTCCATTTACAACATGTCCGATTTGTTCTTTTCATTGAACCAGCCAAATTATGCCAGGTGGTCCATTATGTACGTCAACAATCTTATGAAGGCGCAGAACAGCAATTCGCGTGTGGTATCTGAATTTAGACGAGGAGCTTTTGGTAACCGACGTACCAAATCGGAATTCTCCCGATCACCCGTTGACTTGACGTTAGAACAGACCATTAATGCTGATGCCTCAAATCAATTAACATATAATCTTGCAGCAGAGTCCATATCAGCGCGACAAAGATGGGCACTTAGTCATAGCATAAGGACCAAAATTGTATCCACCGTTAAAGAAAATGTCGGTCTATCGCAAAAAGACCTGTCATGCCTTGCAGAATAGTCGAATCAAAAAGGATAACGAAAGTCTTCAGAGTCTCATTAAGACTATAAGAGATACGCTGAATCCTTTTGTTCAGAGTATAGATAAAAATATTCTGTTCAGTATTTCAACTGGTAAGGCAGTACTACTGAAGTTTGCGATTTTCTAATCAACGTTAAGTCGGTTGGAAATCAACAAAAATTGACATTTATTTCAGAATGCAATTCCACTCCCGGAAAGTTCGAAAGACCGATAAAGCGTAACAAAATCCAGAATTTCGCTTCACAGTCTGTCGTCAAAGCTCAAACCAGCAAAGATAAAACTCAAAAGGCAGTTCTTAAAATGGAACGAGACATCTTTGGCCGATTACTTGCTATTAGTATTGAGAAAGACATCCACATAGAGTACTGCTTAACGTTTCCATTAGCGCCTGTGCCGCCTGCTCCTTTCTTGTGTACTGGTGACTTGCTAAAAACTGACAAATCCAAACTAGCTCAAATACTAAAGTCTAACGTCGAAACAGTTGAGCCTACTGGTATCGATATTGAAATAATAGACGGTTTTTATTACCTGTATAAAATCGGATCATCTATGCCGCAGACATTTGATAAGATTGCTGAATCGATCTTAATAAAATTGTGCTCAAGTAATGCCCCTGAAATATACATAATTTTTGATAGACACATTACGCCCTCTATCAAAGACTGAACGGCAAAGTCGACTGGAGTTCGATAGACCGTATGTCATCCAAGGACCTCTTCAACCAAGACCTAGCGATTCTCTTGGAAATCTCAAAAATTACCGTTTCAAAGAAGCCCTGGTACAATTCTTGGCTAAATACTGGGAAAATGATAATCTACTTTCAATAATCCAAAACAAAAAAATTTTCATAACAGTTGGAGAACACTGTTTTTCTTACCATACTGTCGGAAAACACGTCGTGAAACTTGAAGAAGAAGATTATTTATGCCAACATGAAGAGGCAGATACGCGGATAATGTTTCATATATCAAAAGCGCCACCTAATTCGAAAATATTGGTCAAATCAAATGATACCGATGTCTTGGTAATTTTACTGGCCACTATCCACAAAATTCCGTAGACTCAAATTTATTTGGCGGTTCATCATCAAGGAAAAGCAATAAGAAAGATCTTGATTGCATTAACTGTACTGAGCTTGCAATGAAATTGGGTTCTACTTTATGCCTGGGCCTGCCAGCTTTCCACGCATTTACGGGCTGGGATTACACAACGGCTTTTTATAATAAAGGGAAAGTCAAGACTTATAAAATATTTTCAAGACGAACGGATTTCCAGGAAATATTCGCATCATTGTCGGATCCAGTAGATGTACTCCTAGAAGATAAAATTCAATCTGTTCAGGGGTTTACTGCCCTTCTTTACGGGATCAAGCAATGTTATAATATCAATGACGCTAGATATCAGCTGTTCCAAAAAACATATTCAATGAACAAAGACAAAGAACAGTTCATGAAGAAGATTAAAGGCATCGACTCCAATATGATACCGCCGTGCTGGATCTCACTGAAACAGAAAATTTTGCGCACAATATATGTTAATTCTATGTGGCTTCATGCAACCGATGCATGCTGCGTTAAAGTTAATCCTGAAGATTGTGGTTGGTTTTTGGATGGTTATTTGAAGCCTACGTGGTTTAAAGGGGATCCAACACCCTTACAAGTTAACGACGTATTAAGAGAATCGAGAAACAGAGAAAACGATGAAGAATTAGAATTAGATTGTGACATCGGCACTTCTGACGATTCTGAATGTGAATAAGTGTTTTATATAAAACCTTTGTATTTTGCTATTGATAAATTTATGTATTAAAATAAAAATATTTATATCATTATGTGATATTTTATTTAACTTTTATCAATATTTAATCCGCGCTTAAACGATCGAAAAAATCTCCTTTTGAAAAACGGACATTTTGAACGGAAAACCTATTATTCCATAATTATGTATTGATTAATGATTGATAAATGAATGTGTGAGTAAAAAAAATATTTGATATCATCTTTAATATTTACACTATCGGAGAAATCTTAAAAAAGAATTCTCTGCATCTTTGTCTGTCAAATGGAATTGCGCGCGCAACGCTTCTCTGTCACTCTCAACACTCACGCAGAAAATTGAACATCTTAAATCTAGGCAACCATGGATTCAGGCAACTTTTTGATAAGGCAACCTAATACGGTTGGAATGGGAATAAAATAAGCTTTCATTTCATGTGTAATTCGATTAAATAACTTATGAGGGTATATTAACTACGATTACTTACCTGTTTATACCTGGCAACCCTATAGTTGGGCAGAGTCGAGAGTAGGCAACCCTTATTTTTTGAATTCCTCGGGGTATGTTCTCTCAGCTGATTCTCGACTTTCATAAATAACAAATCGAGGAAGTTGATCAAAAAAATTTAATTAAACACTTTATTGTTTAACAATATCGGCACGTGATTTAGCTAGGCAACCTATTTGCAATGTATCAATCTATACATTATCTAACATATATTCTTTGTTATTATTAAATAACAAATGAGGGTATATATTTCTTATACCGGATCTCGTACTAACTGGTATGCACTATGTACACTAGAAATTTTATCCAAATCGGTTCATAAATACGAGAGTTACAGTATGACAAAGATCATATATATATATATATATATATATATATATATCAATTTTGAACGGAGGGTGGTTTCGGGGTCTGGGGGTCATGATCGGTGAAAATATACCAAAATTTTTCGGAATCGTTTTCCTCCGAACGGCTGAAATAGGTAGCTTTTTGTAATGAAAGCTACCTAATATGGGCACTTTTTCTACCGTTTCATATTGCAAATTTTGCTCCTTTGTCATATAGCGCAGAATCTAAAATATTTTCTCTAAAGGGATCAAATTATCAAAATGTAATTATTTTTGATTGAAGAACCAACTCCACGTGTCTCAAAGGCGAAATCTTTTTACTGTGAATGCGATAGGGTCAATCCATTTCAAGTGGTCCAGCACTGGTTGCATCGACCATTTTTAAAAAATCTGAAATTTTTTGTACAACAACCCTAACAAGATGGAAGTTCAAAATGACTATTATTTTAATTTTATTAATTTTTGTTTGTGCATGGCGGCCATCTTTGTCTCATCGTCTGCAGAAATTTTCTCACAAGAAGGGTTTACGGAATTGTAAATAATTCATCGTTTATTTATCCAGTTCAAGTGCGGATTAAAGCAATTTGTACAGAATACATTGGGCTAAAAATTTGATAATGGAGTAGTTTCTGAAACTAACTGCTTATTGGTAAAATTTAAGCATATAGTTCCAGTTTTTTTTTTCCAAAATTTGTCCGTTTGCAAGAGGAAATTTTTCTAGCAAGGTAAACTGTCAACATGACATAATTTTTTTTACAAATAGGCCGAAAGTACTTGTACTCACACGCCGAGTTCCAGATCTGGGACTTGCTTTCTCTTCGCTAAAAAAAATTCCAATTCTTTTAAAAATGACAAAAATCGCACTTTTCAGGCTTTGATATCTCTGGTGGGGCACGAGATAAAAATCTGAATTTTTTTTTTTTATAAGAGTATTGTATGGTAGTGTTATGCACAAGAAATTTCAGGATGGAGATTTGACTACAAGCTGAGATATGGCAAGGGCAACATGTCAAAACAATACTGCCAAACTATTGTTTTGTTGTAGTCACAGCTAAATATTTATCTGAGAGTATCATTTAAATTTATTTTTTAGATTATCTTTAAGTAACAGTAACAGAAAATAAAGCCTTTTGCAATTAATTTGAAAAATAATTATGCCTAAGGCCTACATTTTGTATGGTTTCAGTAATTTTTGCTGTAATTTTAGTAACTAAAAGAAACCTCAGCACTTTTACCTATATATATTCATGGTATTTCAAAATGTATTAACTGCATCCTTTGGTATCAATTACTGTGATTTCTTAACTGTTTTATTCACCTTAATCTTTACGATATTATGGTAGCCATGTGCGTAGCCATGTGCGAGTGCATATATTGAAAAAAAAAAAAAACTGAAATATTAATCGGTATGTTGTGTAATATTTCTATTTTATATGCTATAAATATTTAAATTGGTTTTATTGATTTTTCCATTTCATATTATTTGATTCTATTCTGTTTTCATTTTTAATCTATTCACTTGATTATAATGGTTGTTCGGGCACAGAGAAAAATAATTTTTAGCTTTAGCTTTTTTTTTTTCTCACAGAAAACAACCATTTTGCTTATATAATTGAATTCTGTGCCCTTGAAAACGTAATTCAATATATAAGCTTTTTCATTATTTGTCGGTGTCCACTTTCTTCTTTTTTCTTCCATAATAATTCTTATAATAAATTATTTGGCACTTTTTTTTTTTTAATACTTACAGCTTTAATTCATAATATTACGGTTTTTGATGGTGGTAGGTTATTTTTAATTAATGGTTATATATATATATATATATATATACAAGACCTGAGACAAAAACAGAATAGGGATAGAGAAAAGCTGTTAATGTTGGCATACTTGTTGAGACATGATAAAACGTATCAAATCACATTCCTGCTTGTTGGTTTAAAAACCATAATTTTAATGCTGCTTGCCAGTCCCTGAAACTTGCTCCTACCATAGGTATGTTCCTGTAAATGAAACATTATGCGATGTTACCATGCATCAGCCTCAAGTAATTTTCAGAAAGTAAAGATACCCAAAGCCTTTTCAAAATTTATACTGCAGAAAAATCACATTTTTGCATAAGAAGTAAGCTAGGAATTATTAATTAATTGAGGCTTGCACATAGTGATTTCAAAGTATATTTCTATGAGCCAGCAGGGCCAATATCTTCAATCAAGTTATCAAGAGATGACAAGACTTGGTTAATACAAATAGAATTTTGAGAAAGGTCAAAACTGTGGTTTTTGAACCAACATGCAAGAATGTGTTTTGACGCGTTTGATCATGTCTCAACAAGTATGACAACATTAACAGCTTTTCTTTTTCCGTATGTTGTTTTTGTCTCAGGTCTTGTATAAAAATATTTATTTTACTTTATGTAAAGTGCTGAGGTTTCTTTTAGTAACTAAAATTACTTACAACAAAAATTACTGAAACCATACAAAATGTACGGCCTTAGGCATAATTATTTTTGTAATTAATTGCTAAGCTTTGCAAAGGGCTTTATTTTCTGTTACTATTATTTAAAGATAACGAAAAACATGAATTTAAATGATACTCTGAGATAAATACTTAGCTGTGTCTACAACAAAACAATAGTTTGGCAGTATTGTTTTGGCATATTGCCCTTGCCATATCTCAGCTTGTAGTCAAATCTCCATCCTGAAATTTCTTGTGCATAACACTACTATACAACACTCTTATATGAAAAAAAAATTCTGATTTTTATCTCGTGCCCCACCAGAGATATCAAAGACTGAAAAGTGCGATTTTTGTGATTATTGAAAAAAATGGGATTTTTTTTTAGCGAAGAGAAAGCAAGTCCCAGATCTGGAACTCGGCGTGTGAGTACGAGTACTTTCGGCCTATTTGTAAAAGAAATTATGTCATGTTGACGGTATTCCTTGCTAGAAAAATTTCCTCTTGTAAACGGACAAATTTTGGAAAAAAACTGAAACTTTATGCTTAAATTTTACCAATAAGCAGTTAGTTTCGGAAACTACTCCATTACCAAATTTTTAGCCCAAAGTATTCTGTACAAATTGCTTTAATCCGCAGTTGAATTGGGTAAATAAACGATGAATTATTTACAATTCCTTAAACCCTTCTTGTGAGAAAATTGCTGCAGACGATGAAACAAAGATGGCCGCCATGCACAAACAAAAATTAATAAAATTAAAATAATAGTCATTTTGAACTTCTATCTTGTTAGGGTTGTTGTACAAAAAATTTCAGATTTTTGAAAAAATGGTCAAGCAACGAATACATGATTTTCTGGACCACTTGAAATGGATTCACCCGATACAAGTTTTGGCTTGATTATAATCGGAGGATTTATATCACAAACCACAATCCTCTTTCCCCAAGAACTAATGTATATCTGCTTGTAATGCAGTTTTTCTGTAGCTCACTCGGTGTTAACTGTCGTTCTCTATGAAAACCATATTGAGTTATGCTAAATCCTATTAAAATCGATTGAATCAATATTTTTTCTCTGCTATTTTGGAAATTTAACTGCAATATGTGTCTTAACTTTTTCTTTGTTCGCGAAAAATTTTGTGATAGCAAATACGAATACGTGTTTTCGATGATTTCGTGTTGCAAGTCTTTCAATTTTACTACACAATAAATTATAACAAGAACGAAAAACCATGCGTCAAGCAGCGCAGTCAGAATACTGCAATAAAATTTCATTGCTTAATAAGTTGTAAGCTAGTAGCTAAGCAAAAAATTTTAAAAATGCTCACAAATTTGAACCCCCAATTTCAGCAATTGTCATGTGTAGTCGAAAAAAATATCCAAAATTTTGGTGCATTCTTGCATAGGATCAGGATCTATACATTTTTAGATGTACTCAATGATATGCTGAAATTCATTTCAGTTAGGAAATGCATAGTGCAGTTGAAAATTCCCTTCAGCAATTTTTGTCAATAAACGGAATTGTACTCCAGCTGTTTGGAACAGCCCAGGATACGATCTACAGAATTTATGTGTACAAAGTAATATTTAAAAAAAAATAGTTGAATTAAAAAATACGTACCACAACTAAAAACGCACTTTGAGCAATTATTATTCATAGACATTACTGTAACCGAATTCTTTTGTGTGTCCCTGTATATGATTGGAGAATGCTACGCACACCATATTCCATAGTAATAATCTTGTAGTGAATCTCAGTGATGTATACCAATTTCAATAAGTTTGAATTAGTCTAACACCCTTAAATTACACCGCAAGCGATTTTCCACATAGGGTCATTCCATGGTAACTTACGTTATATTTAGAGCAATTTACTTCAGTAATTTTAGTAATATAACACCAAAAATAGAATTCAAAATATAAAGTTGACATAATTTGTAATTAAACCTATTCAAAGCTCAACTTAGATGATTTTTTTCTAATTTTTGTTTTATTCATTGAACTCTGGCAGTTATATTTATTATGTAACTGACATCACTCAAAAAGAAACGTAAGTTACCATAAAAAATATAATTTTCATTCTCCTTTTCTCGGTAATTTTCATTCAAACTGAGCTTTGGATATGTTTAATTAACAAAATCATGTCACCTTTACATCTGAATATTTTTTGATGTTATATTACTAAAATTACTGCAGTAAATTGTTCTAAATGTCACGTAAGTTACCCTGGAATGACCCATAGACATTAATCTAATGGCATTATTTTGAGTGTCCTTGTAAACGAACTATAAATGCTATAACACTTCTTTTTCAATACAAAACCTGAATAAGATATATCAGTTGTATGACAATCTGAGTATATTTACGTATGGACAGACGGCAGACAGACAGACAAACCGAATTCATAAAAACTCTTCAACTATGTTGGAAAGTGTTAAAAAGCTGGATTAAAAAAAAATTTAATTCATTAAATAACAGTTTCCAATTTTTTTTTCAAATCTATATCTCTGATTAAAACTTTAAAGCAAGTAAAAGCCTGTATAACAGGGATGGCGAACCTTTTTACATACGTCTGGCAAAAATTTACAAACACCTATCATCATTGTAACCAGCCAAATGCTTACATAATAAAGCTGTATTGCATATTATTCTACTCATATGCAACGCTGGTTATTAGAATTAGTTGGTTTAATACATTAAATGAACGAAAATTAAAATGTGATTTTCCTATGTATTGGAATTGCTTATTAATTTAATGTAATTTTGATTCGCAGGTTTATTTTATTTCAAAGCGCGTGTAGCGTAATAAAGTAAAAAAATTGAATTTAAAGTAAAAAGAATTTAAAGTAATATAAAGTAAAAAAATACGATCTTTTATTTTAGTAATTTTTAACTAATCATTTAGTAATTTTAAGCTTTACAGTAAGTAAATTTTAACTTATCATTTAGTAATTTTAAACTTTACATTTAATAATTTTTAACTTATCATTTAGTAATTTTAAAACTTACATTTAGTAATTTTTAACTAATCATCTAAATTAAAATTCACGTTGCATAAAAATAATGCACGAATAATTTATTAATAAGATATTTGCTTTTGTACGTTGGATGGAGGATGCTTTGCACATGGTTGTTATTTTGCATAAATAGGAAAATGGGTCCTTTTGTCACCATTTTATTGCAGTGATGTCCTAGGAAATCCATTTGAAGAAGTAAATCTTTTGATATTGACACAGAAAAGCAAAATAATTAAGAGTCGAAAGAAAATAAAAAACAATTAAATATATGTAAAAGAAATATCCGTAAATAAGTTTAGGGCTTTTTCGACTTTGGAATTTCACATTGATTAGAAAGGATAATAAAGGAAAAATTAATACATGAAAAACATCTGCTCCAGATCAGTCATCTAAGAATGACTTTGAAAAATATAATCGTTAGTAATTTATTCAGCATTTTGATCTTCATATTATAAAGTTATATCAAAATGGAAACGTTGAATAAATTACTAACAATCATATTAATGAAAGATTAATAAAGGAAAAACATTTGTTTCAGATCAGTCGATCTAAGGCTCTGTTCAGAGGTTTTCTTTTTAAACTTGTCCTACGAAATCAATAAAAATGTCAAATGGATTTTCTTTTCCAACCGTTCTGTGGTCATCAACAAAAGAACCTGAACAGTGGAAAGAGGCGGACAGGGAATCTTGGACACATTTCGGACCGATTCGGATCCTACAAAAGAATTAAAACGCGAAAAGCACCGCTTGACCAGAACAAAGAGACTGCATCATTTAATTATAATTTAAAATTTCATTTCTGTTTTTAATAGCCATGTGTGAATTCATTTATTATTTGAGAGGAAATATTTCGTAATTTGCGATGTTTTACAAATTGGCATCAATATAAAAAAATGAGCTTTTCTAAATATGAAAAAAGTATCTCTTGAAATGATGAAAATCTGAATTAAGAATTTAAAAACCCCTCAAAAAATTAGTCAAATTAAAAAAATAAATGCAGTCTAACTGCTAGCTTGTGAACTATATCGCTAGAAAAAAAATATTAAATTCCTATGTATAATTTTTGCTCCAATAAAACTTTTTTAATTGAACGATTTTGACCAACTTTGTCATTAAACAACCCCTAAAATAATTCTTCTATGTTGAAACTGTCTGCTTCAGCGTGTTTATCAAACAATTTTCTATAATACTACCAATTTTCATATTTTTGTATGCAACAGTTTTCTTAATGTTAGGGAAGAAAGACCTCCTGGCACAAAAAATTCATTTACGGTGGTGTTGGCGGTGACAGCGTTAGTTACTTTTCTTTAGAATAAAGAGATTACATATATTACACACTCTTGAAATTCAATACCTTTCCGAATCAAAATTTGCACAACTATACAACTACTGATAACCCAACTATATAGTACCTAATATTCACTAACATTATATGCACTATTGTCATTAGTACTGGAATCTTTTATAAAATTAATTATTTTAAATATCACCTAAGGCTAATTTTCACCAGGAATAACAATTTCTACAAAACTAGAACTAATAAATATGCACCAGACTGCCGGTATTAAAAATAAACGCTTTAAGCAAATGTGCAATTACTTTTTTAGTTGTTTTTCGCTTTAATTACAGCTTTAGATCTTAATTATTCATTTAAACATCGAAAATTAACTTCTGTTTTCTATTCTACGTCCCGTAATGTGTCAAAACAGAACATTGAAGGAACACCTGTCACATCGAGGCGGGGGCGAGAGGACGCGTGACTGAACTCACGTACGAAGAAAATTAAGCACTACTTCAGCCGTTCACCTGATCTTTTAACTGCGGTTCTATTAGTATCAATATCAAGTGCACCGAACTATGCAAATAAAAGAAAGCATTTATGCTCCAATATACAGCAAAACGTTCGGAAAAGGAGTTGCTTTTTGAAAAGTTATTATCTTTCTAGCTGTGAAACACACTGATTTCTATGCATTTCTTTTTCTTTTATCATTTTTAGCACTGCAAAGATTTTGACATTACTTGGTTTTGGGATTATGTTTGTCACAGTGAATAAGTTATGGTGGATGATTAACATATATTTACTGATTTTAGAAAACGATAATAAAATGTTTCTTGTTGTTGAGAAGCGTGTAGAATTTATAAGAAAATTAGTAATTTTATAAGAAATGTTTTATAATGTTTACTGATTATTTTATAACTAAATTTAACAAATACATGTTTATTATTATTCCGACTATTCAAAAACTTTTAAATAAAGCAGTTATTCAGATATCCTCAAATATTTAAAAAAGTTCTATCAGTATCAATATCAAGTACACTAAGCTATGAAAATAAAAGAAAACATTTATGCTCCAGCATACAGCAAAACATTCGGAAAAGAAGTTACTTTTCGAAAAGTTATTATTTTTATCGCTGTGAAACACACTGATTTCTATGCATTTTTTTTTCTTTTATCATTTTGAGTACTGCAAAGTTTTTTGACATTGCTTGACTTTGGGATTACATTTGTCACAGTGAATAAGTTATGGTGGATGATTATGATTAACATATATCTGCTGATTTTAGAAAACGATAATAAAATGTTTCTTGATATTGAAAAGCGTGTAAAATTTATAAGAAATGTAATAACTTTATAAGAAATGTTTTATAGTGTTTACTGATTAAAACGAAATATTTTTTCATTATTATTCCGACTATTTAAAAAGTTTTAAATAAAGCAATTCTTCAACCATCTCCAGATATTTAAGAAGGCTCTATCAGTATCGATATCAAGTACAGCGATGTATTCAAATAAAATAAGGTATTTATTATTCAATAGACAGCAAACCGTTCTGAAAAGGACTCCAGGGTAGTGGGTCACTATGTTGGATTTCATTAATTACAAAACTTCTCATTTAATCTTCTCAAACTTACTAGCAACTGCATGTAATGAGAAGATAAAATAAAAATTATGTTTTTTTTCTCTTCATTCCAATAGAAAAATCATTATCCATCATGTTGGTATTGTTTATAAGATTTTAGTGATAAGGTTTTGTAACCTCGTGAATTATTTTCGATAGTCGTGTATTTCGATGATGTCTATGAGAAAGTTATTAATGTCTCTCTACATGTAGACATTCAATTGTACGCACGTAAGCAATATTGTATTACATTCTTCCTGTATGAGATACGGTTTTATTTATTTTTTTCACAAATTTCAAATCGTGAATTCTCCAGGAGAAGATGAGGCCCATCGGACCACCCTTTCAAAATGTGTTTATTTTACATTGTTTTAACCTCTTAACCATGGGTGCATATATGCATCCTCAAAAGGCGCAAACAGCAATTGTTTGTGATACCAGTAATGAAGAAAGTTATATTTGTTTTATTTAATTAGAGAATTTTCGCGATAGTTTGAACCTTAAATCATATGATGAAATCGGAGTTTATTTATTTTAGAGGAAATGTTTTTAGCTTCAAATGCAATTATGTACAAATTTAGATTTTCGGCTGATAAAGATTACAAGTATAAAACCCTAATACAAGTAAATTTTAAAGAAAGTTCACTCATTTATTGATAAAGCTATGCAAAATTTCTGGTTTTATATCCAAATAAAATATTTTGAAGCATTTTCTATTTCCATGCCTACATGGAGGTACACTGGACTACGTCAAAAACAGGCACAGAGGACCACTCTTTTATACTAATTTAGCATTAAGATTTTCAATAGAAAACTTGAACAGCTACAACAATGCTTCTTCTTTCCATTTCAAATTAAAACTGCAGTTAAGAAAATATTCTAGTTCTTTTTAATATTATTATTGCGAAAAGAAAACTGCTTTTGTGTTTTGCGTAATTTTAATATCTTGAAGAACATGGTTATTAATTCCTATTAAACTAAGAAAAATATATTTAGAAGGTTATTTGATTTATTTTCTTCTTATAACATTTATACCATTACCATAAATAGCCGACTCTAACTGCGTATATATTTTTTAATTTGCTGTAATTGAAATCATCAAGATATTACAAAGGAAATTATTCTTAATATTATCTTATTTAGGTACATATTATTTAATACCTGCTAAATAATTTTCAATTTAAATTAAATATTTAAATGAAACTTTGATAGATATATTAAGCATACAATGTCATTTTGAACAAAAATTCTTTTAATTGATTTTATGCATGTAAAGCCAAAAAAATTGTTTTGTTCAGTGCATTGAAAAATATGGCTAAAGTTTCTAATAAAGTACTCTGCCCTTTAAATATGCATTAATAATGCAATTTACTTTTCATTATGCAGGATTCACTATGCTGTTTGTTGTGTCCCACTGTACCTCAGACATGGGGTAAAGTGGGACACATTTTTAAGCTTTAAAAAGCTTTAAATTATTAAGACATGTTTTGTAAAAATTAATAAATGAAGATAAGGAAGTAAGGTATATCAGGAATTTTTTCATGTAGATCTATCTGTAAATTTCAGACGAAAAAATAAAAACTTCAAAAGTGGTGAATTGTGCTTCATCTTCTCCTAAGTTAAATCAAAAGCAGAAACTACAAACTCAAAACATTAAATATTTTGATGTATGATGCCATAGATGAAGGTAACCTATTATGAACCTATTATAGAAATAGGAGTAACAGTAAATTTCTCAATATTTGACGAGAACTCAAAATAAAGTTGTATCATATTCTGTTACTGTTCCTTTTCCGCTTAATTTAGAATTTTTGATCTGTTTCATTTTTCTCTGACAAATATCATTTTCCATATTTATTCTTTCTGCCTGTCTGCAGAAACGCTTTATGCATGATATTTTTATAAATTCCCACTGCGAGTACTTATTTCAAACGCAGATCCATTCCTCTAAAACTTTTTTCGCATCTTAGAAATATCTTATCGACTTCAGCCATACCCTAGGGATCAAACTAAGTTTCTTAAAATATAAATATCCACTTGGCTCTTAAGAAAGCTTAACTGAAAAAACTCAGAGTCTTCAAGTGCCTATTTCGGCACTAAGTAAAGATAAACACTTTTAAATATTATTTCAATGATTAGATAAGGTATAGATTTTTTTCCCTAGGCTATCTCTTTACCGTTAGAAAAGTAAATTGAATTTATACATTATTTTTGCGTTATAACTACGCTATGCTTTCACAAATAAGTATATGAAATAATACCTAAAAAATAAAACATTTCGTATAAGTTCTAAGGCTATTTCTTCTTCTTACCAAAATGACTTAAAATAATAAAATTAGGTCTTCACATATTTCAATTCTGAGAAAAAATGAAAATGATATCTAATAGATTATTTCAGTGACTGCATACAGTATTTTTGGTAGAATATTTTATTGTTCAGTGGGAGAAAAAAAATAATTATATGCTATTGTTTCGTCGACCGCATTTTGAATTCATAAACGAGGAAAATGTTTTCAAGAGAAATTGCAGCTTTGCTTAAAAGCTATTTTAAAGTCTTTTTTTTTTTTTTTTTTTTTTTTTTTTTAACGGTTTTGTTTACGAAATACGAACTTTATTCCATCTACATAAATTCTTGGGTGACATAAAAATGGAGCTAAAATTTAAGTTAAAATAGGAACTTTAGAATAAAGACAAGCTTGATAACGTAACTTTGTTAACGGCATTTTACGTCTGTATTCTTTTTAATTAGGGAAAAATAATTAGGGAGAGCTTTCACTTAAACCAGTCACAAAATTTTATAGACAAAAGTATTTTTTTTACTGATTTTATAGATATTTAACATACTTACGTCGTACGGTGTTTTTTCTCATGTGTTTAGTTATTTTTTTTTATTATTACTCATAAGTTATCATACTATTTTAATTTCTAGAATATGCGCAGTATCAAAAACAAGAAAGTATTTTTTTTTCTATTACGATGAAAATAAAATCATAAATGAACAACATTAATACTAAGTTAAAAGAGCCTGCGAAAATATTTTCTAGTATAGCAAAAACGTTTATTAAATTTACCCACGCATATTTACCTCTATTCTGGACACCTCTACTTTATCTTCACAAACATTAAGGTGAAACGTCAGTCCCAGGCGTCGCAAAAGAATGAATTTACGAAATTTAAGGAAACGTTTTTGAAATTAAACAAAATCTCTTTCTTCGAAAATTTCTTAAAAGACGTTTATATTAATTTCGAAAAACTGTTGGATTCTTAGGTTTCTAATTAGTTTTTCTTCTAAAAATTTCTGAAGATAAAGAAAAGGTTTTAAGAATCATGGATAACTATAAGCTTACATCGATTTTTGTAACGGTTTTTTATATATCTAGAAACATTTCTGCATTTTTTACACTGAAATATGTTTAACTTGCCTCACTTTCTAAAAGGTCAAAGGGTCCGAAAAAGGCCGACTATTCTTATTGAAACCGACATGTTTTAACGTGCGAGAATATAAATAAGTAAAGTTTCTAAATTTGATAACTGTTTCCTCTAGTGATGAATATATCTTAAGAAACGGAAAATTAAAATACTACAAAATAAAACTATAAAAAATCGCGTTATTGACTAATTTAATTTACACGTCACATTAGGTTAAGATTAACAACTAAATTTAAATTATTTTAAAAAAATACTTTTTTTTTTACAAAACCAACTTCTTCCTGGAAAGAGTGAGCTTGTGTGAGCATGGTTGTTACTTTTGCGTTGTAGTTCTGTGAAAACGCAACTTAGTTCGGGATGTGGCTATAAAAATTGCTGTAAAAATATCATCAAGAGATAGAACTTCATAATCAACAAGGATATTTTTATTTTAAAATAGTGACATCATGTAACATTTTTTTTTTTTTTTCTTTAATCAAAAATATATTTTATGTTACACGATGTCGCAACTTCAGTATTTGACAAATAGGAAAAATAAAATTAATGCAATGATTTTTTATTTGGGATATTTATTTATTTTTCTTTTACCTTTCTTTAAAAACTATCAAAAGAGATTAAGTATACTGCATTTTTAAAATAAAATTATTCCATAAAACAGGTTAAATAATTTCATTTCGTTAAACAAATTATTAATGTTTGAACAAGAATGTTCTGCTACAATGTGACCCAAGAGCGACGACGGACTCTGATAAAGTTATTTATAGACCTTTTTTTTTTTCATTTTTTTAGAACTTGTAGCCCGTGATGTGGAAATTTATTATGTAAAAATTTAAAGCAAATAAAAACCTATAGTTTAATCTCAAAAAGGGCATTAAAATTGTTTAAACGTCCCGCGTAGTGTCGCTTATTAGGGCCTCGCGATCTTTGACTTTTTTACTTTCTTCTATCTTTACAAGAAGAAAGTATTGGATTCATGAAAATTTTCGAATTCCGGTTTTCGACGGATTTACACGTTTTGGGGTTCAGAGATTCCAAAAAACATGTTTTTACAAAATGTCTGTCTGTGACTCTGTGAGTCTGTCTGTCTGTCTGTCTGTCTGTCTGTCCGTCTGTCTGTGTGTATGTGACACAAATTTTGTGGGCGCTCTATCTCAAGAACTAATGCACGGAATTTAACAAAAATTCATATTCAGTTAGTCCCTGATACAAATTGATGCTGATTAGATTTTGGTGCAAATCGCTCAACAGGTGGCGCTGCTATGCTGCCTTTTTTACGATTTCTGCAATGGCTCTATCTCAAGAACTAATGCACGGATTTTCATGAAACTTCAGATTCAGTTAGTACTTGACATGAATAGACAATTTAGAGATTTTGGTGCAAATCGCTCAACAGGTGGCGCTGCTATGCTGCCTTTTTTACGATTTCCGAAATGGCTCTATCTCAAGAACTAATGCACGGATTTTCATGAAACTTCAGAGTCAGTTAGTCCTTGATATGACTTGATGCTGATTACGTGTTGGTGTAAATCGCTCAACAGGTGGCGCTGCTATGCTGCCTTTTTTACGATTTCTGCAATGGCTCTATCTCAAGAACTAATGCACGGATTTTCATGAAACTTCAGATTCAGTTAGTCCTTGACATGAATAGACAATTTAGAGATTTTGGTGCAAATCGCTCAACAGGTGGCGCTGCTATGCTGCCTTTTTTACGATTTCCGAAATGGCTCTATCTCAAGAACTAATGCACGGATTTTCATGAAACTTCAGAGTCAGTTAGTCCTTTATATGACTTGATGCTGATTACGTGTTGGTGTAAATCGCTCAACAGGTGGCGCTGCTATGCTGGATTTTTTACGATTTACGCAATGGCTCTATCTCAAGAACTAATGCACGGATTTTCATGAAACTTCAGATTCAGTTAGTCCTTGACATGAATAGACATTTTATAGATTTTGGTGTAAATCGCTCAACAGGTGGCGCTGATATTGGGCATTTTTTGCAATTTCCGCAATAGCTCTATCTCAAGAACTAATACTTGGATTTTCAACAAACTTCAGATTCAGGTACACCATGATATGAATTAGTGCTGTTTATGTTTTGGTGCAAATCGCTCAACAGGTGGCGCTGCTATGCTGCATTTTTCAGAATTTCCGCCACAGCTGTATCTCAATAACTAATGCATGAATTTTTATCAAACTTCAGATTCAGGTATACCTTGATATCAATTAGTGCTGTTTATGTTTTGGTGTAAATCGCTCAACAGGTGGCGCTGCTATACTACATTTTTCAGAATTTGCGCTATAGCTCTATACAAGAACTAATGCACGAATTTTCACCAAACTTCAAATTCAGATATATTGTGATATGAATTGGTACTATTTAAGCGATTTAATTGACGTGATTTATATAGAAGAAAGTTTTGTGATGGCCACAACATACTAGTTTTTCTCTGTAGCTATTTGTAAAATGATAGCGCATGTAAATAAGGCTTGGGCTATCCAAACACTCAAAGAAGACTATTCGTATAGAGCCCTATAAGTAATATTTAAATGTTTAATTGTTTTGTGTTGCTATGGATTTGAATACGAATTCTCCGTTTAAAATGAAGTCGTCCTAACCAAAGTCCTAGCGCAGGCAAAGCGAGAAAATAGCTGTTTTTATTGGAAAATATCTAGAAAGAACTCACCTTTGTAAGAATATTAAAACGAGCAATTATTCTTACACAAAAGAAGTAATTTATACAAAATCTAAACAAGTCTCCTAGCTTTCACCTTTATAATAATAATAATAATAATAATAATAAAAGAATAAAAAAATATTAAACATTTATTTTATTCAAATCATGTCGTGATTCATGAGCCACGGATGATAAAAGAACGACATAGGCAAAAATTGATATTGTTTTTTTCATCTTCAAAAATACTATTCTTACAAAATACAAATTTGTTTATTTATTGTTGCTTTCAATGCTTTTTGTTTGAAAGACAAGATTTGTTCACAAAAGATAAATAACCTTGTGTAAGAACAGATAAATTCCATAACAGAACCGTATTTTATTCTATTCAAACTCTTTTATTCTTGCTTCAAACATTCTTTGCGATATACTAAAAAAATGCTAAATTCCCACATCAAATAATATTTTTACATCATAGAGCCAATTTTGACTTTTCTCTCCATTTGAGAGATATGCTTATATTTACAAGCCATGCAAGTGACTCTCTTCTCACCCCTTGGGAATGGTTGGGTGATAAGAACTTCTGAAGATGTGGGAACGTTTTGCTAAAGTGGAACGGTACTTAAAATAAATGCTTATAGACATTAGCCATACTCGAGGAAAAATCTACTGAAAGAAACTCTGAAGCTAGAAATACCAAACATTGTTTGGAATCTTTTTTCCCAAAGAAAGAAAAAAAAAGAAACATTTTTTTAAAAACCAATTTCGATATTTTATATGCGTGTGTAAAAACAAATGAATATTTTTAGGAATTACCCATAACGGAGAAAAAATCAATGAAATGAAAATATAAACATAGGAAATCACACACTGTAATATGAGGAGCACTAAAATAAGATACTTGATTTTCAACGATTTAGAATTGTATAAAGTCCACTAAAATCTGATTTCATCATGCGTTAAAATTATATAATTAAAATGAAAAGACATGTGTAAAAAATAAATGGAAAAAAAATGCAAAAAATCAAACACAGGAGAGCGAAAATTTAAACCCTCATAATTCTTAAGCTGCTTGACACAATGAGTTTACCGAAAAAGCCAAATATGCTGTCAAATTTGTGCCTTTTATTTTCTTTTTTGTAGCAAACATTTAATAAAGGCATTATTTTCTGTCGAATGACTATTTCTACTTTTTTTTAAATATACAGTATAACCTCAAAAAATCCGGCATCGTCCGGACCGAGACTAAGCCGGATTTTTAAAAATTCCGGATTTCTGAAGGAATATCAAAAGTACTTCCGATATTCCTAATGGCGCCTTTATTCATAATTTAATTCATAACCAAGTGATAATTATGTGACAAAAAAAAAAAAAAAAATAAATAAATATTAAAGTAATCCTACTTTAAATGATATTTTCTATGTTACAAATAATAATTAAAAAAAAAAATCTAATAAACAGAAAAATCATTTCCTTCTCGTGTAATCGTTAATGTTATTTGCTTCTTAGTTTTTTTTTTTTCCGTTCTTTTACAAGTTTTCTTGTATTTTATACGAGCAAACAATACCTACTTTGTAATTTGTTTTTTTAAAGGGGATATTAATTCTCTAATTAAATTTATGAATTTTTCAATTATACCTTTTCGTCTGTCGGTTCCCCAATCTCGTTCCTTGAGCTGCTACTAGCGTTATTGGTGGTTCTATTGCGGCCGTATATTCCCAGCTCCAAGTTTTCTTGGCCTTCATATTGTTCAAGGAACTAATCGGTACTGACATATAAAAAAATAACACACACACATTCTTCTTAATCAGTTATTTATTTTTCGCACTTTTACTTTCGAACTCAAAGTTTTTAACTTGTAAACAATTGCTATTTTTCTTTCTCCCGTAAGTTCGAAGTGTAAAAAAAAAAAAAAAAAAAAAAAAAAAAAGAAGGAAAGAAAAAGAAAAAGAAAAAAAAAAGAGAAAAAAATATATGACTTTGATGCCGGATTTTTGAGGTCATACTATATATAATTTGGTGATTAAAATGTAGGAGGTCTCAATTTGTTTTTCTTTGGCCAGCCGTCCTTTTAAATCAAAAGAAGAAAAGCATATGGGGCATTCTCACAATCTTTTGACTTTCATGTTCCTGAATAATAATTTTTTATTTAATACACTTTTTTGTCTTTTCTTTATTTCATATACTGGGGAACATCCCATTGCATGATTGTACAACAATATTAACGAGATAAATAAGTTTTGGACGATGTTGAGGGTCCAAATACCTGGAAAACTCCTATACCGACCCGAGTCCCTGACGCTGATTTTTAAGTTTGGAGCTGTCTGGATAAAATTGTTTCAATAAAAATAATTCGATGTAATTTTTTTCTGAAACTGAGACTATTGTTTTATATAAATATGTAGCTAAAAATTAACCTGCACATATATTTAGGGTTGTTATAATTTTTTAAACTCTGTCCCTGGGTTTTAGATTTCTTACCATCCCTCTTCTAAAATTATACAGAAAATCATTTCAGATGCAGCCACAGAATTTTTTTCAAGTTTTTTCTCATGCAGAAATATGATAGAGAAATAATATTTAAAATTCTTTGGCAGGAAATTTACTGTAGAATTTAAATCAGCATTTAAATATCAATTTCAAGCATCGCGGCTTTATTGGTAGTCTCACCATCCCCAAGGTTTATTCCTGCACTTTTCGAGGTAAATTTTAAAAATATAACAATTTAACCCAATATTAACGACTGTTTCTATAAATCAATGAACACTGTGGCTATCACTTAGTCTTAACATGATTTCCCTAACAATAGGTGGTAATTTTCCTTACCGTTCCATCCTTACCGTCCCTTTTTTCCAATATCATCCTTTTTTTTTTTTACCTTACCGTCCTTTCTTTAACACCCCTTTAAGACAATGTTATACAAAAATTATGTATTAAAAGTACTACATTGTTATTATTTCTTATTTGAATGTCCTGTGGGTACTATGCAAATTCATTATAAGTAAAAATTTAGAAGAGAATAAAAAGTTATAGGGATAAAACGGTAAGGAAAATTAAACTCGCAAGTTTAACTTAAACATCAGTTAAATAAAAAAAATTTTCGCTGCTGACCATTTTTTCTTTATTTTGAATCATTAAGGCATTCGTCTATCAGATTAAAATGTTATTTTAGCAAGTTTAATTTTATCAGATTTTTTCCCCAAAAGTCAAAAGATTGTGAGAATGCCCCATATATATTTAATCTTAACTATTGCAGTTTTCCCTTTACTTTTACTTTCTTTCTTTCTTTCTTTTTTCGATGATATTACCACAAGAAGAATAAAGTCTAACAAATCCGTTTATTTCACTTGCAAAAATTCCTTTAAGATCAAACGACACGATTCTGCCTTATGTCAACCAGCAAATGATGCATGTAGAATTCCGCAATGTCAGTCTTGTCTAGCAAGAAGAATACAACTTACAGCTTTCCTTTTTCACAAAATTCTGTTAGAGACATAACACATTTTATTTCATTCTTATCATTTTCCCAAAGCCTTACGAAATAAAAAGATGTTTCATGATATAGTAACACATATAATCGGATAAAATGAAGAAAATGTTTCAACACAATATTTATAAAAAATGTGATATATTATAAATAATTTTAATTTGTCATTTTAAAAAGAATTTTTGAGTTGTGATTATTAAATGAGCACTGTGAGTCTATAAAAAAAAAAAAAAATCTTGTAGCATTTTTTATGTGTATGTGTAATTATTTTATTTATTAAAATAACTGATTACTTTTTGGAATTATTTAAATCGTGCGCTATCTTTATTTTTAAGTAAAAAAAAATTGAAAATATTCGAAATGCATTTTTCAATCTTTTTGCTTTCTTTTTTGAATTTTTTAGAAGATAAACTAGCCAGAGTGAACATTTTTTCTTCTGATGAATAGGACACATATGATGAACAATCTAAATTTATATTTTAAATAGTTCTGAATTTCTAAATCAGATTGCAGGTAATGCTTTAAATTGCTCATTATCGTTATTTTAAAGTTCAGAAAATTAAAAATATTCGATACATATTTTTTATACAGTTTTTTAAACTTCATAGGCTACGAAACAAACTATAAATTTTGGAATACCTAGTTTCCCAAGAAAGAGAAACATTTATTTTATTTTATTTTTGCTGAACATGATAGACAGTCCAAATTTGTATTTTACACCACTTTGAATTTCCAAATCAGATTGAGGTATTGCTTTAAACAGCTTATTATTGTAATTTTTAAATTCAGAAAACTAAGATTATCGAATGTACAGAGTGATTTAAAAAATATTGGAGAACTTTAACAGGTGGTAGTGCGCACTACAAGAAATATTTTTTATATAGGAAAGTAGAGACAAAATCCCTTTATCCATTCAAAAAAATTTTTTTTTGTTTTATATATATATGTATATATATATATATATATATATATATATATATAGTTTTATTATGATCATATACTTAATAATTATTATATTTATATTATTAATATAATTATTCCCTTAATATGCGATTTTGAACTGTCAGAATTAGCTATTAGCTGTAACTCATTCATAACGCGTGAGTAAGGGTATTTGCTTTGTTGGCAAGGGCGCATAAGTTTGTTTCAATTCTGAAATTTAAGATATTATCGGTTTCTATTAATGAGTAAGTTTTTAACTCACAGGTTTCATTTTTTTTTTTGTATTGTATGGCTTGATTCCGTCCAAATTTTATATATTTATTTATTAATATATATATATATATATTTGTTACGGTTATTTGGGCAATGGTAGAAATATGCATTTAAGCGGGTGCTTATTGTTTCGCTTATTGTTTCTACTTGAGAAATTAACCGTATTTTACTTGTGATATCGTAATATTGCCCTTGAAAACGAGTTACGAATCATAAGTTCAATTTTTATTCATGGTAGTTCTCCCTTTTTGCGTTCATTATGTGGGTTT
Source organism: Maratus speciosus (assembly GCA_963932465.1). NCBI lineage: Eukaryota > Metazoa > Arthropoda > Arachnida > Araneae > Salticidae > Maratus > Maratus speciosus. The sequence continues at coordinate 85,797,542 of OZ010788.1, forward strand.
TCTTATTGAATTTATGTATTTTCAATTTTGAGATCCTACTTTTTGTACAATGGATTTATTGGTGTTGTCAATTATTCTTTTTTTTTTTTTTTTTTTTTTTTTTTTTTTCGTCATTGGTTAAAATGTTTTAATTACAAATAGCTTGATAAAATATTTCAAATAGTTATGATTTCCTACATATTTATCTTTATTTATTTATTCTTTTTATGCATTCACCTTCCTGTTAATATTGACCTTTCGTCAATTTTAAATGTTATTATTTAATATTTCATTTATAAGTGATAAGATATAGTTTTAAAAAATTCATTAGTGATTAGTTAATTTAATAATTGTTGATATATATATATATTATTTCAATAGAAAGTTAAAGAAGAACTGTCTTTAAATGTTGGAATCTCGTAGAAAGAGAAACGCCAAATTTCACGTTGCTCAGCACCATGAACATTCCAAATTTGTATTCTACATCATTTTGAATTTCTGAATCAGATTGGGTGTATGCTTATCAGTTAAACTGTGCGCTTCCGTGTTTAAACAACTTCGATTTGAATAATCGATGAGAAAGATAGCCGTCTCACCAGTTCTACCTGTCATTAAAAGTTCCAACTCTCCCCTCCCAATGATTAACTTTTTTTTTTCTAAACGTGTAAGAAGCAGTAAAAGTAATGGCTTCCTCTGATATTCCGAATCCCGAAATAACCCCAATTTTCGGCAATATTTTCACATCCCTTATAAGCCACGAGCTCATTAGGGGTTATCGTGATCCCAATTACGGTAATTAAAATACCTCGTTATTTCAAGGGTCCTTGATTATCGCAAAAGAGCGGAATTTTATGCTTACTTAGAGCCATATATCTCTGTAGTTTTTTTTTTTTTTTTGGATATATGAATAAGTAAGTATAGTACGAGCTTGGCGTACTGCTGTTTTTAAAATTCCATGCTAAAGCAAAAAATTGTGATTAAAAAAGACGACTTCATGATAATTTAGAAAAAAAATGCACATTTATTTTAAATATTCACAATTTAAAATTTTATAGATATTATTACGCATATGAGAAAGTGTCTAAAACATAAAAGAATATTTTTAGTGAGTATTTTATGTTAAGTAAAAATTTTAAGTCTCATTTTTATGTATTGAGGATACTGAAATCGAGTCGCATAGTTGCATTAACTTAGAAAATCAAATATGAGTATATACTCTCTGTATGAGTAAATTGATGCATGTATTATTATGCCAAAAGTCTGTGAAGAATCTACTAAAAGGACTTTTGCAATATATAAATCAATTTCCATTTTAAATTAAGTTTTTTAATGATTTTTCAAAAGTAATCAAGTTTTTAAATTGATTTTGAATATAGGACTAGCTGGTGTTTCGAAACATACGAGATTTTTATTGTGGGGGTAAGAGTTAGTTCTGCCTGCCCACCCACTGAGGAGAAAAAAGTTAGTTTTTTTACACGTGTAGATTAATATTTAACTGCTTTGAGTGTTCGTAGTTAATTGTTAAATTTTTAATATACGCCTGCTTTCGGATTTTTTAATGTGTTATAATTTTCCTGTTTTAATGATGTATATTATATATGTGTATGTGTGTGAGAGTATGTATGTATATACATATGTATATGCTATGCAATATATTACTGTATGTACTAGTTTAATAAGTAAAGTTGAATATAACAACAATGGCATAGCTAACGTTTTATAAGTTTAAAACGTTTCACATTAATATACATGAATTTTCTTCAACAAAACATGTTGTTTTTAAACGAAAATTTTAAATTCTAATATTTTCTTGGATTTTTTTTTATTAAAATACACAAATACTGTTCATCTCGGTTATTGCGAGCACATATGTATCGAGAACCGGTGTTAATGAGCTTTAAAGAATGGGAAATCAAGAGTTAAAATATGTTATGAAAGTTCTCAGTCGTAACGTGGCCGTGTATTTCTAGCTGTCTATTTTCAAATAAAAATAACTACATGAATAAATACCATTTATTAATAATAATTTCAAATCGAATAAGAATTAAGTGTATGTAAGAGGTCTTTTTCTACTGTTTATTATATTCACCACAAAAATGTGAGAAACATTTTCTCCTTTTTTAGACTTTATGTTAATAAAAGTTTTGATTTCAAACCATTTTTCTCAAGAGACAGTTTAAATTACACAAGATCTAAAAAAAAAAAAAAAAAAAAAAAAGCGAAAATAAAAATCCAAGATCTTTTAGAAATAAAAGTTGTAAGAAACAAATTCTTAAAATGGAAAATGCTCCGGAAGAAAAAAATGATTCTCATAACCGTTACTGACTGTAATATCCTTTCCTCGTAGAGACACAAAAATAAACACGTTTCCCACCTAAGCTTGTGTTATGTTCACCCATACTAAGAATCAAAGTAACCGCATTCGCTTTTTGCGATTTAAAAATTCGCCAAAGGAGAGAAAGGGTCTCGGAAGGTAAGTATCTATTCCAGGCTCCATGGTCAGAGATAACTTGAGAGGGATTGGTTTACAAAGTGAAAAAGGAAGGTTTCTGTTACAATTCCTTCTTTATCAATGCGATTTATTAATTTTTTTAACCGTTTGGAAAAATGGATATTGTTCTCGTCAGGGTAGGAAATGAAAAGCATATCTGAAGGTTTTTATTGGTGTAATCCGCATTTTATTCGTTTTGTGATTGGTCTATACAGTAATCTGTATAATCTGTATTTCCCTTTAGTTTCAACAGAGATGGACAACAGAGTGTTGCCACTATGACAAAAAAGTAAAAAAACTACAAAAAAAAAAAAAATTAATAACTCAGAAACAAATTGAGATACAGCTTTCAAACAAACTGCATTTAAAAGTACATTTTTTAAAAAGTAATATTGTAAAAAGTAATATTGTGGGATGTTTAGAAGTTTAAGAATGAAATTTCATTTAAAATGTGTCATCAGATTTCTTGGAAATCTGACGACGGGAAAGCCTTTTCCCGAACAGCCAATGAAATGCTTGGATAATACGCAAGTTTCAGGTGGATAATAACTAATGAAAATGAGAGAAAATGAATAACAGTTTCTGCCAAAGAGTTGAGGTTTTCACGTGCAAAAGAAAAATGGAAAAAGCCAATTAAAAATAACGAAAGGGGATAAATAGGACAGGATTGAATGCATACAAATATTTCACACGAAATACGAGTCGCAGGCGATTTCTGTCGCTTGGAATTTTTACGTATAATAATACTATTAATGTTTAATTCATGGCGTACGTAATGTATGATCAACTCCGTGCGATTTTTTTAGGTCTTAAATTTTAGTCTTTGAAAAAATCATTTTCCAAATTGTCGTTGTAATTTGTTAAATTGCTTTATTTATTTATTTTTTATTTTATTTTATTTTATTTTATTTTATTTTATTTTACATTTGGCTGCAAGAACGTAGACAAATAGTGTCCATAAAAGAATGTCCCATTTTCAATGGTATATTACAATAGTTTAATTTAGACTATTTACAACAACTCACACATCAAATTAAAGGTATACTAACCTAGTTTTCCTTACAAATGTTCAATAGGTGCACCTTTAGTTATACGGCACACATTCACGGGACGATCAAAAGTATCTGTGGGGCATTCTCGCAATCTTTTGACTTTCATGTCCCTGAATAATAATTTTTATTTTAATACGCTTTTTTGTGGTTTTTTAATTTCATGTACTGGGGAACATCCCATTGCATGATTGCACAGCAATATTAACGAGATAAATAAGTTTTGGACGATGTTGGGGGTCCAAACACCTGGAAAACTCCTATACCGCCCCGTGTCCCTGATGCTGATTTTTAAGTTTGGAGCTGTCTGGATAAAATTGTTTTAATAAAAATAATTCGATGTAATTTTTTTCTGAAACTGGAACTATAGTTCTATATAAATATGTAGCTAAAAATTAATGCACACATTTTTAGGGTTGTTATTATTTTTAAAACTCTGTCCCTGGGTTTTAAATTCCTTACCATCTCTCTTCTAAAATTATACAGAAAATCATTTCAGATGCAGTCACAGAAATTTTTTCAAGTTTTTTCTCATGCAGAAAGTATGCTAGAAAAATAATGTCTAAAATTCTTTGGCAGGAAATTTACTGTAGAATTTAAATCAGCATTTAAATATCAATTTCAAGCATCGTGACTTTATTGGTAGTTTCACCGTCCTCAAGGTTTATTCCTGCAGTTTTCGAGGTAAGTTAAAAAAAAAAAAAAATATTTTAATCCAATGTTAACAACTGTTTCTAAAAATCAATGAACAATATAGCTATCACTTAGTCTTAACATGATTTTCCTAAAAATAGGTGTTAATTTTCCTTACTGTTCCATCCTTACCGTCCCTCTTTTTACCATTTCGTCCCTTTTTTCCAATACCATCCTCCTTTTTTACCTTACCGTCCCTTCTTTAACACCCCTTTAAGGCAATGTTATACAAAAATTCTGTATTAAAAGTACTACATTGTTATTATTTTTATTTGGATGTCCTGTGGGTACTATGCAAATTCATTATAAGTAAAAATTTAGAAGTAAATAAAAAGTTATAGAGGTAAAATGGTAAGGAAAATTAAACTCGCAAGTTTAACTTAAACCTGAGTTAAATACAAAATTTTTCTCTGCTGACCATTTTTTCTTTATTTTGAATCATTAAGGCATTCGTCTATCAGATTGAAATGTTATTTTTGCAAGTTTAATTTTGTCAGATTTTTTTCTCCAAAAGTCAAAAGTTTGTGAGAATGCCCCCTGTACAGGATGTTAACCGTGTCAGAGCAGCTTACCTGCGTAGTCCTAAGAAATCTATTCACAAAGCAAGTCTTGAACTTCAGTTGTCTAACCGTGTTTACGATACACCGTTTCCTAATGATTTGCAAGAATTGAGACATAGCATTGAAGAGGTTATTGCTTCCGTTACTCCGGACTTTTTAACCGAAGTGTGGAAAGAATTGGACTTAAGGTGGAATTTGCGCCGTATAACTAAATGTGCACATATTGAACATTTGTAAGTCTGATTTGTTGAAAATAGTCTAAATTAAACAGTTGTAATATACCATTGAAACTGGGACATTCTTTTATGCACATCCTGTATTATAGATTTCTTAAAATACATTAAGAAGACGGTGAATTTAAAGAACATTTTTTTTCCTTTTTAGTCTCTCTATTCCAGCCATACTCAACCTGCGGCCCGCGGGCCGCATGTGGCCCGGCGACCTTTTATCTGCGGCCCGAGACACTTGAGATGTGCATTAAAAGTACTTAAGTGCTCCACTGTTGTTCTACATAATTTCATGAGAGGACAAAATCTGTCATTTCTAAGTAACTAGCAGCCTTCGCCCGCTATGCTGGTCGTTTCTCCAAAGGAATCATGAATCAAACCAAATATATCTAGATATAACATTAAATTAAAAAAAAACTTTTCTTAATACCTTTTTTCAAAATATCAAATCAAAAATCGATAATAGTTGTCTTATTCGTATAATCTTATATTTTCCAGTTCAATGCCGATGTTGGCGACAAATAGCTAAACTAGTTCTAAAATAGCTGAAGTACCTGTGTTTATCTACTCTTTTAGTATGTTTGTTATCTTGAATTTCACTCTCCTACCTAAAACTGCTGATGAGATATGGCGAAATGGCCTAAACTTTTAGACCACCCCTTTAACCATCTTAGGGAAGGGACTTTCTGATATCTCTGAAATACGTATCTAATTATTTTTTATAGATTTGTTATTCCGAAATTTTTCGCTCCCACCTAAAATTGCTGCTGAGATATAGCGAAATGTCCTAAAATTTTCGAACTTCCGCTTTAATCCCTTAGGGGAAAATTTCTAAAATCGCTGAAATACGTGTCTATTTTTTTTTTTCAATAGATTTTTTTTTTATCCTGAATTTCTCGCTCCTACCTAAAACTGCTGCTGAGATATGGTGAAATGTCCTTAAAATTTCGAACCTTTTAGCGACTCAGGGGTGGGGATTTCTAAAATAGCTGATATACATGTTTAATTATTTTTAGGTAGCTTTCATTACAAAAAGCTACCTATTGCAGCCGTTCGGAGGAAAGCAATTTGAAAAAATTTTGGTATATTTTCATCGATCATGACCCCCAGATCCCGAAACCACCCTCCGTTCAAAATTGATATATATATATATATATATATATATATATATATATGAGGACTCTAGAAGCCAAGAGATACAAGTGACAAAATTTAGATTTCGAGTAAATTGAGTTCAAAGTTGAACATCAATAGTAATTAACTGAATTGAAATATGAAACTGTTGCTGATTTCTTAGTGGTCTATGAACTCTTATTTCAATAACTGTGAAAAGAAAAGTGGAGTACAAATTTTTTTTATATTTATAACTAAGCAATCATTATAATCATTCGGCACTTGTACCCTTTGGCTTCCAAGCGGTACAAAAGAAATGAAAAATTATGAAATGAAAAAATGAATTTATAAAAGTTTTAAGAACAATGTTGATACAAATGAATTAAAGAACAAAATCTTGTTTTAATATAAGTTTTAAAAATAAAAAATTATGAAATAAAAAAAAGAACTGATGAAAAATTTAAGGACAATGTTAATACAAATGAATGAAAGGACAAAATTTTGTTCTAATATAAGTTTTAAAGTTTTATTATAAGTTTTAAAACATTGAATTTTTTTAATTTTTTAACAGTTAAAGTGCACTTATTTAACGTATAAGAAGGAAATTCTAAATATAAAAAAAAGACGCGAAACAGTTTTAAAATATGGAACAATACTCTTCTAGTGATAACATGGGAACAACACATCTGCATTATCTCATCCTCATCTGTTTTATAAGCACGAGAGGCTCATCAGCCTGATCTTCAGAAGCGTGCGGGGTTTCTTTCCGTCCTGGTGGCACTTGGTGAGGAAGATGTCCGTAGAAAAAGTGGTACACTCGAGGTACAAACTGCAATAATTTAATGAGATTTGTAAAATAAAGTTACTTGATTTTCGGCTTTTCTTGTGCTATGGGAAGCTCAGGCAGGACAGTAAGGCATCTTCCGGCACGGCAGGACTTCATCTTTAGCGCGTGGAAATGTTCTAATTCACCACCAGCAGTTTTTTTTTGTAGAAAAATGTGAAGGTTTTTTTTCCCCAAAATGCAGCCACTGTATATTTCGAGATACGTTTCATTGACTTTATAAAGAATGGTGCACATGACTCGATTAATAAAATTTTCATCTTTTAGCACTTCTTTAGTGAAGTTTTGGCTAGAATCATTTACAAGTTTAGCCCACTGCTCTGGAACATACAGATCCCTTTTATTCTTCTTCTTTCTGATTTCTATAAGCTCAAAGTCTTGGTCACATTCATTGTAGGAGTGGTCTGAAATCAAAAAGTGGTGATCGACTGTTTCTATGTGTGTATTTTTATGATGTACAGCCAGAACTGCACAATCAAGTGACTTTAATTCTATCCTCCACAATTGCCACTAAAAGCTGTAATATACCTGACTTGACAGGAAGAGTCTTTATAAATTTCAAAAGACTGAATGTGATCTCTTGACATCCGCGAAAAGCCTGGCCTTCATTCCACATGTACGTGTGGGCAGTTCCACTTTTAAGGCTATGAATGTTCAAGTTGTACGTCCAAGGTTGACGTAGGTAATAGCCTTAGAATTGGTTACACGTGGAGTTGACATGATCTTTTTCAAGTCAAAGCATATCGCGACCTTTGAATCATCCTTTAAATTTTGGAATGTGTCTGGCTAATCTGGCAGCTTCTGCTTTGCGGAGATGTAGTTCCTTTCGACTTTCTGCTTATTGTTTCTCATCTGCATTCCCATGATTTTCAATTGTAGCTTGTCACACATAACACATGTATCAGTCTCCGGTCGGTGAAACTGAGATTAAAATGGGTGTTAAAAATGTGTCTATAGAAACTTTCCTTTGACCGGCTGTACGCGCTTTTCTTCTAGGTAAATGTGAACACAGAGTTTGTACATCTCCTTTAAATTGAGTTTTGTATACAGGTATTTACGGTTGGGAGTCTTTTCTCTAGTGTAATGGCTTGTGTACCGGGAAAACTTGTTTATGTGTTCTTTGGTGACATCAATACGGTCTTGTGGAATTTTATTCGATGGTCCTTTTCTTCCTCTTTCATCGCAAGAAGGTGCGGCAGAAGCTGTTGCTTCCTTTTTGTTTACTATGTTCTGCAACCGTTTGTTAGAAACATCTTCGTCTTTTTGTGCCAATCGCCGTTTAAAGATGATTAAATTCGTGTGGCGTTTTAACAGCCATGAACTGGCCTTGTATGTCGTTAGTCTCGATTCAGCTATGTGGATGTCACCGGATACAAGTGCACTTATACCCCTTGGCCTCCACGTGTTTCACGGTTTCGGGAAAGAGGTTAAGTAATTGACACCTAGAACGCAGCGCATAATTAAAAAATAACTTATATCTCTTTACCTACAAAGAAATAGACTTATTTCCAGATAGCCTGTGCGCTTAACTCAATTTTTTTAATTTTGTCACTTATACCCCTTGGCTTCTGGGGTCCTCATATATATATATATATATATATATCTGACCTTTGTCGCTCTGTAACTCTCGTATTTATGAACCGATTTCGATGAAATTTGGTGTGTACATAGTACATACCAATGTCTCGACCGAGTTCGTTGGCCAGCTTCATCCGACGTTTTGTTTCAAAATGGCGGCCATTTAAAAAAAAAAATTTTAATTAAATCTTGAAATGTGGTACCAAAAAATTGAAAATGGAAAAATATTTTTTTCTTATGTATTTGACATTTATACAAAGATTCTGGAGAAGTTTTTGTTTCGTCTATATCTTAAAAAATGGCTGAGTTATAGCATTTTGAATTTCTAGCGTGGCTGACATTTTGAAACGTCCTGAATTTTGTCACGCACTAAAAGGCTTATTTATGAACCGATTTCGATGTAATTAGCTGTGTACATAGTACATACCAATGTCTCGACCGAGTTCGTTGGCCAGCTTCATCCGCCATTTTGTTTCAAAATGGCGGTCATTTAAAATTTTAAAAAAAATTTTAAATTTGAAATGTGGTACCAAAAAATTAGAAATGGAAAAATGTTTTTTTCTTACGTATTTGACCTTCATACAAAGATTCGGGAGCAGTTTTTGTTTCGTCTATATCTTAAAAAATGGCTGAGTTATAGCATTTTGAATTTCTAGCGTGGCTGACATTTTGAAACGTCCTGATTTTTGTCACATGATAACAGGTGTATTTATGAACCGATTTGGATGTACCTTCGTGTATACATAGTACATACAAATATCTCGACCGAGTTCGTTGGCCAGCTTCATCCGCCATCTTGTTTCAAAATGGCGGCCATTTAAAAAAAAATTAAATTTTAAATAAGATACCAAAAAATTGGAAAATGATAAAGATTTCTTTTGTATGTGTTTGACCTTAATACGAAGATTCCGGAACAGTTTTTGTTTCGTCTATATTTTAAAAAATGGCTGAGTTATAGCATTTTGAATTTCTATTGTGGCTGACATTTTAAAACGACCTGATTTTTGTCACGCGATAACAGGCGTATTTATGAACCGATGTGGATGTAACTTGGTCTGTACATAGTACATACTAATGTCTCGACCGAGTTCGTTGGCCAGCTTCATTCGCCATCTTGTTTTAAAAGGGCTGCCATTTAAAAAAAAATTAATTTAAAATTTAAAATGAGGTATTAAAAAATTGGAAAATGAAAAAGATTTTTTTTTATGTGTTTGGCCTTGATACAAAGATTCCGGAGCAGTTTTTGTTTCTGAAAATTTGTTCTTTTGTTTATATCTTAAAAAATGGTTGAATTATAGCACTATAAATTTCTAGCATGGCTAACATTTTGAAACGATCTTGCATTTGTCACGCGATAACACACGTATTCGCCTATTTCGATGTAAGAAGGCATGTGGATAGTATACATCAATATCTCGACCAAGTTCGCTGGCCAGATTCATCAGCCATCTTGTTTCAAAATGGCGGCCATTAAATTAAAAAAAAATATGTATTTAAAGTGAGTTGCAAAAAAATTAGAAATTGAAAATGGTTTCTTTCTTAAGTATTTGACCTTGATATAAGAATTCAGAAGCATTTTTTGTTTGTATTTATCTTAAAAAATGGCTGAGATATAGCAGTTTCAATTTCTAATGTGGGTGACATTTTGAAAAATCTGATTTTTTGCCTGCGACAGCACTTGTATATATCAACCGATTCCGATGTGAGTGAGCATGTGCACAGCAATTACTAAGGTCTCGACCAAGTTCACTGGTTAACCTCATCCACCATGTTGTCTTAAAATGTCAGGCACTTTAAGAAATCGCCGAATTTGGCAGCCAAATATAAGTTACTTTAAAGAAAAGCAGCTTGGATAAAGCTGACTAATTTCGGGAAATTCTCATTCATTATATTGATAAAAATTCGTATTGAATCTCCTATATTCGGTTTCCACTAAATTGAGCTTCGTGTGTTTGAATAATATAAGTTGGCTTTTTTAAATTAAGGAATATGAAAGTTACCACTTCCTCCCGGCACTGGCCGGAAGGACTTTTTTAGTAGATCTGTTATCCTGAATTTCTCGCTCCTAACTAAAATGTTGCTCAGATATGGCGAAATGACCTACAACTTTTGAACACCCTTTTAAACTTCTAAGGAGGAATTTCAAAAATCGCTGAAATACTTGTTTGATTATTTTTAAATAGATTTGTTATCTTGAATTTCACGCTCCTACCTAAAACTGTTGCTGAGATATGGCGAACTGTCCTAAAATTTTCGACCTCCCTTTAAACCTAAGGAACAGGGAACAGGTCTTCCAAAGGTTAATAAGGAACAGGTCTTCCAAAGATTAATAAGGAACAGGTCTTACAAATTTCATGGTCCTGGGTGCAATGGTTGAGGCTTGGCGTTGATTATGAGTTAGTCAGGAGAAACTCTTTTATATATGTATAGATTTAAATTTATGTTAAAACATCTTAAATTCCATTTTCTTAGTCAAATGGTCTTTTTACAAATTTACATTATATATTTCTACATTTAAATAAGTAAAACATTTATACTATAAGCAAAAGTGGCTTATTTATTAGAAAAAAAAATCACCCTTTTTTAGAACTTTGAATTCTGCTAAGTTACATTATTGCGTTTTATTCTTATTACAAAGCTAATATCATTATTTTTTTTTAAAGTTTGAACGTTTATCGCAGAAAGAATTGGCACCAAAAAACTTTTACACATCTCTTTCCAAACAATAAAACTTCGTAAATCTCCTCTCAGATAGAAAATTTCTAATCTGAACTAGTGGTACTATACTCCTCGGAAATCCTAAATAGTGAAAGCACTTTGGATAACAGAATGAGCAATAAGATACAATAAATCCTTGTCAGTACATTTTTTAATTGCTTGAAATTTTCTAACACCTTTTAAAACTTATAACAGCACTTTAAGTAAGAGTTATCAAACAAATAATTAAGTTTAAATCTTTTAGTTATAGTTAATACACATTAAAAGTTTATTAGAATGCACAAAAGTTAATATTTTTAATGCAAGTTACAATTTATTCTGTTTACTTTATTGTGAAATTGTTTTTAAGGAGCTGGTGAAATTTTAATATATATTTATGAGCGATACTTATTTTGTGCGAAAGTACGATGCAAAACCTTTTAACATATTAAGAGATTAATCGAAATGTTAATTTAAAGCTTCGAAAGGTTGGTTTAAGAAAATATTTTGTGGCGTTTGTTGCCGAGAAGAATGTAAAACATCAAAAAATGAATTTCGATTTATTATATTATTTATTTATTTTACAGAGCACTGAGGATGAAATGACTTAATCGTTACATAATTATTAAAAAAAATAATTTTAGAATTTTAGTTCAGATTTATATAGTATTAGTATCTCCGACAAAGGGTTTAATTTTCTACAAAAAGAGAGAGAGTAAAAAAACTTGCTTAATCGATATTTTCCCACATAAGAATTTTTGGGATTAGGAATTTATTAAACAAAAACATAATTTGTAGAAGAAATAAAAATAAATGTAAAAAAATGCACATTTTTTAAACATGCTTCCTTAAAATTCACAAAAATTTGGATTTTTTTTTTTTAAATGCACTAAAAAGTAGAAATGAGAATTTCGCAAATTAACCAGCTATCGCCAAATCGGCTTCATATAGGGGAGCTTATTTTTGTCACCAAATGTGGTGATATTTCGCAAAGTTGGCCAAAATTCTCACTATTTTTCTATCCCTGCCATTAGTACTTTTCAACAAATACTCATTGTTGAAACTGGTGCTGATTTTTCCATAAGAAATTAACCGTTCCTGCCCCCTGTTGCCCAGCTTAGGGATCGAATAATAATAAAAAAAATAATTTCCAATTCATATAGCCCTCAGGAATACATATATATTCTAAATTACAAACCGCTATGTCAACAGGAAGTGGGTGAAAAAATGAATCCAAAGATTTGACTGCCACGTACAAACAAACAGAATTGTAAGTATATTTCTACAACGTTTTCAATAGAAATATACCACGAAGATTGTTTGGAAATAGAGGTGTTACTTTTTTTAACACTTCTTCCGCAGCAAACGTTCAACCCTACTGACAATATTAACTTTGCTATAATGCTTTATTATACTATTTATCTTATCTTACTATTTTATTCTCCTTTATAAAATTTTATAAGTATATTGCGGCCCGCCTAACATCGCAAACTAAAATTTGCGGCCCTCGAGAAAAAAAAGTTGAGTATGGCTGCTCTATTCTAAAGAAAATGTAACATCGTTGTTACCGTAACAGAATTTATCACCTTAACTATTCACTCCGGAGTAGTGAATAGTCACTCTGTCGCAGAGTCAAAATATGCCCAATCTCTTTAAAGTGACTATGACTATTTACTCTGAGCAAAAGTGAAATGTTTGACTCTCTGAAAGAGTGAATTGTTACTCCTGGGAGGTGAATATTCACTCTAAACAGGAGTGGATAATCACTCTTTCGGAGGAGTGACTATTCACTCTTGCTAAAGGAGTGCGTTTTTTCACCCCTGGTAGGAGTGAATAGTCATTCTTTCATAGGAGTGAATGTTCATTTTTTATTGAGTCCGTTCTTTTTTTATTTTCCTTTTATGAGCATTTTAAAAGAATCCCATCTCTTACAGCATGCAATGAAAATATATACAAAGGTGTTAAAGATTGGAATAAAATACTTTATTAGGAATATTTATTTAATTCATAGTTTGTAACACTAATTGAACTTTTAAGGAAAAATTCAGTTAAAGTTACATATGAATTAAATTAGATTACTGACAGAAATAAACTAAAATATTTTATTCCAATCTTATCCTCTGTGTTTGCTTTTATTGCATGCCCTATAAAGATATGACAGTTTTAAAATTCCCATAAGGGCAAGAAATTAAACAAGATATTAATCAGTTAATATTATTTCTTTCTTTTCAGGTACCCATAAAGTTGTATTAAGTGTTTTAATAATTCATCTGATGTACGTTAATTATGTTCTTTTCTTTCATGTATAATTCAAATTTTAGATCTTTAGATCTCAGTATTTATTGCTAATGAATTTAAAACTAATTAAACGTTATTGTTTACTGTATTTTAGTTACTTTTAAAGTTTTATTAATAACTTTTTAATAGGTGGATGTATGTTTAACAATGTTTGATTTCATTAAAAAAATCTTTTACATATAAATTCCTATCTTTTTACCGTACATTTCCGTAAATTATTGCTATTTTTGCAAAGTCCTGTCCTTCTAAAATATTTTTAATTTTTCCACTTAAAAAACAATGGTTTACAAACTCTCATCCTTTTTAAATAAGTTCTAAGCATGATCTAAATATTAAGAATGTTTAATTTTTCTTTTATCCGTTGTGATTTGCTTTTGTTTTATTTAATATGAACATGGAGTCTAAATTTTAAGTTCTCTGGAATATGTATACATTTTTCTTTTAAACATCTTCCTTAACTTAATAATGATTTCTAATTTCCGTCCGCTATTGCTGAAAAATGGAATTGATACAATACTTATTTATGGAACGACACGATAAGCCATATTTAATTTAAATGTTTTATTCCCATAGATATTGTATTTTGTGAATGTGAGCAAATTAGATTATATATGTCTTATAGGAAAAGATTGACCTTGGGAAATAGTAAAAAAGATGGATATATAAAAATAAAATAAATGACAGCATATGAACCGTTCTTATTGTTGAAAAACATTTTATGTAAAAAGTAGTTATTATACTCTTTAAAAAAATATTCAGTCTTATATTATGTAAGTAAATATGAACTTTTTAAAAAATGCACTAAAGCAGTCTTATCCATAAGCTTCAAAACAGGCATAAAAAAAAAAAAAAACATTTTATTTCAATGCTTAAATATCATGTATTATTTTTTGTTATAAAAAATGTTTCAAATGACAAAACGAACTGAAGTCATAAAGTGTTAAAAAAGATATTTCTATAATTTAAATTTATACAAATAAGTTTTTTAAATTACATTTTTGTTATGAAGTAATGTTAGCCCGCTATAGGTATTTCTATTTTTCATCTTCTTTTGGTTGTATTTCTTACTAAAAAAAGAAAAAAAAGAAAGCAAAAATTTAAATGTACTGTCGAATGCATAATATAACTGCTTGAACATAAATGCATGGAAAGTATAAGGACCTGGAAATATGAAATTAAATATATCGCATATTTTCAACAATCTCCAAAGAAATATGGTGGAACGTATTGTCGTTCTAGTGGTTTTAGCATATCTTTCAAGAACGGTTTAAACATTGGAAAAGTCTTCAATCTAAGAATTTATTTACTTGCATTCTTTTATTTGACTGTTTTTAGTTCAACATAATACCCAACAAAGTCCGTTAAAAACGTACTTTGATGCAAACGTTTCTTACGCTTTATTTAGACCATTTTTCTGAAGAAAATTATATTTTGCTGTGTGCGTTTCTCTAAATGCTTAAAGACTGCAGAGAGAAATAACTTAAACATTTTTAATCTTTTACGCAGCATTAGTTTGGGAATGTTTTTAAAGATATAAAAAAGCTACAGTTTAAAGAATTTCAATTTTTGACATGTAAACTTTTTTTTTTTATGAAATTTGTTTATGGGATAATGTAGGACCAATTATTACCAATAGTACCAATTTCGAATAGTTCAAAATTATAGGATAAATTGTCCCACTCACAGCTCAAGCTTCGCTGATATCGTGGGTGTCTCGTGACATGAACGAATCGAATAAATTAACATCGTTTTAATTATGGTGTAACAATAAACATGGATGTGTAAAGCATAAATTAAGGGGTTAATTGGCGGCACTTTTTTTTGTGGAGATAGAGATAATTATATGTTCATGGAGCTCAAAAAAGCTATGTATAGCAGGTTATCCGTATCCAATTTCTTTTCTTTCTGTTTAGAAATAGAATGGTATTTTGTGAAATTTTATTTAAAAATTTCCTGATGACATCAGTATGACTTGCCATTTTGGAAACCTTACATCTCCCCCTCCTCCTCCTTGTCGTGAAAAGAAACCATTGTTTGGCGTGTTGTGCTGTAGTTTAGGATTATAGAAGATTTCCCATTAGTCACTATATTAGTTCCATTTTTGAAAAAATGGTTATTTTTATTGAAGTATTGAATCCATAACATGGAAAAGGAACGTAACATATTTCAAAGATTAGAAAGATATTTTTTAAAGAAATGTTTTTATATGTTGAACTTCTATGGTGCTTGGTTATAGAATTATGGCGATATTTGTTAAGCAAGCCATAGAAAAATCATGCATTTGACATATTAACAACTGGCATCCACTGGCGCAAAAATAATGACATTTAGTGGGTAGGTATGTTTTGCAACATAGGCATTAACAAACGAGGAATTTTGAAGAATCCTTAACCTTTCGGTGCGCTATATTTTTCTCATAAGCGGGCGCGCATCGTACTTTTAACGTAAAAATAGATGGATTCTTTTACACCTTTAAATAATTATTTTTTCGTATAAAAAGACACACCATTTAAAAATAATTAATATCTGCGATTAATAACTTTATTTTCATGAACTGTATACTTATAAATAGATACATTTTCTCAGGTTATCTCAGCTCTTCTCAAGTTATACAAATAAAATAAATACTCTTAAAGGAATATATTTAAAACCATGATAATTGTAAAACAATATATTAAAAATGTACTTGGAAATAGTGAAAGCTTTTTCAAAAATATATCTATTTATAAGTATTAAAATCACAATAATAAATTAATTAAATAAAATAACAGATATGAAATATTGCGAAATAGTATTCTATAATTATGAGATTAAAAAAACAAATATTAACGTGTCGTTTAGATAATACGTTACAAATGGAAACTATTCCATAACACTAATAACAAGTTGGAAATTGCTCGTCAAACGCGGCAAATGAGGTGCGTTCGTGCTATAACTAGTTTTATAAATGTTTTTAGCACCGCATACTGTACTGAATGTATATTTTAGTGCACTTCATAAGTGCATATCAATTTCATTCTGTTCGAAAGGCTGCAACATCATTAAAATTACTCCAAATCATTTTTCCCATTGGCCGTAATGTAACGGGAAACTTTTGGCTGTCCCTGTAATTAAACTATACATCCAATTTTCATAAAATTTGAAATGACTCGACAAAATTTTGCAACAATTATATAGTTAAAATTTTAGACCATTCAGTTGGGTAGATCTTGCCCTGTTATATGCGGACAGACGGACAGACAGACAGACTGAACGACGACTATAGGGGCTACATATTTATATAATTATGAACGCACCTAAAAAGGAAAGTTATGCATACATAAATCATGCATAACAAAAAAGAAAACAAAATGTTAGCAATATTTTCCATTAGAAAAGATAACTAGATAAATATGTTTAAAAAGATAAGTACCATTTATTAGTGATGAAAAAATAAGTTATTTCATATAAAAAATATTAAGTATTATTTAATGCATGAGGACAAATATAAGAATTTTTTTCATTTTCAAATACGGATCCAATTGCATCTCCAATATTTTCCGAAGAACATTTTTATATCGGAAAGAACATTCTCGTTGTAAAACTCCTTTTTTTAATCTCTTGGCATATTCTGTTGTACGTCATTGTTGTATTATCATTACCAATCTAAAAGTTTTTCTCTTGAACTGATTCTTCTAAATTCTTGTCAGTTATATATTAATTATCGTCCTAATTTGCCAATACTGAGGCTATAATGAAATAAAAATTATAAAATATTTTTCATTTGAATATGTAAACGAAAAATAATCTCAGCATAAAACATATATACTACAATATTACAGAAATAAATGTTTATCATGCGAAATAATTAATTGACATAGCTACTTTCAAAGGCGATACAGATTTTGTGAAAGACGCACAATATTGCCTTGGAAGTCGGAGAAACCTGTATATATATATATGATGTACTTGTAGTATTAAATTATTCCAGGATCATTTTAATAGCATGTAATAATAAAAATTATATGGACTATATGTTAATTATAACTGTTATATTTTATGCTTGTGATTATTTACTGCGGCAACCGTGGCATACATTTTAACCGTGCAAGTTATTTAAGCGGGATTTTTATACTATGCCAAATTCCGTTATTGTTTGAGTCATGGTCAATTTGTCTTGGCTGTTCGCTCGCTGGGTATGTCTATGATTTAATTTATTTAATTTGTTTCATATTTCAATGTTTTTCATTGTTGCGGTTATCACAATATTGATTAATATTTTACATGCTGGTTTAATAATTTCTGGTAATTAGCCGATCGGGTACATAACGGAATTCAATTTTTGCTTATTGCTGAATTCCGTTACTGAAATCGACTATGTATTTTGCTTATAAATGTATTTTATGTACCCGTGAAAAAGTGAAATACTTTATAAGCTTCCGGCATCACTCATCCATTTGATCTTTTGTATGTTTTTGATATGGATTTTTCTGGTTCAACAATATTCGCTGGATCTTGTATTTTTTGTCTTTAATAGGATTTTATCAAAATTTGGAGGTTTTTTTCATATGTTTTATATAGATTTATCGCCCGCAATATGGTAGTGCATTAATGGAATTTAGCATGATTCTGTGTATTACTAGTTTCATGTTCCATCTTTATTTTGTATAATGTCGGTGTTATGATTATTAGCTAATTTATAAATTTAATTTTAGTAATTGGAAATCGATGATGATTTGTTATATATAATGGTTATATATATATATATATATATATATATATATATCTTTTTTTTAATGTGAAGAAATATATTAAGGAATAGCAATGATCTTCAGGCAAATTCGGTGCAGTGAGTGAAAACTCTTTAATCACTTTTGTCATAAATCTTGCGCAGGCGCGCGCGCTCAAAAAATAAAATATCGATAGTTTTAAAATTAAACATTCCTTATATACCTTAATCACTCTGGCGTGTAAACCAGATCTGCTTAAAACGTAATTTTTCCCTTTCTTATTTTAAAATAGTAACATTATGTATAACTATCAAAACCAATTTTTTTTGTTAAAGTTAAAGGAATTGTGTTATACTTCGCTGCTTTGGGATTTCAAAAAGAAATATTTTGTTCGCGTTTTGCATATTATTTACATTTCTGTCAAAGTTCAGAAAGACAGCTCAAATAAATAAAAAGAAAATAAAGCCGAGAATTTTCTTTACAAGTTTTTTTCCTTAGAAGCGCCTGAAAGTCACAGTCGCTGTGTCGATTCAGACGTTAAGTTTAGATGCAAGTATTGGATAATGTAAAACCAGTAACATGGTAGGAAAATATTTTCTTTACATCCGTTTTATTATTCGAGTGAAATCGCCGAGGAATAAAAGTCAAAGTCAGAAATTTGAATTCAAAATTTTAGATGTTTGGTTTTATTTATATTTCTAAATTTCATGTTTTCGAATGTAGAGAAAGACAGCCATGTGAAGTGCTTCAAAAATATCATTTTATGTGTTTTATTTATCTTCCTTCCAGCTTAATGAGCACTTTATTCTACCATAAAATTGCATTTTGTTCTTTTATGGACCATTTTGTGAATGTGTGTCAAAACATAATATAATAATTTGTAAAAATTGCATTTTGCATTCCAAATATAATTATCTTATTATTCAATCTAAAGAAATAGACCCCCCCCCCCCCACACCAAACGTTAAACTTTCTAGCGGCAGTGGGGGAAGTGTCGGTTTCCATTGTTAACTGCGGCTTACTTTTTTTTATTTTTTAAGAATTATGCCAGAAAGAACTTGGCATTTTTACACCGTTTTTCTAGTTTATCGTTAGCAATATAAAAGTTTTCTATTCAACTGATTCTTCTGGATTGTTGAGAGATATATATTTAATATCTTCCCATTTTTCCAATTTTCAGGCTATAATGACAAAAATTTGACTAAATATTTTCATTTGACTATGCTAAACAAATCAAAATCACAGTGTAACACATACAAATTACAACATTACATAAATAAGTGATTAATACACTAATTTCCAAAAATTAAGGAAAAATCACAAAAAGAGTGATAACTCGTTCAAAAGTTAACTTATCCGTATGAAATTTGGATATGTCGTTAACTAAAAGATGCTGACTAAAATTACAAAATGCAAATTAGTGGCGCTGCAATCGGATTGCGTCATCTGTGCGGAGCATAAAAATGCGTGCTAGAGAGTATGGCTGCTAGTGTCGCTGTGATTATGAGATAAGAAAACTGAGATAGCCAATTCATTAGTATGACCTCGAGGTATCATTTGTCCGCATAACTGCGATATAGAGCTATTGGAAGATTGAATGTAGGCCAAAGTCAGACAGAGGTTGCCAGATGGCTAAATGTGAGCCCTTCTGTTGCTCATAGGCTTTGGCAACATTTTCAAACCACTGGTTCGGCCTCCTGAAGGTTCAGCGAAGAACGAGCAAGAGCTACGACAAGCACCGATGACCGACATTTGCGGTTATGTGTACGAAGGAATAGAACAGCAACCCTCTCTTATCTTAAATCCGTCCTTGCTGCAGTCATTGGAAGGTTGGTATCAACGTCTACTGTACGTAGAAAACTTCATGAAGGCGCTCTTTACGCGATGCGGCCAGATATTTGTGTGCCGCTCACCTCATATCTCCGGAGGAAACATTTAAGTTGGGCATGTCAACATGTCCACTGGACGGCTGATCAATGGAGGCGTGTTCTCGTCAAAAATGAGTTCCAGTTTAGCCTCAAAAGCGATAGTAGGCATTGTTTGATTTGGGGAGAACAGGGAACACGCTATCATCCATCAAACATTCGTAAAAGAGGTTCGTATAAAGAAGGCAGTGTCTGTGTTTGGAACGGTATCTCTTTGGGCGGACGTACAGACCACCATGCCTTTCCACGTGGAACTGAGAATACTCACGTCTATAGAGATGACATTTTTTATGCTTATGTGCACCCTTATGCCGGTGTAATAGGTAAAGGTTTCCTGTTTCAGGACGATAACGCTAGACCGCACAGGGTTCACATCGTAGAAGATTATCTTCAGTACCAAACAATTCAGCGCAGGGAATGGCCAGCGCGATCACTGAATTTGAATACCATTGAGCATCTTTGGGATGCTTTAGGAAAATGTGTCTCTGCTCTCAATCCCTCTCCTCAGACCCTTGCCTCGCTTACCACTGCTTTACAAGACAAATGGCTCGCATTTCCCAGCAAACTTATCCATTGCATAATTGACAGTATCACACTTTGCTGTGTGTGCTGTATTGCTTCTAGGGGTGATTATACTCCATATTAAAGGTACTTTTCCTATACCAAACTGAGATGTTTATTTTGTTTATTTTATAATTGTATTAATTTCTGAAACACCACAATCGTCTGGTAATTTCTTTTAATGTTATTTCATACCTTACTATGTGTTGTAAATTGTGTCTCGGTTTTATTAAAATCTACTTGTAACATTTTGAGTAATCGCTACTTTTGTTGTTTTTCCTTAATTTTTGGAAACCAGTGTATATCTACTTGAAAACACATCCGTGTGAAGCAAATTTTCTGCAAGAGCCACTATACTGTATTGGAAATCGGAGTAACATGTTTTATTTCGTCGAAATGAATTGAGGTTAATAATGATTTTCTGATAGTTTAGATGTAGTGTTCGAAAACTCTTTAATAAATATCACTGTTGTAACATCTGCACAGGTGCGCTCTCTAGAAGGTATAGGAAATTAAAAAATAAAAATCATTTATTTACTTTAATCATTCTGGCTTGTACACTGAAAGAAAAAAATATACTACCTTCATGCACAACGAATAGGTAGTGATATTCTAAATCCCGAAACTAGAATACAAATTTATACGAATAAGGTAAACAAATAAACTGAATAGGCGAAATGATCGAGAATTTCTAATCTATAATTTTCTAGGTGGTGAAAAGATAATTATATTATGAATCAATTGAATTGAGAAAAATTATCACTTTATTTCTAGAATTATTTCATAAACTAGAATTATACTTACTAAAAACCACTTCTTGTGTTCGCATATATTTGCAGAGATTTTAAACCCGAGAGTCTTTTTTTTTTTAATGTTGTTAGTCGCGCTCGTTTTTTTTTGCCGCCGGCCCCCGCATACAGAAAATGTAAAATAAGAAGCATTTCTCACTTAATATTCGAATGTTACATTTCAATAGCGTTATAAATTAGCAGTTTACTTAAATTATACATTTTATTCATGAGATTTGGAATAATGGGAAAAAATAAAAATGTACTGACATTAGCGATCATTCCACAGACTTTTCCATCAGTTTCAACGCGTAAAAATGCTTGTAAAAATGTACCTGAAGAAAAAACAGAGATATGTCTTGTTACTTCACTATGGTGGTGGAGAAACATTTAAAGTCCGATATATGGTAGTTCTTCATTGCATTTGTAAGGGGGTATGAGTTAGGAGAAGTTAATTTATATGGGCTGCAAAAAGACAGACACGCGACTACTGCCGGGTTAAATAAGTTTGACCACGATAATATAGGAAAACACCCTTGAATTTTAATAAGGATAACTGGAACTCTCTAGCAAAGGTTACTAGAATTTATAAGGATGACATGGAACTATTTTTTCTAGAGCCACAATTTATTTTCTAGAAGCCAGTGGCAGAATTTTCTTTCAGTGTAAATAAAATGTTCTTATATGGTAATTTTTTCCTTTTTTTATTTTGAAATATGAGTATTATGTCAAAATATCAAAAATAAATTTTCTGCTAAAGCTAAAGGAACTTTTTTTTATACTAGGGGATTACTTCTTTGGGGTTTGAAAATAAATATTTTTTTTTCATGTTTCGCATATTATTTATATTTCTGCCGAAGTTCAGAAACACAGCTAGAAAGAGTAAAAAGAAAAAAAAAACCGCTGATAATTTTCTTTATAATTTTTTTTTAAAGGGGGGAGGGGGGTACGCGTGAAAGTCAGTGTGTCGTTTGGGGATGTTAAATTTAACTGCATGATAATGTAAATCTAGACACACGGTAGGAAAATATTTTTTTACATCCGTTTTGTGTTCGAGTGAAATCGCTGAGGAATAAAAGTCAAACTAGGAAATTTGAATTCTAAATTTTAGAAGCTTGATTTTATGTATTTTACTAAATTTGATGCTTTCCGGATACACAGAAAGATAGCCACGTGAAGTGTTTCAAATATATCACGTAAGATATATTTTATGGTTTATTTTAACTTTTACCTAAGCTTGATGAGCACTTTATTTTTTTGTGAAAATGTGTCCAAATCTTAATATAATAGAATTTTTTTTAAATGGCATTTTGAGTTGCAATCTTAATTTTCTTTCTACTCAATCTAGAAAAATATAAAAATTTAACAGATACTAAACATTCTAGTGGCAGTGGGGAAGTGTCGTGGTTTCAAATTACTAGTTCGTGCTGCATTATTCAAAAACTCTAATCTGTTTGAAGTTGGTGTTTACAGTTTGTTTAATTCTAGTAAAATCAAAATATTCATACAGCTACAAAGCAAACAAATCTCTTTTCTGAAACTTTTTCATTATAGTAAAATATATAACCTAATGTGGACGCGATTTATTTCATCTTCTTGCCCAACTAAGTATTTGAACCGATTTCATTAACACCTTTACAGTTTTTTATTTTTTTAATGTAAAAATTAGCATAAAAAGGACGTTGGACTTTGGGCTTAAAAAAATATTTTTCATTATTTATGCTATTTAAAAAGGAAATTATTGAAAGATATGTTCTGTACCACGAATTCAAAAAATATTTCAATATAATTTCATTTAATAAAAAAAATAAAGTTTTTTATTATTTTTTTAAAGAAAAAAAAGTTACATGTGTTATTAACTACATAATTTACAACATAATAACTAATTTTACAAACGTTTTCTCTATTTTTCGATTTTATTATTTGAAAGAATTTCATAAATGAAATTGCGCATCCATTTTTTATCCCACCCCACCCCCCAAGTAATAGAAAAGTGGCGTACGAAATTGAATTTTCATTAAAAATTCCCATGTTAATAGATATTATTAGTAATATAGAGAACATTAACAAACCAACACTCCAAAACGAATTTACTGATTTGTTATAGCATATAATTTAGTAAGATTGTCTTTGTCTCATACACATGTTGATAATTTTAAACAAAAGTTAAAACGCATATATAATATTTTAAAGAATATATATATATAACTATCACCGTTACTCGCGGAACAGGTGGAACCGCAGCCTATTCCTTCAACACTGTCGGAAAGGTGGCCCGGTTATGAAAGATCGCTACGGAAAAGTTTAAAAGCAAAATTTAATAAATAAATTGAAGGACTATTACGTCTTGAAATTAAGAGCTCAAATGTAATTAAAAAGATTTACTAAAAGATGTATACTACACATAAAAGTTAACACGTTCAAAACATTAAATAAAATTTAAAACTCTAAAACCGACAAGTTTCAGCCCCCCCCCCCCCCGTGGCCATCATCCGGGTCTTACTTCCTTAAAGACCCTGTGTCCTTAGAAGTAAGACCCTGATGATGGCCACAGGGAGGCTGAAACTTGTCGGTTTTATACTTTTAAAATTTTATTTGATGTTTTGAAAGTGTTAACTTTTATGTGTAGTATACGTCTTTTAGTACAGTCGAACCTCTATTTAACGAAGTCGCTAAATCTCGGAAAAAAGTTCGTTATATGGAAAATTCGTTAAATAGAGACTCACCTTTTAAAATACTTTAAACTACATAAAACAGATTTTAAATTCATAAACACTAAATATTTTTACTAAAAGTAATTAATCACATTTTTTTAAATACATTATATCGATTTGTTTTATTTATTTTACCCACCAATAGCCATCATCAATTCATTTTTTCTATCTTTGAAATCGGCAAGGAAAACAAAATATTGTCCGGGAATACACTGTATTTTCTGTTTAAAGTAAATAGTTGTACATTAAAATTAAGGAATTTTAATGACATTTATCGCATTTATTATTATTATTATAACAAATAATTTTAACCAAACATTAACATATGCGTCCTTAAATTTAATTTCTGAAAAACTCTGTTAATTTTGCCTGAGTTTTTTATTAAAAAAATTGTTTTTTCTCATAATACGTCTCG
Source organism: Maratus speciosus (assembly GCA_963932465.1). NCBI lineage: Eukaryota > Metazoa > Arthropoda > Arachnida > Araneae > Salticidae > Maratus > Maratus speciosus. The sequence goes on from OZ010788.1 coordinate 85,822,183, forward strand.
CATCTGTGCAATGCACCAAAACCCCCTACATACGTATCTTTTTCTAACTATAATCCGCGTCGGTTGTTTCAAATGATTTTAGCATTTCATCATGCGAAGTTTTGTTAATTGCTGCATAATGATCATTTTCATCATCATCATATTCGTCTTCATCGCAATTCATTGTTGTATTGTTTTTATTTTTCACACTGTCGAAAATATCCAATTCGGATAGTGTTTCCGAGGTCTCAATTTCAGAATTAAGGGGAATACAATCATCAATCAGCACATCATGGTTTATTTCTTCTTTTTTTCTCACTGTATCTATATATTTCTTTAAGTTACTCTAAGGGAGCAAGGGGGTAAGGGGCGTCTTCGTCCTCCGTACTTACCAAATTCTCACTGCTGAAAAAGAAGACGCCTGGTATAAGCAGTTCAAGACCATTGAACATCATAAAATGTGTTTAAAGAAAGAATAAGTTTGAAATGTCCAGAAATATTTTGAGAAATGGGGAGAAAAAAAAATTTTGATCACAAGAAAAAGTTCGTTAAATAGAGAATGCACTTCGCTATTTAGAGGTTATTTTACGAAGAAATTCGCAAAATGTTCTTGGTTCCACGGAAAAGTTCGCAAAATAGAGAAATTCGCAAAATAGAGGTTCGTTAAATAGAGGTCCGATTGTAAATCTTTTTAAATATATTTGTCCTACAAAATTTAATAAATTAAAGCGATCATGATTCCGCCTGTTCTGCGAGTAACGGCAGGATTTTTTTTTTTTTTTTTTTGATAAAAAATTATTTGAAATACAGTATGATATGTTATTTTCATTATTTACTTTTAAGAATTATGAAAACCTACATTCTGCCAAAGTATATGGCAATATACTTTGGTAATATCCAATACTTTCAAAATTTTAACGAGTTTATAATAACACAAAAACAAAAACCTTTATTCTCTGTCGATTTTTGCTTATTTTAAAATACATAGCTTGCTTAAGGGGACACAGTACCTTTTAAACTACTTTTTCGATTTTGAACAATACTGTAATATACTTAAATATAGTGTCACTACAGATATTAGGTACTTTAAAGCAAATATAATTTCATCTAATTTAAAAAAAAAAAAAAAAATGTTGTAGAACAGCCTATTTAACTAAAATTTAAATTAAAAAAAATAATTTTTTTTTTTTTTAAATCCCTACTACTTTTTTAAATATGAATATTTTTGTTTCAAAAATTTTTTTTTTACATATTCCTTAGACTATACTACATAAAACTGTGCATGGATTTTTGGATGTATGGGATATTACATTTAATATCAATGTTTTTCTCTTTTGTATAGTAAAAAATCAAGAAAAAATAATTGAAATTCTTAAAAAAGAATAACTATGACCTTGAATGTTAAATCCATACACAGTTTTATGTAGTATAATCTAAGGAATATGTAAAAAAAATTTGAAGCAAAAATATTCATATTTAAAAAAGTAGTAGGGATTTAAAGAAAAAATTATTTTTTTTTAATTTAAATTTTAGTTAAATGGGCTGTTCTACAAGATTTTTTTTTTTTTTTTTTGAAATTATATGAAATTATATTTGCTTTATAGTACCTAATATCTGTAGTGACATTATATTTAAGTATATTACAGTATTGTTCAAAATCGAAAAAGTAGTTTAAAAGGTACTGTGTCCCCTTAAGAGAATAAAAGGTACGACGAGATTCAATAAAAAAAGACACTTTTTAAAAGTAATGAAAAAAGATGTTAAAACATCGGAAGCGTGTTTGAAATGCATTTGTCATTTGAAACAGTAATAAAGTGTTAGAAAAAATGCGATTTCGCAGAATGTTTCTGTTTGAAAGCTACCCTAAATCTTGTTTTATCTTCAAATCAATCTTCTTCGTAACTTTCCATGGCTCACGCAATTTGGTTCTTGGTTTTATCGACTTGGTCCCGAGTGAAAAGGGAAAAAATATCGAAAAAAAAAAAAAAAACTCATGTAAGTTTACGTGATCAAAAATGGCCTCTGAGCATTCATCTTCTAAGACATAAATAGTATTTTTTCCCTTTTCTAGTTCCCCGAGGAATCGGTTTTAGAATAGATGTACTGTTTGGTGAAAGATCAAACAGAACCGATGATAAGCGCTATAAGCAGTGACAAAAGAGCATGTTAAACAAAATATGATACAAAAAAAAAAAAATAAATAAATAAAATAAAAATTGAAATTGCAAAAGTTTTTATTTGACAACTTTTTTAAAGACTGGAGCTATTTCTTTCTGTCAAAATAGATCTGAAAAGTTGAAATATTTACACAATTCAAGATTCTACAATATAAACTTTCTTTTATCATTTCTGGAATTGAAATTGTATTGATATTACGAGTTTAAAAAATACTTTGCGAAATTTTTATGCAATACTAATAGTACCATACTATCAAATGAAAAATATTTTTTAATTTCTGACATTTGTTCATTTTAATTGTTCAACACTAAATGTATTACGAAGCGCCCTTTTTCCGGTACCAAATGAAAACATTTCGATTCGAACCAGAAATTTCTTCATAAAATAAATAAAATAGAAACATATAGAAATAATTTCACTCCAGTTGGGTTTATTGTATTTAATTGTATTTATAGTCTGTCTTAATATATGTGTACCTTTAATAAATAAAAATGGAATTCAGACGTTGTGTTTTAATATATATTGCGGATCGATGGAAAAAGAAATTTATTCATCGTTGTCATGTCATCCAGTGCTATCTGATAGATGGACGGTGACGTTCCCCAACTTGGTTTATTAGTGAGAAATTTCCAAGGTAGGACATCGGCCAGGGTAGCTTAACGGTAGAGCAACAGCACGTTACGCTGTCGACCCAGGTTCGATACCTGGCCCCGGCTAATTTTTCGCTCCAGTTGGGTTTATTGTATTTAATTGTATTTATAGTTTGTCTTAATATATTGTACCTTTAATAAATAAAAATGGAATTCGGACGTAAATTTATGTGCTTTAATATATAGAAATAAGTTAAATAAAAAAAATTAAATAGCTTTAACTAAAAGTTCCGGTGTAAAATATTCTAAATAAAACTTGAATAAAATTCCCGGTATGTTTAGTATTAATATCAACAGTCATAACAGTACATTATCCTTAACGTTCAATGTACAGTCGTGAAAAAAAAAAAAAAAAAAAAAAAAAAGTAAACACCCTCTCTCTGCAAAAAATTGTTGTAGAAGGAAGTTTGGTACCAAACGATTGGAAATAAAGACTACTTTAAAATGATGTATATAAAATTTTCTTAGAGAGTCATCTACATATCAAAATGAACCCAAACATTTTTTTTTCAACAGCAATACTCAAGTTTAACACCATAAATAAATTATAAATTCTTCAATTATCCTAAATACAAATTTTAACGACATTCGTATGATTAGTTTCAGAGATATTATTTATTTTAAAATGAACGTATTTTAGGGACTGGATCCAAATTAAAATTCGGTACTCGATTATTGAAATGCTACAGAACGACTATGCCACTTCTATTAATGTATTATTTCTTGCCAATATGGCCATTTCACTCGCTTAATATGTTTCGACTATTGCCAGCCCAAATGTCAATAAAAGAAGTAAAATATATTTTTTTCCAATTATGCTTTTCTGCACATCATAGACATGCGTCGTCATTTTGAAGTTTTTAAATTATAATTTGAAAACTACTTGGAAGAAAACTTTGAAATTGAGAATTCGCATAAAGCAAGAGATAATAAATATAAATCTATCAAAAAAAAAAAAAAAAAAAAAAAATTGTAGGTTGAAATTCATATTTCTTTCGAATATTAATTTCATAATTCATATTATAAAATGTTTTAAAGTACAAATTCATTATATTTATGTTTTTTAGTATTATAACCACACAAAAGATTATCCCATTAGGATTATAATTTCAGGAGAAGATAATAAAAATATGAAAATGTAATTTAACAGCAGAAGTTCTAAATTTTGAATGTTATAATTCAAAAACTTATCATTCAAATGACTTGAAATTTCGTTTCTAGGCATATCTTAAACCGAAATTTTAAAGTATATTATCAAAATTGGGTGTTGTCATTGAAAAAAACAAAGTTAGGTCAGGTTTGGATTTGTAGGTGGTACCCTAAGGCAAATATTGTATACATTCTTTAAAAGTAGACTTCAATTCCAATCATTTAGTACCAGTAACTTTCTTCTATTTATTGAAGTTTATACAGTCATTGTTCGTAGACCTAATATTTCTGTTGTATAATAGCTGACAATATAGAAATTAATCATCAGCAGTAGATTTTACGTCAAAAAAATGATAGATCGGGTTTCTTCTCATTGGAAATTTATGTTGTTTCAAAGGTTTCTCATAGAGTAGAGAAATGTTTATAAATTGAATTTATTATCTATTAATTGATTTCTCTAAAGAGTGGTTACATGTCTTAAAAATCCAATGTGCTGTTCAAATACGTCTTTTCTAAATTGAATTTAGTTTCTATAACAATAATTATTCAAAAATATAATTACTTTGGCATACTGAAATAATACTGTTTTCAGGGATTTGATACAATACTTTAAAACATTATAAGCTGTAAGGATTTTGGGTATTTGCAACATATGAAGTTTATTGTAATAAATATGATGCTTTATCAACAAAATTTAAATGTACTCACTGAATTTCTTGTATTTACCGTTACATGCTAAATGTTGACTAAAATAGCTTTTATATATATCTTTAAAAATGGTACATATATTCACAAGGATTTCAAACTTGCCATATAAGCAATCAGTCCATAAAAAAGTAAATTAATTATTTAAAGTATTATAGATAAAATTTTAACAGGTAAAAAAAAAGAAGCTTTATTAAGAATCATATGGCTCTAGTCAATTTCCTGTTATTGAAATATCTAAAGCAATGAAATTAGATTTTGGAAAACTTTCATTAAATACTTCTTTGTTTCAAAAGTATCGTCTTTTTTTAATCTATTACTTGTAAAACTGCCAAATATAAATATATTGTAAATATCCAATTATCCAACGATGCAATATCGCACTATGTAACAGGAAGCAATACATACTAACAAAATATTGCTCACCCGCAAGAAAAGTGACATAACTCAAAAAAAAAAAATCATTTTGTGTGTATTATTGCATTAATAGGTCTGACTAAATTGCATTAATAGGTCTCTGCGTCTTGCTACAGTAAAAGCGTCATAATTGTGACTATCCAGAAAACCCATGCGTCACCTAAGAAGGGTAAATTGTGTAAGGGTTAGGCAGGTCGTACACTGAGACGACAGGGGGAAAATGAAGTGCGACAAAGGAGAACAAACCGGTCAAAACAAAGAAGGAAACTGTTTCAAACCGGTTTTAAACCAGTTCTCCCCCCCCCCCCCCCCGAAATTGAGACACATGTTGCGCGTGTCGCCTTAAAGTGCGGCCTGCTTAAAATTTGCTCAATCCTCCCTATCTCTTCTACGGCTTTATTCTTAAGGATTTTACGCTTTTTTGTACACTTTTACATGCTGAGCTAAGTACTATAAATGTTACAGGAAAAATATCAAATCTTATTTTGAAATTTCTGGGAATTGTGTTATTTTTTTAATTGGGTTATTTTTCTTGAGGATGAACGATATATCAGACTGACATTACACTCTAAAAGTAAATTTAATTTTTTTAGTAATTTCGTGTTATAAAAAGTATTTATTAGCTCCAGATGCTATTTTAACATTAAAAAGATGGTAAATTCTCTAGATCAACGATCAAGTCTAGAATAATAATAATAAAAAAAATAGCATTAGACATACATTAATTAAACATTCTGCCGTAATGTTATCAGAATCAACGTTTTCATTTAATTACCTGTGCCCATAGATTTTCTATTAAATTCTAAATGTAAAATTCCTTTAGAACAATTTTCTTCCATAAGTTAATCCAGCATATTTTAAAACAAAATAAGAAACTTAAAGATAAAAAATTGTTTACACAACTTTGTCTTCTTTGTTATATGCATCTTTTCTTATAATATATTTTCTGATAAGTGAAAAACCACAGAATAATTAAAAAGAGATTTTGTGGAAAACTGTAAGCTAAAAAATTAATTTTGCGCGAATGCTTACTTAAAAACAAGATAATTATTTTGTTTTTAGTTACATTTTATTCTTGAAAGATGATTTTTTTTTTTTTTTTTAAATTAGAAAAGAATTGTAAAAGTTAAAAATGTTATTTTTTAAAAACTAAATAAGCAATACGTGATTTAGTAAAAAATTCATAAAATTAAATTCTACTAACAAACATTTGATATTAATTGAAAAGAATGTTGCAACATATGAGTAAAAGTTTGAGAAACCTTAAAGTAAAGATTTTTATGTAGCTGCATTAATTAAATTTTATTTCTTTCATTCATTTTCTCCTAGAAATATGATATTTTCTTGATTTATTTTTCAACTCGCTAGTCCATGCATCTTCTTTTCTTAAAAGTTAGGATTTCTCATACTACATTTTTTTTACTCTTTCTGTCGCAATATGTTTTCTCCTTCCAATTTTTTTTCTGTGTAAATAAATTCTTCTATCTATTGAAGGAGAATAAATGAAAATGGCAAAAACCGTATTCAATACGATCACGCAATTGCAGTGAAATGTCCACATTCATTCAAAATATTTTCTGTGTCAACGAATAGAAATTGTAGAAAAAATAGCTTCCCAGTTTAGAATCTAAAATAAGTTAGATTAAAAAAAATAAAACCGTTGGTTATTTTATAAAAATGAATTAGCAAAATTATGCCCACATTAATAAATAAAAAACATATTTATCTTCAGAATCCTTATCATTTTTATACATCCTAATGAAGTTAATAACATTATAGTAACCGAAATTTAAAAAAATACATTTGCATTTATCCTAAAAGAACTACTATATAGTTCATATTATAGTTTTTAAACAAGTAATTGATAAATTAGTTATATAAACAATTAATAATTGAAATAATTTTGAATTGTTATTAATAAATACGTTTAATAAAAGCAATTTAGCTTTCAGAATTTTTTTATTTAACAATATAACTGTCTTCAACATCAACTGAAAGGGAGCGAAATGGCAAGGAACCAGAATGGCAACAGACCGAATTGTCGGGACCGACATGTCCTACTTCCTGCTACTTATGTATTTTTACTGAATTTTTAATATGTTACTCGCATATCTTCAATTGTTATCAATCTATTTCAGTTGTTATAGGGGTTGGGTTGGGTTGATTTTTGACGGCCGATTATCTACTCGAGGGATACAGGCCCTATGGGAAAGTGCCCTCCGTGGGGGTCGTTCTAAGGGAACCCCCTTAACCCGTATTTACGTATAGGAATCCAAGGTTCGAAGAAAACCACGAAAACTCCGAACGATTAGGCCGACGGGCGAGATTAGGTTCGAACCCAGCACCTCCCGTCTACCAGCTTCGAAAGCAGAACCTCTCGGCCACTGGTGGAGCCAGTTGTTATAGACTAAGATGTCTTCTTTCGATTTTTTTCCCACAATTTTTTCTCGTGAAAACGCGTTGATCTGCAAAAAGAATAACATGGAAAATATTCAGCACGATCACGTAACTCAGAGTTATGTTTTTACACTCATTCAAAATATTTTCTATGTCAGCCAATGCGGATTGCAAAATAAATAGCTTTACAGTCCAGGTTCTAAAATGAATTAGACTAGAAAAGAAAAAAAGGAGAGCAGTTTGTAAACAACTAAAAATGAAATTGAGCATCCATGAAATTCTTTTGGCTTTTTTGATATACAAGGTGGCCATAATTGACAGCATTCAGAGTGTTCTGTAGACCGATCTAATTGAGAGAATGACGCCAAATTATTTAAGAAGATTAAACAAAATGATGGACAAAGGATTCCGCGAAAAAGAATTTAGTTCCAAAAGTCACCACTAGGGGAATATGTGGCTCTGTATAACAGAAAAGAGAGTTTTGAGAAATGCAGAATAAATACAAAAATAAAATTACCTTTTATTTAGTTCATTTAACGACATTAGTACTGAATCTGCATTTTTTAAAACTCTCTTTTCTGTTGCACAGCGCCACATATTCCCCAAGCGGTGACTTTTGGAACTTTTTTTCGCGAAATCCTTCATTCCCCTTCTTGTTTAAGCTTCTTACAAAATTTGGCGTCATTGTCTAAATTAGGTCGTGCTACAGAACACTCTCAGTACTGTCAGTTTAATTACGGTCACCTTGTATTATTCTACCAAAATTTCCTTGTTTAAAGTCAGAATTTCTTACATCGATTTTTAGCCCCCGATATGCTTTTTCCTTCGGCCAGCTATTAAAGTGTCGTCTCTAAAAAATAACGTTCCATTATGTAAGCGAACCGTAAAACAAAGCAACTGTATCATTGTACGGGATAATCTCTACTGCAATTTTTTAAAGTTCTAAGCATCGCGCATTTTCAATTTTTATACCGGCGTATATGGGATAAAAAGTACTTTTAAATGCAATTTGTTTGAAAACTGTATCTTAATTTATTTTTGAGATATTATTTTATTTTTGTAGTTATTAACACCGTTTGTTTAATCTTGGCAACTCAAGTACTCCATTTCTGTAGAAAGTAAAGGAAAAATAGTTGGAAAATAGTAGATCGTTATATCTTTTCGTTGTCATTTCCCCATAACAACTGAAAAAAATCTGTAATTAAAATACATGCTATGTTGAAAAATATAAATTTCTGATTTCTGATGAAACATGCAGCTATTATAACCTATATTTAATTTTATGTATCCATATTAATGTTACAAACTTATGAATCATTAGATCCTTTTTATGTCGAGTTTCTTGAATGGCAACATCACTTTTTTGCTGGATTTGTGTATCTGCGATAGCGACGTCATATGCATACTTTTCTGGAGATGTTGTTTAAGACTGGATCGTAAATATGAAATTCTTCAACGGATTCAAATGACGCAATTTCATATAAAATAAAAGCATATGTTTTATGTCTTCAAACTGAATTATGCTTTGTAATATCTATCTATCTATATATATATATATATATTTCATCGGGGTTACACTAAATTCTGAAAAAGCAGAATTCCTGTTTTCTAGTTTTATAGCTTCTTGTACCAGATTTTATTGTTGTTGTTGTTTTTAGCTGTTGTATTTTTTTCCATAAAAACTCGCTTTTCTGTTTAAAAAATAGGGAGTGCTACTTAATCATGTGGTCGCAATGTTGTTTTTATATTCATTCAAAACATTTACGCTACATAACAACGATTTCAGAGCAGAAAAAAAAACCCAACTAAAATTTAAATACTACGGAAATCTAGGTAGAGAACGAGAAATCAATTTCAAAATTTCGCATATCGATTCTTTACTTTCCTTCGCAATGTGTTTGTCTTTATATTTTTTTATATATTCGTAGAATCTAAGAGAAGTAGAAACAAGGAAAATTTTCAGTACAACCATATCAACTAAAAGTTGTTTCTGCTTTTAATAAAAACATCTCTTCGACAAACTAATAATACATATAATTTTGTGATTAACGGAAAAGAAAACGTAGGTGGAGATCATGAAGTCAATGCATAAGCCTTTTACTGATTGTTTTAAGCATTACGATCACGAAACTACAAATTTGTTTGTATGTTGTTTATATTACAAACTTTTCCTCATCCAACTAATGAGAATTATAAAGAAAATGTTATACTACAGCAGAGTCTCGATTACCCGAGTTAATATGGACCAAGTTCACTTCGGATAAGCAAAAAAACTCGGATAAATCGGATTTACACAAATCGTCCGCAACTAAGGAGATGAAATATAAATTTCCACTTAATTCATTAATTTGTATGGTGCTAGTAACATTTCTTTGATGTACATTTCCGTTACTTTTAAGAAAATCGGGGAATGAAATTGTTTATTTGAAAAAGTCCTTGGTACTTTTTTGTTTGTTGAATGTCAATTTTGCTGCAGTTTTTTTCCCTGTAGTATTACGCTACTGCATAGCTACCAATTTCTAAGATTTTTCCTTACTACTAAAACTTACCAGTAAATTTTGCCTAATTCAATCGCCAAAATCTAACAATTGTCAACGATTAAATATGGCTAAAATTAGTATTAAATTTTAGAGGTAACAAAGCCGTAGAAATTGGCAGCTATATGAAAATAATTATTAAATAGTTTTTTCTATCGAACTTGGTAGAGATCAAAAAATAAAAGAGGAAATTTATTAAGTTGATATTATTTTACACAGTGTGTGTTTTCTTTAAATTTGTCAATCTGTAAAAAGAGAAACAGTGAAAATATTCAATACAACTGTTCAACTTCAAGTTGCTTCTTCTTTCAATCAAGCCATTTCCTTTACTATCTAATGACATTTATATGATTAAATAGTTTTCAGAATATCCCTTTATCTAATGAATTATGAATTCATGATAATTTTATCTTCTAAAGCATTTTTCGTGAATTTTTTAAACTACATTAGACGATCTACATAATCATTTAGTAAATTTTAGAAGTATTTTAGAAGGATTGAAGGATTTAGAAGGTTTAATTAAATTTGAATTTATAGGGATTTTGTGCAATATTTATAACTCCACTCAAATCTTTTATTTTAAATATTTTACTTAGTATCTTGTAGAACTTGGAAATGTACAAATATAATGTTCTTACAATAGAAACATAGAAATATTTCCGAATTGAAAAATTCACCCCGCCCCCTCAACGCCAAGAACGTTGAAAAGATGCAAAGGCAAAAGAAATCATTCTTTTAAAAATATTTTTGTTTTGTGTAACCAATAATACTTTTTGTAACAAGATAAAGTAATGTATCTATAACTATTCTAAACTGTATTACAGCTAATCGATGTATTAAATGAATTTTATAACAAGTTATTTTTATGGTACTTATAAGTACCGACAGTAGATAAACGGTTAAGGGGTCCGGGACACAAAAATCTTCAAATTTTCAATTTTTTTTTTAATTGGATTAAGAATTTTTCTGCCGTTTTCTGCTTGAAATGATGTTTAAATAGTGTTTCTATCTTAATTAGAACAGGAAATGTTAATTTTTTCGTTTTGGTTTGTTTTCAAAATCTGCCTTTCAAGCTATGGTTATCAAGGAACGAGTTCTTGTGAAATTGCGTTTTTCTTCATGATAGGTTTTTCAGCATTTTTCATATTTAAATTCTTATAACTCGAGAACCGTTAAAGATACAGGGTTGAAACTCAGAACATATCTTTTTACATTATTTTACTTTACTTTTGAGCCAGCATATTTGAAAAATATATTTACTTTTGAAAATATGATTTTTTTTAAAAAAGTTGCACCACATTTTTTGTAATTTTTTCGTTAAATATTTTTAATTTTTTTTTAATTAATATTTTTTAAAATGCTGGCTCTAAATTAAAATATATACATTTCTGTTTATTTAAAGGAAAAACAATTTAAATTCTACAACTAATATTTCGAGTTATAACTATTTTAATTTATACCACTTTTTTCATAAATTTTAAATTAAATTTTTTTTAAAAAAAGCTGCGAGAAGTTTTATCATTTGATTTTGTTTACAAATGATATGGTTAACCATCACAAAAAAATTCAAAATTTTAATTCAATAAATAAAAATTTTTTGAAAATGTGTCCCAGAGCCCTTAAAGAGAAAATATACTCTTGGCGAGTTCATGAAATGAATGTGTAAACTTTACATACGGATTTTTCTCCTTCATTAATGGAATACGATCGCGAAACTACAAAGTTGTTTGTATCTTCATTTAGAACTACACTAATTTTATGCAATTTAATTAATTTTATGTAGTAAAATCTTTAAAAGCGATATCGCTGAGAATTGTAATAAATTCCTTTTTGTAGAGGTTTCGGTTTGTAAAGTTATAATTGTGTGGTATTCCACCTTTCATAGGGATTGTGAATTTTTTACTTTGAAGACAGGATTCCGCTGTAAACAAATTTCTTTTTCATAAGTTTTACTAAAAAAATTATAATAAAACATGTAAAAATGCGTAGGCACTGGGAAAATATTATGTCTTTTCATCTTTGGAGGTCGATTTGCAAGGAATTCTTTTCGGCGGAATCATTAAAAACATTACGTTATAGACAGGTTACGTTTTCGAAAGTCAGTATAAAGTTCCACTCGAGGCAGATTAATGAATTGCATGGTTCGAAAAGAAATTTAAAATAATTTCTGCATTATGATAAATCGGGACTTTTGTTGTTCCGCGCAGTGGTTACGTGGAACGGATATTGGAACTCCTGAAAATCGGGACACTTGGGCAACACTATTCAGAATGTTTCCTCTTCTTACTTATGAAACTTAACTTATGAAAGCGGTTGCAGAGAATTTAGAGAGTTTTGGGGGAAATTAATAGTCTTGGTAGTTAACCCTAATTAATAGAATTATATTTTATTTAAAAAAATATATTTTAAGAAATTTCCGATGCCAGGTTATGTCAAGGAAGGGTTGACATAATTGTGAGGTGTATAGGCTCGGCTTTAAATCACAGAAAAAGAGGAAATTGTTTTTTCTTTTCCCCTAGGATCACCTACACAATTGTGTAGGTCAGGTCTTAAAGGGTTAAAAGGCATTTAAATACCTTCATTCAGATTGACATATATTTCTGTCATGTTTTTATTTCAATTTATTAACTCTAGATGGCAGCATCAAAGTTTCTTTCCTCCCACAATTCTTTTTCAGAGATTCTGTTCTGTGTACTTTTGTTGTCATGTGATTGACGTTTGTAAGTGATGTTTTTGTTTTGTGAAATGTTCCAGTAAATGTTTATATGTTTACGATGCTTCCTCGTTAATTCATAGTTGTGTTAATTATTATTAATTACTTACTAAATATACAATAGTTTCATTGCTCAAATGACATTGTTTCATTGCTCATTCCCATTTCTTATTTACCTATTTCTTGTTTTTAAAATTTTTTTGCGAAAATATTTGTATCAATAAAGGTGTTGGGAATATCGTCGTTCGAGCGATGAAACATATGTCGACTGAATAAAGGTATTTATATGCTTTTTAAGTGCATTTTTTTAATCATTTTTAGCATTTTCTAGCTTAGTTTCGATGATTTTAAGTGATTTTCATACATAATTTAAGACATAAGTGGAAGAACATGTTAAGTAACAAAAATTACATTTCAAGAAATTTGAGGTGAAAGTTTTTGCTATAAATTTTAATGATTTATTTTCTGTTTGATACCATGTGTTTAAAATATTAACAGGTATGGTACTAAACTCTCTCAAAATAACTTATTCATATTTAATTTTCAAATATTAAAAATTATTAATATTATTGACATTATTAAATATTAAAATATTAAATATTAATAAATAATCTCTTAAATCTTCCAGACTAAATAGAATCTCAGTATTTTAGCTTCACCATGTGATAGGATATCTCATAACGCTTTCATCCAAAAGATAAAAAAAAAAAAAAAATTAGAAAATGTAGCATAGCATGTTCATCCACTCAGCTCTTCAATTGTAGAGTAGTTTATTGTTTACAATGACCAGGAAAACGTAGTATTACTTATGATGAAACACCCATATCATAGAGAAAACATTCTCATAGCGATTGTTGTGTAGTGGATTAGAATTATAGAAGATTTCTCATTAGTTACTGTCAGTGGTCGGAAAAAGTACTGTATTTTTGTAGCGAACTACAATTACAACTACTTTATCACAAATGTAATTAACTACAACTACTTGTTTTAAAAGTAGCGGCTACAAACTACTTTCCAAAATTAATCACCGCTTCGCTACTTGTAGCTTTTTACAAAGCATTCAATCTACAAATCTTCTAGTTGAAAATGAAAATACGTAGAAGTAATACAGTGTCCCTTGTTATATCGCGGTTGCCGAGATACAATCAAATAAATGTGGTAAAACCGAAGGCAGTAAAAAGTTCAGAAAGATAATAAACAAGAATGTATATTCTGTTATTCTCCAAAATAGTGTTGGCTGCCAGTTTATATATAGTTATAGTTTCCTACGCGGTTACTTTCGGAACATGTGCAATAGTGACCCCTTTCAAGACTGCCAGGAAGGGTACTCCGATCATGGAAGATCTCATCGAAAAAAATTAAAAGTGGGATTCAGTATGTTAAAGGTATTGACCAGCAGGTTCGAGTGGGATGAGGCAAATAATAATGAGTAAATAGGCAAGTCTTTTCATCAATAAATTAATTTTTTTTATTTGGATTTTGGCACTTGCATTTTCTTGAAAGCGTCAATAGGAAAATCCTTGGCGTCATACTATGTGTTTCTAAACACTGTATCCTGTTGCGCAGAACACTTTTGCATAAAAGAAGCAAGTTAAGATCACCTGACCAGAAAAAAATGGCACCTTTTTTTTTTTTTTTTTTTTTTTTTTTTTTTTTTTTTTTTTGAGATAGCGTTAAAAGAAGTGTTTAAATGTAGCGTCAGTGCTCACTAGAAAGTACGAATTTTTAGTATTGCACAACTCGCTAAGTTATATATTTCAAAATATTGTGCACTACACTACAAACTACCAGACAAAGTAGCGAATAGTGTAGAATCGCTACTTGTAGCGCGCTACTGCCTAGCCTACCACTGGTTACTAATACTTTCATCTATTGACAAGGGCTGTTACATTTGTTGAAAAGCACTGTTATGTATTGAAAGTTGTTGCACGTAAGTATGTATGTAAGTGAAGACGGGTATAAGTAATACGATGCATATGAATAGTATGTATGAATCTATGTATGTAAGATGTATGCATGCAGGCATGGAAGTAAGTGTATACGATGCATATAAATATATAAGATAAATCTAATTATGTAAGATGTATGCATGTGAGCATGGAATAATGGATTAAATACGGAGTATTCAACATAACTATAATTAAAAAATAAATAAATATATACCTTTTAATAATAAATACGCTGACTAATCTAATACATGCTGAAAGTGATACAAGTACATTACATATAAATAGCTTTATATATGTATAAATATAAATATATAAATATGTATGCATATTTCAAATATATATACATGCAAACATATATATATATATTCGTATAAATATATATAGATATAAATATAGTTCTTGATAATGTCGCCGTTAGAGCGATGAAACATGTAGATCAGAATAAAGGTATTATATGCCTTAATTCTGACATTATAAGTCAGAATATATGTCTTCTAAAAGTACCTTTATCACTTTTAGTATCTATTACATTAGTTTGATGGTTATAAGTGACTTTCTTACATAATTTTATAAAATACTCTGAAATCTAATTAAAATGTGCCAATAATCCAGTTTTTTAATTGTTATTCTTATTTTATTTTAATTTTTTGGCTGCTTTGTATCTTTAAGCAACGTGATTTTTTTTTTGTACTTATTTCTTATTCTTATTTCATAAAAGAGCCCATCTGTTAAAAAGAAAATAAAGAAACATTTAATACAACTTTCATTGAAAATATTTTCTGTCTCAGTTAATGAGGATGACAGCCACAATAATTTTACAGTCCAAGTAGCAAGATAGTACAGGTGGAGATTGAGGTGGAGATCAATGAGTAAATCTCACATCGATTTTTTTTCCTTTGCATTTTTTCTATAAACGATCTGTTCGAAAGACAAAGAAAGTCTTCAATACAACAACACGGAACTACAAAGTTTGTTCCTACTCTCATTCAAAACAGTTTCACTGCCGACTAATGAGAACCACAGAAAAAAATGGTTTTAACTTTAAATAAAGTGCTAACATAAGTTTAAGTTGAGACGTAGAAATTGGCGTTATTTAATAAATGAAAGGCAATAAAATTTATCCTTTACTGCATGCATGCTTTTTTTTACGAAAATGTTTATTTGTTACTATTGCAGTGGTGTAACAAAATATTAATATTTCCAAAGATAATAATTTAAAATTTAAGTCAATTTTTCTAGTTTTATCGTTTGTGACTTATGAAACTGAAAGTGTACACCTATTTGAAGCAGTGTAACATATATTTTAGACGCAGCTCACTCTAAGTAAAAAACGATCTTATATTTGTTAATTATTTTTATCACAGTCATATTGATGAAATTTTTTTTCGATGAAATCCTTTTTTTTTATTTCTACCGAGTGAAAAATGTCCTGATTGAATATCCATAGTTAAGGGAGTTTTTGGCTAGAGATTTCATCTAATAAACTGCGTGATACTGCAAACTGGATGCTATTGACAACAAATTATTGGGGTGAATTATGTCATCCTGAGCCGTCCAGATGAGAGAACGTTGTCATATTAGGACGGGTTTCCTTCCTCAACTGGACACGCAGTTGGAATTTTAAATGTTCTCTCGATTCTATATTTATAGTTAAGGGAGTTTTTGGCTAGAGATTTCCTCTAATAAGCTGCGTGATATTGCAAACTGGATGTTATTACAACAAATTGTTGGAGTGAATTATGCAATCCTGAGCCGTCCACATGAGAGAACGTTGTCATATTAGGACGGGGTTTCCTTCTTCAACTGGACACGCAGTTGGAATTTTAAATGTTCTCTCGATTCTATATTTATAGTTAAGGGAGTTTTTTTCTAGAGATTTCCTCTAATTAGCTGCGTGATATTGCAAACTGGATGTTATTACAACAAATTGTTGGAGTGAATTATGCAATCCTGAGCCGTCCAGATGAGAGAACGTTGTCATATTAGGACGGGGTTTCCTTCTTCAACTGGACACGCAGTTGGAATTTTAAACGTTCTCTCGATTCTATATTTATAGTTAAGGGAGTTTTTGGCTAGAGATTTCCTCTAATAAGCTGCGTGATATTGCAAACTGGATGTTATTGACAACAAATTGTTGGAGTGAATTATGCAATCCTGAGCCGTCCAGATGAGAGAACGTTGTCATATTAGGACGGGGTTTCCTTCTTCAACTGGATACGCAGTTGGAATTTTAAATGTTCTCTCGATTCTATATTTATAGTTAAGGGAGTTTTTGGCCCGAGATTTCCTCTAATAAGCTGCGTGATATTGCAAACTGGATGTTATTACAACAAATTGTTGGAGTGAATTATGCAATCCTGAGCCGTCCAGATGAGAGAACGTTGTCATATTAGGACGGGGTTTCCTTCTTCAACTGGACACGCAGCTGGAATTTTAAATGTTCTCTCGATTCTATATTTATAGTTAAGGGAGTTTTTGGCTGGAGATTTCCTCTAATAAGCTGCGTGATATTGCAAACTGGATGTTATTACAACAAATTGTTGGAGTGAATTATGCAATCCTGAGCCGTCCAGATGAGAGAACGTTGTCATATTAGGACGGGGTTTCCTTCTTCAACTGGACACGCAGTTGGAATTTTAAATGTTCTCTCGATTCTATATTTATAGATAAGGAAGTTTTTGGCCAGAGATTTCCTCTAATAAGCTGCGTGATATTGTAAACTGGATGTTATTGACAACAAATTGTTGGAGTGAGTTATGTCATCTTGAGCCGTCCAGATGAGAGAACGTTGTCATATTAGGACGGGGTTTTCTTCCTTAACTGGACACGCAGTTGGAATTTTAAATGTTCTCTCGATCCTATATTTTAAGATAATATTGTACTTTCTATCGTTATGCATTTAACAGCAGCAGCAGCAGCAGCAACAACAACAACAACAACAATAATAATAATAATAAAGAAAAAAGAAAGAAATTTTACAATTAACGCTTGATTTCCATTTATTTGTTTCTGTACACAAAACATGCAGTACTTACCATAATAATATCGTCAAGTAGATCATATTGGTGTCATGTAAAGAGTACCATATACCATGCAGAACGAATTGCGGGTCATCTGATTTCCTCAGCTGTGGAACAAAGCTTAGCAAATGCATATCCAATTTAGAAATATATACACTTATGTTTGTGAAAATTGCAACACCATGAAGGAATCATCAGAATTAAATGAAATTTAATGCATAAACGGCTGGGGTATACGTAACGAACGTATTGGTACAAACAAATGATTACATTTTCAAAGAAAAAAACAATGTTAAGTGTCCAAAATCAATATTTTGTGTAGCCACCACGCGCTGCAATAAGTGCTGCTATACGACGTGGCATGGACTCGAACAGATGTTGAATGTTTCCCAGGAGAAGAGCATTCCATATCGTTTGTATGCGTACCCAAGTTCATCTGTAGAAGTTGTAGGACGAAGATCATAAGCGAGACGCCGATCAACAAAAACCCACACATTTTCAATAGGCGACATATCCGGCGAACACGCAGGCCACGGAGGTAATTGTATGTTTTCTGCTGACAAGAAGTCTTAAACATTCCTTGCAACATCTGGGCGCGTATTATCTTGTTGAAAGAGAGTTCCAGTAATGCCTTGAAAGAAAGGAATGACTTCGGGCTGCAGCACTTCTCTGATGCACCTGTTGCTGTTCAAAATATCCAAAATTCGGCAGCTGGGATTGTCCATGATATGCAATCGCACCCCGGGCTACAACTTCGGATGTTCGTCCTCTATGACATTCGATAATGCACCCCGGAAGGTGGCGTACACTGGTTTGGCGTCTAACACGAGTGCGACCATCATGATATCACAAATCGAAGCGGGATTCGTGAGACCACTTATTGCCAACCTGCATGCCAGTCTCTATGTTCATGAGCCCATTTCAGGCGCAGCCCTTGTTGGTTTTCAGCGAGGGCGATCCCTGTATAAAGGAGGTCTTACATGCTGTCCACGGTGCAGCATACGTCGAAGAAGTGACGATGCAGACAGTGATACACCTGTAACAGTTGACCAATGTGATGCCAACTGTCTAGATGAAGCTGTACGGTCCGTCAGCGCCATACGGACCATGTGTCTATCCTCTCGCGTTGACGTCACCGTTCGGGGTCCACTCTCAGATTTCCGAGTTGTCCGATCCTTGTCGGTCCACTGCTTCCAAACTTACATCACTCTGCTGCTGTTACGCTGCACACGAGCTGCTATTGCACGATGATGGGAAAACCTTCTTCAGAAAGGCCGATAATTCTAACTTCGTCAGTTGTCCCTCTCTTTCGTCGAAGAGGCATAGTTATGTCTCACCTAACGTTTACTATTAGCAAATAGCCATAGACAATTCTCAACGTCTCGCTACAGCGCTCTATTTATACGGTTTCAGCAGCAGTCCAGAGGGCTCAGCTGATTTTTATTAAATAGGAAAATATTGAATTTAGTTATTTTATTATTACCTTTCATGCTTTAATTGACATATTTATGCATAATTAAGCATAGATAAATATGTTTTTCACTAAGGAGTTAAAAAGGAAAATCTTTGTACCTTGCAAAAAGCAATTTCAAATGTTACAATCAACTATTAAACAAAAATTAATTTACGAATTCCTGAAAATAATTAACGAAATTTTAAAAATAACATTTAGAGGAAGTATCTATAAAATTTATTGATTTTCTTTTAGATTACTTTTCATTTACAGACTGAAATTTTTACTGAAGTTTAGATAGAAATATGTGTTTTAAAATATTTAAAAGTAATTATTTTAATTGTTATTGTAAGTTACAAACAAGAAATTTCAAACAAAAGAATATTTCATTAAAGGAAAGAATATATAAATACCTGTGAGTAATAAATCTAAGTATTGCTAAAGAAAAAATATTGAATAATTCGGGATTAAAAAAACACATAAATTTTATTAAATGTAATAAATGAAAAAAAAATAGTTGGTAACCCTCCCCCCCCCCCCAAAAAAAAAAAATATATATATATATATAAAATAATATAGACCCCCCACCCCGTCCCAAAAAAATCATTTCTATATTTTTCAAATTGAAATGATTAATATGAAACATATACACTTTTCATATTAATGCCTATTACAGTGAAACCCGGTGAAGACGCTCACGGTTAATACGCGATCTCGTTTAATACGCGGATTTTTTCCGGTCCCTTGAATATCGCCCATAAGGCTAATGCAACAATATCACGTTTAATACGTGAACGGTTAATACGCGATACCGCTTAATACGCGAGAGATTTTTGGTCATTTGAGGCAAAAAATCACGCTTAAGACACGAATTCACTGATAATGTGAATTCCTTGTCTTTTCTTGAATGTTGCTAATTTATCAGATATTTTTATATTCAACTAAAAAACACTGCTTACGAATAGTAATATTTTCTTTATTTAATAACAGATTAATTAAGGCGAACATTACTAATCGGAAATAGTGGCAGATATTTGAATTTTAAAAAACCCGCTAAATTAGCAACACTACAATTCTTGTTTGATTACGCGTCCTAACATTCTTTGTCTCTCGCTTTGTGTATGTTTTTACTGTAGTAGAGAGAGATATACGAATTCAAGATACTCAGATATGTCATGAAATTATTATGATTAAAGATTAGTATACCTATTGTGAGTGAAGTTTTAAATGTGCGTTATATCCCTACTATGTTTCATGATACATATTATAGGCAAAAAATTAAACTCGTAACAATTAAATAAATACGACTGCGGTTGTTTAATTCTTTTAAGTTTTCTTTACTCCTTGCTATGCTAATAATGTTTTTTACATAAATACTATTAATAATGATAGTTTTTTCTTATAATGAAAAGAAGGACGGATTATAATTTACTCATGATTTTAACAAGTGCTTCAAAGGTTTAATATATTTTTTTAGCTCTGTTAAAAAATTAGTCTAGCAGGAAATTATTATTTTTATTTTTGATTGCAACATATTAATCCACAATAAAGCCGTTTGAATTCATTTTTTATTCTCAGTTATTATTCCATTTGGGTCTATAAAAAGAAACAATGAGTTAAAGTTGAATTCAATTAAATTTTAAACTAAATATACCTAAACTATACAATTTTCGACCGTAAACATATAAATGAAAGTTCTAAAGTTCATTTAGACGATTAGATATTGTAAATAAGTCCAGTTCCTGCAACATTATACAAATCATGTTTAATACTCGATCCCGCTTAATACGCGACTTTTGCCCACTTGCCGCGTCTTAACCGGGTTCGACTGTATTTTTATTACATCATTTCATGTACCTGTGTATTTTTTAAACAATGTATGCGAAGAAATAAAACATACATGTACTGCTTTTCGAAAGAAACGTTTCAAAGAAGCTAAACAAATAAAATTGGAGTAACTGAGAAAATATAACGAAATGTATAGCTATAATAATATATAAAAAACATTGTGCAACAATGAAATTGTTTCTGTATGAAAGTGTGCAATTCTGTGTGAAAATAACACTCTGAACATGAATATTGCCATGAAAAAATTCATTGGCTCTATTTTGGAAACACATATGTGCAAAATTAGGATTTTTCAAAATATATATTATTTGAAATAAATAGTGGAAAATATCTGAATTGTAACTGATGAATTTTTTAACACAAATTGATTTCTAGAAACTTCAAATATGCGAATCCAAAATTACAGGTCACTTCACCGAGTTTTTGTTTTAATTAAGCTTAAAAACTCGAAAAATTCAAATATGATGTCAAAACTGAGTGTTCAAATCTAAAATTAAAAAGTTCGTTACAATTTCAATATGGGAAGTCCCTCTATGCTTGTATTTTTTTAACATCAGCCACCCCCCCCCCCTATAATTCCTAATCTAATGATTATTTTAGTTTTTCTCTGCTATAATTATGCGATTAAAATGTAAGGGAATGACGACTGTATGACAACTGTACATACATAAAAACTAATTAACAATAAAAAAAGTTTATATAATTATATAAAAGTATATAAGTATATAATAAATATATAATAAATAGTATATAATAAAGTATATAAGTGTATAAAAGTGTTATATAATTTTAATTGTATTATGGTTAGAGTCACTGTTTTTGATAAATTCATTTGCACTTACCTATTCGATTGTATTTACTCACATAGAAGTCTAACGTGACGTACGCAATATATAGAGTGTTATACAGGTATTAAGGCTTACTTGTATTTGTAAATTACAAATAAAATGTGGCCAATTCATATTTCTCTTAGTCATACTTATGTTCACCACATCGAACTCATTAAGAATAAAGTATTTTTAATCAAATAAGCTTTTACTTTATCGATTTTTATTGTACGGTGTGATTAAAAATTGCCTGATAAAAAAATATATATCTATGATATCTTTTTTTTCCCTTTTCAGGCTCTTTTTTATCAATTTCAAATGTAAATGTGATTTTTTTTTTTCTATTTCAGGTAAGCGTTTGACTCTTTAAATTTTTTGTGAAGCATTATAACGAAAACTAATCACCATTAGTAAGTAGTTTTTAACATTTGCATAATATTTATCATGTATTGTACAATTACATTGGTATTTATTTTATTCCTGATTTATTTTTCATACAAGTAATAACAAGGGTCGACGAAAAAAAAGAGATAATTGATTAAGAAAATACGAAATAACTACGAAAACTTTGTGAACAAATTATTAAAAGAAACATTCTAAAATTTAAGATATATTTTATAACATGAGTAATAAAAATCCAAAGACTGTTTTGGAGGTTTAGTGTTTGGTTTAAAATAAAATTTGTAATAGATAAACAATATATAAAAGCGGTTTGGGGACGTGCCGAAAATTAATTTTTTTTTGCACACCCAGACACTCATTAATTTCGTTATTAGTAGTAAAATAAATGCACCAAAACAATTTTAAATCCTAACTATAAACATTTATTTAGTTTTTTGGTTATTATGTATTCAAAATACAGTAACCCCTCGATATATTGCGCTACTTAGGATATAAGGAAAAAGCGCGATATACCGAGGGGCGCGAGAAGAGCGTTTAGGGGAGAGTAGCCGAATTTGGACCACTTCACTTGTTTTCAGGTGAACTCACTTAATTTTTGGAATATCTGCAAAATATCACTACACGGAGTCAATCAATTCATCTACTAACTAAATAAAACTTTAGATAATTTTCTTTTTGAAAATCTTAAATATTATTTTAATTTGAAAAATTTGTCAAAAGTGGTCCAAATTCAGCAACTGGTCGCCTAAGTTGGACCACCAGTCTCCTAAATTGGACCAAATAAAATCAGGTTGTTTTAATGACTAGGGAATATAACTAATTTTATTAAAAGCAAAGTTTGCGGTTACTTAAACAATCAAACAAAATAACAGCAATGAAATATAATGAAATCTAATATATGAAAATAATAGTAATTGTTTTAAATCAAAATGTATTCAAAATATAAATCAAAGTTATCAGTAATTAAGAATAGAAATTATGAAACTAATTGACAGTTACTTGAATATCATGTAAGGAGTGATGCAAACTTTACACATGAATTTATTTTATTGATTTTTTTTCTTCCAGCACACACAACATGGAACCGGATTTGGCAATCTGAACACGGAATCATTTCTGCTGTTTTATTTTCTTACAAATTAGGCAAAACCAATCATCACTATCTAGAATTTTCTTTTTAGATTCTGAATTACTAGACTTTTTTTGCAACAGAAGTTTTCTTTCATTCCATCACTTCCTTGCTAATTGCATTACGCCTATTTTTTAAAACTTGATGTTCCTATTGCTTTTATGCTGTGATAGCTTCCTTTTAGTCAATTTTTTGTGTTTTTTCATTTCAAGGTTTACTTTATATGGGGAAGATGTTAACACAACTGTTTTTTTGGCTCCCTCTGTACTTTTATTTAACTAAATTTAGCAAAGAATATACCATTTCTAATGATTTTTTGGTTTTTGAGGAGGATTTGTAGCTGTAGCTTTATTGCAGTTCGATTTCTTCGCAACTTACTCTCTCCTTTTTGTTTCCTATATCTTTAACAGCTTTTGCTGTCACCTGTTTTTTTTATTCCAGATAGTTTGTCTGTGTCTTTTTCAACATTTTAAACATTATATTATAAAAGTGTTTAAAAAAATATTCTCTATTGAAAAATACGCTACGATTAATTATATGCAAACATTATATATTCAAACAGTGTTGAATTCAGCCTCTCCCTCCAGAAGGTTTGAGGGTTTGTGCGTTTTAATGGCAAAAAAGTATAATTCCACCCTCCAGAACTCTAAAAAGTCTGCCCTTCCTCACGGAATCGCAAATATCCTCCAGGAAGAAAATATTTGAATTCAACTCTGTAAACCAAATACGCCGTAGGAATAAAGAGTTCAAAGAAAATAAATACAAATACATACAAGATAAAAGAAATTGCATACAAAATTTTTGCATAAACATGTAAAAATATTTTTATGTTTATATAGTCCTAACTGCATAAAAAAATTAATCCAGATATACTTAAAAAAAAAAAAAAAAAAAAAAAAAAAAACTTACATGGAGATAGTAATCTATTATAAAATATTAAAAAAATAGTGTACAAAGCGTACCGTCTTCGAAATTCATTACTTACTTTTCAAAATTTATGATCACACATTTGGTCCAATTTAAGCAACTTAAATTGGCCCAATTACGGCAACTGCGCCATTTTTTTTAAACAGATAATCTCAAGACTAAGAACAAACACGAAATCGAACAAATCCGCTTAAAAAATATGCGCAATAAGTTTATTTATGTATGTATATATAAACATAACAATTTACCTCAGTTTTAAAGTATTCACTTACGTTTAGTAGGAAAAAAGTAGATCAAAACGGCTAATTTTAGGTTTTTTAAAATTGTATGAAAAGAACACGTGGTAAGCGGTTGCTTCTTCTAATCATGAGTGACGTCATTCGGATGAGTAGGATTTCAGCAGTAGAGGGCGTCTCTTCCTGTAATTAACGGCAGAGTGGCAACGGTCCAATTAAAGCGGCGGTCCAAATATGGCTACTCTCCCCTATAAATGAAAAATATTGAATCCTAAATTAATCTACGATGTTTTCGATTTAATACTTGTTCAAGAAATCTACAAGTTCAACACAAAAGAGATGGTAAAACGCTAAAAAAAATCTAAAACCGTATACAGTAAAGTCCCGATTATCCGAGTTAATATGGACCAAGCTCACCTCGGATAAACCGGATTACACAAATCGTCACCCACTAAGAAGATAAAATATAAATTTTCACTTAATTTATTACATTTTATGGTACTAGTAACATTTCTTTCATCTACATTACCGTTACTTTTAAGAAAAACAAAGAAGGAAATTAAATAATAAGCAGAAGTTCTCTTATACGTCCATTAAAAATATTTCAAAAATATATATTCTAAAAACACACTCAAAATATATATTAAACATTTAATTGCTAAAAAGGACGTCAAACGTTAATAAAATACATTAAAAGATCTTAATAATTTGACATGTTTCGATTGAATTTACTCAATCATCATCAGAAAAACAAATAAACACAAAGATGGAAAATGACAATAAACTATTACAAATGAAATTTAAAAATAAATAAATAAAAATCACGCGCGTAATATTTTAACATGTTTCACATTGCCCTATTTTATTTTCAAATTATCTAACAATTCAATCCAAATATTTGGGATTTGAAATGACAAGGAATCATTGCAGACCATTGAGTTTCTGACGTAAATTTCAATAGATTCTCTAATAAAAAGTTGCAAATAAAAATCTGACCTATAAATTAATCTACTTTCATTAAATAAAATATTTATGTTTTCTGTTTCATTTAGCCTAGATAATGCGGTTTTACCTCTATTAAATTTTATGTCTGCAATGTGCTCTTTACATCTCACTTGGAATTTTCTCTGAGTCATGCCAATATAATAATTTCTATAACCACCTTCTTTAAGAAAAGGAATGATATAAACACCGGAAAGGTCAAATTTATCAATAGGGTCAATTCTAGTGGTTAAAATTGATTTTAATTTAGGAGGGGGTCTAGCAATTAAATTTACATCAAACTTTTTAAGTTGAGTTTTAGTGGATTCGAAGAAATTTGGATAATAATTTATAACCACCCTTTTCATGTTATTTTCTCTGTCGGTTTTATTCTCAAAAACTGCATCGCTCCTTTTGTTAATAAACTTTTTAATTAATGTATTAACTATTGTAACATGATATCCGTTGTTATTAGATAAAATTAGACCAATAGCTATTAACAACGGATATCATGTTACAATAGTTAATACATTAATTAAAAAGTTTATTAACAAAAGGAGCGATGCAGTTTTTGAGAATAAAACCGACAGAGAAAATAACATGAAAAGGGTGGTTATAAATTATTATCCAAATTTCTTCGAATCCACTAAAACTCAACTTAAAAAGTTTGATGTAAATTTAATTGCTAGACCCCCTCCTAAATTAAAATCAATTTTAACCACTAGAATTGACCCTATTGATAAATTTGACCTTTCCGGTGTTTATATCATTCCTTTTCTTAAAGAAGGTGGTTATAGAAATTATTATATTGGCATGACTCAGAGAAAATTCCAAGTGAGATGTAAAGAGCACATTGCAGACATAAAATTTAATAGAGGTAAAACCGCATTATCTAGGCTAAATAAAACAGAAAACATAAATATTTTACTTAATGAAAGTAGATTAATTTATAGGTCAGATTTTTATTTGCAACTTTTTATTAGAGAATCTATTGAAATTTACGTCAGAAACTCAATGGTCTGCAATGATTCCTTGTCATTTCAAATCCCAAATATTTGGATTGAATTGTTAGATAATTTGAAAATAAAATAGGACAACGTGAAACATGTTAAAATATTACGCGCGTGATTTTTATTTATTTATTTTTAAATTTCATTTGTAATAGTTTATTGTCATTTTCCATCTTTGTGTTTATTTGTTTTTCTGATGATGATTGAGTAAATTCAATCGAAACATGTCAAATTATTACGATCTTTTAATGTATTTTATTAACGTTTGACGTCCTTTTTAGCAATTAAATGTTTAATATATATTTTGAGTGTTTTTAGAATATATAGTTTTGAAGAAGGAAATTGTTTATTTGAAAAAGCCCTTCATAGTTTTTTTGTTCGTTGAATGTCAATTTTGCTGCATTTTTTTAATTTGTGTGCTGCAGTATTTACGCTACTACATACCTACCAATTGAAATTTTTCCTTACCACTAAAAGTTACTAGTAAATTTTGTCTAATTCAATCGCCGAAAACTAACAACTTTCAAAGATCAAATATGGGGAAAATTTGCGCTAAATTTTAGAGGTAACAAAACAATGTTGGCAACTGTGTCATTCTATTAGTGTCATGAAAATTGCAGGTGTAGCCTCTTCTTTCTGCTCAAAGTATTAAATAGTTTTTTTCAATCGAACATATATTCTTCTGATGGACAAATTATTCCATTATTATGAAACAGGCATTACAAATGAAGTGTCAGGTGAAGATGAAAGAGCAGCCGTAAAAAATTAGTACTGTGATTTTCTGGTCAGAATGGGAAAAAAAAAATGGCCATCTTTTTTTTCCATTTTGACCACAAAATCAGAGTTCTAACTTTTTACGGTTGCTCTTTCATCTTCACCTAACACCTCATTTATAATGGCTGCTTCATAACAATGAAAGCCATCAGTCCATCAGAAGAAAATAACTAGGTTAAAGCGATAACTCGGTTAAAGCAGAAACTCGGTTAAGCGGGACTCGGATAATCGGGACTTTACTGTATATACTGTATGCATTTTTACTTACATTTGGCAATTTCTTAATATAAGAATCCAGTATTTTTTTTTTATTATTATTTTCCTTGATAATCTGCTTGACACTGGTAATTAAAAAACGAAAATGAATAATTGCATTTCAACTATATGCTTAGAGTTTGACATTTCAAAAGTTTTATATGCTTCTTCTAGAAACTGAAGAGCATCGGGGATACTAAATCCTCGTCCGATACTTCCTCTTCGTCGTCCTCTTCTTGGGCCATAGAATTATTTTCTTCTAGAATTGCAGAAACAGTTCTTGCGTCAGTCAAATTTTGAAATATAGTCGGCCTTTGTGGACAGATCAGATCGGAAACGAAATATGGTTTTTTTGGTAGCTTGGGCACTCTTTCGGGTATTCAGTGTAATGACCAGTAGTGGTCACGTACACGTATCCAGCCGTCTTAATTTATTTTTAACCCTTAAATGCCTGGTGTTGCTTTTCGGCAACATACCCAATTTAGGCGCTTATAAATACTATTAGAATAATATTGAAGCTATAATGCCTAATGTTGCCAATAAAATACATTCTGAAAATATTATTAAATCGATTTTCAACATTAAGATGTCAACACTTGTGCTGTTTAAGAATAAAGATAGATTTATTTTTTCAATTATTGATGCATGTTCTTTTTGTTTTGTTTGGAAGCTTGCGAAAGACCCTATTTTGTTCTGCAGTGAGCAAGTAAAATTTATTTCTTATCATAGTTCTCAAAATTTTTGTGTGTTTAATATTATAGAATTTTATCAAGGAAAATTGTTTTTCCAAATAAACACCAGTATTGCCGATTAGTAACAAACAGTTTTTTAGCCGTAAACCATACTTAAAACAAAATACGATTTTTAAAAGTATTTTTCCCATGATTTATTTAAAAAAAGAAAGCCGAAAAACATTTTTCAAATGATTTTTGAAAACTCAGGCATTTAAGGGTTAAAATATTGATATAGCGCATTTGAAATAATTTTAACTCTTTTATATATTCTTCAAGTTTTTGTGTAGCATCCCTGTATTACTTTTAATTTTCATGTGAAGTTTACGTTTTTAAATTAGGAAATTTTAATTACTTTTCTTCTTGTAGTATTTTAGAATTTTCAAAATAAATAAATAATCCAAAATAATCAGGACTATGTAGCGAAAGTTAATCCTTTTTAAAAGTGTGAATTTTATAAAAGCTACGCAAGTTTTTATTTAATGTTATTTTGCTCTTTTAAACATAATAAACATAAGAAGAATAACGAATGAATGAATTTTATAATTTAATTTTAAAAAGTTTAATATTTATAAATTTGTTTGCTGAATTAATCTGCATACTAGAAATTCATCCAGTCAGTCCTTATTTTTAATTCACGTATTGAAAAAATATTAAATGCGTTCAATTTTTTGAAAGCATTTTAGCATTTCAAATAATTTTATCTTTTAAATTTAATATGCTACATCTGTAACATTCTATTCTTGAGAATTTCACAAAATCCACAAGACATTAATTAATTTTTGTTGTATAGACATAGCAAAAATATATTTTAAGCAAAAGATAATATTTGTGAGCATAATTTCCTATTATAATTTTAAATTAAATGATTAATATTTATCTTTTTTAGATTTTGTACAATTTTATAAAATGAACTTCTTAATTAAAATACTAAAAGAAATTCTACTGCAAAATAATCTTGACTTGTTTCTTTAATCGTATTACGGTATCTAACCCGGTCCTCCAGGTTTGTTTTCAATTGACAACTCCAATAGATTATTTATATTTAATATTTTTATATTTAATTTGCCGACTAAAAGCAAAAAGTTCAAAGAGCATTTTTATTTGAAAAATATTAATATTTTCAAATAAAGTTGTGAAATTTATTAAAAGAGATGCTTTCGTATTCAACTGCATATCAGGAATTAATTGCAAAGATTACTTTACTTATAGCAACCTTTTTAATTCTGGTAACTGCAATGACTTAAGCACATAGCTCGATTACACGTCTGTTAAATTTGTGTTTTATTTATTTTATTTTATTTATTTACTCATGAAGTTTTCTTTCGTTATGGAATATTAACCAGAAACAAATACTGAACCATTGTTTAAAGTACAAACAGATTGACCTTTCGCGATCGGTCTGCATGCGAGAGAGATAGATTTAAAAAACATTCATGCTTAGAAATTATTTTGAAAACTATAAAAAATCAGTAAACTGATATATAACTGATTCAAAATTTCAAAGGAATTGCATTTGAAAGAAAATTTATTTTCTTACGCGACGGTGGCCCCACCAGTGGCCGAAAGGTTCTGCTGTCGAAGCTAGTAGATGGGAAGTACTGGCTTCGAACCCAATCGCGCCCGTCGGTTTAATCGTTCGGAGATTTCCGTGGTTTTCTTCGAACCTTGGAGTTCCATGCGTAAATACGGGTTAGGTTCTCTTAGAAAGACTCCCCACGCAGGGCACTCTCCCTCGGGCATATATCCCACGTGCAGATAATCGGCCGTCATAAATAACACACACACACACACTCTACTCGACGGTGTAAAAATCTAAAGTGTGCAATGTTTATAAGTTACGAAAATTGCAATAAAAGTTAAATTTTTTGGTGACGTGTTGTCACAATCGATATGACGTCAGCGTTACTCATGGACTATAATATAGATTTATTTTCAATTTGATAAATACAGCTATAATTTTCTCGATTTAAAGCTTCTAATTGAACAAAATGTAATATTAAACATTATTATTATTATGCTTAAATTTAAATAAAACACTTCTTTTTTTAATTAGTGCATTCTAAAATATAAAAATTTAAATAATATAAATATATATAATAATAAAATATATAAATAATAAAATAATAATAATAATATAATAATAAATAATAATATAATAATAAATAAATAAAATAAATAATAATAATAATAATAAATTATAAATTATAAGTAAATTATAAAAAATAAATAAATATAAAAATAAATATAATATAATAATAAAATAATAAAATGTATAAATAATATAAAAATAATATAAAAATAAATATAAAAATAAATATAAAAATAATGCATTCTAAAGTGAAATATATGTTCATATAAAAAAATTACATTATCAAAAAAGGAGCCAAAAGTGATACATGATGCATAGCTAATGGGAAATTATACTTAAATAATAATGTATGCATTGAATATTGTGGGGTTATCATTGAAATACTTGTGACAATTTTTGCTATTTCGATAACTAGTATTGCTTACGTGAGTCTTCCTGCTGTGACGTAAAAACATTTGTCAAAAAAACATTTTTTTCCCAACAAAGCTGTCATCGTATTCAATGTCTGACCGGTGAATAATGGATTCATGTAGAAAAAGAAATTTATATATATATATATATATATACGAAAAAGCCCGCAATTTAGCTGAAATTCGGGAACTTTGGTATCGCATTAAAGTGTCAAAACATAATTTATCGATGTTGTCAAAAGATATTGCTTCTTTGTGGGCATTATAAATTTATTTTCTAAATCAGTGTTAGACATTTAGGCACAGGTGCGAGTAAAGCTGTTCAGTTTTCTTGAAGCGTAAAAATAAAACTTAAACGTAGTTTTCTAAATAATGTTTCCGGTGCATTTTTGCAATTTCTTTTTTATTTGCGGTAACATAAAATAATTGCAAGTTGACGATGACATTTTGTTGTTACTTATTAATCCACTGGCGGATTTTACATACTTAAATATTGTTACGTAAATGATTGATACATGAAATTAAATACGATTTTTATTGTAAAGAAATTTAATTTATTAATTAATGGGCAAGAAGTAACACATAAATCATAAATAACTGGAAATTATGCTTAAAATATATGTCACACATTAAATATGTGGGTGCTGAAATCGCTGTGATGGTTTTATATCAAAGGGAATTTTACCCTCTTTTGATAACTACAAATATGTGCCATTTTTTTTTTCCAAGAAAGCTGTCAACATATTTAATATGTGGTTGATTAAAAATACATAAAATATGTGTAGAAAATAAATCTTGAAATATATATATATTTATAAATTTACTTGAAATTCAGGAACTTGGATGTCGCGATAAAATGTCTAAATATAATTCATTGGTGCTGTTAAAAGGCATATTACTTCTTCGTAAATATTATGAATTATTTTCTAGACCATTGTTAAAAAGTTTAGCAGGTTTAGAGGAGTCTAGTTTGTTTTAATTGAACAAAATGCATCTCTTTTTTAACAGTTTATTTTAAATAAGACGTAGTGTGAATCCCGCCTCCCCTCCGTTATTAACACCTGACCAGTAACTTCAGCAAAAATCTAACTCAAATAGGCATTTTCTTGTAAAATTCTGCAAAGTAATGGCATCTAGTGGTAACTCATTTGTCTAAACTGTTGTAACATATGTGTCTTTATCGGTTTTACAAAATATGGATGCGTCAGTTACCGACCATATTTATGAAAAAAAAATTTTTTTAGTAATAAAAAAAAAATCATTTTTTTCAAAATTTTGTCACCACTAATTTTTAAATGTATCTCTACTGTACTTTCAAAAGAAAGGTAAGTATAAAATAGATTTAAAACATTGTAATAGTGATTTTAACAAGAAAGAATCTCTAAGGTGTCAGTTACTGGGGGTTTCACCCTACATATTGCATAAATTAACATATTAGACTGTATTGCTATTTTAAGGATGATAACTGCTGTTAACGATCTCACAGACTGTTTTTATTTTTATTTTTTGAGAGTTCCACAGTTTACCTTGTAACTTTAACTGCAGATACTAGTGAAATTTTGTTTCACTTGGAAACATAGTACTATCATCAGAGATTTCTGAAAAGGTTTATTTTACTCTGTAAAAAAACGCAAATGTTTGTTAATCTAGGAAACTGTAATATAACAAATAATGAAAATATACAACTAGAAAACGGGAATTCTGCTTTTCAGAATTTAGTGTCACCCCCGATGAAAAAAAAATGTATATACAGGGTGATCATAAATATCGAAACAATTGGCTATCTCCTTAATTAATGCCCCTAGACACATACTTCCATTTGCAAAGTTTCATAAAAAAAGGTGGAAAATGTGATAAGATAAGTTGCAACTCCATGGTAGGTTTATTTGAGAAAATACGAAAACTGAATTTTTATACGGCCCCCGTAGGGTAAAATTTCCAATTAGGAATTTTTTCCTTATCCATTCCTGAAATAAACACAAAAAGTTCCATCTTCATACCTGCAAAACTCATGGAGTTATGCCTGTTTAAATAATTCGTCAGGTTTTAAGGGATTAGACACAAATTGAAATGCGTGTTATACAAGAAACAATGTTACTTTAAAAGTTCCAG
Source organism: Maratus speciosus (assembly GCA_963932465.1). Classification (NCBI taxonomy): domain Eukaryota; kingdom Metazoa; phylum Arthropoda; class Arachnida; order Araneae; family Salticidae; genus Maratus; species Maratus speciosus. Next base: position 85,855,064 of record OZ010788.1, read on the forward strand.
GATACATGTAAAAAATATATTTATTGACTTAGAATTAGATTTTTCTGTTTTTTGTGATGATTAACCATATCATTTGCAAATAAAATCACATCCTAAAATTTCTCAGAAAGTTTAAAATTTTTAAAATTATTATTATTTTTTAATTGGGGCAATTTAAAATCATTATAATTCGAAACATTATCGTCAAATTTCAAACTTTTTTCTTTTAATTAAAAAGGAAAATATGATTTTAATTTTGTTTCAGGATTTTTTAAATATTAATATTAAAATTATTAGAAACACAAATTTAAAAAAATGATGTAACTTATTTCTAAAAAAATCATATATTCAAAAATAAATATTTTTTCAAATTTGTCGAACCAAAATTAATGTAAAATAATCAAAAAGGTCATGTTTCGAGTTTGCACCCCCCCTTTTTTTTAACAATTCTTGACTTAAAAATGTAAATTAATAATTTAAATTAAATTAATTTTAATTTTAATTACGCATTTAAATTAATAAATTTAAATTAATTACTTTTAACAATTTAAATTAATAATTTAAAACGCATTTAAAGTTTTAAACAGAGATTGGCACCTAATAAAATGTTTAAATGCTTTTTAAAAAATTGCAAGTGAGTATGTAACTCTTTTCTGTAGCTTAAACTTCCGATTCAGTTTAAATTTTGCCCTTTCCACCTTCTTTCTGTACTATTTAAAACAAGCTTTTTTCTAATATACCGATTAAGACTGTTTTCACAATTTTAACCCTCACAACGAGCAGTTTAAAAAAGTCTGTATTCTGGGGCCGGAACAGTCTCGACCGGGTCTAATGTATTTTTCATACCGAACCGGGAATGGCTTTCTTTCTCCCTATGTCTGCAAGGAGCGAAATTTTCTGTCCCGATCTCGATTCAACCCGTATTAAAATCATTCCATCTGACTCAACTAATCCGTGCAAAAATCAGTAAAGTTTGGCTCAACCCAAAAAATTTACAAAAAGTGCATATATTTTTAAATCGCCATTACAAATAAAACATATTACCATTTACAATTAAACTTTAAAAATCGTTTTTAAAGGATAGTAGATTAAAAAAAAAAAAAATCCCTGCCGGCTCGGGCCTACAGGCGGAGGTAGATTTCGAAGTTAAGTACTAAATTCTCCAACAAAACTTAAATCAAGATTAGAGATAAACCCAGTTTCTTCACAAAGAGTGAGCTGTAGGGAGCTAAACTTTTTGTGAAAATTATAATATACACGAATACACACACACATGTATATGGAATAGGTTTAAAAAATGGCTACAAAAATTCAGAGAACCTTAAAGTGTTAAAATATGTTAATATTTCCATAGTCGGGTTTTTATCATGTTTTAATACGTTTCTTCAAACTCACATGGCGTTACATATTCACCTGCTGAGATCCATTATATTTCCAATATGACGCAATATATATATATTTTTAATTCGTCAAACTATTTTTTTATTTTGAGTTTTCATGCTGAAATCTTGCTGTAGAAAACTTATGACGTAATATTCAATTTGTTTTCAATTTGTCAAACTATTTAATTTTAAACGTGAAAATTTTACATTAGAAAAGTAATTGTTGTGATGAGAATTTTATTGTTTTTTTTTTTTTTTTTTTTTTAATTGTTGGCAACTGCTATAACGAAAAACTTTTATTTTTTTTCCTGCCATTGTTGTGTAAGAGCTGGTTATATCAGAATCATGTTAAGACAGTATTCAAAATCTTGAACCTTCCCCATTTCCACCCTCTTGGGCCGATTTCGCCCATTTTCAATCCCCGCCGAGATATTAGCCATATCAAAGTTGTTGGCGAGTTTGAGGACAATCCGTGCATAATTGCGTCTTTTATCGTGCGGACAAAATTTAGTACATACATATATATGTAAACTTTTTAGGTGGGGGTGGTTTTGGGTTCCTGGGGTCCTATAATGAAAAGTTATGAAGGAATTTTTCAAAAGTCGCACCATGGTAACGACTGCAATAGGTAGTATTTCTTACGAAATCTACCTAAAAGGACAGTAAAGCAAGTGAAAATGAACCTGCCCATTACGGAATCCAGTCTAAATTGGAATAATTGTTTGATCCATGCAAAATGAATATAATAATACTTGAGAAAAGAAATAGAATACATTTGCTCCTCCTAAGATGGAAAATTGTCTATAAGGCATTTCTTTTCTTGTCTGTGTGATTCCGTCTAAGAAGGTTTTACTGTATATCTTTTTTGAAAGTCTCCAATACATGGATTATGGATTAACGATATTAAATGGAAAGTGAAACATTTACATACAAATAGAGATTCATAAATATATATATATATATAACAGCCTTTGACGCTTCTTTAAAAATGAAATTATAAAATTATAAACATATAAAAAGAAAATCTATAAGCTATTATAAATCTGTAAAGCTATTTTTGGTCAGAACTCTTTCATACGAAACAATTTTTAACCATATAGACGTAAAAAACTATGTTTTTTAGAAATTCAATCAGGCCGGACGAAACTCTGGCTAAGATTTAAACATTTTTCCAGGCCGGGGCGCTTTTTCAAGAAGGCTCACGTTTTCAGCACCAGCCTTGACGAGTTGGCGAAAGCGAGAGCGTTCAGCCAGCTCTAACGCCAATCGTCGTCTTGTGTTTTGTTTTGAACCGAAATTGCGGAAGACGAACTAGCATATTTTAGAATAACAGTCCTACGTAAATTAAAGAAATATTTTCAGTTATGTGTTCTAGATGAAAAGAAATCTTCTTCGAAAGAAATTGTATTACGAATTCTTATACTCTGTTTTATCGAAGGCCTTTATTACTTTTGATGATATAGACTAAAATTTTGATTATTTGATCCCCTCAAAAATCTAAATTTTCATTCAATTGAGCATTATTAATTCCATACCTCTTAAACAAAATATCATTACCTTCATATATTTAGATATTTGATTACATATAAAGATGGATTTATGAGGATCATGAATTAATGTAGTTTCAGTGCATTTTGATGTATATAAACACAGATTTTTAAAAAATACCTGTGGCAGAAAATTACTATATTTTCAACGATGAACTTATAATAATTAATTTAATACCAAATCATTCTGCAGAAACAGCCCCCAAAGTCGAGTGAAAATAGGCCAGACCAAGAAAGAAAAAAAAAAAAACGTTTCACACCCCCAAACAGGATGCTTAGAAATTGCCTTTTTAATGTGAGATGAAATTCTTAAGGGGAGGTGGGGTAAAAGGAAGATTGAATGACTATCTTTTGTTACTTCAAAGTAACAAATAAAATCATTAGAGAAATTTTTTAACTGTATATGATAATGAGGGGCTATAAATTTAAATAGTTAAATTTATAAATCAACAAATAGAAAAAACAAACAAAAAAATTAAAAGTTGGAATATTTAACTTTTTTTTTGGGGGGGGGGGGGGTGGCAGAATTTGAATAATTGGTCTTTTACTTATAGTTACTTCAAAGTAATAAATAGGACAGAAAATTTAAAAAACTGTAAAGAATTTAAGAAAAAAAATGAAAGCGTTATCCTTAAAGGTTAATCCTTATTATTATTTTTTAAATCTTTCATTCTATTTGTTTCCTTATCTTTTTTTTATGGTAAATTATTTATTTGTTATTTAAAAATCAACAGATAGAGCAAAACAGTAAACTTTATGCATTGTTATAGATAAGCGAAGGAATAGTTAACATTTCAGACACAATTTTAACTAATCTTTTCTGCAAGGCAACAATGAATTTTAAATGGGCAAAAAATAGTGTGATGGAGGAGAGGGGGGGGGGGGGGAGAGAAAATTCGAAATGGGAGGTTGCCACAGACGATTGAGCATTATTTTATTGCCACTTCAACTTAATAAATAGATCAATATGTGTGCAGAATGACGAAATATAAAGTGTGTGTGGGGGGGGGGGGGGATTTCATTCGAGAGAAGAATTTACATGATTTATTCAAATATCACGAAATATTATTTTTAAATAATAAATAAAACAACTAAGGCGAAATAATATTTAAAAATAAGGCAAAAATTTTTAAATAAAAAACTGAAGAATTTTAAAGATTTTTAATTTTGTGCACTAGGGACAGACCAATGTCTTTTTCATAAAAACTCAAATAATGATAAAATTTTAACAATATTAAAATGTAATAGTAATTGATTTAATTGCATGCATCAACTTGCAATTATTTTAGCTAATAGATTTAATTGCAGGATACGGCTAAATAATTTATGCTTTATCGTCTAATCAATTATAATCGAATTGATTTTAGTTTCAACTTCCTATTAACTTCTAATCGTAATTAAATTAAAAACAATTAATTTTTAATGAATTATTTCAGCGGAAATGTGTTTTATTAATGCAATCAACATGTCACACAATTATGCCGCTTAATAATAAAAAAACTAAATTAATTCAGTAATAATACTAATAAAACTATGTTCAATTGTGTCATAAAAACATGATCAATACAATTATATTTATTAAAGAAAGTTTTTACGTCTATTTTTAAAATACGTTCTCAATTTCTTCGAACATATAGCGAATTAATGAAATAAATGAATATTATAGAACTGAAAAAAATATAACTTATGTTTGAATTATATATATTTGTGCAATTAAAAGTTATTTTAATCCGAAAAAGATCTTTGTTTCAAGCAAGGTTCTAATTGTAAACCACGGTGAAGTAACATTTTGTCTAGCTTTTTACATTTGCGGAAAAAACAAATGAAAAAAAGCACATCACTTCCTCTCAGCAAAGGAATGGGGTTGCTGTTCGCTACGCGTAGGACGTCACGAACAAAAAAGGGTACGTAGCGTTGAATTCATCCCCGCGCCAACCCTTACTCTGGCGATAAGGTGCTCAAAACGTGAGCCTTCTTGAAAAAGCGGCCGGGGCGAACTTTTTTTCTATGGGTCGGTTCGAGACCGGGTCTGGATATTTCGACCCGTGCAGATCTCTAACAATGGCCTCCAGCATAATTTGAAAGAAGGTTAAACTTAAAATCTATACATTGCTATTTTATGTTCAAAGGAGAGGCACTGTCTTAAATCGACTTTTAATAACGTACAATTTGTGGATGTAATTTATGTGGATGTAAGTGCAATTTGTATGCAAAATGAATCAATAACTCGTCACTCAGAGGCATGGGAAAATGGTGTAAGTCGCGAATTTTGAATTTTAATAACTCTGCGAGTTTTGCAGATTACCGAGATGAATTATTTTTTTGTTTTATTCAGTAAGGGATAAGAGAAAATTTCCTAATTGGAAATTTTACCCAACGGGGGATGTATGAAAAATTAGTTTTTGTATTTTCTCAAATAGACCCCCCATGGAGTTACAACTTATGTCATTAAACTTGGCACCCTTTTTTATGGAACTTTGCAATTGGAAGTATGTGCCTTAGGGGTAATATTTAAGGAGATAGCCTATTGTTTCGATATTTATGAATCACCCTGTATAAATAGTACAAAACATATTTCAATTTTAAGACTTAAAGCACACGCTTTTATTTTATTTAAAATGACGTTATTTGCATCCGCTTAAGGATTCCACATTTACGATCCACTCTTAAACATCTACAGTAAAGCATGCATAGGACGTCACTATCGCACAATAATGCACAAATGCAGCAAAAAGATGGCGTCATTAAAGAAACTCGACAAAAGCAAAAAACGGCTATCTAATGATTCATAGGCCTTCATTTGTTTGTAACATTAATATACTTAAAATTAAATATAGTTTATAATAGCTCCATGTTTTAACAGAAATCATTCGTTTATATTTTTTTCAAAATAGCACGTATTTTAATTACATTTTCTTTGGGTTGTTATGAGAAAATGGCAACAAAAAGATATAATTACTATTTTACAACTATTTTTCCTTTACTTTCTACAGAAATGGAGTACTTCCGTTGCCCATATAAAGCAAATGGCTCTAAAAACTACAAAAAAATTAATATTTCAAAAATAAATTGAGATGCAGTTTTTAAACAAATTGCAGTTAACATTTTTTTCCTAATACGACGGTATAAAAATTGAAAATGTGCGATGCTTATAAGTTTAAAAAATTGCTATTGAGTATTTGATCGTACAGTGATACATCTGCTTGGTTTTACGGCTATCTTCTGTAGCGTAACGTTATTTTTTGGAGACGACACAAAATAAGCTGGGAGAAACAAATAGCATATCGGGAGCTAATAACCTCTTTTGAGTTACCCACGATTCCGAAAAGAGATCTTTAACTTTAGAAACCACAGAAATCTTTGAGATTTAAAGAAGAATTTATAAAAACAAACTTCCTTCTGCTGCCATTGATTTTCGGAAATGTTTCCGAGTCTTTTTTATAGTGATTAATCGATAAATGAAAATTTAAATTCTAGTGCTATATTCACCTTGAGTTAATTAATTAAAATATACAAAAAGCACAAATAATTGTACAAAAATTACTTTTAGGTGCATACAGATAATATAAAGATATTTAAAATACAAATTTAAAATATCTCAAAATACATCAGAAAAACCTGTGTTTTCAACCATTACAAGGCCGTCTTCAGTAGGATTTAAATGTTGTTATTATTTTCTTTGAGCTTATTTGAGAATTGTCGAGAAGAAAGCATTGTAATTTAACTGCTCCAATTTCAAAATTTTGTCACCAATAATTTTTAAATGTATCTCTACTATACTTTCAAAAAGAAAGATAAGTATAAAATAGATTTAAAACATTGTAATAGTGATTTGAACAAGAAATAATCTCTATTATATTATATTATATTATATTATATTATATTATATTATATTATATTATATTATATTATATTATGTTATATTATATTATATTATATATATTACATTATATTATATTATATTTGCGGCATAATCGATGAAAGCTCGTTTTGTTGAAAATTTAATACTTTATCTGGCATCTCATCTGACATACAACATTTAAATTTAAATTACAATGTTTTCTTCTGGAAAATTCTCGAATAAGCGCAAAGAAATTAATAACAACATTTAAATCCTACTGAAGACGGCCTTGTAATGGTTGAAACGTTCTAGGTTTTTCTGATGTATTTTGAGATATTTTAAATTTCTATTTTAAATGTATTTATATTATATTTATGCACGTAAAAGTAATTCTTGTACAATTATTTGTGCTTTCTGCATTAATCGGTTTCCTCAGTCTGGAATATTTATTTTTCATTTACTAACAATTATCAAGTGTACATTTTCAAGTTCAACAAACATTTTTTACAGACAAACATTATAAATTAAAAGCATTGCTGTTATTTTTGCATATATAAATTTAATTACGCAGAAGAATATGTTTAATTAAGAATTGATAACAATCTAAAACCGATATTCAGTTTGAGAAAATTATTTAAACTATTTTGAAAAATGAAAAGTAAAAGTTGAAAAAAAAATCTATCTAAGAAAAGGATTTTATGAATAATCATTTTCTGCGGCACAAATAATTTGAAAATGTTAATATTTAAATTAAGTTTAATTCTCTTATTAAGTTTTTTTCTGAATATATAGTAACATAATTTTTATAGAGTTTTATAAATTAAAAAATTTCTAGCTAAAAAGCAAATATTTTCTATCTGTTTATATCGCCACAAAGCCCTCATTTTATATTCCTAATTTGTCTTTACATGTACACTATTCACTTTACAAAGGTATTCATAATCTTTTTTTAAGTCAGCGTAACTATATATATGCAAACTTTTCATAATCGGTAAATAAATATTTTCTACGTATGTATTTCTCAATGTAGTTAATCAAGTTAACATTCCAAAAGTCGCATGTTTTTTGAATTACGTATTTTTCGTAGAACAGCTACAAGCATCTTCAAGAATCCTAGCGTAATAAGAGTAAAAGCGTCACGCTCAGCCATCTTAAAGATGCGTAGGATTTCGATTTAGAGAGAAGAAAAAATCCGCCCGTGTGCGGTCTTGGACATTTTGATTTCTTGGGTTAAAATCGCGTCACGATGTTTCTTTCTTGAAAGGATTTTGGTACTGAAAGAATGATGTCTTTAGATTCTTTTAAAGCGCACGTGTGCATACATGATCTCAACTTACGTTCATACTACTAATAAAGAATTAATAACATTTTAAACATCAATAATATTTGGCATTCTACAAACATGTCAAGTGCTTGGTCATTGGAATGAGAGAGGAGTGGCTGGAAATTTGAGACGAGAAAACATTTATTTTAAATGAAGCAGCGATTAAATATATTTTTCAAGCTAATTTCGTGAAAATCTTAGACTTTCCTGATTACAGAACATATGTGAAAACTATTCATATTCTTTTTTTACTGAGAACTCTCGATTTCTTGCGATGAAAAACTAGAACATTTTTAATTTCAATTTTTTACATTTAATGTATTTTTTTAGACAACACCAATAAGTATTTCAATATGAAAAATATTTATAATGTTTTGAGATAAAATTTTGAATTTTATCAAAAGCGATGTTTTCATATTAGCCTCATGTCATAAGTTAATAGCCCAAGAAAATGCGAAAGATTTCGCTAGTTAAAGCAATTTGTTTTTTAATTCTGATAATTCCAGTAGTTTAAGAGCGTAGTTCGATTACATGACGGTTACATTTTGTATTTCATTTACATTATTTTATTTATTTATCCATTTTAATTTTATGACGAAATATTAGACCGGAAACAAATTCCTTACTATTTATATTTTTTAAGGGCAAACAAGTTAATAATTCATAATCAGGTTGCACGCGACAGAGATAGTTAAAAAAATCATGTTTGAAAATTATTTTAAAAATCTTAATAAATTTAGTAAATACAATTTTCGTACTATATCGTAAATACGACAATTTTCGTAATTATATTGGAAAGAACCCTTCTTTTTTCTATTTCGACGGTGTAAAAATTTTAATTGCACAATATTTCGTAGTAATTGCAGTAAAAGTTGCAATAAAAGCGAAATTTATTGGCCAGGTGTTGGCACCGTCAATATGACGTCAGAGTTACTCATATACATGTTTGTATGTTTTATAGTATACATAGGTGTAGCGAGAAGTCGTTATTAAACTGATAAAAAATTATAAGAATACCATCAAATGTTAAAGCAGGGAATTAAAAATATTTCCTTGTAGCAATTATAACGATTTTTCAAATTTTAGTGTAAAAAAAAAAAAAATCCTCTTGTTTAATTAATATATTGAAAAAATAAAATTTTGAAAGCTAAAAATATAGATATTTAATACGAACTTCACATTCTTTGCTACGATGTTATTTTTTAGCTTTTCGAATATAATATATTACAGGTATCAATATGCTTTTGCGTTATTTATATATATATATATAAGCTTTAAGCATGCATTAAATATTTAATTCAATTAATATTGTAAAAGATTAATTATTTTACACTTATTGATTCAAACACTAAATAATCCCTTGAATACTTTTTTTTACTATATTTCTATTTAGGTGTCTTAAAAAAGTAATGATTGTGACTTATGAATAAAGAATTACTTGTAAAGTATTGCAAATTATATATGCTTTAATGATTCGTAAATGTTCATTAGTGCAAAGTATCATAACTACAAATTCAAATTCAAATTTATAAAATGTGAAAGAAAGTGAGAAAAATTTGTATCACCTTTTACAAACCAATGTTTTCGATTGGAAACATCTAGTTAAAAATTCATTTAAAAATTAAATTTCACCACAATATTTAAATTAGTCGATATCATATAGAGAGTCGTTTTTTTTAAAAACTTCAATCATAAAAGTGGAAAATATACAGAAAACTTTAAAATGACCTTTTTATAATTTTTCACATAAAAATTGTTTCATTTAAATTAATAAACTTTCAATTTTATTCGTATTTGTTTTTAAATTTAAAAATAAATCTTTCATTAATTCTTACTACTTTATTTAATCTACTGATCACTTTATTCCTCTTTTATTTAATCTGCTTATCACCTATCCCATTTATTTAATCTTATTATCACTCTATTCAATTTTTGAATCAAGTCAGAAGTGTTCCATGTTCCCAATTGTGAACACCATAAAAATTATATATATAGTTTTTTTTTTCGAATTTAAATGACTAATACCTTTAGCCGAAGCATAAATAAAAAAATAAATAAAAATGAATAAATAATAATAATAATATACACCTAGATCTTTAAGGTACAACTGGATCTTATACACTGTAAAAAAAAATCTGTGAAGTTACTAAAGTTTTTCTAGGAAACTTGGATTCCTAAAAACTTTTCATGTAACGGCAACAACAAAATTTCATGTAACAGACACACTTTTGCGCCGAAAATCAAAAAATCTGTAAGGTTACTAAGAATTTTTTTGGAAACTGGGATTCCGAGAACTTTTCATGTAACTCCAGCCAGGGTTACAAATAAAAGTTTAGTAAGATTACTGAAATTTTAGCAGATTCATTTGTAAAGTTACAGATTTTTGTAGCTTTACAAAAACTAGTTTTGTAGATTTGCAGCTTTTTTCGTACAGTTACAGGTGAAAGTTTAGTAAGCATGTAACTTTACATCTGTAGAACTACAGATTTTTTTTTTTACAGTGTATGAATTTATAATACAGTGTAACCACTGAATAACGGTTACCAGTGGGACCGGTGAAAAGTGACCGCTCTTCAGAGGTGGTTGCTATTCAGAGGTTTCATTTAAATCATCTAACATAAATTTAAATAGAAATATACAGTCATTTTAATTAATCCTTATTGTTTTAATACATTAAAAAATTCAGTGATTGAGAGTTAAGAGTTGCTTTGTTTTTTTGTTGCAAATATCTTTCTCCAAAGAAATAACAGTATGAGTTATTTTGCTTTTAGACTCATAATTATTATGATTTAATGCAAAATTTTGGATTTCACGAAGGTTCGTCAAAATGTTATATGTGTTAATACTGGAAATTTTTGGGTGATTCTATAATCTCTTCCTCTCTCCTATCTTCCACCATTTGCTGTAAGGAATCAAATGTGGCCGTAATTGCCAAATCTTTGTCCAGGCATATAAACTCCCTGGCCTTCATGTTAGTTATTCCTGCCGTTCTAACAATGTTATCTAAGTTTTTCTCATCATTATTAATGTCTTCATTTTCTATATCTAATTACTGAAAAAGGTTTAAGTGTTTAAGAAATTAAGTAAATTTTTGTTGACATTGTCAAGTAAATTTGTTTGATCTGCTTTACATTTCGGTTTGCAAATAAAAATGAAATTGTACCAGGAGCTGTTAAATTTTTTTCCTCGTGACTTTTGAGTGGCCGTTGCTCAGAATTCCTTATTTAGAGGTTCGTACTAATGTTAATACTATGGAACGTGTTTAATTCCATCAATATGTGGCAGGTATTCGGCGTTATCGTTGTTTAGAGGTGACCGGTCAAGGAGGTTCCACTGTATATCTTATTTATAATATATTTTAAGAATTTATGATATAACTTCAATTTGACCTGTGAAAGATTAAACAAAAGTGAATTTACAGATTTTTATTTTTTATTTTACAACATAACCTTTATTTGGTGATTGCTTCATTTATCCGAATTTCTTTATATCTGGGTTTCGTCCAGAAGTTATTAATCAGGATATTTGGAGTTTCGTTGTATTTTCGAAATAAATAACGAGTAACTAATGAATATTCGTGATTATTCCATGATTACTATTCTTATACAAGACATAGGATGCCAAAGGGCGCCGTCAAGAAAATAATAGAGACACTTACATTAATTTAAAAATTGATTTTTGACTCTCAGTATATATCTAGTAAAAAAATATTACTTTTTTGAACAATATAATTTTTTTTAACGTTATTAAATTTGTTTCAGCAAGCAAACGTACTGCTATATGTTTTAATATTTCGTTTTCCTTCAAGGAGTCTCAAGACTCTTAAAGCTTTAAAATTTCGAAATTTTAATTTTTTTTAGATGTTAAACTCCTGCCTTTTCCGAACATTTTGATATAATTGTTTCCTTGAAATTGGCATTAGAACAGAAGTTAGGGCTTTTAGAATTATACCCGCTCAATAGCTGAAGCAGCGTTTCTGAAACTTTGAAGTCATTTTTCTCCAAATGACGTTTTTGGGAATAATGCGCACGATATCCCAAAAACTTCTCAATATTTTTTTCATGAAATTTTCAAATCGCATGTTTTCATTTTAGTCTGTGTATACTTAACCTAAAATTACCTGTTTATTTTTCAAAAAGAAAATTTTTTTTTTGTTTTTAGTTGATTATATTGTTGAAATTTTCTAAATTTTGCATTAGCTAAATACAACTTTGTATAAAAATTTACAAATGCTTTAAATTCAAATTTATTTAGGTTCAGGGTAATTATTGTAATCTGAAGTATAAGTATGTACCAAAATTTTCATTCTAGTTGCAAAATTTATTTTGTAATCCTGCGCGTAAGCTGTTATGCCGATTTTCTGCTCGTCAAATGTTTGACAGTTTGGAGCCCCCTGTAAATGCTAATTCAGCATCGTGCGATTTTTTTAATACATAAAATGAAAGAACATAGTTATATCTTTCATTTCAATTAAAATTGTGTCTTAAAATCAAATACATTTTAAGATATTAAATGTTGAAAAAGGTCTCTTTTGTTCATTTTTTCCAATTTTACGAGTCCTGAGACCCCTTAATCCTCCAACATATATGCTACCACCAGTGTTTCGAATTATTGGATTTTTTTTAATTCGTATATTCCAAATTCATACTAGAAATTTAAAATAGCAATATTTGCTTTGTTAAAAACAGACATTCTGTATCAGCAATTTAAATAAGGCGAAATATATTATCGAAATTTTCTGGTATGAATTTAGATTCTCTGAATGACGGAATTTCTAGAACGAATTCTACCATGGGAATTACAGGGTTAAGGTGTATGTTATGTTTAAAAATTAAAATTAACAAATCCTGCTAAAAATACAATAAAATTTCTGGAATAGAGAAATAAATTGCATATCTAGACTTCAATTTCTTTTTATACTAAAAATTTCCCTTTCGATTTGAAATTCCTCGTAATCGGCAATGTCGTTTCTCCTCAGTATTCAATTAATTTGCAGATGATTTTTACGGATGCGGTTCCAACGAATTTCATTCAAAAACAAAAAATGTTTCAAGAATTTAATTTATTTCTAGAGGAATAAAATCGATTTACACGGAATCGTGCATTCTGATTTATTCTGACGAGATCAGATGGAAAGAAGTTTTATTGGTATTTTTTCCCATTAACATACAACCAGAGACGTTTTTGGTTGATCTTCAACTCCTTTAAGAAATTTTCTCTATTGAGAAATATTCTTTCGTTGAAAAGCATACACTGAAACATGAAATCCAGTCAAAATGACAACCTGAATTTACTCATTTTATTTTAAATACAATTGTACCACAAACCAGTGTATTTCGTGTTAAAGTGTAAGCAACAATTCATTCTTAAAAATAACCATGTCAATAAAATGTAAATATAATATATTATTATACTATATACTATTATTGATCTAAAAAAAAATCAATAGATGTGCATATACGATTCAGAGATATTTTGCCTGAATAGCTTGTGGAATAGAAGCTGTACATTTTAACATTAACTAACAAAAGCGGATGTATCTCGTTTTATTGCCTTTTTGTTGTTGTGCAGTGATATGTCATTCCCTCTGTCATGAAACTAAAGTCACAAAATTATATATAAAACCAGTTAAATACAAAAATAAAGAAAGAAAGAAAGAAGAGTTCGCGTATACTTCAAAGTTGAGACTTAAAGCTCGGAACTGTTATAAGCTGCGGCAATTTTCAAAAATGAGAACATTTTGCTTACTTTGGAGCACCTATTTTCGACAAGTATGGATAGTTTTACTTAAAAATGCTAAACATCTTTAAAGATAAGAAAAATAAAAGTATTATTTCTAAGTTAGTCCTATACACAGCACATGCACCACTACACATACGCATTTGCATGCATATAGATGCATTGCTGCATATGGCGGACACGTTGAGCATTCTTCGTTTCATTTTCTTATTAAATAAATTATATTTTGCTCACATGTGTCAATTTTATTAATATGAACATGTCTTATAATGCCAATAAATATCTTTTAAAAGTTATTAGTGATGCGTTTAAGACTGTGGTTGGTTATCGAAAAGTTTACATTTCAGAGGGTTTTTTTAATAAGGTTATATTTATATGTAAGGATTTCATACTAAGTCGAGAATACTGTACACTTCTTCTCATACTTCTTAATCTGTATACTTCTGTTGCTGTTGTTTTTAAATTTCTTATACATTATATGGACAAAAGTCACCGATTGCTTTAGATTTTAGACGTTTAGTCAAATATTTAGATAAAGACTTGACGAATTTTTCTGGAACGTCGGGAATATAAAGAATATGTTTGCCCGCACTATTGTCATTTATGGTTTGATCACTAACAAGGAGAGGGCCAACCTTGTTAATCACAGATTTTGATTATTTTAATATATGTTGTAGGGTATAGACCCCTTAGTCACAGGTTCAACGGATTTTATACAACACTTGTTAGTTGTTGAGAAACCGTGGGGTCTAACATTAGTACACAACTCAAATACTTACATTGAAACAAAAAGAGCAGGTTGGGCGTAGCTCAGTTGGTACGGCGCTTGCTGGCTGACCCGCGGGCCTGCGTTTGATACCCGAACGCGCTACATTTTTTGTCTTTCTCATTTTTTTGTTTTATAAATATACTTGTAATTATAATTTAATAATTTCAAGTAAAAATTTTAATATCGTATATTAATTATAATGTTAACAAATTTAAATTTAAATTTATAATTTTTTATTTTGAACTATTATTTCTCATCCTTTAAAGACATTTAAAAAGAAATTGGATTTATTATTGAATAATAAAAATTCCAAAATCGTTAGAAATCTGTTGTGGTGCCATCTAGTTATGATAAAATAAAACATATTCAAATAATAATAATAAAAAAAAAAGCAGAAAAAAGATAGAGGAAAAAACGAAATATTTGAAAGCGCAAGCATACATTACAAATTTAAAAATCTTTAATATGCAAAAAATCCGTTGTAATTTAATTGCGATGCTAATTTTTAACATAATTATGTTTGTTACTTTAAAAACAGAGTAATAGTATCATCGTATTGATTTCACTTGTTAAAGCAATGAATAAATGATATTTCTTTAAAATCACGAATTGACACAATTGTTCAATATCATTGCATACATACTGAATATATGAAATACATTTTAAAAGTGATTTTTAAAAAATTATCAGTTTTATGATGTTTTATACAACTATTTAGTTAAAAGTAAAAAAATTAAATAGGTTAAAATTATAATTGAAATACAGTAGTATAAATTTTAATTAACAATGCGATTATTAAGTTATAATTACAAGTATATTTATAAAACAAAATATAAGAAAAACAAATTTAGTGCTTTCGGGAACCGAACTCGAGCCCGCCGATCAGCCAGCAAACGCCGTACCAACTGAGCTACGCCCAACCTGTCCTTATTGTTACAAAGTAAGTATTTAAATCATCTACTAATATGAGACCCCCCGGTTTCTCAAGAACTAAGGAGCGTTGTATAAAATCCGTTGAACCTGAGACTAAGGGGTCTATACCCTACAACATATATTAAAATAATCGAAATCTGTGATTAACAAGGTTGGCCCTCTCCTTGTAAGACAATTTCGAGGCCAACAATAAATATAATTTAAAAAATTACATTCTTGGTCATTCTGGAAAGCTCGAAATGATCTGTAGCTGTATCACAAGACTGACTATCTTGTACAATATTTGTGTTCATTTGCGTAGGAATATCACGCATATGCATGAAGATATAAAAGTTTCTTTAAAAAATTCACGAAGATCCCGAATGCAAGGTTCTCCGCCACATTCAACGCCACTTTCAGGACATTTGTGAAAGTACAGTATAAATGTCACAATTAGAATATTAATATATTATCTGTGTAATCAAATATGAGCATATGTATTAAATAATTTTTAACTGTGCAGTGCGAAATATAATAAATTATTCATTTCGGCATCATTTAATGGTCACCTAAAAAGGCAATTTATATAAAAAAGCAAATCGAATGTCGTGAAAATTCAGAAAGATATCGGCACTATAGCGAGTTGAATTTCTGTAGCTTTCTGAAAGTGTCTGGATCATAACAGATTTTTCAGACAATGTCAT
This sequence comes from Maratus speciosus, assembly GCA_963932465.1. Lineage (NCBI taxonomy): Eukaryota > Metazoa > Arthropoda > Arachnida > Araneae > Salticidae > Maratus > Maratus speciosus. The sequence continues at coordinate 85,871,261 of OZ010788.1, forward strand.
TTTTTATTAACTTATTTCCAAGAAAAGAATTAGTATTTTATGCATATATTTTTATAATTCTTTTCCGGTTGGAAAAAGCCCACTCTGGCTATTCTTTCAAGGAGAACTAAGGCATCAATAAAAACGAAAAAAAAAAAAGGAAAATGGCGATTTGTGGAAAAAATCCTCATCATCCAGTTATTTTTACAAAGCAACGGAAATTCAGCTCACTTTATAGCCTACACCATTCTGAATTTTTACTATTCAACTATTCAACTATTTTTGGTATTCAACTGTCTTTTTTAGATAAGTTGTTCTATAATATAGTTGACTGATAAATTACGGGAGGGAGGGGGGAGAGAAGAAGAAAAATAATATATACTTTGTTCATGCGCTGTTCAAAATTATTTCATACAAATGCCATATTTCATCAGATATTGAGTACATCTATATTCTATTGTAGTATAATTTTCCCACTTATACTTTGTAAAGTTTTCTGAATGGGGAGGAGAGAAGAAGAAAAAATATATATACCGTGTGATCCAGAAGTTCCGGGAGTTTTGAAATGATAATAATTTGTAAACCATACACAACAGAAAGATGCAGTTTTCACAGAAATGCTTAGAAACATGTGGGATTTGTTTTTTTTTATTGAAAAAAATATGCTATATTAGTTACACTTTTTGCCAACAGGTGGCGCTGAAATTGATATTATAGTTTTGCTATGGTGTAATAAAGCGGACTGATTATTGGCCTCGTGTTATACCTCGTTTATGACTGCAACAGATATTTGGGGTCTCCCGCTTGATCTTCCAATGAGCCCGTTTCCTCGAACCTTTTTATCATAGCCTTCAGATTTATAACGGTCATCGGTCCTTTTCTATTTTAACTCCACACATTTTACGATAAGGAAGCAAAGCTAAACAGGCTGATTCATCCTTTTTGTAAAACAGCTTAACTAACAAAGCTTTGTCACGCAAAGAAAGCATGTCTAAACATAGCGGTTACACATCAAATTTTATATCAAAACTCCTTTTAAATGCAATTTCTTTAACCTTTGAAAAAGCGTTTGAATATAAACGACCTTTAAAACGAAAACTGAGCAATATATTAGGAAAGATGTTGCGCAAGGAACTTATCAGCTTATATAACGCATGGTATTCATCACGCACACATTCGATATTTTACAGCAGCGCCATCTGTAGCTAAAAATTTTAACTTTTTTTTTTTTTTTTAAATTCATTATATACAAAAATCCCATGCGTATCTGAGCAAATATGTGAAAACCGCACTGTTGTACATAGTTTTCTAATTATTAACATTTCAAAACTCCCGTAATTTCAGGATCACCCGGTACTTTGCTCATGCACTGTGAAAAATTATTTCATACAAATGCTTATATTTCATCAGATATTGAATACATCTATATTCTATAGTTGTATAATTGTCTCACTTATACTTAGCAAAGTTTTCTGAAAGTGGTGTTAAATTTGGTCGAAAATTCCTCCAAGCTTTAATAAAAAAAAAAAAAAAAAAAAAAAAAAAAAACATTCAGAAATTTCTTGAATATTTTAAAAGAAACTTTTATACCTGCTGCATATTTTTGAACAAATGAACAAAAATGTTGTTCAAGATCTACACAGTCGTCTGCTACAGCTCACAGATCATTTCGAGCATTTTATTTTTACAGGGTTGTTGTAAATATCCTTTTTCATTCAATTTGTTTGGTACCCTAATTGCCCTCATCATCAAACATTCGCTGCAAAATATGAGGTCAAACATGTTATTTATATTACTGAAATTTGACAAGGGTTGATATTTGGCAAAACTCTAAAATCGAAAATGCCCAATGGCTTTTGGCTACATAGTCTGGTTTCCGAGAAATGGTTGGTAACTTCCAAATTTGGAAATGTAGTCACTCTCATATGATAGCGTATTGTCATTCTACTATAGATTGACATTTATTCGCCAATTCTAGCGTAATCCATTCAGGAGTCATTTGAGTGTAACCGGGCTTTACTTTGCAACCTATATAATGTTAGATTCGGAATGCTTGAATATAAAACAGCATCTACTTGCAAAAGGATAAAATAAAATAACATAAAAGATGTACTTTTAAATGCAATTTGTTTGAAAGCTGTATCTCAATTTGTTTCTGAGTTATTAATTTTTTTTTTTGGTAGTTTTTATTACTTTTTTGTCACAGTGGCAACAGAAGGAATCCATCTCTGTTGAAAGTAAAGGGAAATACAGATTACTGCATAGACCAATCAGAAAACGAATAAAATGCGGATTAAAACAATAAAAACCTTCAGATATGCTTTTGATTTCCTACCCTGACGAGAACAATAACCATTTTTCCAAAATTAGAATTAATAAGAAAGAAAATATCACATAGAAAAGCAGACACCTTTGGTGGTGGTGTTCTGAATAATTTAGATAAATAACTTCTATGCTACCAAGAAATTTGTTTGTATTAAGAAAACTTCTTCCACTTAAAAAGATAAATGTAGTTTTTGGTAATTTCATCTCTGGTTTAAGTAATTAAAAAGAACATTAGTATAATTGATATTAATACGGATAATAAAAATCTCCTTAAATTACATAAATGGGTTTAATGAAAAATAAATAAGCACTTCCAGGTAAAATGAAATTACAGATTAGTTTTTAAATTTTTTATTAACAGCTGTTTAAAAAAATAAACTCTTAGTATGAATGCGTTATTTTAAAATAGTTTCTGAACAAATTTGAGCATCGAATAGTATCTGAAGTTTCATAAGTACGTATTATATAAAATGCAACTATAAAAAAAAGAATCAAACAGTTAAAAATAATCAGATTATTCTAAATATTAGATCTTTGATTCATTATATTTGGAATTAATTTTTTAAATATATTGAGAGCTTGGAAATACACGCTCTGTGCTTTCTTTAATACCTATTTACAGGTGCAATAAAAGAAATATGCAATGGAAAGACATATTTTTACAAATAACAAACTTTAACTTTCCTCAGAAATTTACTTTTATTTTAAAAACAATTCCATTTAAAGAACTGATGCCGCTTTTGGTAATTTTATCTTTAGTTTAAATTATTTTAAAGTGTAACTCATATTTGTGGAAATATTAAGAAAACTCAGTTAATGACGTAGGTGAAAATTATTAAAAATTATTAATTACCTTTTAGAAAAGAACGAAAGCATTTTTCAGATAATTATTGCTCTTAAGAAATTATTTTTGAGTAAATATTGATTTGTGAATGAATGAATTTTCCTGGTTATTTTTCCTTTATGCAACACGTTTAACAGAGATAATTAAAGAAATAAAAGGTAAACAATCAAATGCTGCCAACGACAAAGTTTCATTAAATAATCATGGAATTATTAAGAATATAAAGCATTTGAAAATAGTTATGCAAAATTGAATAGACACGTATTTTAACATTGTTCAACTTTTGAAATATTTAAAAAATGCACATATTTGAATGTTTTTCTTCAAACTAATAACTTTATTATACTTAGAGTACAGTCTTAACAAATTGAGCTAACTAGAAAAACAAATGTGAGGCTAAAAAAAAGCAAGAAAGCGTCACGTATGGATTCTGAAACACTTTTCAAAATTTCATGAAAATTGTTACGAAATTTAAAAATAAATCTAAATAATTATAGGCAATATTGTATCTACAGTTTAATTATTTGTGTGGACCTGTAAATTAACTACAAATATTAGACTTATTTTTTTACATATAGAAAAAATTCTATTGTGACCCTCAATGATACATGTTAGTTTCGTTCTGCTAGAAGTTTAACATCATTAAAACGCACTCCAAAGTATTAGCGCCCATAGACAGTAGTGCATCCAAATTCCTTCGCGTGTTTCTATAAAATAAAATGAAATGTTAGGCATAAAATTTTCAGTAGAGAACATGCTGTAGTAAATCTATGTAACATATTTAATTTTCGCTTTTTTTTTTAAATTGTTAAACATTGTTGAAATTTATCTAAAACAATCATCATTAATTGACCGTAAATGTGTGTTCTTTCGGATATTCATGTAAAAGTACTGTACGTACTATGCATGCTATTTCTAATAGGGAGGAGATAATACTGATTCATAGTAACAGTTTAAAGCATCGTTGAAATCCAAGTATTGTACGAAATTTTGGATGCAAACAGAATGACAGATAGTCAGTAGAACTGGATTAATAAACGCTTTTCAATTATGTTGGAAAGTAATAATAAAAAAAAAATAATACACTATTTTACTGTAGCCCATACTTGTCCTTAAATTAGATCTTTTTCTTTAACTAGATGGGCTCTGTCCCCTACAAGCTACGATCGCCAACCCCCGTTCAGACATCGCAGATTCTAAAAACACGCTAATTTGATCGGTTTTTAAAAGATTATGGAATATTGAATTATAATAACAATAATAATAAAAAAAACCAGTAGTGATCTCCCTGTAAATGGGTTTCCGCTCATGTTCCTTTTATTGGAAATTTTAAGGTCGAATCAGCTGCTGTTAAGACACCTAATGGCTGTTTTCGTTTGCCTTCTGGTATTTTTTTACAACGCTATTAAGGAAATTGTTTTAAATAAGACATTTTTAATGTATCGCTTTAAATTTGACCCAATTTTCACCCAAGTTTTCTTTCTCTTTTTAATGTTCATGTGAAAATACTTTTGTTGTTAGAAGGAAAATAGTATAATTTGTGCTGTCTTATAATTGGCAACAATAGTTAAAAAGATCATCCTGAAATATGAAGTAAATGTCTCGAGTAAATATAATTTTAATTTTAAACTGTTCGTCAATATTATTATTTGAATGTTTTAAATATGACGTAATTTCTCCATTTGCTGCTTTTAACGCATATTTATGAATTTATCATTTAAAGTTTCCTTTTTCTTTTTAATATTCACGTGAAAATACTTTTTGTTGTTAGAAAAGAAATATTATAATTTCCGCTGTCTCAGAACTGGCAGCAAAAGTTAAAAAATTTATCTCGAAATATGAAATAAATGGCTGGTGTAAATATTTTTAAAAATGTAAACTGTTTGGTAGTATTATTATTTGGCCACTTTAAATATGACGTTATTTCCCCCCATTCACTGCTTTTAATGCATATTAATGAATTTATTATTTTAGTGTTTTCTTTTTCTTTTAATATTCATGTGTAAATACAATTTTTATGACGTAATTTTCCATATTTTCCTACTTTTAACGCGTAATTATTTAAATCAAATTTGAAATTTTTTTTCTGTTTTTAAAAGTCACGCATAAATAAATATTTAATTGAAAGGAAATATTATTCTTTGCGCTGTTTTTACAATTGGCAACAATTTAAAATTTCAACCTTTTCTAAAATATGAAAAAAATATCTTTTGTAATGATGAAAATTTGATTAGAAAATTTAAAAAAACCCTCAAAAAATTAGACAAATAAAAAAAAAGTGCAGTCTGCACACTACTAGCTTCTAAAATATACCCTTAGAAAAAAAGATTAAATTTGCGTGCATAGTTTTTGCTCCTATAAAACTTTTTAAAGGGACGATTTTGACCAAATTTAACAATTAATAGCTCTTAAAATAATATTCCGATTTAAAAATTGCCCACTTCATCGCGTTTATCAAACACATCTCTATAATACTACTCATTTTCATGTTTTTGTACGCAGTACTTTTCTTAATATTAGCGAAGAAACATCTGCGGTCACGAAAATTTTATATACGACAGTGGTGCCAGCGTTAGTTTCTTTTCTTTTTTTTTTTTTAGAATAGAGAGACTAAAACATTTCTCGTAATCGATACACTGCTTTAATGATTTTACTGAAGAGTGTAACGTTGCACTTTCAATGATTTTCATTCAAAATCACACACATGTACTAAATATTTCTGAAAAGATAAAATTAGTTTTAGATAAAATTAGTTTTAATCGGAATCGTGCATAATAATTTATTTCGCCGAGAACAAATGCACATATTTTATTTGTATTATTTTGGCATTGCGGCATTAACACAAAACTGAAGATCTTTCGGTGAAGATTTTCTAACTCTAAGCAATTTGTCCTTATTTAAGCGAACTTCTTCCACTTAAGAGAATAAATGTCCTTTTTGGTGAATTCATCTTAAGTTATTTAAAAGAACATTACTGTAATTGATGTTTGTAGCGGCGGTAAAGAACTTCTTTTAAATACTTAGATGAATTTAATTAAAAGTTATACAGCATTTAAAAAAAAACTTTTTTAAGATGGAATTTTTCAAAATGTGCGACAATTTTACTCATGGTGAAGCCAAAATCAAATAAATCTTTCCTTTTATTCAGTTTAAGAAATAATTTCTGAATAATTATTGAATAGTGAATGTATAGTATATAAAATTATTATTGATATATTTTTTTCTATTCATGGCGCATGGAAAAGCAATGACTAAAAAATATAGTGAGAAATAATCATATTTTGATAAATACGGGGATGTATGATGCGTCATATTTAAAATATTAAAGAGCAACTGTTTGCAAAAGGGTATCCTCCCCCCCCCCTTTTTTTTTTCTTCTATTTTTAACAAATTCATTGTTTTGGCCTTGATTTTTTTTTTTTTTAAGAAAATATACTGGTAACTATTTATAGTAGGGAAAAAGAAGGAATAGGGAATCAAACAGCAATTCTAGTTTTCGGTCTTTTTTATAAAATCTTCTCTTATGTCTTTCCTAATCGATTATGTAATTTCTTATTAGTATTCGACCGATGTATGAAGACTTTCTTACTATTAAAACCACAACGTATTTTATTCAAAAACGGAAAAAGTAGCTTCAAGAATTAAATCAATTTCTTAAAAAATAAAACTGATTTTACACGGAATCTTGCATTATAATTTATTTCAAATGGACCTATTGGGCAATTTGTTATTTCTATTGTTTCAGCTTACAGGCATTAAAACGCATTTAAAGAGGTTTCAGTGGAGAACTTCTACGCAGAGCAATTTGTTTTTAATTTAAATTCTACGTCTTTGGACCAAAATGTTCAAATTGTTTTTTCTTTTCTCCAATGTGAAGATTATTGCCCTAAACGGATTTCATCATAGTCCAATTCCTTACAAAACATTTTTGCTCGGTGAACGTAACGCCGCGCCGCAGCAGCTTTATATGCACAGATCTATGCTCGAAGTTTATTTCGTCTGGAAACCATGTCAAATAAATAGAAATGTGCCCAGTTAAACTGATGGCTTTGAGCTCATAAGCTATTCGCACTAATTGTATATTATACTCTTATTTCAAAGAATAATGCCCCTCAAAAAATAAAGAAATCGAAAAAAAGAACATTTAGCTAAATTAAGGTGGGGGGATTAGCTTCCCCATTTCTCCCCTTTATATTTAAACAATGTGCCTCCAAATCTAATCAGGGAAGAGCCTTATCAGAGCAAACCGGTATACCAAATTTGAAGCAAATCGGGCAATTCTGCATGAAAAACCCTTTTTCCTAAATTAATTGGGGGGGGGGGGGGGGGTAAGCCCCCAGATCCTCCCTTTTATACCTAACTAATTAACCTCCAAATCCAATCAGGGAAGGGCCTTTTCAGAATGAATCGTTATACCCAATTTGAAGCAAATCGGATATTTCTATCAAGAGTTACGTACATACATGCAGAACCTGCGGGTACATTAGCTCTCATGCTTTGATAGCCTGTGAGCTAAAAAATCCGTCTCGAAACCATGTCGAAAAAAGCCGTATCGAAACCATGTTTTTCAAACTGAACTACCATTATATTTGAGAACTATTAGACCAATTTCCTTTTTTTCCCCTTTAAAGATTAGTAAACATTTTATCTAGAGCTTTTACCAACGAAAAGTATTAATTTCTATTGATTCATTATCATTTTTTTTTCTAGATCGCAAAAGTTAAAATAAAGGCAAAAAAATTTGCCCTTTTTTTTAAAATATCCACCATTTAAAAAAAATAAACTTTTAGAACTAAATATTGATAATAGCTCCAGAGAATTTAATACCCTTTCATAATCTGGTGACCCAATTTGATTCCGATGCCATATATATATATATATATATATATATATATACAGTCCTCCCCACTTAATCGGATCACGGATAATCGAATACTCCGCTTATTCGAATAGAATCCTCCGGAACCGAATTTATTCCTATTGGTTGTATGCTATTTTCCTCCACTTAAACCAAATACCTTTTACGAACGTCCCCGCTTAATCGAATAACAACTGTGTGACCAATGTTTGAAAATAGACGCGGAAAGCACATTTCAGCTGGAATTTCCTTTCACCTTTTGTCATTTTTAGTTCCTTTACGCTGAAAACAAATTTTCAGTTCTTCCTACAACGATTTCGGCCGGCAGGCGTATAATGGACAGGTCAAATGATTTCCCCACCTTGATCCCCTCATATCACTTCTTGCTGTTAACCAGGCAATGCGCCGTCACTTCGAGATTCGAGATGGTAGTAGTGATATTTTGCACTCATTCGAAAAATAACTCGATATTTACTCCTTTAAGATTCCACTTAAACAAACCACTTTAAAAGATTTTTTTAAGACAGTATAAGTAACGTAAATTAGAAGTATCAAAGTTTTGACCAAATTCAAACGAGCTGCATTGTGATGTAAACCATATAAATGTATGTACTGACATTAAATTAATGCGTATTTACTTTATATTAGCATTTGTATTTATTTTAGTTTAAGTTATTCTGTTAACGATTTATTATGCTGTTAATGAAATATACCGTAAATGGTTCTTTACCTTTTTATTATACGCATTAAATATTACAGTTATGATTCCCCGTTTAATCAAATACACCGCTTAATCGAATATTATTTCTGGAACCGTCAATATTCGTTTAAACGGGAACGACTGTATTAATTTTAACACAAATATTTAAATACATAATTGAAATGTTAATAAATATGATGCAAAAAGCCCGAAGGTGATACCGCTCTTCTTTGTGAGCGAAAAAAAAATTACGTGAATTTTAGGCCAAAAGAAGTTATTATACTTAAGAGAATAAACGTCTTTCTTGGTTATATTCATCTTATTTTAAAGTAAGAATACTTTAATTTATGTCTGCGAATATAGTAAAAAAAGCTTTTAAATACCTATTTGATTTAAATTAAAAGTTATAAAATGCTACCCTGCCGCCAAAAAGATGGAAAGAAAACATATTTTTTAATATAGGATTTTTCAAAACGTTAAAAAAAAAACTCACGTTTCACTGTGTCTAATAAATAAGTTTTGAATAATTATTGGATTTTGAATGAGTAGAACACGAACACGAAACTATTGATTTTTTTTTTTCATTACATGATATATGAAAAAACAAAGGGTCAAGCAAGTAGACAAACTCTTCCTATTCTATTCTTCTTTTTACGCTTTTTACAAATTTAAATATTTTCTTTCTTTTACTTTTGATTTTTTAATAAAATGTATTGATATATATATATATATGTCGATGTCCTCTGTCAATTAGAAATATGTACTACACTTAAAAATAAATTAACAAATTGTGGTGAAAAAAAAAATGTCAGGAATGAAGAAATAAAAAGCAATTCTAAATTTCAACAGACTTTTTAGTTTTAGTTTTTCTTTTTTTTTTCCTTTTTTTATTTCAATGTTCTTGTAATTGTTAATATAATTTCTTATCTGCTTTAAATTAATTTAAAATAAGTTTTACGATTGCAATTACAGTGAGTTTTTTTTTAATATCAAAAACGAAAAAAAAAAACTACTGTCTAGAATTAAATTTCTTTCTAGAAAAATAAAAATCTGTTTTAGACGGATTCCTCCATTCTGAATTATTTCGACGGGATCTGGTGGAAAGACAGTTTTACCAGCATTCTTTTGGCACCGTGGCATTGACACGCAAACCTAGAGCTTTTGAGTTTTTCTTGAAGAGTGTTTCTTTATGTGTTTCACTTTTATTGTAGTATATTTAATATATATGTAATATATATTTTGTTAATATTGATAGAAAAACAGAAAAATCTATTTTCGATATTTGGATGGATTAAATAAATTTTAAAAAAATCTTGAAAAAAGTTCTTTAAGTATAGAACGTTCGAATATGTTTAGTTGAAAATATGTTTAGTTAAGAAATTTATTCCAGAAAATGATTCTTCAGAAAATATGCTTCATTGTTTTAAAACATGTTAGTTTTTATATTTTACATTGGAAATAGTGAAAAATATATCACACATATAATTTATATATTTAGTTAACTCGAAATTTGTATTCCAAATGACTTTTATTTTTACATAATTGAATGTTTCGAATGAAATAAAATTCTCTATATTTTTTTTTACAATTTTGACACAGATCACAGATTTAAAACAATCGATTACAGTTACTTAAGAAAATCTTAACTGACGATTTAAATTTATGTTGATCTAGCTAATCAAAATTTTTATTTTCCTAAATTATAAACAATCTCAAGTGCGAGAGAATTAATTAATTATATATATTTTTTATAAATAAAATTAGTTTTATGATTGAAAAAAAATTATCTTTATGATTGTCATTTTAAAGGATTTTGCAACAAAATCCTTTATTTTTTCTCCAAAATATGCTGAATACAGCAAACGCAAATTCAAAATTAAGAAATTGAATTTAAAATTTTAAAATTTTTAATTCGTACTATTTTTAGCTATGCTAGTCAATTGAATAAAAGTCTCTTTTATGAATTATAAATAAAAAGAAAATTAATTAAAATTTTCATTGCTCGGATTTTAAATTATCATTATGATCAAAAATTCAATCTTTACATTTATTTTCTTGATTGTTTTCACTGTATTATAAATATATCCAACGCATTGAAATCCCAAATTTGGATTATTCATGGTATACAAAAATTAGATTACTCTGAATAATAATAATAAAATAGGCTTAATTGACAAAATTTTAATTGCACTTATTTAAGTCGCAGTCTGATTTTGCAAATTACTGAAAAAACCAAACTTGAAAGTTGTAGATCGATTTAAGATCAAATCTTCTAATCTCACAAACATTTATTAGAAATGCTATTTTGTAAATTTTATTAAATAGTACCAGATACATTTATGAAAATTATATGTGTAAGTATGTTAGGTTAAGAAACTATATATTTTAAGTTATATTTGATATCAGCGCTGTTTTTAATTAGTAGCAATACAATTGAATCTGCTTTTTATTTGAGAGATTTAAATTCCAATTGTAAATCCAACTGTACTAGGTGCTCTCGGATACTTAAAACTTCATTACCATCAATTAGTAACGGAAATTTCTACATCCAACATAATTTAAAAACATGACTTCATATAGCATTACAAAGATTTGAAAAGCTCTGGTATGCAAACTTCAACAGCATCATATAAATCTTATATAACTACTATCTTCCCAAGCTATTTTTGTTCCCTTTTCTCATTCTCTGTTTTAATAAACTATCAGTTAAGTAAATGTTAATCAACCTCTAAAATTATTGCTGATAGGACATGCCTAAAATTATAGTTTCATTACTAAATAAAGAAAGAGTATTTACAAATTAATTTTTTTTTTATCACATACAATGGTTAACTAAAACATCAAAAATTAAAGTTTAACTTACGTCCTTAAAAAAGAAAAAAAAAATCAATGGGACTTCCTTATCCCCACGCCTAATTTGAGTGACTTTTTATTTTTCACCAAAAAATTATCTGAATAACTGAATTTTATTATCGTAAGTATATTTTGATCATGAAGATCTATTTAGCTTCTAAAATCACCCCCGAAAAGGGTTTCTTCACGAAATAAAGCTAAGTAAAATAATTTTGTTTTGCCCCTAATAGCTGTGAGAATTACATAAGAACATCGTGATAAATTTCCTTACTTGGTATTTGCGTTAAACTGAAATAATAACTTTTGGACTTAAACGACATATTTTAGAATGAAAGTCTGTTGAAATAACGCATTTCATTCTGCCTAACCCTCTGTTGTACGTGTATATCAGTTGAATTGTTCTGAGATATTCTAAATTGAGAGACTAGTCCATGATCCGATTCCTGTTGGGTGATTCAGGCAGTCCTGAATTTTAAGTTTTCTTCAGCCGTGACATAAATATATTTTACAAAACCTGCTGCGCAAGGAGTTCCTTTTTAAAGCAAATGTTTCATTGGTTGTGCTATAATTCTAACAGTTCAATTACATTTTATTACTCCTCGAACTTTAGATTAAAAGTGATATTTCGGGGATAAAAAAAAATAAGAATCAGGTAAAAATTAAAAATTAAATTTTTCTCCCTCCCTCCCCCCGAAAGATGATTTTTGTCGATGTGTTGTAATTTAGACAATTCTGAGGTAATTTACACTAAATATTTTTATACCTGCTAACCTTCGAGATTTATTTTTTCAAACGAAATGTGGAAAAATCTGGAAATGTGTAAGTGGAACTAGAAAATATATTTACGAAAATGACATTTGCCTCATAACTTCAGTTTTATTTATATTTCATTTTATGTAGTTTTTCATTTTTTTTCTGTAATGTTCCAAATGAGTTATTCTGAAAACAACCGATTTGGTGAAATTCGATCTCAAGAAATCATCTTTCTGATGCTTTACCATTTATGAAGAACGGAAAAGGTTTCGAAATAATTCTGCGAAATATTTATTTACTCTTTACATGCTATCTGTTCTATCTTCATCTCTACATCACTCTAAACTCATTTTTTACATTAATCTCAGAAAAGTGTATTTTTAGAATTTCCCCCCAAGAAATTAGCGGAGTCCATGAATTTCTATTATAAACAGGACAGGAAATATTACTTCTTAAAGTTTATTTTAACTGACAGTTCGTAGTATCATTCCATTCATTTACTTCAGACCGACCGTAAGAAATATTTCCCATTATAAGTTATGCGTTCTTTGAAAAAAAAAAAAAAATGAAGCAAATTTAACTGGAAGAAAACTGAATCAAAACACGCGATGAACTAGTTAGAAAAAGAAAAAAACAGAATGGCCGACGATAAAACAATTGTGTTCGCTGGCTACCGTTTTAGGAAAGACATCGTGCGATTTTTCGAAAACGGCTGCTCCTAACATTCATTATGCACGAATAAAGAACATTCAAAAGTTTCACGAAAGTATCTATTTTGAGGCATAATGTCTTTCTTTTGCAATAAAAAAATCAATATCTGAATAGGAAGATGCTACGAATTTGTTTTAATCCAACTTCAGTTAATAAGATTTTGGAAACGTCGATGTCTCTTATAAGGATATGGAAATGGGATAAACGTAAATGTATTAGTATGGTAAAAATTTTATTAAAACCTCTGTTGCGTTTCAACTATGCTTACAGAAAGAAAAGATAAGGTGATGTGGTATTTTTTTTACATTTTAACACTTTCCAATATAGTTGAAAAGTGTTTATGCATTCTGTTTGTCTGGCCGACCGTCCGCGCTCTAATTCTCGTAAATGTATTCTGATTGCACTGAAATTTTAATATGTTATTGACATTTACTACAGCATGATCCCTATTGAAAATGAAGACTGTAGCATTTATAGTTACTTGTTACTTCATTTACAGGAACAGCGAAAAGTATTCCGTTACATTACTGTCAATGGGGAAAAAACATTTCAAATGCATTTTAATGATGTTGCACAATTTCAAACATATCATGTCCCAATTAGCTTTGAATTGGTTCAGTATGGTATTTTGGACGTTATCGTTATTACAAGTTTTGCACTTTTTTTTTTTTTACATTTGTGTGTTTTTGTAAACGAACTATAACAGCAGCATACTTGATAATAATAAATTGACCTAAGATATTGGCAGACCAATTTACTATCCCATTTAGATTCGAATTGGTTGAGTATTTCGAACGTTATCATGATGACAAGAATTACATTATTTATATATTATTAATATATATATATATATAGAATTACGTTACTTATATTACAAGCAATGGATCGATAACTTCTGTTTATAAAATTATTTTGGAAAGTAGGAAAAAAGGGGGCAAAATTCATGCTTACTTTGGAGAAAAAAAACCTAGCTTGACTCTGAAACAGACGGAGTCGTGTAATTTTGGAAATGTCGATGTACCTTGTTATAAGCACATGGAAATGGTATAAACATAGGGGAAATTAACACAGAGGAAAACTACACAAAGTATGACATTCGATTTTCAAACCAAATACTCCGAATCTTTTAATGGTGCACTATGTCACCTAAATATTCAAGTTGACACTGAAAGCAAGAAAGCGATAACTTAGATCCCGTACGTCTTGCAGCAAGATAGTCTGAGGAAATGGCAGGTGAGATATTCTGAGAGTTTAGAAGGAGGTTTGTTCCGAAAGGCAGAGGATTCGATGGGCTGAAAATGTGGCTGAGCATCTGCTACAAGGGGAAAACAATCTTGTGGGTGACAAGTGCGGACATCTGATATAGATGCTTCGGATGTAAGTAGTGGGGGACTGTATTAATGAAAGGACTGTACAGAAAATAAAAATGGATTCGTATAAGAAGTCTCTAGCGAAATAGATTTTCACGGATCGCGACATTCTAGGGTAACTTATAAGGAAATAGGAGTTTATCGGATTGAAAAATAAGCATATCTTATGAAGTTGTTCTTTATGTCTAGAAACTAAGTAGAAATATGTTGTTGTTTTTCATTGAAAAAAAAAAAGCACATTTGAAATTTAAAAACTAAATTTTTATGAATTTTTATTGAAAAATGCTCCTATTTGTACTCGCTTACCTTCGATGTTATGCGGAGTGTATGTATTATTCCCTGATACCGAGATTTCTCCGAGTGGTTTTATCTGAAACCAATGAAACTAAAAGAAGATTAAAAATGCATATTTTATCGATTACATGAATAAGCTAAGAATTTGATAATATTTGTTAGATATTTATTTCGAAATTTTGCTTTTTTATTAAACTAGCTGACTTTCAAACTTTATGTATCAAGTTTATAACAATTTTTAAATCCTTTTAAAAAAGCAATAAACTTTAAGATTCTTAATTCGGGAAATCTTAAAAAAGCATCGTCTTTTCAAAAATACTTTAAGGGGAGGTTCTATGTCTCTGGGTCAAAATTCTTAATTTATTTTTATTTTTTCCCTTTTTTATTCCTTAAACGTGTAGATCGTCACAAAAAAAAAAAAAAAAAAAAAAAAAAAAAAAAAAAAAAACTGTTTCTTGATATTCCAATTCCATAACAATCTTTTTTGCTCGTTGAACATAACGCCGCAGTAGCCAGAAAACGGCTTTCTACTTGTACCTCTACACACGAAGTTTATTGTGTTTCGAAACCATGTCGAAAACCTCCATCTCGAAACCATGTTAAAAGTGCGTCTCGAAATCATGCCGTAAATCATGTTGAAAAAAAAAAAAAAAACCTCTCGAAACTATATTATGTAAATAGTGCGTCTTGGAACCATATAAAAACAAATGGGTAAGTGTGATCACAGATCGCACAGAGGTTTTCGTTTAATATTCCTTTCAAAACACGTTCTCCTTTTGCAAAATGTGTTAGTTCCACATTTCGCAATCAGGAGGCGCACTTTATTCTACACAAACCTCTATCCGGACGAAACTCCGTTTTACAACCTATCCATAAATATATTAGTCGAGGGGATCGGGCCCATTGCACCCGAGATAGGTAGGTGCAGCCTGGCAGTAAAAAGTGGAACTGGGAGATGTAAGGCTATGTGCATAATATGAAAGAGTGGTCAAAGGGGTCGGCAAAAGTTAAAAAAGTACCCACCGGGTGCAATGGGGGGAGGTTAGAAAAATTTCTTAAAATACACAAGTTAGAGCCCGGAGGGGCAAATAATATATCACTTTTTGAAAATTTTACGATTTTTCGTGTGATCGAAAGTGTTCTGGTATAAGTATGCAAAATTTCAAGTCTTCAACTTAAATAGGGGCCCAGTTAGAAAAAAAAGCTTAAAATACACAAGTTAGAGCCCAGAAAGGTAAATATAAGACTTTTCAAAATTTTATGATTTGTCGTTTGATGTGAGGTGTTCAGCTATAAGTTTGCAAAATTTCAAGTCTTCAACTTAGTTAGGGACACTGTTAGAAAAAAATTCTTAAAATACACAAGTTAGAGCACAGACGGGTAAATATAAGACTTTTTCAAAATTTTGTGATTTGTCGTTTGATGTGAGGTGTTCAACTATAGGTATGCAAAATTTCAAGTCTTCAACTTAATTAGGGGCTCAGTTAGAAAAAAAATCTTAAAATACACAAGTTAGAGCCCAGACGTGTAAATATAAGACTTTTTCAAAATTTTATGATTTTTCGTTTGATGTGTGAGGTGTTCAGCTATGAGTATGCAAAATTTCAAGTCTTAAACTTATTTAAGGCTCAGTTAGAACAAAAAGATTAAAATACACAAGTTAGAGCCTAGACGGGTAAATATAATACTTTTAATATAAAAAATTTTATGATTTGTCATTTGATGTGAGGTAGTCAGCTATAAGTATGCAAAATTTCAAGTCTCCAACATATATAGTTTCTGAGCACGGGCTCTGTGACCGACAGACAGACAGAGGAGCGATACGAATAGGGTTTCGTCAGATGAACGAAACCCTAAAAAACCATATTAAAACCGTCCTGAAACCATGTTTTTCAAAGTAGTGACCATTTTTCTCGATAACTGTTCGATCGATTACCTTCATAAAAAAAGAGAATAGTAATCATTTTTACTGAAGATTAGAACACCGAAAAGTATAAGTTTAATTGATTGCAGATGGTAAATAAAAATGGCCTTTTTTTTGTTCAACTGACCACCATTTTTTCAAAAATCAACTTTTTAAAGTAAATCTCGGTATATGTTCCAGATAATTTAATGTCCTTTTATAATTTGGCAACCAAAACTATTTCAGATGCTTATGACCGGAGAAAAACGGTCACCCGATTTCAAATTTATGGCTCGCGCCTTCTGATACTCCTTCTTGCACAAGTATTAATAATTTTTTTACACAAAAAATTTTAAATGTATATGTGAAATGTCAATAAATATAATGAAAAAAGTCCGAAGGTGATATCTCTTTCCTTTATACCCGAAAAAAAAAAATCACAAAATTCACAAGAATTTTAAACCAAAGAAGTTGAATCTTCTTTTAAGTAGACATAGTTTTAAAACACAATACATTGACATCGGGGTTTATTTCTTAATGGTCAAAACTATATTTTGATAACATGAGGACGGGAGTTTCAAAACTCGCCTTATCTAGAAAATCAAATTTTGGGAAATCACGAAAAACCTCTGACTGCATCCATTAGTTTTCATTGTAAACCAAGATTTTACAATGCTAGAAATACGGAATAAAACTAGCTTTTTTACAGATTGCAGATTTTTTTTCTCGGTGCAGGCTTACCAATAGAATACATTGATAGAGAAAAGACGATTTTTTTAATTCTGTATAATGAAAGTTTTGAAACTCATGTCCTCATATATTGTGCAATGACTAATCTTGCGTTTAAATTTCTTATAGGTTAAAACTGGATTTCGCAATCGATGAGGATCGCTCAAGCACCCCTTGGGAATTCTATATAATTAACCTGAAACTATATTTACTTATTTTCCGGAGAGTAATTAGAGTGCTGTAAAACTACTGTGTGTCCCAAATATATTTAGTCGAAAATCCATATTATTTTATTTCTAATTTTTTATGTTAAACTCATATAACTTAAATATCATTCTGTTTCGCAAAACTTTCTGTTTTTTCAGGTTCATTGCAACAAACGAGGCATTTATATCACTCGCATTTATTTAAAAAAATTCATCTTCTAAATGGACCCATGATCTTCGGGACACCCGGTATGATGTTAAAATAACATTTTAAGTATACGTATCTTACGAAAAGGTTAACATTTTTGAAAAGCATAATCATCACTAGAAATACTGTAAATTCAGCAAATGCTATGGAAAGAAATGATAAAATATCATTGTACTAATATTCGTTAATTACCCCAGTTTTACATGCAACAATAATAAATTAAATGACATGCATTAAAAAATATTACTCTCTATAAAAAATATTAGTCTCTATAAAAAAAAATTTGATTTTTATGTTTAAAATTTAACACTTCAAAAGAAATTTATGTGTTCTGAAATTTTTTTTTATTCTATATTGTTTCAGTTATAAAAATAGCTAGATGCATTTCACATACTGAAAACTTTCCACTTAATTGGTATTTTTTGTCAACCTTTAAATCGTCATTCTAATTTTATCAAATGAATTAAACTTGATCATGGGCACCGGCAGCACAATGTCCAAGTAGTAGCAAGAATTTGAAACAGATGTGACTTTGATCCGCAGCATAGGTGATTTCTTATCGAAACCACGAAAATGAATTATCTTGCTGAAATTAACGACGACCACTATATACTCCTTTAAACCTCCATTTTTTGAAATGGAGAATATATAAATGAAATTCACTAAAGAAGGAGTTTTTTATCCAAACCTCCTGCCCCTCTTAAAAGAGAATTTTTAAATAGAGGAAAAAAAAAAGTAATATAGAAATTTAACAATTAAGAAATATTAAATATTCAAAAATAAGTTTCTACAGGCTTTTTTTTTCAAAATGGAGAATAAAAGCATAATTTTTTTTTTCAATCTTATCCTCCCTGCACCCCCCGCTCTCGCGCAAGGCAATTTCATAACTGTGCATTTTTCGTCCATACATCCAAAAATTATCTTAAAGGAGTGGTTCAAGGGGTTTCGGCCCCAGTGACAAAAAAAAAATCTTAGTTTATTTTTTTCTTACTGTTTATTTAGTTTGAGCCACTTGGAAAGAATAAATTTTATTGTTTCCTTTTAAAATCATAATTTAAAAAATTGTTCATCATATTTCAAAATCCAGGAACTAGCAATAATCCACACTTGAGCCTCCTTGCCTTAGCCCATCAACGTCACGTATGTTTTTCATTCTACATTAACCTTTTTTTTGCCAATGAGCAGATTTTTCCCCCCGCACAAAATACAAACATAAAATGAAGTATGCAAAATGAAGTATGCAAAATGAAGTATGCAAAATGAAGTCGTCATGTGTTTATCGGAAATTTTTTAGATCAGTAAGTATTAAAGGTGTGTGTATGTGTGTGGATGGGGAGAGAGACAGCCGATGTAAAAAAATAATTTTTTAGCTTTTAAAATTATAAGTTTCTTTCCATTTCCAACGCTGCCTTGCTCAGCATTAAATTAAAAAAAAACCAAAGTAAACAAAATAAAAAATAATAAAAAATAAACAAACAACAATTAAAAATAAATAAATAAATAAGTAAAAACTACGCTTTTACAGTTTTTTGTTTGCGGAAGCGATAATGCCTCTTCCAAAAACTTTAAAAGTATACACGAAATGGTGTTTTTTAAACTACTGGGTGTTGTGGGAAAGCTATTAATTAATCTATCGACTTCAAATAGGGAGTAAAGGTACATGGAACAGTACTTATCTGGTGAACCATTAAATTGACTTCATAATTCCTTTCCATTACAGTTCATATGTGGCTCTTTTCTTTTTTCGCTCAACAATTTCACTTTGAAATTAAATAATTTATTTTTTAAAACCGAATTCAGTACCAAATTTACACATTCAGTTTAAAAAAATTAAAGTATTGTTTGTTTCAGAAAAGTTATTAAGCAATCCAAACATTTTCTTGATTTGAGCTTCCTAAAGATCTGATTATTATTATTATTATTATTATTATTATTATTGTTATTGTTATTATTTTACATATTTTTTGTTTAAAGTTTGTCTAATGTAATAATAATGATTGTTTGAAAATAAGTTCCTAATTCCGTCCACGATCGCAATTTAACTGACCTTACACCGGCATCCCTCCTTAATTTTTCACAACATGAGCACCGATATCCACTACACTATTTTTGCATACCTGTTTGTACTTAGATAAATAAAAAAAGTACCTTTGTCTATATAAATGAGTTTCCAAATTCAATGTGAATTCATGTATGAGGAACAAGAAATTTTTACATTGATTTCACCAGTCATACGTGTTTTCAAATCTTGACGTCCTTGTGAATTCATGTATATGATGTGCAAGAATATTTTACACTCAGTTTACCATTCATGAGCGGAAATACGAAACGTAGAAAGTTTTCTTACGAATGTTTTTCCGGTGCCATTTTTCTTTTGATGGTATCTCCGACACGTGCGCGTTTGTGTTAAGGCATGTCGTAAGAAAAATAGAAGACATCCGTTAGGATTTTCCGTTTTCGGGCAATAATGGAAATATTTGTTCTAACAGTTTCTCCGACCCATATGCCAGCAGTTAAGTAAAAAATAGAGAATTTTCCTATTTACAATTTTACCAGCTCGGAAAATTATACACGCACAACTCGCCGAACTTTTAGAATAAAAATTAATATTTTTTTTTTTTTTTTTTTACACACAAAAAAAAGTGTGGAAAATGATGATTTAAGAGATATAAAAATATTTATTTTTGCCTTGTAAATGCATTTTTGAGGAAAGAAAATTCGTTATGAATTGGCAAAGCTACTTATTCGTTTAAATCGGCGAAAAAATGCGTCATTTAAGATATAGCATTCTTTCTTGAATGATCCCATGCAATTTTAGCAGCAAATTAGCGTTTAGAGATGCGAGAAGTACCCTGCGATTGAGAATTGTAATCTATTTTTAGAATATGAGTACAATTTTTGAAATAGGGGTAGTCTATATATTAAAAATCGACCAGATATGATTTTTTAAATTTAAACTCATGCTTTTGACATCATATTTGAATTCCTTCGATCAAGGTATCCCGAAAAAAAAAGGTATACTTTATATACTTTTTCTTAAATCTTCATAGAATTATAAAAGAAAATTTATTAAAGGTTTATCCATAATTTTCATAAATTAGTAAACTCACTTTATATGAAAATTGCTCTCTAAACTTTTTCCAGGTACTTCTTAAGATTTTCTATTTTGTGGATGCTTTGGAAATATGCGACGGTCATCTCAGACCGACTTAAAGTAAAATTTCCATATTTCTAAAAAAATATTGATTGGAATGAGTTGTAAACTTAGACACTGATGTGTTTATGATTGCAATTCCTTTTATTTAAATATTATTCTGCTTATAATTCTTAATATTTTTGCATATGAATTTATTAATATTTTTCATAATTAAAAACATGCTTTTCAAAATCGAAAAGCAAACAACCTGAATTATGTTTGGTTCTATTCATTGTGTCTCGTTAAAAAATAAGAAAAAATAAATTCAGTCAAATTATTTTGAGGAAGACACAAATTAAAGCATATCATGTTGATCCAACATTATCATTGTCACACTTTGATCTTTTTAGGTGCGTACGTAATTATCTAAATACGTAGTACCTATAGTCGTCGTCTGGTCCCACCGTCCGTACGTCTTTTCGTATACAACAGAGCAAAAACTATCCAACCGAATGGTTTGAAATTTAACCCTTAAATGCTGAGTGTTGCTTTTCGGCAATATACCCAAATTAGGGTCTAAAATACTATTAGAATAATATTGAAGCTATAATGCCTAATGTTGCCAATAAAATACATTCTGAAAATATTATTAAATCGATTTTCAATTTGTAGATGGCAGCACTTGTGCTGTTTAAGTATGAAGATATATTTCTTTTTTCAATTGTTGCTACAAGTTCTTTTTGTTTTGTTTGGAAGCTTGCGAAATACCCTATTTTGTTCTGCAGTGAGCAAGTAAAATTTATTTCTCATTATTGTTCGTAAAATTCTTGTGTGTTTAACATTATGGAATTTTATCAAGGAAAATTATTTTTTCAATTAAAGACCAGTATTGCCGATTAGTAACAAACAGTTTTTTAGCCGTAAACCACACTTAAAACAAAATATGATTTTTTAAAGTATTTTTCCCATGATTTATTTAAAAAATGAAAGTTGAAAAACATTATTACAATGATTTTTGAAAAATCAGGCATTTAAGGGTTAATATATAAATTATAATCGATCGTTGCAGAATTTTGTCGAGTCATTTCAAATTTTATAAAAATCGAATTAAAACTTAAAAAGGTATTAAGAAAAGTTTCTTAGTTCTATTAATCTTATCATACGTATAATTAATTAAATGATATCCAATGACAGGTAATGATTACAGGTTGCCATGGTGA
Source organism: Maratus speciosus (assembly GCA_963932465.1). Taxonomy (NCBI): domain Eukaryota; kingdom Metazoa; phylum Arthropoda; class Arachnida; order Araneae; family Salticidae; genus Maratus; species Maratus speciosus. Next base: position 85,893,350 of record OZ010788.1, read on the forward strand.
TTACGTCCTATTTAAGATGGAGTCCTATTATATTTCCGTATTACTCAATTTAATATATATAATCATAATAAAATTTGCATTCATGCATTTTTGTGTAAGTGTGCAACAGCTATTGCACCAAGATCTGAATATATTTAAAACTATTTATAGTATGTACGAACCTCATTTGTCACGTTTGACTTACAATTTCTGACTTGTTCTAACTCTAACAATTCGTATTCAAACGGTAACTCTCGCATATCATTATGCTCATTTAGTGATAAAACAGCATGTGGTGATCATTTTTTACCCTGGACTGTACAAAATAATTAATTATTTAAAGATTAAATTTTAATAGCATGACTGATAGCATTACAGGTATGTTCCAAAACATTTAACTTTCCACAAAATATCTGTAGCGCTATGCCTTATCGTTGCTGTAATGTAATCCTTTATATGATTATTTAGGTCTTCATATTTATTCAAAGTTAATATATGCCAGCAATCTGCGTTTTAAATTTCCGAATATTGGATCGATAAAGGGTAAGATAAATAATATGAAATTAAATGTTTTTCTCTTCTATTGCCAAAACAAAAGTATATATCAGTTTAATGATAACACTTTTCTTTTCTTTTATGAATAAGGAATCTCTCACAATTTTACAGTGCTTTAAAATTACATAAAAATGTTGGTATCGCAATATTATTCTTATTATTTGATTTTAATTTTTGAGTTTATTAATCGAGCCGATTTGTTCTGTGTATAAGTGCAAATCATATAATAATTTAAAGTACCTTTAAAAATATCACTATTTTAATGAATAAAGCTTAATCGTTGTATTATTATACGATAAATGAGTAAAAGGGAGGAAGATTAAAAATGTAATAAATATTCTATGAAGACATTCCTTGTTTTTTTTTTTTTTTTTTTTTTTTTTTTAAGCTTTTAAAATGTCTCAGGGTACATTTGCAAAACTGAACTTTCGAAGATATCATTTGAAATCACGTGTGAAATTTACCAAATGGAATTCGAAACACTATTTGTCAAACTTCAATATCCTAAGCTAAAAAAAATGCACGTATCGAGAAAATTGGAAATCTATACTTTCATACCAAAGTACAACAATGCTGCGTCCAAACTTCTTTTCATTTAAAGCTGAATAAAATAAAAACAGCTGAAAAAAGCGAAGTATTTGTCTCGATTTTTTATTGAAAAATGTAAAAAACAGATTGCGAAAGATTTAAGAATAGAAATTTAGCAGAAATATGCGCCTGTGAAAATAGGGTATGAGCCTAAATTTGAAAATATACGGCTGATTCACTGCTTCGGATTTGTCTTGCTTTAGTACCCCATGACATACCCCTCCTCTTTACTTGAAGAAAATTTTTAAAAAATCAGGGGAGTTCAAGTCGTCGTTTGTCATGACTAACGTATGTAAAAGAAGCACTGCCTTCGTTGAACGTCAACTTTATTGCAGTGACATCGAAAAAGAAAAATGAAATGCCAGACTATAAAGCTATCGATTCTATAACACATTTGGATAAAAAAGGGAGATAGCTTTGCTGCTGCTGCTTTAAGCTGGCAATCAGTTTGAAACATCGATAACAGAAGTAAATGGTTTTATTTAAGTAATGAAATTGTATCCTCAATATAGTAAAAGGAAATTTGATGGAAGAAATTTATCTATTTAAAAATATGGACTACAATTTCAATATGCATCGTCCAAGGATGTAAGGAAGGGTGTGCGGTGATATACCTTCTGGATTTTTTTTGTAAGGAATTCCATATACCCTCTGTTTTTTTTTTTCAAATAAATATGTAGCGTTTACCCCCTGCTTACAGAGTATACCCTCTGAGTTTTTTACGAATACACCACTCGTATAATCTAAATTGTACTGATTTAGAGACGCAATAATACGGTACTTAGTAATTAGGTAGTACGTTTATGATACTTAATAATGCATTTTCAGTACTTAATACTATGTATTATGTTTTTCTTATTCACTACGTATCATCTGAATTCTACGGATTTAGAAATGGTATTGCTTATTTTTTAAGTACTATTAATCTCGAAACGTAATACCGTCCTACTAAATTGTACGATTCGTAATGCTAAATACTACTTTATGCTTAAAATTAAATACTGCGTTACTTAATAAAAGGTACTATGTTTCTAAATATTACGCATTTAAGTGCATGGAAACCGTATTCTTATATCACTTACATTTCTTAATACTAATGTATTCATTTGCAGAAAATTTAGAATAAGAAGTAAATGAATTTATTTAAATAATGAAATCGCAATCGACAGTAACTTTAATATTATTTTTTAAAGGCGATAAAAATATGTACAACAATGGAGCTTTAAAATTAGTAAGCTAAAAATAGTTGTCATAATAGCTGTTGATAAAATAGTTGTGAGTTGTTTCAGAAATTAAAAAACCACTTAGAAATTGATGAAATGCAAGTGAGGGAGAAATTTCAGAATGTCAAGTGATACAGAAAGAACACACGTGTTTTCATGTCACTAAAGAAACACTGTGAATTCATCTTATCCAACTTTCAGTTATAACTGCTTTATACTTAAAAACTAGTTAAAAAAAAAAAAAAAAAAAAAAAAAAAGAACTAGAGAACAGGAATTCTGCTTTTTCAGAATTTACTGTCGCCCCCGACATTTCCATTACTTCATTTTCTTCTGGTGGACTGGTGGTTTCTATTATTATGAAACAGCCATTATAAATGAAGCGTTTAGGTGAAGATGAAAGAGCAGTCGTAAAAAGTTAGAACTCTGATTTCCTGGTCAGAATGAGAAAAAAAAAAAATGGCCATAATTTTTTTCCCATTCTGACCAGAAAATCAGAGTTCTAACTTTTTACGACTGCTCTTTCATCTTCACCTAACGCTTCATTTACAATGGCTGTTTCATAATAATAGAAACCACCAGTCCATCAGAAGAAAATAACTCGGTTAAGCGGGACTCTACTGCAGTACAAAACATATTTCAATTTTAAGACTTAATGCACACGTTTTATTTTATGTAAAATGACGTCATTCGCATCCGCTTAAGAATTCCACATTTAGGATCTACTTTTAAATATCTACAGGAAAGCATGCATAGCACATCACAATTGCGAAAAAATGCACAAATGCAGCAAAAAAAAAAAAAAAAAAAAAAAAAAAAAAAAAAAAAAAAAAAAAAATGCCGTCATTCAAGAATATCGACAAAAAAAAACGGCTATCTAATGATTCATAGATACTTAAAATTAAATATAGTTTATAATAGCTCCATTGTTTTAACAGAAATCATTCGTTTATATTTTTTTCAAAATATCACGTATTTTAATTGCATTTTCTTTCGGTTGTTACGAGTTGGTTCGGCAACAAAAATATATAATTATTATTTTACAACAATTTTTCCTTTTGTTTTCTACAGAAATGGAGTACTTCCGTTGCCAATATTAAGCAAATGGCTCTAAAAACTGCAAAAAAATTAATATTTCAAAAATAAACGGAGATACAGTTTTCAAACAAAATGCATTTAAAAGAACTCTTTTTTTTTTCCAATACGACGGTTTAAAAATCGAAAATGTGCGATGCTTAGGAGTTTAAAAATTTGCTATAGATTATTTAATCGTACTGCTTTGTTTTACGGCTGGCTTCTGTAAGCTAACGTTATTTTTTGAAGACGACACAAAATAAGCTGGAAGAAGGAAATAGCATACCGTACCGGGGGCTAAAAAGAATGACTATGGTTTTATTCGTTAATTGATTCTAAGTCTTCTCTTTCACGAAGAACTTCCTATTTTGGTGTGGGACATTATAATCCCGAAAATATTTTCTTAAGCAGAAATAAACTTGATAGTTGATATCAAAATAAACATTTTAAACATTTCGTATCTCACTGCTTCTCAAACTTTATACCACTTAATTACATTATCTGTACAGCAATTTATTGCAGCTACTGTTAAACATGCCAAAATTTCAAAAATGAATGCAATAAAATTTGAAAGAATATGCAGCTATAAAATGAGTGCTAACAGATTTTAATATTTTGAAGAAATATACGTTATCACTACATAGATTTTCAAATTGAATTTTCACAAGCAATCTTATCAAATTTTGCTCACAATGCAACCTCTGAACAAATAATATGCACTAGGAGAGATTTTCAATTATCAGGAGCATTGATTAACACATGAATTGAAAGGGACTTCAAACACATTTCATATTTCCATTTCACGAACTATGATTTGTTAGCTTTAAATTTTGTGCTTGGATGGCATTATGAAGTGAATACACCACCAACAGTGGACGGTATATTTAAACCCCCTAGTTCATGTTATGGATTAAAAGCAGTACGTGATAAACAGTCGTTACGTTCAAACAGTACATCAGACATTTCTGAATTTGCGAATTAATAGAATCAATAAATACAGTCATGAATTTCCTCATCTATTTCTTTTTATCATCTTTAGTTTATTTTGTAAGTACATTTTAGAGAAAATGATAATATTAAACTCATAATACGAAAATAAATGAATAAATAAATAAGACTTACAAATTGAATTAGTGCTCATTAATAAAAGAAAATTGTATTAAGTTTGAATTGCATAGAACAAAAGAGAAATATCAAGCTTCAGATATGAAAATATACCTGAGCCCTGCTGTAACGAATTGGATCCACCGTTGATAATTGAAACAAGGAAGAAAAATCATGCGTTAAGCATAGATTATGAAACACTTTCCAACACTTCCTGAATGCTTTTAAAAAACTTCGTTATTTAGGGAAATAAGGTAAATAAGATAACTAAGTAAACATTTTAGAAAACGCATAAAGCATTTCAAAAAAGGATTTCAACAGTTACTGTCTATAGCCAAATATGTATTCCAATTCGTTTGAACAACCCTGTATTTGATCTGTAGGTTGATATTTAAACTATATAATGGGAAAATTTAGTTTTGCAAGAAAACCCATAACAGGTCGAAATTTCTCTTCCAGCAATTTATACATATAGATAGAAACATACTTGAATAATTTTGCACAACCATGTACTTTACCTAGAACCTTTATTACACACCACTATTTAGCTAAAATTTAATTCAAACTAAAACTACTGAAATCACATTTCCAGAAATTATCATTTATAGACGGCCATGTATCCATTTCCTTGCGTGACCCTGTATGCCATTTTATCTATATTCTACAAACATTTCTTAGGGAACTAAATGCAGTTCAGCGTAAAAATGCATAACTCATTTAAAAACCACCTTTAAGCAATTTGCGCTCATAACCAGTAACTCTGTAAATGCTATGGATTTCGTATTTTACATGAAATAAGTTATAGTAAACCTCAGCGACATATATCAATTTCTTTATATATGAAATAGTTTAACATTAAAATACGCCTCAAACAATTCCCTCTACCCCTATATCATTATGTGACGGAATTCTTTTGTATGGCCCTGTAAATGAATAATAACTATTCTTTGCACCCGCATATTGTACAGAATGCATATTTCCTTGCACTTCAAAAATGTATATCAATTTTCTTATGTTTAAAAGCGTGTAACATCAATAAAAATCATTTGAAACGATTTTTTCCCATTGGCCGTAATGTAACGGAATACTTTTGACTGTCTCTGTAAATGAACTGAACATGCTACAAACTTCATTTGAAATAGGGAACGTGTTATGGTAAACGTCAATAACATCCAAAAATTTCAGGGCAATCCGAGTATATTTACAAGAGTTAGAGCGCGGACAGACGAACAGACAAAACGAAGTCATAAACACTTCTCAACTTTGTTGGAAAGTGTTAAAAAAAGGACTCCTCATAGCACTAGTTTACATTGCTTTTATTAGCTAATTTATTAATTGAAAAATACAGGAAAAAGATTTTTAATGCAATTTTGAACGTTTGAATGTTTTACAGGTATGTTCTTTTTTGGTACGTTGAATGTTAGAACTTTTTAATCTATTTAAATAAAATTTAAAACAAATGTTGAAAAGTAAGTTATAACGTGCGAACATTTTGGAAAATAAAATAAAAAGCTGTAGTTGGTTTTTTTATTACAAACTCATTAAAAGAAAAAGAATTCGAATTTTAGATGATTAATTCCGATTTAAGAATATACATGTTAATCATATTACATTTTAGTAAATACAGTGTGTCCGCTCTCAACGGTGTCCAATGGCCAATTCCTAAACCGTTAGTCATAGACATATCCACTGGTCATCAAAATTAAAGGATAATGAGAAAAAATATGCTCACTAAGTTAATGTTGCAACCAATGCCCAATGCTGCAATTATTTATGTTAAATAAATACTATTGAACTCAAAACTGCACTTCCGCGCATACGTTAGCGTCGGAAATATTCAAATTAGATGATTCACAATGTGGTGCGCAATGGACGTATGTTGGAATTCTGGTCTGTAGTGTTGTTTAAAGTTAATGTGTTGTCTGAATGTGATCGGTATTCATTAGTTATGGCTCAAAATAATCATTTATGTTAAGGGCAGAAATGGCGAATAATTGGTAGAATCGAGGAAGGTCAAAAACAAATGGAGGTCGCCCAAGATTTAAATATCCCTCAAAGTGTCATATTAAAAGTTTCGAGCCGCTTTTTAAGCACTGGATCCGTTGATAGACAGCCTGGTCAAGGGAGACCAAGAGCAAACTGCGTTCGAAGACCTTTTTTTTTTATCATTGTGGCTCGAAGAAACAGCGAAGCGACTACAAGAGCTTTGGTTTCAGACCTTCAGGCTGCCACAAGAACTCGAAGTAGCTGTTCTACTGCTGCACGGAGGCTTAACAAGGATGGAGTATAACTGTATGCGAGAAAATCAAAAGTTTGTGTCCCACTCACTCTAGCTTCCCAAGGGGTCCGTTTACACTGTTGCTGTCGTCATGTTCAATTGAGCCTAGAAGACTGAGCTCGAACGGGATATTTTACTGACAAGGGAGGGGCAAGTTGAGTCTTTCTTCATCTCTTCAGATCAAAACACATCTAGAATCAGTTTTTAGACTATATCTGGACTCGTCATTAACAATACTTGAGCCCAGTGTTCTTACCTCCATTTTACTTGACGAGGGCAACAGTTTAAACGGGCCTCTTTGGCAGCTGGAGTGAGTGGGACACAAACTTTTGGTTTTCTCGCATACAGTCCATCCTCGTTAAGCCTTCGTGCAGCAGTAGAATGGCTAATTCGAGTTCTTGTGGCAGCCTGAAGGTCTGAAACCAAATCCCTTGCAGACGCTTCGCGGTTTCTTCGAGCCTTAATGCAAAAAGTGGTCTTCGGATGTAGTTATTGCTCTTGCTCTCCCTTGACCAGGCTGTCTATCAACGGATCCAGTGTTTAGAAAACGGCTTGAAGCTCTTGATATGACACTTTGAGGGATATTCTAATCTTAGGCGGCCTCTATTTGTTTTCGGCCTTCCTCGATTCTACCAATTACTCGCCACTTTTGACAGTAACTTAAATGATGCCTTTGAGTCATAACTAATAAATAATGATACATTCATACACCACATTCACTTTAAATAAGACTTCAGACCAGAATTCCAACATACGCCCATTGCGCACCACAATGTCTATCATCTAATTTGCATATTTCCGATCCTAACGTATGCGAGGAAGTGCAATTTTGAGTTCAATAGTATTTAATTAACATAAATAATTGCAGCATTTGACATTGGTTGCAATACTAACTTAGTGAGCATATTTTTTCTCATTAGCCTTTAATTTTGATGACCAGTGTAGTTCCAATTACAAAATGTTTTAAATTAGGTAAAGAAATATTTTTAAAACGATTGGGATCAATAAAAACATTTCTTAAAAAAATTGCGAAATTTAAATTTTTATACGGTCCCCCAGACCTGTAACTTATATTTAGAAAAAAAATTCCTATTACACTGGCAAGTAAGACAAAAAAAGCCCCATTCATATAACACTAAAATTGAGCGAGTTATGAAACTTTAAAAATGCATGACTTATGTCGCTTTTCTGCTGTGAAAGCAAATGAGTTCGGCTGGGCTTTGAGGGGTCACATACCAAGTGCTTAAAGTATTCGAAGATCTTATTTGATGTGTATCTGTGCTTTGAAAAAAATCGTACAAGTATTACGATTAAGTTAACATTTATTAAGTTTCAGATTGGCTAAAATAACATATGTTTTATTTTGTCAGGATTTGAGACTGTTTATTTTATGATTTCTTTTAACAAAAATTATGTTATTTTTATAAGTTTTTATGTTACTTCAACGATCGTATGTATGTTTTTCCAGTTCAAAATTTGTACTCGAACTTTAACTCACTTTCAGATATCCGACCGAGATTACATTTTACATACTGGCGCAAATCCGATGACAATCTAATATTATTATGATTTTCGGTGGTTACCATTTATACTTATTTTACAGGATAACGCAAAAAATTTCGAATAGATTACCGCCAAGAAGTTTAAGAAAAAGTTTTAGATTAGATAATACAAGACTGCGAAGATTGAATAATACAAGACTGCGATTGTTGGGTTTTTTAACTTTTTTGTATTTTTTAGCACAGAATCCGAAAATTACCTTAATTTTTAGCCATCATGTCAGGATATTTCGCAAATCATAAATTGCCAAAGTTAAAGAATAACAAAAATAGGATACTATAAAGTAGAGAAGATGGCTGTGTTTTTTAACTTTTGATAATTGATTTTTACGTACTTTCTAGCACTGAATCTGAAAATGACCTTCATTTTTAATCATCACGTTAGAATTTTTTTTGCAAATCGTATATGTGTAAGTTAAAATATAGCAAAAATCTCATCCTATAAAACATATGTAAAACTTTTATTATTTTATTTTATTTTATTTTATTTTATTTTATTCAATAATTTATTCAATATTTTTGCTTATCCTGGGATTCTTACAGCTAAACAGCTGAGTGGTCCTATGAGATGGGGGAGGAGGTTCAATTTTTAACTTTTAACTTTTTAACTTTGGAATTTGCCATTTGCGAAAAATCCTGATGTGATGGTTAAAAATGAAGGTCAATTTCGGATTCAGCGGTACAGAATACATAAGCATCAATTATTAAAAGCTAAAAAACATGACATAACCCAACTTTTGCAGGATAATAATATTTTAAAATTCGTATCATTTTGTAAAGAATTGAGACTGTTAATTTAGCATCATTTTATTTAACAAAAATTCTGTTTTTTTTCTTTCTTTTTAAACGTTTATTACAAATTGCATATTTTCCGTTAATATCTCAGAATGATTAAAGATTTCAAATATATATTGCAATGTTAATTTTACTTTCAACCATTTTTTTTTTTTTTTTTTTTTTTTTTTAATATATCTGACGAAATTGTATTTCGACTAAATTTGTGAATGACCCCCAATTTGCAGCAAAAAATGTGCTCCAACTTTAAACAGCTATTACTCAGTCAATTTTAATCGTAGAATAACGGGAGTTTTTTTGTCTTACTTGTCAGTGTAAAAGGAAAATTTTACTAAGTATAACTTATAGGATCGGGGGACCGTGTAAAAATTTAAATTTCGTAATTTTTTAAGAAATGTTTTTATTGACCCAAATCGCCTTTAAAATATTTCTTTACTTAATTTAAAATTTTTTTTATAATTGGAACTATATGTCTATGACTAACGGTTTAGGAATTAGCCACTGGACACCGTTGAGAGCTGACACCCTGTATAATAAATAGTATATAAAATATATATTAGAAAACCTATACATAATTTTGGAAAATTTTGTAGAAAAGTTCACACACCTTTAATTACTAATATGAAATTTTTAATTGCTGAATGTTTATTACAATATTATGATACTTTTTTATTAGCATACATTACAATTTCAACTTTTTAAAGATTTCGTACTACCGAAAATTACTTATTGTACACTGCTGATATTCCCACACACAATCGTGTCTGTTTTTGTATTTACGTTAAAGATTTGAAATAAGTTTTATGTTTGTTATTTTTAATGCTTTTCAGGCATTTTTAAATTATATAAAATTGTTTTATTTTAAGATCTTATATTTTATATAAATGGTAAGTTTCTTTTAGAATTGTTATCTGATTACAAAACTTTAGAAATAATAGTTAGTTGACTACCAACCTTTTGTGACAGCTTCAGTAGCTACAAGAATAAAATCACCCAGACTACAAATTTACATACACTCAAACTACTCCGCTCTCAAGGTTTCTATTTATTCTCATTTTCTCTTTAACTGGATAAAGTCCAAGAATTGCGTAAAACTTCTGTTTCTCATTCTGTTTTTATTTTCTGATGAAAAATCTCAGATGTATTATGTTTACAGTATAACATCCGAACAAAATTGGGCGTTAAAACATACAGATTGAATCTGTAGCATTTAAGATTGAACAACTGTGTGAGTTTAATATTTTTGACTTAGTTTCATAAGTCAAGCCGAAATTGATTTAAATACAATAATATTCAGTAGCGCATAAATTTATTTATTATTATTTTCGCATTTCGGGACAATTTTCCACATTACTAAAACGAATCCGGATTCAATTTTTTAGAACCTATGTAGTTTATTTTATCATTTTTTGAATAAAATTTGGTTTTTAAAAATTTCGTTGCTTATTTGTTATGCAAATTTTAGCATTTTTCATTTTTTGTCAATCGTAAAAGTCATCCGCTTTCAATAATTTACGATAATATAATACATTTTCTCTTCTGCGAATTTATTTCAAAATTTTTCCGCATTTTTTGTTTTATTTTTATAGTTTTTACACGTTTTGCGATGATTTTATTTTCATTTGGTAAAATGAATCCAGGCGCAATCTTTTAGCCCAATATAATACATTTTGTCATCTGCGATTCTTTAATTTTTTGCGAATTTTTCATGCAATTTTTACCTTTTTTTGTTTTTTCCCGTTTTCTTTTTTGGTTCCGCGGCGATTTTTTGATATTCGTGAATAGAATCCAGTTTCAACCTTTCATCCCAAACTATTGAATTTCGTATTGAATTTTGAAAGGGGAAAAAAACCTTTCGATAAATCTTGATAATGCTGTGATTAATTTCAAATTAGAATAAATCCGAATCGATTTTTATAGCAACGGGAATGACGATGTCTGAAATTTGAATTTAATCTTAATCGAAATCTAAGATCACAATTGTTCAAGGTTCGTTTGATTCAAGACCAATGAATTTGAGGTAGATGAAACTGTTCGAAATTTTCAAAAGAAATATTCGAGAAGACATTGGTCATCAAAACACCCGGAGGATAAGCTCTATATCCTGCCTTTTTTTTTTTTTTTTTTTTTTTTTTTTTTGGCGAGCTTTCTATGGCGTTAAATGTTTCGATGTGTTTGTTGCGATCTTCAGCATTTGTGTTTGCCTTTTTTTATTACTTGAATGCTACTAGTGGATAAGTAATAATTTTTGCAAACATATTTTTTTACAATTATTTTTTTTTAATTTATAATTTTCCAGGTTTTTTTTTTTTAATGATATTTTTCTGTAGTAATATTATGTAAATATATTTTGGGCATTTTTGTATGTTTTATGATTAGCATTAACCTTTATAATATAATATTATGTTTTAATTTTACATGTATAATAGATATATAAAATATGAAATATACAAAATAATAAAAATATATATCAGTATATAGTATTTATTTATATGTGTATATAATATGTATTTATATATGTATATCTATGTTGTATATATAACTCCATACATGTTATATATATAAATAATCCAAATATAATGCTTATAATATAAAAAATGCTTATGCTTATAAAAAATTATAAACCACTTTTTTCGGGCATCATGACAAATTTAGTAAGATGCTAGAACTTCCTTTTGGCGCGATTTTCGATTCCTCCGCCAAACGCGCCAACCAGAACAGAATATGGAACTCTACCAACACCCGGCACAGACGTTGACTGAAAATTTAAAGAAGTATGTTCCGCAAGCGACTCTGGGGATGTGAAACTTTAAAAATAAAGTGCCCTTGCATTTTAAAGCGCATTCATACATTGAAAAAGATACATTCCTACATTAGTACACGCTCTGAATGAAGATAATTGGACCGGAGAGTATTGATGTGTATACATAAAAAAAACCTGTATTATGTATTTTATAAATTCTTAACATATTTAAAAAAAACTTTCTTAACCCATTTATGCCTATAGCGTCCCGTTTTGAATTTTAATAATTCTTTTTAATTTTCTTCTTCTTTACAACATGAAAATTGTATGAAGTAATTGTCTATAAATGTATTTATCTATTACTGAGAGTTGACAGCATAAGATTGATATTTATTTGCTTAAATGAAGGCTTTTTTTCGGTGTTTATAGATTTTTCATTTTTCAAGATAGACGAAAAATAAATTTTTTAAATTTTCTTCTTCTTTACAACATGAAAATTGTATGAAGTAATTGTCTATAAATGTATTTATCTATTACTGAGAGTTGACAGCATAAGATTGATATTTATTTGCTTAAATGAAGGCTTTTTTTCAGTGTTTATAGATTTTTCCTTTTTCAAGATAGGGCGCAAGGCGAAAATGGGTATATATTTCTAATAGACACTTAGGGGGCAGTTATTCACGTAAAGCCCTTTTCAAGATGATTTTGAAACAAATTGTTTTTTAGCCTCAATTACGATTATTCTTAATTTATTATTAATAATACTTATAATGTTATTACTCTCTGTAAATAAATAAATATATTTTTTTAATAGTTCATAAAAATTCTAATTATAGTATATAATGTACAATTTAAAAGCTTAATTTATATAAATTTAGACAAAACATATAATTATGCAATTTTCCACAAATAGATATCCCCATATTTAGTACGTTTACATTTTATCAAATAAATATTATAGCGTAATTTTTTTAGTATTTTTCCAATTCCTTTTGCAACATTTTAAAGTGATTTTACCAACGAATTTGAGAACAAACAAATTCTGGCATAAATGGGTTAAGGTACAATATCGAACAATTTAGGGTATAAAAATGTACAATAATTTTTAGTTCTGTTTAATACAGAATGATGAAAAAACATAAAATCTTAGCAATATCTTCCTAACATTTTAAAAAATTGGGTTTTTTTTGCCATTTTTTTTAGCAAAATGTCATGTTTACCTACTCCAGACAGCGTACACCCAATTCAACTTATTCCAATTACCTTTTGTACTACATTACTACTATTACACTTACTGTGCACTGAACTAAGAGTTTTAGAATATCTTCAAAATTTACTGAAATATTTCAAAATATGCCAAAAAATAATTTTTTAATTAAAAATTACCATTTTATTTATATTCGAGTACCTTTAAAACAATTACATTATCACACACAGCTTAGATTCTAGTTCAGTACATAGTGAATAATATGGAAAGCATTCTGAAAAAATTTAACTGAAATATGTTTAAAACAATAACACATACTGGACAACTGCACCCTAAAATATTATATTTTAGGGTACTACAATACAGAACACTACAATACAGTCTTGATGTACTACAATCAAGAACGAAAATATACAATAACCTCTTTCGAGTAACCAAAGATTCTGAAAAGCGTTCCTTTACTTTTAAAAATCTTAGAAAACTCTTTATTTTTGAAATTTAAAGACGCATTTATAAAAATTAATTTTTATTAGCGGGCCGTCATTTTCGGAAACGTTTCTGAGTAGCTTTTACAGTGCAATAATCAGTTTTCTCAAATCAGAATATCACTGTTTCGGATGCTAACAATTCTCAGGTAAATATTTTGATATTCAGCAAAAGTGTTTAACTGACAAACATTTAAAATTAACAGCATTAACATTAATATGAAAATTATTTTGTTATAATTCCATTCACAAATTAAGTTATGTAGCCGGAAATGCTTACTTGAGAATGGATAGAAACCGAAAAACCGATTTTCCGGGTACAGAGAACTGATTAATGCATTGTAAAAGCTACTGGGAAACGTCTCCTAAAATTACGGGCAGCTAATAAAAATTTATTTTTGTAAAATCTTCTTTAAATTTTCAAAATAAATTATTTTCTGAGGTTTCTAAAGATAAAGGAATACTTTTCTGAATCTTGGGTGACTGAGAAGAGGTTATTATATATTTGCGTTTGTGACAATTGTACATTTTCGTAGATTAAGAAACATTCGTCTTTTTTTACTTTCTTCTATCTTTACAAGAAGAAAATATTGGATTCATAAAAGTATTCGAATTCCAGTTTTCGACGGATTTACACGTTTTAGGGATCAGATAACCCGAAAAACATGTTTTTACAAAATGTCTGCCTGTGAGTCTGTCTGTCTGTGTGATACAAATTTTGTGGGCACCCTATCTCAAGAACTAATGAACGGAACTTAATAAAAATTAATATTCAGGTAGTCCCTGATATAAATTGGAGCTGATTAGTTTTTGGTGTAAATCGCTCAAAAGGTGGCGCTGCTATACAGCATTTATCACGATTTCCACAATAGCTCAATCTGCAGAACTAATGTACGGATTTTCATCAAACTTCAGATTCAATTAGTCCATGACAGGAATTGACGTTTTATACATTTTGGTGTAAATCTCTCAGCAGGTGCGCTGCTATGCTGCATTTTTTGCGATTTCCGCAATAGTTCTATCTCAAGAACTAATGCTTGGATTTTCAACAAACTTGAGATTCATGTATACCTTGATATAAATTACTGCTGTTTATGTTTTGGTGCAAATCGCTCAACAGGTGGCGCTGCTATGCTGCATTTTTCAGAATTTCCACTATAGCTCTATCTCAATAACTAGTGCGCGAATTTTCATCAAACTTCAGATTCAGGTATAACTTGATATGAATTGGTGCTAAATTGAAGTAATTTCTTGTATTATTTAAATTATTTAATTGACGTGATTTATATAGAAAAAAGTTTTGCGATGACCACAACATACTAGTTTACAGTGTAATAATAAAAAGAAATTTGAAAATTTTCATCAAAACGGCCTTTTCAATGAAGATAGCTAGATATCTTAAGCGCACAACATTTTTAAATAAATAAAAATAGCTCAATATTAGAAATAGAAGGAAATTACACATTTCTTATACTTAAATAGGAACAAAAATAAAATTACCTAAACTTCAGATCTATTTTATTTTCATACTAAAAGTACTTTTGTTTTCTTTATTTTATCTCATAATGGATGGAATTAGGTAAAGATTTTCTCCGTCTCTCGTTCATTCTTTTTTCTCTGTTTGGAAAAAAAGTTTGACTGTAATTACAGGATAAAAATAGATTTCGAGATTTCGAAACATACATGTAATGAATATGTAGAATTAAAAATTAAAACGTGCCTGAGTTTAATTCTGTAATAGTTTAGTAAATCAAAATATCAATCAATGTAAAGATAATATTCAAACGCAAATTTATTAGACAATGATCTTTGTAATAAGTTTCAACGATGCTAATCGCCCGTTTTCTATTTTAAGTTAAATATGTTTTGAACCAGAAATTTTACTTAATCCATGAAATCAAAAAAGTACCATCGAAAAAGAAGACACATTTTATTAAATAAATATTCTGGTGCAAAATATGTTTACATAACTTGAAAAAAAAAGGTTGGCATTATGTATAAGATAAGTGCATTTGCTTTGGCATTCTGTGCCATTCAAATAATTTCAATCTTTGATTGCTTTAGGTTTTTTTTAATCACATATAAAAATCAAACGAAAAAAAAAAAAAGAAACAAGAAATAAGAAAATAATGAAAGGGAAAAAAGTTCTAGTTTAATATATATTTTTACTATCAAACAGATCCTAGCTTCATTCAAAGTTATTTTTTGAAGTGCTAAAACTTTTTATGAGTGCTTGAAAATCATCATGTCTTTTTCATCGACCACTCTATAATAGTTTCAATACAGTGAAGAATAGAATTAGATTAACTGAATAGTTACATTTCTCTTTTCGCTCGCGTTCCCTTCTACGTGGATAAGGTCCAGAAATTGAGAAAAGTTCTATCTCTGTTTCACATTTACTTCCACGTTTCTTTTTATAGGGAAGTTTGATTTCTACTTATTATATTTATGGCAGAATATCCTAGTAAGATTGGATGTTTAGATTCTTAAAATAAATATATAGTACTAAAAATGAAATAATTGCAACAGTTTAGTTTGTTATATTTACTTTTTTAAATCGAAACCATAATTAATTTAAAATCAATAGTACTAGAAATACAAATGTAAAATAACATTATACGTTTACATCTATACCGATTTTGTCAGGCATTACTTGTACCAAAAAAATGGTGTATCATGCTTATGTGTGTTTACCTTTTCAACAATTTTGTTTAGTTAAAAAATATATCATTCAAATGGTAAACTTATTGCATTCCAATGTTCAATTAAAAGTACATTTAAAAAAATTACTGGATATGTAATTAAAATTTTTAAAAAGTTAACAAAAATTTGCATTTAAAAGAAATCCCTACTACTTTTTTAAATATTTATATTTTTGCCCATTTTTTTTTAGATTTTCAAATATGTATTAACAAGACTGTGCATGAATTTTTAGATACATATAATATATTTAATATAAATTTTTTTCTGATATATATAGTGTAAGACGATGAAATCTAACACATCTTCATATACTTTTATTTAAAAAAAAAAAAAAAAAAAAAAAAAAAAACCTTAAGGCTAATTCCATACTCAGATATATCACATATATATTGAAGAACATGTACAAAAAAGTTTAAATCTGTACCTCAAATACAAAAAATGACTTAGCATTTTTAAAACATGTAAGTGAAGAAAATATGAACATGGAGAAAAAGTCATTTAAAGTTTTAATTTGTGTGAGTAATTGCGTTGCGGGTATTAACAAAATTTACAATATCTCGCGATACAATTTCTGTATGGGTAACAATGAGGTGTCAAAATATTCACAATTAGACAGGCTTTCATTTAATATTAAAAAAACAAAAATCAATTTTTTGATCAATTTTGAGGTAAACTGTCCCCTTAAACTCATTTAACAGTTTCATAATATAGTTCCTTAGATATATTTTGATTCAATATTTAAAAAACACATTCACTATTGTTTCATAGAATAAAGATGTCATTTCACATTTTAATAGTAAAAACAGTACTTTTGTGTTTAATAAAAATACAATATATTTACAAAAACATTACTCACATATGAGGCATTCTCATATATATATATATTTTAAGTCCCTGAATAATATTTTTTTTATTTTAGTACATACTCTTGTTTTTTTTTTTAATTATTATTTCTCATACTGAAAAACATCCGATTGCATGACTGCATAAAAATATTAACGAGATAAATAAGTTTTGGACGATGTTGGAGGTCCAAATATGCCACGAAATTACTATACCGTCCCGTGTCCCTGATGCTGATTTTTAAGTTTGGAGCTGTCTGTATACATTTTTTCATTAAAAGTAATTCGATGTATTTTTTTTTTTTAAACTGGGACTGTCGTTTTATATAAATATGTAGCAAAAAATTAACCTGCACACATTTTTACGGTTGTTATTATTTTTTTAACTTTGCCCCTGGGTTTTAGATTCCTTTAGTTCTTGCTAAAATTATACAGAAAATCACTTCAGATGCAGCCACAAAATTGTTTCTTAGGAAGAAGTATGCTAGAGAAAGAATGGCTAAAATTCTTTGACAGGAAATTCACTGCAGAATTTAAATCAGCATTTAAATATCAATTTCAAGCATCGTGGCTTTATTGGTTGTCTTACCGTCCCCAAGGTTTATTCATGCACTTTTCGTGGTAAATTAATTTTTTTTTAATTTAATCCAATGTAAATAACTGTTTCTAAAAATCAATGAATATTGTGGCTATCATTTAGTCTTAACATGATTTGCCTAAAAATAGGTGGTAATTTTCCTTACCGTCCTATCCTTACCATCCCTTTTTTTTTCCTTACCGTCCTTTTTTCCTTATACCGTCCCCTTTTTTTCCTTACCGTCCCTTCTTTAACACGCCTTTAAGACGATGTTATACCAAAATTTTGTACTAAAAATACTATATTGTGATTATTTCTTATTTGGAGATCCTGCAGGTACTATGATGAACATTCATTATAAGTAAAAATTTAGAAGAAAATAAAAAGTTATAGTGGTAAAATGGCAAGGAAAATTCAACTCGTAAGCTTAACTTAAACCTCAGTTAAATAAAAAAAGTTTCGCTGCTGACCATTTTATCTTTATTTTGAATCATTAAGGCATTCGTCTATCAGTTTAAAATGTAATTTTATTAAATTTAATTTCACCAGATGTTTATTCCTGAAAGTTAAAATTTTATGAGAATGCCTCATATACATTTTTGAAAAAAATATTATTTTAATTAAACACACATTTTTATTAAACACAAAAGTACTGTTTTTACTATTAAAATATGAAATGACATGTTTATTCTATAAAACAATAGTGAATGTATTTTTTAAATATTGAGTTAAAATTTATCTAAGATACTATATTATGAAACTGTTTAACGAGTTTAACACAGACAAGCATGATACCCCATTTTTTGGTACATGTAATGCCTGACAAAATCGGTATAAATGTAAACGTATAATATAATATAGGCATTAAAGTAAACAATTTTTATTCAATATTATTTGAGAAAAGTAAAATAACATGTTTTGTATGCTGTTTGTTACTCTGCAAAATCGTTTAAATTATTTCGATCAATAATTTTTTTTATATTTCAACGCATAAATAAAATTCTAACAAAAATTATATTTTAATATTATTTTCCCACGTTTCACGTATTAATCATTCAAATTAATTTTTTGAAATGACTGAAATTGATATTGATATACACTTGAAAATTTTTATGTGCTTTTAGCGACCATTGTATAACAGTTTAAATAGAATAAAGTATAAAATTAGCCAGGCTATAAATTTACATAGCACTTGAAGTAATCGAATACCAAATTTTCTACCTTTTCGAAATAAGCTAAAAGAAAAAAATTACATTTGTATTTCTGATTTATCTTTTATTTCTTTCAGTGGGAAATCTCACAGTTATAATGGAATATACGATTAAAATTGGACATTTAAATATTCAGCACGAATACAATGTTAAAAATTAAATAATTGCGTGAGTTTTGTTCGTTATAATTTGCTTTTCAGTTATGTGACCGATCCATAATTGATTTAAAGGCGATAATACTTAACACACAAACTTATTATACAGAGATTACATGTAAGATAAAATGTTTTGCTTTCCGTTTGTTTATCTTTTCAATCTGCCAAAGTATAGCTTCATAATTTATTTTGAATATCTGTGAAACAATTGTGAATTCTCCGCTTCATTTAAAGATAAGACTGATAAAGCGTATTTAATTTCGCTAGGGAAAACTTATCGTGCTCAGTCGGAATATAAAGAATATTAAATTAAATGTTAATGTTAAGAGAAATTTGTGTATTTCAGAGCATTTCTGAAAAAGAAACTATAAACTCAGGTAAAATGTGCCTCACATTAGTATTCATTACTCTTTTTTATATTTCGTGGATCAAATATCGTTGTTTTGTTTAGTAACAAATTGATTATTTAAAATAAGCCGTATTCAATTCTTTAAGACGTATATTTGGCTGGAATATTTTGTGTAAATAGAGTTAATGTTATATTTTAAAAATGTAAAATAAAAATTAAATCGAATTTTTAATAATATTAGAATTTATATGTTTTTCTAAATTTATATGAACACATCATATTTTAATTCCAGTGCAAAGAAATTAATTCAATGCAAAAGAAACAAATAATTGTGGCAGAAGTTGACTTTTTTATTGGTTATCCGTAATGTAGTAATTTTTCGAAATGTGGATTATAATTTTATAGCCCTTCATAAATGAGCATTTAGTTACTTAATACGTTCTAAATATATGAGTATGTTAATATTTGCTTTAATTGAAAAGCACCAAGGTTTAATTTTTTTTTAACGTTTATTTACAATTATAGAAAATTATTTTCCATAAATTTTTTTGTGAAATATTTCATGTGAATTTCTCTCCAGAATTTTCTTGATTTAAGTTTCATACATTCTCCCATCCTTCTAACTGTATTTAATATTAATACTCCAGACAAATTGTGTTCATTTACTTAAAATGACATATTTGTTGACAAACTCTGCTTACTATAAATACAGAAATAAAATTATAGACATTAAAACACCAATTTAGTGTTTCAAATTCCTAGTCGACTGTATCGAAATTTTCTAAAGTGCATGAGAGACACTTGCCCAGAAAATGGTAGCTGTGACGGTGACAGTTACAGTGCAATCCCATTAAATCAGGAACATGTGACTCAAAATTGCTTACCAAGAACACAAACCCCCCTCAGTGTTGGCTGCAATTCAGCACTTTGAATGAGCATCTATCTCTACATTTGCTTAGCAAATGAATTAATGTATCTCAACGCTTATGTTTTCCTTGCGCGAAAAATTTTGTGACGTGCATGTGTTGTAGTTGTTATCAATTCGAAGAAAATTTAACATTACAGATTATGCCAGTAAGACATAATTTTGGGATCTTGTAAACAAATCCTTAATAGCCGTAAAAAAAAAAAGAAAAAAAAAAGAAGGTAATTTATTATTTTAACTTTAACATAAATTTAGATTTTTAATACATACGAGTCGAAACCCGTCGAATTCGACGAATGAAAATCTTTAAAAGAACTGATTGGCTGAATTTATAAAAAAATAACTAAAATAATTACTATAATAAATCAATATTTATTAATTATATTTCCAAACTTGATGTTACGTTTGCCAGTTACAATTTTGCTTGTAAACATTCGCACTCTTAACTTGAAGTTCTAATCTGAGTGCCAGCGAAATCCAGAAATTTACTTTTACACGCATTCGTAGAAAAATATTTTATTTAGTTTTATCAAAGAAAATATTCATTTCATTTTTATTATGACATCATTGTCACCCGTGGAACTACTCTCTGATCTTACTCTGAGATGAGTGTCTCAATCTCAATATCAGCAGAATGCAAAAAATATTGAAATGTAACAGCTTTATGAGTAAAAATGCGTTATTTAAAATGGTGACGTCATTTTCTGGTCAAAAGTTTTAAAAAGATTATTTCTAATTGTAGCACGAAAATGGCATCCGTAATGATATGGCAATTCCCAATGTTTCCTTTCTCTCTTTAACGATGGAAATAAACCGACTGCCACCAATGTGAATAATTTCATAAAGGACTTAAATTAAAATTAAAATATAACAAGTAAGAAAAATCATACGTTAAACATAGATTATGAAACACTTTCTAACACTTCCTGAATGCTTTAACAAAACTTCGTTATTTAGGAAAATAAAGTATATAAGAGAACTAAGTAAACATTTTAGAAACTGCATAAAACATTTGAAAAACTGATTTCAGCAGTTACCGTTCATAGCAAATATGTATTCCAATTCTTTTGAACAGCCCTGTATTTGATCTGTAGTTTGATATATGTACTATAATATAATGGGGAAATTCAGTTTAGAAAGAAAACACATAACAGATTAAAATTTCACTTTCAGCAATTTAAACTAATAGATGGAAGCATACTTGTATACCTTTGTACAACAATACATTTGTACTTTGTATAACTTTGTACAGCCCTGTAGTTTACCTAGTACCTTTATGACACGCCACTATTTAGCTAAAATTTAATTCAAAGTAAAACACTATTAAAACTACTGGTATCACATTCCCAGAAATTTTCATTTATAGACGGCCATGTATCCAATTCTTTGCGTGACCCTGTATATCATTTTATCCATATTCTACAAACATTTCTTAGTAAACTAAATTGAGTTCAGCGTAAAAATGCATAACTTATTTAAAAACCACCTTTAAGCATTTTGCACTCATATCCAGTAACCATTACGAATTCTTTTGTATAGCCCTGTATATAAATTACAGCATTTATACACACCCTATACAATGCATAAATATAGTGAAACATAAAAGCCCATAACATAATTAAAAATGCATTTGAAGCAATCATCGTTACTGCACAGTACTTTGGATGCAATATAGTATCTGAAATCTTTTGTGTGTCCCTGTAAATGCTTTGCACTTCGTATCATACATGAAATAAGTTATAGTAAACCTTAGCGACATATATCAATTTCTTTATATATGAAATTGTTTAACATAATTAAAATACGCCTCAAGCAATTCCCTCTACCCCTATATCATTATGTGACGGAATTCTTTTGTGTGGCCCTGTAAATGACTAATAACTATTCTTTGCACCGTATATTATACAGAATGCATATTTCCTTGCACTTCAAAAATGTATATCAATTTTCTTATGTTTAAAAGCGTGTAACATCAATAAAAATCATTTGAAACGATTTTTTCCCATTGGCCGTAATGTAACGGAATACTTTTGACTGTCTCTGTAAATGAACTGAACATGCTACAAACTTCATTTGAAATAGGGAATGTGTTATGGTAAACGGCAATAAATCCAAAAATTTCAGGGCAATCCGAGTATATTTACGAGAGTTAGAGCGCGGACAGACGGACAGACAAACCGAAGTCATAAACACTTTTCAACTTTGTTGGAAAGTGTTAAAAACTGGATTATTTTAAAAAATAGCGACTGCGGGCACATCTAAAAATGAACAGCTTTCATTAAAAAAAAAAAAATTCTCAAAATCGGTTCAGTAAAAAGTTCGGGCTGATGACTAAAAAAACTGCCTGGTCTTTTAAATATATAGAATTTAATTTATCATATTTTCCGATATTTAAGAAGCTCTTTTGCTGTATATAAGATGCACCCCAAAATTTCACACTTGTTGAAAGAAAAACCATGAAAGTGAAATTATGCTAATTTGTATTTTTTTCCCTTAAAAATCTTTCGAATTTACATGTAAAAGTCGTTTTAATATTATGCTTGCTGCCTCCATTTTATTTAGTAATTTAACAGATACAACTCTTGTTACGTTACACTAATGTGTAATATTACACCAGTTATATCAGCTTAAATTACACCATTGAGTTAAATTACTCCATAAAATTGAAGGCAGCATGCTGCCACGATGGAGTAACCTTACATAATTTTGTTTACAGTGTATAAATTACTCTAGTCAATGCAACTAATTAATTTTTTTTCCTTCTTTTCTGTATTTTTAAATGAAGTACTGACAAATCCGTAAAATACATCAACACACATGGAAAATACCAAAGAGAGTGCGAAAAAAAGATCTATACATTTAATGTATAATATTAGCAACATTTTAAAACTCATCTTAAGGGTAAAATAGGGCATCTTATATACTTGAAAACATAGAAACTACCAAAGGAAGGGCCAAAACAACTGTACCATTTTATAAGACACAGCATGTTTAAGGCGCATTTTAAGAGTAAAATAGTGCGTCTTATCCACTTGAAAATATGGGAAATATCAAAGGGTGTGCGAAAAAAATCTATATCTTTAATGTATAAAACACGCATCATTTATAAGGCGCATTTAAAATATAAAATAGTGCGTCTTATGCACCCAAAAACCTGGGAAGTACCAAATGGAGGGTCGAAAAAAAATCTATACCTTTATTGCATAAAACACACGCCCATTTTAAGGATAAAATTATACGCGCCTGGAAATGTGATATAAAATAATTTTAGATTTTTTAAAATAAATTGTTAAAAATTTAGTTTTCATTTAAATACAACAAATGAAAATTAGCCAGAGCTAAATTACTAGTTTATTAAATTATTATTCGTGTATTCTTGGCAGACGTGGGTGCACCCGCGAAAGTGGTTTAAAAACTCAATTGTTCACCAGTTTGACAACTCCGTGTATAAGTTTATCCTCGATTCAATTTTTTCTCTATTGTCACTGCCCTATCAAAATATTTCAAAACGAAACTTCCCTTATGTAGGTCATTTTCAAAATCTGTCCATGTTTTGGAATAGCAAAATCAAATTTTTAGAAATAATCAGAAAGATTTAATCTTTTGTAATTAATTACCTTACCTCAAAAACATTAATATACAACCATCAGCAGAGACAAAAATTACTAATTTAATATTTTTAAAGTAATTTTTAAATTTTAATTAACTTGGAAATGAGAGAAGTGAGCACGGTAATGACATCTACGGTAATGACAAATTAAGCGAAATACTTTTATTTTATCCCAGGCATAAATGGCAGCCATTATATCTTCTGGCCCATACAATGATTTTCTATTTCTTATATAATAAAAGCAGATTAATAAATAAAAGTTCATTTAATTATCAATTAGAAGTGGGTACGGTAATGACGTAAAAAAAATACTCACCAAAACACTCAACTTCTTTGCTTGTTTTATTGAAACTATAAAATTATTTACTCTATTCACCTAAACCTGATAACAAGTTGACTTTTAAGGAGTATTTTTGCCTTCATAAAAAGGCATGTGCTGCCCTCTAAAAAATTCCATATGAACTTTTTGTCAGAAGCATGGCAATGACATCTCTGATTCTTGGGGCTCGGTTTAAAATAATTATTAAAAATTATAGATAAATTTAATTAATGAAAATAAATACTTTTTTAATTTGTAGCATCTTAATAAATAAAAATGTATTAAAAAATTATAACCATCTGTTTTAAGAAGAACTTAGTCAAATCTTCACCTAATAAATTGCTTGTTCGGGCAACCTACGGTAATGACATTTTGACTACAAAAGAATATATTTCTTATTTTAAATTTTTTTTATAAATAATAATATATCTGTAAATTATCATCAAAAAACATGATAGTTAAAATACAATAATTAAAATTATGTTATTTAACTATTTTTCTGTGCAAATGTGAAAGGACAGTAAAACACGACACTTTTTGAAAATCACCAATGTATGTATTTCTCCAATTCAGGGGGGGAGGGGGGGGGGTTCAATACAAAATAATTACTGTTTATGCAGATGTATGCAGTTGCATTTGTTATCAACTGTTTCATTAAAATTTCGACAACTAAAGAATATTCACGCAAAATGTATTCATTTAAGATCTTTTGTTTCTGGAATTAGAAGTCTTGCCGAGAATAAAAGAGCCTCATTTCAAAGATTAAAGAAGAGAAATGCGAATTTCTGGAAATGCCTTGCATTTTGCAGAAAAGTCATTTCACGAACGAGTGCATTTGATTCGTTTAATCTACACAAACCGCCCACTTTATTGATGTGTAAATCCAATGCAATTTCAAAGGCAGATGTCAGACATTTATTTTTATTAGTGCCAAACTTCACAGGTGTGCGGGGCAAACTGAGAATAGGTTCCTTTAAAGGCATTATTAAAATTAGGATATTTTTCTCACAGGAAAGTTGATGTCTTAGAATCTAAATTTGTAGGAAGTGTTATTCTTTGAAATATTTTTTCACCTTTTTCAAAGAGTTTATTTTCTTCTCTAATTATGATGTCGATTGATATTAATTCCTTACATAAAATGAGAAACAGTGTTTCAGAGCACTGAATTTCAAATTAAATCATTTTTCTTACAAGAAATTCGACATCTTAGAAGCTAACTAATTGGGAAGTGATATACCTTGAAGTAATTTTTATACCTTACAATTTATTTCTTTTTAAAAGTTTATTTGTTTGCCTATCTATGACGTTGATTGATATGAATTATTTTTATAAAATGTTTGACAAATGGAACAGTGTTTAAGAACAGTGAAATAGAAAGCAGAGCTTTTGAATGCATTATTAAAATTCAGACATTCTTCTTACAACAAATTCGATTTCTAACAATCTGTATAATGAAGAGGTGGTACACTTTGAAATAATTTTTTAATTTATCTCCTTTAAAAGGTTTTATTTCTTTCTACATTTATTATCATGTTTGATATTAATTCTTTACATAAAATTGGAAACAGTGTTTCAGAACAGTGGAACAGAAAATAGGCCCTTTCGAAGTGATTATTAAAACTAAGACATTCTTCTTACAAGAAATTGGATGTTTTAGAATCTTAATAATTGGGAAGCTGTATATTCTGAAATTAACTTTTAATTTATCGCTTTTTAAAAGTTTATTTGTTTTTCTAATTATGATGTTGTTTGATGTTGCTTCTTTATATAAAATATAACACAGTGTTTCTGAAATTCAACGTAGTTTGCAATATGAATTTAATGCTCTTTCTGACTTTAAAGCAATTGTAACAACTGTTAAGTATGATGATATGCGAGATTTTCTTAACATTGGGAACAAATGCGTTACAGGTCCGCAGATTGAACTTGGCGAAAAAAGACAAAATAGTTGGCAGTGAGCCGTTTTTTGTAGCAACCCAGATTTATGGCAACCATAGCTATTTTTCCAACTATCAAAAGTAAAAAAAAAAATCGCCATATTTTTTTTTAAATGCCGATTAAATTATTTTAGTCTTTAAAGTAACCGCCATGTTGGTTTGTTTATCTCGGAGTTTCAGATTGACGATCATTTGCAATGATTGATCATTTACAAAAACGGTATTTCGGAGTGTTTTGGGAAAAAATTGCCAAGTTCAATCTGTGGACCTATGACACATCTGTTCCTAACATTACGACTGACTAATTAAAGTTTAGCGTTAATTCTAGAAGGGAATGAATGTATTTGATTTGTTTAATTAGCGCAAACCATCCTCTTTATTGATTTATGAATCTGTTGCATTTTCAAAGACAGATGTCAGACATTTACTTTTATTCATACTAAACTTCACAGCTGTACGGGAAATACTGAAGATAAGCTCGACCGAATGCATTATTAAAATTAGATATTTTCCTAATATTAAATTTGATGTCTTAGTATCTACATAAAAGGAAAATGGGTTTCTTTGAAATAACCTTTATATTTTTAATTTGATTAAAGTGTTTTAAGCTCAGTATATCTCTAATCAATTATATTACCGTCAACCTTACTTTGGTCCTTGCGGGGGTTGCTTTGGTCCATCCCATAAAAAAAGTTTTTATTATTTGTATTGAACAAACAATACAAGATAATTCTGAGTTTTTGCCCTTGAAAAATATTTTATACCTTACTGTAGGGTATTTGAATAGTTTGGGGGTAATTTAAATTTTGTTAGTGGTAACACTGGATGTGTTTGTAAACAACTGTTTTCGTGTGTAGATTTTAATTCCCCAAACTTTCTATAGTAGGACAATCTGGATAAGAGATATAAATAATGTAAGTGTCAAAATATTACCTTTAGTAACCTGTAACCCATGTGTGATAATAGTTTTTCCTTTAACTTTTTATTTTGACAGAAAATGTTTACGCTTTCATAAAGCTAGCATGAAAATTAGTTTTTCGGGGCTTCTTTGTGCAGGCCTTTTTTTTTATCCGGAAGACATTTTTTTCAAATGTTACTCTAGCAAAATGTTATATTAATTATTTTTGCTCCAACTGCTGAGGATAACATGATGAAAATTTTTTCTCGTCTCTTTAATATTAACAATTGGTTTATTGTGCTTAAATGCTAAAAAAAACTTTTGTTTATCAAGTTTGCAGTGTTAATTAATTAGCAGATCACATTGCAAGGGTGTTTCAATATTCCAACATATGAAATGCATTCATTTTATATGAAAATAAGTGAATGGACCAAAGAAACCCCCAGCAGGGGCTACTTTGTTCCAAAACTTCAAAAATAGTTAAAAAATAAAAAAATAAAAAAATGCCTCTTTAAAACCATAGAGTTTGCTTCATTGTTTCATGCTAATTGCTTACAAATCAATTTCGACGTTGAAAAGTCAAATATTTTTTAAAAATGGAAATGTTAGTGGAACCAGGAAAAAGCAGCTCCGGTTTACGGTATTAGTTTTTTCCTCATTTGTCGCAATTTAAATTTGTAACATAGGCCCTTCTTCCAGACATCCATTCAGTTATTGTGAGATTCTTCCTACATTTAATATGGTAAAATGCGTTAGACCTGTTGATTACCCTTGCGTAAATACGGGTTAGGTCCCCTTAGAAAGACCCCCACGGAGGGCACTCCCCCTAGGGCCTATATCCCTCGTGCAGACAATCGGACGTCATAAAAACACCAACATCTGTTGATTACTTTATTCGCCAAGGCTCATAGAAAATGACGATATCCACTTTAGCGTCAAAATGTTTAGTTAAAATCAAATCACACAAGCTGCTTATCTCAAATAAAAATAAAACGCTAACAACTTTTGCTTCAACGCAATAGCTTTATTAGGTTTTATTTGACTTGGGATTATGGAACATTTCTCATTAGTCAGAATCACTTTCATTTAATGGGGAAAAATATTTGTTATATCTATTATACTCTTTGAAAAGTTTATGTAAACCTGCACGTATGGTATTAGATATTCATATTTTACGGAAGTATGCAAGATAAATATATGCAAATATAAATGTAAGGAAAAGATGAATGTAACTATGAAGATAATGTATTAAATA
The DNA here is from genome assembly GCA_963932465.1 of Maratus speciosus. NCBI lineage: Eukaryota > Metazoa > Arthropoda > Arachnida > Araneae > Salticidae > Maratus > Maratus speciosus. The sequence goes on from OZ010788.1 coordinate 85,921,719, forward strand.
TGGACTATTCAGCATGAAATTAGTATAGAAATATAGTTTATGTTAATTTAAACTATTCTGGCGCATAACTAAAATCTACCAATAAGAAAGGGGTTCTTTATTATTTTTCTTAACTGCTTGCATAAAAAACCCCCAATTAGAGTAATTATGAGAGAGATGGACCACATTTTTTCTTCGCGCTCTAAAAGCCATATATTTACATATATTTTACTTTTCGTAGTATATATGTATAGTGTATGACGTTTCTTAAAAATGTCCAAATGTAGAAGTTCATATCTTTAAAGGAATTTATTTTAATATTTTTTAAATTTTTACTATGAGGCCCATCTCACCCAGACTACTCCGGGTGAGATGGACCACAATAAACTATTGAAATAATTGCACATATATTAAATTCATAAAAGATTATTTTTAATACAATAAAATTAAATTAACCTATTTACAATTAAATTATTGAACATTAAGTTTACATGAAATTTTATTTGACCTTTTAATATATACCAATTATAATTAAATTTGTTTCTAGTAATATACTATGAGTTTAGATACACTGCTAAAAAAAATTAGGGGAGTACGTGGTTTTAACAAAATTAAGCAAATATTTACAGCGATAAGTAAAGTAAAATAAAACATCCATAATTTAAAGTGCTGTAGAAAACAGATAAAGAAAACTTCACATGTAAATTAAAGTTTGTGAAGTCAAAAACTAGAAAAAGGAGATAAGTGCAGAAATCGGGATTTTGCAAAAAACGTCTGTTTCACCGCCTCAGTTGTAAAATTCAATTGCTCAGCTTGTGTTTTGAGAAAAGGTGGCTTGAAAATGTCACAACAACATGATTTACCGCAATCCATGGCTTGGCGTGTTATCGTGACTGTTGAATTTGGGGAAACACAACGAAGTGTAGTGGATGCTGTTGGAGTCGCAAGAAGTGTTCTTGAAAGGCTGTGGAATCGATTCCAAGACACATGGAATGGTAGTCATCGACAAGTGCAAGGTCAAAAATGTGCTAACACAGAAACTGATGACCCATATATCCTGTTAACAGCTCGTCGAGACGGAACGGGCAATGCTACTCAGCTGCAAACACAGATGTTCTTGGTACAGGAGGAAGGGTGGCCAGCCAAACAGTCCGAAATAGGCTTCACCAGGGTGGTCTCTATGCACGTAAGCCAATGGTCTGCATTCCGTTGACCTCAAGCCACTGAGCAGCCCAAAGAAGGTGGGGAACTGAACATCGGGTTTGGAGGCAACGTTGTTGGAGTCAAATTCTGTTTACAGACGAGTCCCTATTCAGTCTGGATGTGACATCTGATGTGTTTTGGCATGGAGAGAAAGAGGCACTCAAAATAATCCCACATTCGTTCGTGAAAGATTACATTACAGACGAGGTGGGTTGATGCTATTAGCTGGAATCAGCATAGGTGGATGTACGGGCCAGAAAACATTCGGAATGGCACTTTGACGGTCCGAAGTAATACAGACGAGATACTGAGACCTCATGTCGTATTTTATGTTGCAGTAATTAGCTATTTCTTTTTTTCCATACATGTTAATGCCAGACTTCATACAGTTCGTCTTGTGGAAAACATGCTTGAAGCTAGAACAATACAGCGTATGAAATGACCAGCACTGCTCTCCTGACCTAAATACGATCGAGCATGTTTTGGACATACTCAGACGACGCATTGCTGCGAAATCGAGGCCTCCTTTTACTGTCCGGGTCTTGCAATTCTTGAGATTGCAATTCTTGAGCAGAGGAAAAGTATTCCCCAAAGTCTTATCGATAACCTCATCGCATCCATGAAAAACAGATGTGCAGCAGTCTTAGCTGTTCGAGGAGACCGCACGCCGTATTAAAATCTTGCATCATTTCTAAACAATACTTTTTTTTTATCATTTACATGAAACCAATTGTTGCCCTAAACCATCTCTTAATGTTCTTTTCATCTTTTTAAAGAATAAAAGCTCTCTTACAATTTTTTTGCGTCTTTTCTTTTGTATTGCGCATTGATACACGTGTACTATCCATTTTAGTACACGGCTACCATACATGGCTGTCTTGCACTGTTCTCTTCACTTTTTTGCTTGCTCCCTAATTTTTTTGAGCAGTGTAGTTTTGCAGCAATTTCTTTCTTGCTATTTAATTTCTTCCCACATTTATCGCATGTTACTTTAAACTGTGTACGTCTTTTATGAAGCCAACGCAAACAAGAAACACACTGTGTCCAATCTACTTTTTTGTTTCGTTTCATTTTAATTTTCGTCGCATCTCACACGTTCGTTTTCGTTCCAATTTTCTAAATAGTCATGATCGTGATCACACATTTCTTGAATGTTTATATCCATGTCAGAGACGAACCTTTTCTACTGCAGGTAGTCGGAATTTTCCGAAAACAGAAAAATACAATCCCTTCGTAGTTTAAATTCAGCTCTTTAAAAAGTTAAATTTGAAATTCAAGATTGCATGGCCCATCCCTCCCGCCATAAAACCTGGTCCATCTCTCCTGTCTACACATGGTCCATCTCTACCGATCGCCTAGTTGAGAAATATAACCCAACCCGACTCTACACTGTAGATATTACGTTGCCATTTTAGGTTATTTAGAAGCCTAAGTGTCCCCCCCATCATTAAAACTACACAAATCATTGAGCTAAACAAAAACATTTAAACGAATAACTGAAAAAAATATTTGAGGTACCAAAAGCAATAGTGATTTTTAGCTGAAAAAATATTATGTTTTTTGATAGAAAAAATTGCACGTGATACAAAATATCTTTAACAGTCTAAGATAGTTGCATCATCTGTGGGACGCCGCATTAACGAAATATTTTTCTGGTCCATCTCACCCTATGGTCCATTTTTCCCGTAGTTACCCTATATATATTGTTTACACTCATCCTCAACATAAAATAATCTTTTAATCTGCTAAGTTATTTGCATTCTTCTTGAAATAGATTAATTTGTATTTTAAATAAACCGCCTTTTTAGTGCAATTTAACAAGAGAAATTCTTCCTTTCAGCTGAACTCGCGGAAGAAATCATTTATAACGAAATTCTTTCTGCACTCGGTGTGGAAAAATGCGTTAGGCACGTTGATTACCTTATTCATCAGTACAACAGACCCATAGAAAACGGTGATACCCACTTTAGCGGCAAAATGTTTAGTTACGCCAAATCATTAACGTCCACTGACAAGCGGCATTGTTACATCATTACGTGAAACAGCTGGAGCACATTCGGTCTTCTCTTTTAAACAAATCGATAAGGCCCGGAACTAAAATCATAGCAAAGCATTTGTTCGTTAAAATAAAATGAATATTTTAAACGTTCAATGACACAGTAAAAATTTAAAGTAGCTTAAATTTTATGTCTGCTGATGTTTAAAAAGCGATGTCGGAAATTACATGATAGGAAAAGACAAATTATTTAGTTTCACTTTTTTTTGTATTAGGTTGAGCAAAAAGTTCTGGGAAATTTTTAATCTAATAGTTACCAGAATTTGTATCGTATATATTAGTACTAGTGGTATATTTATAATAGGAGTTCAGGAATTCGATTATGGCCTCTTTCGATCAATACAACACTTTTTTCAAGGGCCGTTGATTTGAATCCTTTAATGAAGTTGAAGAAGCATGTCAAGAGTTTTTTGATTCGAAGGAGCCGCCATGGTTCTTCCAGCAAACCCGGAATATGGCAGAACGATGGCATAAAGTCGTGGACTATGATGGTCTCTACTTTGAGAACAGTCTTTGTTGCTTTTGTTGTTAATTTGCGCATAACAACGCAACTTTCACAAATTTCTCAGAACTTTTTGCTCAACTTATAGTAATATGAGTTTCGGACAATAATAATAATAATTATTATTTTTTAACCGTTATGAACTTTTTAAAAGATTTATAGCTTTTTTCGTTTTCATTGCACTGTTTAGAAAAAAAAAAATGCAATAAAAGTGAAATTTAATGGGCAGGTGTTGCCCCCGTCAATGTGACATCAGCATTACTCATGGACAGTGTTTCGTTTTATATTATAGACAGATACATAACTAAAATCCCAGTTGGATTGCTTTTAGACACTATTATTAAGCGTAAGGAAAATCACCTAAACGTTTAATTTAAGATAAAGGATATTTTAAAAACCTTAAAGATTTAAACCTTTTGTTAAATGCAATTAAAAATTGTTTGTGTATATCACAACATACAATGAATTTTTACAATGGATTTATTTACTAAAAACAGAGAAGTACCGGAGCTGGGCTCCGGCGCAAATTAAGCCCTGATAGTAAGTAAACTTTGTTTCATCTGCTTCAGATTTTGGTTTACAAATAAATATGAAATTGTATCAGAAACTGTTAAAAAAAAATAGCGTGACTTTTGAGTGGCCGTTGTTCAGAATTCCTTATTTAGAGGTTCGTACTAATGTTAATGCTATGGAATGTGTTTGGTTCCATCAATATGTGGCCGGTATTCGGAGGTTGTCGTTCTTTAGAGGTGACCGTTCAAGGAGGTTTCACTGTATTATAAATGGACACAGTTGAAATAGTCATGGTCTTTTATTAAATAGAAACTCGCTGAAATACTTTATCCTTCTTCAATTAAATATGCTTCGACACAGGTTGGTATAACGAAATATTTTTAAGGTTTTTTAAATATCTTTTGTTTTTAATTAAGTGGTTAGGTGAATTTCCTTATGTCTAATAATAATGTCTAAAATCGATCGAACTGCGATTTTAATTGTATCTATCTATAATATAAAATCAAACCCTGTCCATGAATAACGCTGATGTCATATTGACGGTGGCAACATCTGACCATTAAAATTTCCTTTTATTACATTTTTTTTTAATTTCTAAGCAGCGCAAAATTTCACTTTTTTACACCGTCGAATTGGAGAACAAATGTTTCTTCAAATGCAGTTTGTTTGAACACTGTATCTTAATATACTGATTTTTTTTATGGTTTTTAAAATAATTTTCAAGCATGATTTTTTTTTTAAATTTTTTATCGCGTGCAGCTCGAATACGAAAGATTAATTCTTTTTTAATTAAACTAATCAAAATAGCACAACATTTGTTTACTGCTAATAGGGTGACGGAACCAGTAGTTGATCAAATAAGGTCGGTGCTACGGGATTTTTATAATATTTCCTTTCTTTTAAATTTTAGAAGAAAACTAACATGATTGCTACAACCCTTAATGAATAACCTATAATGGGCAAAAATGAAATCTACTGAAATTAAATAGCAACAAAATTATAAGTAAATAGTTTCTTTAATTGCCATTTACCCAGTAGTTAATCAATCGAAGAAATCAGTCGAAAATTCAAAAATTAATGTTTGAAATGTCATGCTTAAGCTGTGATTAACAATAATTCATATAAAACTATTATTTGAAATAAGCAAGATGGAAGTGGATTTATTAACTTAGCGTAATGGTCTCCTACGAATCAAAAACTAAATTTTTACATTTTCTAATTAAAAAAAAATCATAAAATGGCTCCTCTTACAACAGGCAATTGACAACAATGTGACAACAGGTGCTCTAACATTCAAACAAGAATACTATGTCTAGTGCCAGGTGTAAAAATCATTTCCGCCTGAAATGGTGCAATATTTCAAAAATTTCATCAACTACTGGAGGGGTACCAACTACTGGAGCAGTCACCCTATATTCCATAATTAAATTAACACTCCTACGAAAAAAAAATGAATAAAAATAAAAATAAATAGCATAAATATAGTATACATTTAACACATATTTAAACGAACTAAGTGCTTAAACAATTGAAAATACCAGAATCCAAAAGTCTTCTGTAAATAGGGAAATCTTTGGTTATTTCTTCGTCTATTATCTCCTGACATACGGCTTATACGAATGTATCCTTTTTAATAAGTTTCAAAACTTTTTTTGAATACATTATTGAGGTTTTTCATATCAAATTTGCTTTTTTTATAGGGAATAATCTAAAAAAGTTTGTTAAATGTAAAAAATCTGTTAGGGTCTTCAATTTTTTTAAAAATTTGTTTTCATCTATGTTATGCAATCCGGGAATCCCGGGCTAGCCCCCTTGTTGTAACTAATTAACGCAATTTTGTGTAATTTACATCCGAATTGAATTGTTGAAATGATTAAATTTTCATTGCTAAATTATGTTGAATAAAAACATTATAATTTTTTATGCCAATGTATGCCTATTTTTGAAAATTGAATATAAATACTGTTCAATTCTGATAGCTGTATTTGCGACCCTAATGCCCTAGTAAACAATTTTTACCTATACACAGTGTTTGTTTGAACGATAATTAAAATCTCTTTTCTATTGCTAGCACATTTTCACAACTCACTTGGATTTCAGTCAAAAAGATTATTTTTTATTAGGGTTTCGTTCATCTGACGAAACCAAACCCTATTCGTCTCGCTCCTCTGTCTGTCTGTCTGTCTGTCCGTCACGGAGCCCGTTCTCAGAAACTATATATGTTTGAGACTTGAAATTTTGCATACTTATAGCTGAACACCTCACATCAAACGACAAATCGTAAAATTTTGAAAAAGTCTTGTATTTAATCCTCTGGGCTCCAACTTGTGTATTTTAATCTTTTTGTTCTAACTGAGCCCCTAATTAAGTTGAAGGCTTAAAATTTTGCATACTTATAGCTGAACACCTCACATCAAACGACAAATAATAAAATTTTGAAAAAGTTTTATATCTAACACTCTGGGCTCTAACTTGTGTATTTTAAGCTTTTTGTTCTAACTGAGTCCCTAATTAAGTTGAAGACTTAAAATTTTCCATACTTATAGCTGAGCACCTCACATCAAACGACACATCATAAAATTCTGGAAAAGTCTTATATTTAACCGTCTGGGGTCTAACTTGTGTATTTTAAGCTTTTTGTTGTAACTGACCCCCTAATTAAATTTAAGACTTGAAATTTTGCATACTTATAACTGAACACCTCACATCAAACGACAAATTATAAAATGTTGAAAAAGTCTTATATTTAATCCTCTGGACTCTAACTTGTGTATTTTAAGCTTTTTTTTCTAACTGAGCCCCTATTTAAGTTGAAGACGTGAAATTTTGCATTCTTATACCAAAATACTTGCGATCACACACAAAAATCATAAAATTTTCAAAAAATCTTATATTATTTACCCATCTGGACTCTGACTTGTATATTTTAAGCAATTTTCTAACCTCCCCTCATTGGACCCATTGGATGCTTTTCTAACTTTTGCCGACACCCCTTTGACTACTCTTTCATATTATGTACATAGCCTTACATATTTCAGTTCAACTTTTTACCGCCAGGTGGTGCCTACCTATCTCGGTTGCTATGGGCTCGATCCTCTCGACTAATATGTCTACGGATAGGTTGTAAAACAGAGTTTCATTCAGATAGAAGTTTGGGTAGAATAGAGTGCGCCCTCTGGTTGCGAAATGTGGAACTAACAGATTTCGCAAAAGGGTAAAGTGTATTGAAAGGAATATTAAACGAAACCCTTTGTGCGATCTGTGATCACAGTTACCCACACTTGTTCCATAATTAGTTTAAATTAATTAAAAAATATAAATTACGCTATCACCATATTTTTAATCTTAATATCAAATCATATAAATAAGAGAAAAGAAAAAGTAATTTTCGGTATAAATCTTGAACGAAAAAAAAAAAAAATATTTTGGTGTCTCTGCAAGATATTTCAAAGAAATCCATAAGAAGAGGAAAAATGTAATGAAAAAATAAGATAACTAATATATTTTTTGAATATTTTGTTTGAAAGATAATAGAATAAGTTATGTGTATCTTCTGAAAACATTGCGTTATTAGATGAAAAACAAAAACTTGGAGTTTCGAAGAAAGTTTAAATTAAATTGTGTTGAAATTTCTGTTTCCTAATTCTTTTTTCTTATTTCTTTCTTCTATGGCTAAAAAGCCTGGAAGAAAGTTGGAATTTCCAATATTTTTAAAAATAAATTCGAAGATGTTTTAGAAAAAATAAAAGCATGCAATAACTTAAAAGTAACTGAAATATATAGCATCTTACGTATAATTGAATTTTTGCTTTACTGGTTTTTCTTGACTACATTTTACTTTCTGTTATATAGAAAGAATAAAAGACCTGTTTGATTTATGGTTTTGCATATATAATGTGAACATGCAATATATTTTTAAAAATAATACAATAAAAAAAGGCGTTCTAATATTTTTTTTAAGTGTTATGTCATGGAATTTATCAGATTAGAAATCTGTGATTCATGATCTAGTAACATGTATAATGAACTATGACGTATGCAGAAAAATCCACATGAACTCTAAAACTTCATAAAAGTGAACAAAAATTGATTTAGGGAAGTGCGACCTACCATAAAAGCAATGTGTGACATATATTCTTCCACTTTCAATTCGTCACACGTGAAGATATATATTTATATCGTTGATTGATATGCTGCCACTACAGGTAAATCACTTCACTAAGATTCTTCAAATGAATATTAAATTTAAAATTTCTTGACGGCACGCAACATTTACAACAATTATATAAAACGCAATATTTCCGTTTGCAGGCAAGGATATAGCAGATTCCGCACATGTTAAATTACACTTCGGGATACTATCAACGCTGTAGGTAATAACATTATGGCACATTTTCCCCGCCTCTCTTGGACGTACACAGCAAGGCTTATCCAATACTACGAATGCACTGGTCTATCCGAAATCTCCGCACAAACTTTGGCTTCTCCTACAAAACGCTTCACTTAAAAAAAAAATAAATAAATAAATAAATAAATAAATAAATAAAAATAAACGCAGTATTCTCAAAGGACCACCAACTTCTTCCAACTCTAATACGATTATCTCCCTCTGTCTCTTTTACATTTTTTACTACGCCTTTTCTTTTCCAATCTGTGGGGGTCTTTCCTTCCATATTCACGGGACAACCCCGCGTGCCACTGTTGACTTCTTGTCCCGTGACTATCCATGAACCCTGATTATCTTAGCTCATAAACCCTTCCTTCTATTGCTAAGTACGTTCCTATCGTACCACCCACCTTCCAATAGACAATAACCCCTTTCTGGAATTTCCTTTCATATCACTCATTTCAATCTCGTAGATAAGAAAATGTGTCTATAACTCAAGTACGTAGACATATCATATAATTTAATGAATAAAGAAAACAAAGTTAATTAAACAGTAATTTACATTAAACATACGCCTCATTCAAGTGAGAATCCAGATATAATGTGATAGACCGGGAGCCGGCAGCACAGGCAATCAACTCATCGAGTTCACGGATGAAATTCTAGGATTAGCTAAATCTTGATTCGCATATTAAAATGCAACCAGTCTGCCAAGTCATATCTTGGTAGAAAACACCGGAAAACCCGATTTTAGCTGTAGACTTGTAGGTTTACCATTGTGTTTTCCTGCTCCCATTCCTATAATTTCATACCTTTTGGTGCAGGAAAACACAATGTTAAACCTACCAGTCAGCCGCTAAAATCGGGTTTTCAGTTGTTTTCCACCAAGATATGACTTGGCAGACCGACTGCGTTTTAACATGTGAATCAAGATTTAACTATCCTAGAATTTCATCCGTGAACTCGATGAGGTGATTGTCTGCGCTGCCGGCTCCCGGTCGCTTTTTCAAGAAGGCTCACGTTTTCAGCACCAGCCTTGGCGAGTTGGCGAAAGCGAGAGCGTTCAGCCAGCTCTAACGCCAATCGTCGTCTTGTGTTTTGTTTTGAACCGAAATGGCGGAAGACGAACTAGCATATTTTAGAATAACAGTCCTACCTAAATTAAAGAAATATTTTCAGTTATGTGTTCTAGATGAAAAGAAATCTTCTTCGAAAGAAATTGTATTACGAATTCTAATACTCTGTTTTATCGAAGGCCTTTATTACTTTTGATGATATAGACTAAAATTTTGATTATTTGAACCCCTCAAAAATCTAAATTTTCATTCAATTGAGCATTATTAATTCCATACCTCTTAAACAAAAACTCATTACCTTCATATACTTAGATGTTTGATTACATATAAAGATGGATTTATGGGGATCATGAATTAATGCAGTTTCAGTGCATTTTGATGTATATAAACACAGATTTAAAAAAATACCTGTGGCAGAAAATTACTATATTTTCTGCGATGAACTTATATAATTAATTTAATACCAAATCATTCTGCAGAAACAGCCCCCAAAGTCGAGTGAAAATAGGCCAAACCAAGAAAGAAAGAAAGAAAAAAAACCTTTCACACCCCCAAACAGGATGTTTAGAAATTGCCTTTTTAATGTGAGATGAAATTCTTAAGGGGAGGTGGGGTAGAAGGAAGATTGAATGACTATCTGTTGTTACTTCAAAGTAACAAATAAAATCATTAGAGAAATTTTTTAACTGTATACGATAGTAAGGGGCTATAGATTTAAATAGTTAAATTTATCAATTAACAAATAGAAAAAACAAACAAAAAAATTAAAAACTTGGAATATTTAACTTTTTTTTTGGGGGGGGGGGGGGAGCAGAATTTGAATAATTGATCTTTTACTTATAGTTACTTCAAAGTAATAAATAGGACAGAAAATTTAAAAAACTGTAAAGAATTAAAAAAATATATGAAAGCGTGTGCACAAAAAGTTAATCCTTATTATTATTTTTTAAATCTTTCATTCTATTTGTTTCCTTATTTTTTTATGGTAAATTATTTATTTGTTATTTAAAAATCAACAGATAGAGCAAAACAGTAAACTTTATGCACTGCTATGGATAAGCGAAGGAATAGTTAACATTTCAGACACAATTTTAACTAATCTTTTCTGCAAGGCAACAATGAATTTTAAATGGGCAAAAAATAGTGTGATAGAGAGGGGGGGGGGGAGAAAATTCGAAATGGGAGGTTGCCTCAGACGATTGAGCATTATTTTATTGCCACTTCAACTTAATAAATAGAGCAATATGTGTGCAGAATGACGAAATATAAAGTGTGTGTTTGTGTGTGTGTGTGGGGGGGGGTTCATTCGAGAGAAGAATTTATATGATTTATTCAAATATGACGAATTATTTTTAAATAATAAATAAAACAACTAAGGCGAAATAATATTTATAAATATGGCAAAAATTTTAAAATAAAAAACTGAAGAATTTTAAAGATTTTTAATTTTGTGCACTAGGGACAGACCAATGTCTTTTTCATAAAAACTCAAATAATGATAAAATTTTAACAATATTAAAATGTAATAGTATTTGATTTAATTGCATGCATCAACTTGCAATTATTTTAGCTCTTAGATTTAATTGCAGGATACGGCTAAATAATTTATGCTTTATCGTTCAATCTAATTATAATCGAATTGATTTTAGTTTCAACTTCCTATTAACTTCTTATCGCAATTAAATTAAAAACAATTAATTTTTAATGAATTATTTCAGTGAAAATGTGTTTTATTAATGCAATCAACACGTCACACAATTTTGCCGCTTAATAATAAAAAAAAAAACTAAATTAATTCAGTAATAATACTAATAAAACTATGTTCAATTGTGTCATTAAAACATGATCAATACAATTATATTTATTAAAGAAAATTTTTACGTCTGTTTTTAAAATACGTTCTCAATTTCTTCGAACATATAGCAAATTAATGAAATAAATGAATATTACAGAACTGAAAAAAATAACTTATGTTTGAATTATATATATTTGTGAAATTAAAAGTTATTTTATTCCGAAAAAGATCTTTGTTTTAAGCAAGGTTCTAATTGCAAACCACGGTGAAATAACATTTCGTCTAGCTTTTTACATTTGCGGAAAAAACAAATGAAAAAAAGCACATCTCTTCCTCTCAGCAAAGGAATGGGGTTGCTGTTCGCTACGCGTACGACGTCACGAACAAAAAAGGGTGCGTAACGTTGAATTCATCCCCGCGCCAACCCTTATTACTCTGGCGATAAGGTGCTCAAAACGTGAGCCTTCTTGAAAAAGCCTCCCGGTCTATGAGGATGCGTTTCTTTTCTGGAAAAATGTTGTAGTCACGAAGTAAAAGAGGAGAACAACCACGGAGTAAAAAACCTCTTTTACTTCGTGGTTGTAGTTTAAAAAATCACTGGTAAAGGGAATTAAAGCTTATTCAGAAGTATTTAAATGAAGATGATTATAAAAGAATTGACTACTCAGTAGATCACTTTTTTGATTCCATATTAAGTATTATGTGTGTTACTGAATGAATGTCATTTTCAAGATACGTACATTTCTATCCGTTTCCGTTTATGAAACCAGCTTAGCTAAAAAAGCTAGATCTATCATTGATAACATTCACGCAGTAACTCTTTCTACACATCGTTTAACCCTTTCAGCCCCATACATTGCCTGTTTATTCTAAAATTTTGAAATTCTTAAAATAGGTTGATTTTATGCTCAATAAAAGAAATAATTAAAAAAAATTTTTTTTTCATTTTTTAATTAAAATTTAAATAATAATAAAAATAATAAATTATAAATTATAAATTAAATAATAAATAAAATTTAATAAAATATTTATATAAACTAGACAAAATAAATTATTAAAGCATATTTTAATACATTATTTATATATATAAAAGCCGTTCTCTGTGTTTATGTCCTTTATACAAATCTTTAATTTTTGACCGATTTGCACGAAACTTGCTGTACATAGGCTTTAGAATGTGGAATAGATCCCTGTCACCTTTAAAAAATCATCAGACCAATATTTATCCCTTTTTTCTAACATCTTTCATAATTTAACATTATAGAAATATCTCATTTTAAATTTTTAAATTCAATAGCTTCTTTCTTGTTGCCACACATCTAAAAAACTGCTCAATAATTTAAAAAAAATTGATAACTCGAGTACTTTGTTTTATTAGCCAATAAAAATTCAGACTCGAATGCTATATTTTTACATTTTTGAAATCGACGTCATTTTAATCAGAAAATGCACATTTTTCATATATTTCTGTAAAAACTTTAACTAAGCATGTTTTAAAATGACCTTAGAAGTACTTTAGTTGAATGTTAAAAAATCTATTTTAATGAAGTCGTTTCAATATCAAGAATCAAATAAGGAAAAAGATAATAGTAAAAAAAAAATCGTTTGCTAGATATGACGTCGATGTCATCAATATAATTTCAAACTGGCTCTAAAAACTGGATGCTACAATTTATTCGCTATTTCTTTGTAATCTTTAATTATATCATTTAGATAAATGTTTTAATACCTGAAATGCAGTGATAACATTCTACGATTTGTATCGAATACGGTTATATAAAATACGATTTTTGTACGATTTACATTAAATAGAAATTATAGCTACTATTTTTTAGGGTAAGCTTTTTTTCTTTTTTAAACAAAATTTCATGACTCACAGACTTTTTTGTTAGACGTTGAAATGATGGGATGCATGATGTTTAGGGATCAAATTGCAGTAAAAGCGTAATTTATGGTACGGTTAGGTTGTTGCCACCAACAATATGGTGCTAGGCGTTACTCATAGATATGTCTTTTCTTCATAATATTGCATTAATAGCAAACGGATATATCTTTCTGAATTGGGTTACAGGTATATTTAAAAATATATCCGTGATTGAAAATTAATTTAAAATGGATAAACAATCCGTAAATTGATTTAAGTTTTTCAAAAAAATTACTGAAAGTACTTTTTGTATTCTATTATATTTTGGAATAATCAAATGTGCGATGTTTAAAGGTCAAATTGCAGTAAAAGTTAAATTTATGGTTGGGTTAGGTTGTTGCCACCAACAATATGATGCTAGAGTTACTCATAGTTCATCAATGTCTTTGCTTTATAATATTGCATTAAGAGCAAACAGGTATATCTTTCGTAATTGGGCTGCATGTAGGGATGATATTTCCACGTTTTTGCACACCGGTATATTCTTAAAGAAAATGTTGTTCTGTTAAATCAAGAGAGTGTCCCGATTAAATGAAATATCATTTACTCTAACAAAATACTGGTGTGAAAAAATGCGGAAATCTTATCCCTGGCTGCATGCAAATCAAAAATATCCATGATTGAAAATTACTTTAAAATCCATTCACATGAAAAAATTGAGATACAATTTTCAAATAAATTTCCTTTGACAGAAGCTTTTTCTATTCGACAGTGTGAAAAACGAAATTGTATGATGATCATCAGTTAAAAAAATGTTAGTAAAGTCAAAATTTATGGGTTAGGTCATTTGCATCATCAGTATAATGTCACAATTGGCATTGTGTTTGTAGTTTATATATATATATTCTGAAGATGACTCAATAAAAGAGTCGAAACATGTAAATTTTTAATATTTTTAATGTTTTCTTATTACTTAAATGAAGCTTTTAAAGCAAATAATTGTACTTTAATATATGTTATGACATTTGTTTGGAATATACATTATTATGGTATAGTTAATAGTAGACGCAATTAAAACTATTTTACTTATATTTCTTATCGGTCTTTTAACGATTCGTGGACGGTAATGCACCAATCTCAGTTATTGTCACTGCCGTATTATTTCATTTTAATGTATTTTACCCGGGAGGACCATTATTATTGACACGAGCGAAGCCGGGTAGATCTGCTAGTAAAAAAATAGAAACATTTATGAATTATAAAGTCTATATAAAAGAATGTTATCCATGTCTCTTTTTGCGAAATGAACTGAATCTCATATCAGAAATATTAAAATCATTTCTATGCATAGTGCTGTCATCTATTGAAGAGAAACAAAAAATTAAATCTATTGGGGACTATACATAGTTTTTATTTCCGTTTTTTGAAATAATGTAGGAACATCCGGATATATATATATATATATATATATATATATATATATATATAAAATAAGGAATGTCATGATTCCATTTGGACTCACTGGTAGTGAAAAGGTTAAAAAGTCCACGGACCAGTAAGTTCTTTTATAATTTTTCTTGTTTGAATATTTCCGGAAGATGCATTCGTGTTATCGCACTTTAATGGTGACTTTTGGAACTGTAAATATTTTTCATCTTAAAAAAAAAAAAAAGAAAAAAAGAAAAAAGAAAAAAAATCTCCCATTGTGACAAAACTTTTAGTGCAAACTGCACTTCCATATAAGTATTACATGGGATCTTTTTTTTAAGTGAATTTTTAAAGTATGTACAGACTTTCTCCCCATCCTGTGCGTAAAAAAATTACAGTGTTTAAAAAAAACAGGGCGTCCAATCCGGATTACTATCCGGTGTACAGAATGTGGGTGAAAACAATTTTCATATTTTTTTAATTGCTCACTAACAACACAAAAAATAGTATTTTTATATGAAAAATATCAATTATGTATTAAAATAAAATTCTGAAATTCATTAAAAGGTATACTTTTCATTACCGTATGCCACTGATTAATACCCAAAGAAACCATCTAAGTTTTCTCCATTTACATCAGGCTTTTTGGTTAGTTCAATGTAGTACGGATAGCTCATTTATCTGTTAAATTTGTGTGTGTGTGTGTGTATGTTTATTTTGTTCATAAAGTTTTAATTTGGTGAAAGAATACTATCCCGAAACAAATGCTGATCTATTTATATTGATTTAAGTGCAAACGAGTTAATCTTCCTTAATCGGGCTGCAAGCGATAGGTAGTTTTATAAAAAAATTAAGTTTGAAAATTATTTTTTAAGGAGACTCGTTACCCTTCATTCGGAGAAAAATAACGAAAATATCGATTGTCTAATTTTTTGCTTAAATTATACTTTATTATCCCTAGTATATTTTTATGAAGTTTCGAAAAGATCCGAGTATTATAAATGCAGTTAAAAACGATTTTATTACATCGCTGTCCCGTCAAACGCCACACCCACTTAACTTTAAATGTGGTTTTTCTCAATTTGTGTTTTTTCGTCGAATTAGCATGTTGAAAGTGATAAAACTTTTATGTATATTTTCCAATTGACATGAATTTTTTTTTTTTTTTTTTGGTCTGTTTGATAAAACTAAGTATCAAATTTACAATAAAGTAAAAACGTTTTTTTTTTTTTTTTTACACATAAAAATGTAAAATAAATTCAGTTTTTACTGTAATTTTACACGTATTTTATTTTTTTTTTCTCCTAAACTAATTAACTTATGGTAAATCCGATACTTAACATTATACAGCACACTTTTAAGAATAGTTAAAAAAAAATTAGCTCAAAATATTCAAAATTGTACGAGAAGGTGCATTTTAAAATTTACTTAAATTAAAAAAATAATGATAACATTTTCAAATTTTGCCGGGGGAGATCGAACAATTTCTTGATAGAATCATTTTCCTTCATTGAGTCATTCATTATTATGCCAAAAACGTACCTTAACATGCTTAAATTTTTAAAAAATGTTCAAAGGGTGCCAAATCCCCTTTAAAACCATTAAAAAAAATAGTAAATTGAGATACAGCTACAGAATTACGTCAGAAAAATAAATCCACATATTATCATTTCCACTTCACCTTTTGCCCCGAGATAAGTCGGAGGGTAAATACACTGTTTCCCCATACCCGTCGCCGGTGAAGTGGTTAAATTAAAATTATTATTTATACATTCAAAAAGTTATTACAGTAGACATAAAAAAAAATCTTTAAGGTCTTTTAATTGCAAACCGAAAAGTTTCGCAAACTTCTAAAGGTGATATTTTCAAGGTTTGGAAATAATAAATAGGATTTCGCAACAAAATTGAGCTTTGAAAGGGATAAACGTGTTCACGTGATAGTATTGGGTGGCATCTACTGTAATTTTGCTTAAACTACCTTAATTTTCCATAAACGTTAATTAATTTATAATATCATTGGACGAAACGCAATTTTTCACCTTCATTCAACATAAAATAAATAATGTGAACATTAAAAATGTCCACAATCTTACTTAAAAGGCGACTAATGTAATGAAAAAGATGTTACAAGTTTAAAATATGCATTTTATTTAAAACTTCTTATAACTTTCAAGCCTTCCAGGCTCATCATCAGAGAATATCTTAATTACTAAATGTTGTTTATTTATACAAATACGTCACTTTGTTTTGAAAATGAGAGAGCCAGTAATTACTAGAGTTGAAAGTAGAAGTATATGTTAATATATATTTCCTCTAATTAAATTCAATCCAAGAAACTGCTACTGCTGATTTAGTCGGTAGAACATCAGTGCGCTATACTGATGGCCCGGGTTCGAGTCCCGGCTTGGAATCCTTTTCACTATGTTGGCCTTTGCGCCTTTTAAGTAATCACTTTGAAATTTGATTTTCATTTGAAATAATCTCTAATTCTTACAGGAACACGTGAAAGATATTTTCTAAAATTTATGAGATTTTAAATAATGTTTGAGAATGATGTGATCCTATTTCATTTTAAGAGTAACCATTCCTTACATAAAATCTTTTACAATCTACTGCAAACTATCTTTAGAATAACGTTTTTATTTTTTAATTCTTAAAAGCGATTTTAAAACTCACATCCAAACTTTTGTAACACGGCAATGATATTTTTGTATAGATTCGAAAAAAATATTACAAGATATCAAAAGCATGTAATACTTAAAGTTATATTGCAGGAAATACGAAAGAAAACGAACTCTTATTGAAATATGATACAAGTTAAAGGTTGCGAATCTTTTTTTCACTGCATTAGCAGTATCGAATTCGCAACATTATTTTCAGACATAGGAAGAAAAGTATAATCTAAGTAAACTTTTGAAAGAAGATTTTGATATAAAACTTCTGATTTTATGATCAGATTCATTTTTTTTTTTTTTTTTTTTTTTTTTTTTTTTTGTGCGTGTGTGTGTATAAAATAGAAGAATTGTTATGTATCAGAAAATAGTTTAGATACTTTTTTCTCACAATATTAGTCTGCGCATAGGCTACTCAAAAATTACTCAAAAGCAAATTTAGAGGGAGATCTAGTTCCCATGTGGCCACCATTGTTATTTTAATGAACTAGCCATTCATCAAATTTTAACAGATCGCCCTGCATTTAGACATTTGTTCAAGAACTATTTCAAAGCATACTATAAAAAAAGAAAGACGTTCATTAAACCTTGGCCTGTTACCTCTGCTTCCTCTTTATCTACTCCGTTTGTGAAACAAGCGCTTTTACAGTGAATAGACTGTTTAATTCCACGTTTAACGTCATTTACAACAAAAGTTTATTTTTTAATATTCTTTTGACATATTGGTGTCTCGTAGACAATTGAATCAATTTCTTCCCTTGTGGCATTTTCGTTGTGACACCTGTCAATGATTCATCATCACTACAATGCCGAGAAGATAATTCTCCAATACCCGTGTCTCATTTGAACAATCTGTCAATAAACTTCCTTTTCTTCTTTTTCTGATTAAGTTTTTGTATTTTTACACCTTCATTTCCCATTTAGTCTACCGGTAATTCCTCTTCTACTTCGGTAATAATTTCTGTGTTTATGCAATCTTCTGCATCTTTCTTTTCTTTTGTATGTTTAACAACACTTGTATCTTCCTTTCTTGTTATAGTATCATTATATGATTTGTCTTCTTCTGAATCTTTTGGGCTTTACTTATCTTTTTTGATTAATTTCCTTTATTTCACTTGTAAAGGGTTTTAATTTCATTCGCTTATAATTTTTCTTCCTCATTTTCTGCTCTTAATTTTTCTGTCGTTTTATCCATCCTTCCCTTGTAATCACTTTTGAACTACACTCTGTTCTTTGCCTTTTCTTTTTTGTAGCAGCAATTAAAAAAAAAATTAAATATAAAAACAACATCGCAAAAAAACTTGGAGGAATTCCTGAATCTTCGCTCGCAGGAGTTACGATAGGAAATGCAAAATGTGAACTGGTTTGTATCAGTATTATTTTACGGCACAAAGAGATATAACAATCTTACAATCTAAGAAATGTAACGATTTACCGTTTTTTTTTCTCTTCATCTAAAGTATTTTATGAATGAACTCTACTACTTACTATCAGTTCGTAATATTGCATCATTTTTAATATTAAATAATACACAGTCTTGAACCCTCAACGCCACATTTAGCTTCATGTGTAAAACTGGGTTGTAAAATCAACTAGGTAGCATTTCATATCAATCGATTAAAAGTCTCTGACAATCATAGAATAATATATTTTTAGGCTTTTAAAAAAGGAAAATATAGTTGTCATTGAAAACAAAACAAAACAAAGATAATTAAAGATTAGAACTTCATGTGATTATATGGGATTGATGCTTCAGGCTGCAGGATATAATAGTATTATTAAAGTATAACGCTGTCTCAAATTAGTTCCATACACTGTCTTACATTAACCCTCCGACTTTGATTAATTGTAACTCAAGCTACGTTAAACATATTACAAATTTTAAAGAATTGAACCCTCAACGTCACACTTAGCTTCATGTGTAAAACTGAGTTGTAAAATCAACTAGGTAGCATTTAACATCACCCGATTAAAAGTCTCTGACAATCGTAGAAGAATATATTATTAGGCTTGAAAGAAAAGGAAAATATAGTTGTCATATGAAAACAAAACAAAAACAATTAAAGATTAAAACTACATATGAATATAAGTGGTGGATGCTTCAAGCTATAGGACATAATAGTATTATTACAGCATAACACTGTCTCAAATAAGTCCCCCACACTGTCTTATGTTAAACCACGGAGTTAGATTTGTTGTAACTCAAGCTACGTTAAACATATTCCAAATTTTAAAGACTACCATTTCTTACTTATGTAAGTCCTATTAATATAGTTTGACTAAGTTTATTTATTTATTTTTTTTATTACTATTATTATTATTACTTTTTTTTTTTTTAGTGTTGTATTTAAAAATTTTGAAATCTGATAGAAAATGTTTTCTTATCAAAAAAGTAATGTTTATATTTTGGGATTTCTCTTTTTAAATGCTTAATGTATTCGTAATATGTATAATTAAAAAGATGCATTCCTTGCAAAATAATCACAAAGCCAATTTTATTACCATAAAAGTTGGTACCGTTTATCGTATGTCCCACATTAGCCCTATTTTTGAGGATGTCTCGTACTATTTTCGAGGCATCTTTTACACAAATTTTATTCGTTTGGTACCACTTTTTATTAATTATTTGACTTAACTTTATAATATCATGAAAATGTCGTAAATAAATAAAACCAATTTTACGTTTCCTTTTTACTGGTATCAAACTCAAACGTTGTAAGCAGTTTTTTAGGGTGCATATATGCATCCATGGTCCCGAACGAGTTAAAGAAAACTTTATATATTGTGTATAAATTATTTCCAAATCCCACGAATATCAATAACAATGCATATTATTTTAATACACAATAATTTATTACAGAAATACATAATAAAGCTAATATAAGATTCCTGCATACTGGTTTCTAATTAATAAAACTATTTTCACTAAACTTAAAAATACGTTCGTCGACCATATTATTCTTTATAATGCATATTAGTTTTCCAATAGTGAAAATCGTTACAACAGCGGATCTTGTTACCAGCTGTCTGTTTATGTTCGATAAGCCGTGGCGTTAAATCACTAACTGGGTAACACTTACATAACGTTTGAATCATTAACTGCTGTCAAATGGTTCCACTTCATTAATTGACTTCAGCTTCCCTTCATTTGACTTCTACCTTTTCGTTATCGGACTCCAACCGAACTCAGTTGATGATAATTACTAAATACTATATTACTATCTATGTATTTTGATGGAAACTGAAAAGATAAATTTTGTTTATGTAGTTTTATCTATCGAGAAAAGTAACTTCTTGAAAGAAATATATTTAGATTTAATATAAAACTTCACGAAAAATTAATTTACGCAATTTTTAAATTTATTTTTATATGATTACTTAGAAATTTACTTAAGCCATTAGTTAGCGTGCTAATATCATGACGAAGAGCTGAGAGCCGAAGTTCGCAAGTTCGATACCAGTGCAATTTGAATGGTATGACGAGCATTTTATTTATTTATTTATTTTTATTTTATTTTTATTTATTTTTTATTTTATTTTATTTTATTTTCTTGTGGGGGGGGGGGCGAAACTGGTGGCGTATGTTTGTTTGTGTGTGTGTGGAGGGGTGACGTCTAGTTGTAGTCTGCAATTTTAATACTTAAATTTTAAAAATTATATATAGATGATTTATTAAAGTTTCTAACAGTTCGTGAACGAAACAATATAAAACACTGTGATGGAGGCCGGTGTTGTAATATGAAGTACTAGAGTTTCAATGAATCCGTTCTCATTAAACCTATCAAAAATATTTATTAAAAATAAAAGATATTCAAATTATAAAATTCTGTGTTGGATGAGAGTTCATAACAAATATGAGTTCTAAATAATTTGCAATAATTTGCAGAAAAAAGATAAAGTCCGGTCATTACGACACAGAAATTAAGTCACATCAAAGTCTATTAGACTTTCTCAATGAAAGTTTTTCTCGTAAGTCAAGAGTAGGTTTCTCTTCCATTCACTTTTGTAGTGGGAACTAATTCTCTATTGTATACGACGGAGAGTAGCTCCTCATTCATCGCTATCAGCCTGCACTGGATAGCACCGATTTTATCCTCCTTGTCCGGCAGTGTTTATCCTGGCCGGTTCTCAGTGAGATCAACTTTCGGATTGTCCGAAGAATAAAAATCTACCTCAGATTTAAGAGTCTGAACCTTCAGCAAAACTGGAATCACAATTCCATTAAAAAAATATCTAGAATGCTCTTGCATACCCTTATATCATCTTGGCATCTTCGCAGAGAACAGTAGCTATTTTCCTAGCCACTTAGATCTCTAGTAAGTGATGTCACTAACAAAGTTTAACCTGATAGGATGAAAGAGAGATTCATGACTTCATGATCGAAAAAGCTTCGGTTTAAACTTTGGGGATTCCTGGGTGGTCTTCGGCAGGATAAAAGAAAGGTTTCTCCGCCCTACACATTGAGGTAGCTTTCACTGTAGTGTCTACAATATGGTTATGACTGATCGAAACTTTTAAGTTTTGCGGCATATTTCTGGATTTAGTCAAAATTTCGAGCAGAGCTGATTGTACATTGTTTTTTCCTATGCTGGTTTCTGAACAGTATATACGGGTTTCTGAGTGAGATACAGTAGATTTCTCACAACAAATATAAAATTTACGAAAGTTTAGATGAACTATGCAAGATTCAGTTTTTTTGGATGACTATCAGTGTAAAAATGCTTGCACAGTTTTATGGTTATTTGACATATAATATTCATTAGCACATTTCTATGCAATGCGTTGTCTACCTTTTTTTTATTGTTTGTGTAAATAAAGATCCATGAATTATGCACTTAAAAACTATAGTTTCCCAAAATGCAATTTTTATTCTTTTTGTTAAAAAAAAAAAAAAAAAAAAAAAAGAAAAAAAAATTTATCTTTTATCTTGTCTCATCTTAAGATTTTTTTCTAAAGAAGTGAAATGAAAAATTAAAGTTTTAAAATGTAACATAGCTTCCAACTCTTCCGCTTTTTTGTACCACAAAAATTTAATAGAAATGTTTGCCTTATTTAATCTGCAGGTTATGGCGATTTAAAAAGCTAAAATTCACTATAAACTTTTTGTGGTACTAAAAAGCGTAAGATGTTGGCAGCTATGATGTAAGATTGAAACTATTACGTGTATTTTATTAAAATTAAATTTAAATATCAAATTCTCACTAACCGTTTGACTTCGTACAGAAAATCTTGAATTACGCATATAAATATCCTCTTTTTCTTTTTCCATGAAAAATGCACAAAAGATTTATTGTTAAGGATAATTAGTAGAATTTAGAAAAATCATACTTTGACTCCGTTTACTTTGATAACCGAGTTTTAGAGGGAGCGGTCGAATCATTTGATGTAGCAGAACCGTTACTCAAGCACTAGTAATTAAAATTCTTTTCTGGTGTTCGAAGGAGGGTAACTGACGCTATCAGGTGAAAGCAGCAATTTATTTCCCAGTGCTCTTCTTCTGCTGCGGAGTTCTCTACACGATTAATGAGTAGCATACAGGAGTTACATACTAGAAGGTGTAGAATATGTGCAGGAAATTGTCTCCACTCTGGATGAGTTGAAGATTTTAAGATGGCAAAATATGCGCTACGCTATCGCGGAGATATAATGAGATAGTTTTTATAAGGGAATGCGAACGAAATTTGTCTTTCAAGATTTTGCTATTTGGAATGCATTCAAGTGCAGCATAAAAAACTGTCGGAACAGGAGAAAGTATATTTTATTTTCATACAGGGAACTATTTCGCACGAATACTCAACGGTAAAAAATTTCGCAATTTTTGTTTTTAAAATCTTACTATGCATTTTATTTACAGTATATATTTTCTAATGCAATTGTCAAAATAAATAAATACGATAATAATAAAGAAAGATTGCATTATTTACCAGCAAAGGTTAATAAATGTAGGAATTATTTTCCTCTTATGTAATGTCAACACTTTTCTACTACAAAATGGGTTACGGCCAGGGTTCTCGCTGCCATTCGCCATTGCGCCAAATCGCGACAAAATGCTTCATTTGGCAAGTAAACGAACAATCAGACTCGCCAAATTGCGAGTGCTCAACTTCTGCTCTTTTTTGTGTGTTTGCCAATAGAGTCGAGATTCTTATCCACGTTGCTGAACGATTGATGTACCTTTAAATGTTCAATCGCACCGTGCAATTTACATTGCTCTATTTATAGAGACATTAATTCAACACCAATTCAGTTTAGCAACAGCCAAAGACACAAAAAGGATTATGGAATAGGTATTTCTCTGTTCTCACTTAATCACTATCTATGTGCCGGTGTAGCATCGCGCCGCTAAAAACACAAATAAAATTACTCGCATCAATCGCCAAAAAAAAGAAAAGTTTTGCTGGAATGCGGTGTTGAAATTACTCGTTTATCATACTATTTGTTAGTTGTATGCAAAGCATCATTGACCGGTCAATTTTTTCTATCGGTAAGAGTCAAAATCTCATAGAAAATTTTAGTGCAGTTTGTAGTATATTTTCACAATGGTAAATTAAAGATAGTTGTTTTGAATTTCTATTTAGGCTATTAAAAGAATTACACTAGATTAATTTTAACACAATTATTCCAATTGGTAAAAAAATCATATTAGATGTAAATTTCCAACTGGGTGAAAAATGTCCGGACCAGGATTCGAACCAGGGATCTCCTGGCTGAAGCCGCCAGTGCTCTGCCATCTGAGCTATCCCGGACGAATCTGGTGGAACTTTTTCACCCAGCAAACCTTAATGATTATAGCATCTGGTCTGAAACCTGGTTCAGCTCAACAGAATAAATTTCAGGTAATGGAACTCCGGCGATTTCTGGAGTTCCATTACCTGAAATTTATTCTGTTGAGCTGAACCAGGTTTCAGACCAGATGCTATAATCATTAAGGTTTGCTGGGTGAAAAAGTTCCACCAGATTCGTCCGGGATAGCTCAGATGGCAGAGCACTGTCGGCTTCAGCCAGGAGATCCCTGGTTTGAATCCTGGTCCGGACATTTTTCGCCCAGTTGGAAATTTACATCTAATATTAAAAGAATGTCTGAAACATTTGCACATATAGCAGACATTTAGAATGTACTTATTTTTAATAGATTCTGCAGCGGATAGTCGAATTTCTAATTTATAGGCAATTAAAAAAATTGCTTATTTTAGAACATATTTTAAAAAAAGGGATACAACGAGGGGTTAAAGATAGATTTTTCAGTGTTTCACGCTGAATCTATTTTGCTAAGATTTGTTTTCATTTGGCTACTGTTTTTTATTTCTTATTCGCCAAATCGTTAATATTGGTCAAAAGTAGCGAGAACCCTGGTTACGGCATCGAAAAGGTAAAGAAAGAGATAATATTTATAAAAAATTAAATTGTTTTTTGTGGTACAAAATATTTACTTGAATGTGATTAGATTCATAATGAAAGGTTATAAGCAGTAGCTTACGTGACTTTATTTCCTGAAAAAAAAAAATTACATCTTACAATAGTTCACGAAGTTTTTTAAAAAAAATGTATTACTTTCCTGATGAAATTTTTAAAGTAGTACTATGTTGTTTTCGGAGGAAAAAAAACCGCATTCGAAAATTTACAATAAAATGAGGGAAAAGATCTGAGCGTATTGTACAATAGTTTTTTAGAATTTTTAAGAGTAGGTGGACATTCTACAGTGGTATTTAAAAACAAACAAAGAAACAGACGAAATATTTCTCAAAACTTTACACGCACACACACACATACAAATAAAAAGAAACAAAATCATTGTTAAAGGAAGAAATGCATTTGGAATACGTATAATTATGCACAATTAATAAAAAATATTCATATTTTCATATAATTTCAAAATAAGTTTTAATTATTACATTTAGTTACATACATTTTCCAACTGAACAATAAAGAAGTTAATAATTTTATGATTACAGAAAATTTTAAGTACAAATTAAAAGAAAAAAAATCAATCTATGTTTTATTTTAAATTTTAAAATCTTGTATTGCATTTATTTTCTTCTAACGGTGAGATGAAATTTTTGAATGCGATTGCAAATTGCATTACAGGATAAATTCAAAATTAAATTATAATCTAAATAGATGAATGAGGGCATAAGATCATAAGATACCGCCTTGAACAATCCATGTTCAACAGAAATAATCTATACAACATTATAAATCATCTCTAACGATATATAGCAAAGCGATAGAACAATTTATATACCGTGCTATAATATTAATATACCGTATGTATATTAATTACCTTTAATGTCGGAAGCCACTCAACACATGGGGTCATCATCGATAACCAAATGTCACTAGCGACATGAAGCAGGAACCAGAACGGAGTTGATGTCGCGGAACTACATATGACAGATGTGAGTGACTGAAACTTACTCCTTTATCTCATTGTAATGCCCATAACTGTCAATAAAATAATAAAACACTTCAACTGTTTCGATGTTGCATACCTTTCCACACATGTATTAATCATAGTTGAGAAGATTGTACAAGATCTAAGCTTTTCATAATTTTAACGTGAGACAATAGCTGTAACAGAAGATATTTATTTCATTTTTGAGAGAGTTTAATAAGTTTTTCATTTCCAATATTTTAGTTTAAATTTAAATTTGGTTCTTCTTTATTTATTTATATTAAATGCATACGATTTTGGGTCTTTAATAGTAAATTAAAATTTTACTTGTCGAGGTAACGGATTTTACATTATTACTTGTAAACAAAATCGAAAAAGTAAAAAAAAAAAAAAAAAAAAAAAAACTTTGCAGAGATCGACCCTAGCTATCTAATGCAAAAAATAATCATTTAAGAATATTAAAATGCAAACGAGATATAAAATAAAAATATTGCCATAGGATTAACATTAGCGAGCGGCTGTTTCCGCGTGGGTGAAGTTGCCTCTTAAGGCTGTTGGTCATCACAAATTATTCTCTTTAATGTTAATCCTAAGGGTTTGAAATGCATTCCCATTTTTAAAAATTCTCATCAGAAAATTAATATCCTTAATTTGTTTTTGCTGCTTTTCTTAAACACTCTCTATCATTTTCATTAGTTGATAAAATATTCCTAAACTTCATTTGGAGTGTTAAAATCTTATTCATAACTGGTCAGCTTCGCTAAGATTTAACACTTGAAATATATAATTAAGTTTATACTTTAAAAATATTTTGTCTTTTAAAAAAGAAAAAGACATCTTTAAGGACAGTATACAGAAAAAAATATTAATTTCCGGATGAGATATTTAAAAAAATCTAATGCATTCTAAGGCCGATAGGTTTAACACTGGAGAGATAAATTTAAGGTATATGATTAATCAATAGCTTTAACTATCACTGGAAGAATAACTGTCGCACTTGTGAAGCACAATTCAGTTATCGCTTTTTATCATACTCAAAGATTTCTATATGACCGGGAAAAAAATAATAAATCATATGCTGATCAATGTCGCAGCTTATATTTTGAGAAAAGAAATATAATTGTCCGCAGAAATATAGCTTAACATTGTGTTAAAATAGTGAACTTTGATTTTTTATTGTATATATTTTATAGTGAAATTATGCTACACATATTAGTGAATATTGAATTTCTGTTACTTGCATTTCGTGAATTTCATTATAAAAGTATAAGCTTCTTAGTTTTCATTTTAATCATGCTCAAAGATTTTTATGGATTTTTATGAGCAGAAAAAAGTAATTGATCAAATGCGGATCAATGTCGCTGTTTATTTTTTATTAAAAAAAAAAAAAAAAAAAAAAAAAAAAAAAAAAAAAAAATCATTTCCCACAGAAATATAGCTTAACTTTCTTTTAAAACAATGAATATTGAATTTTAGTTACTTGGATTTCGTGAATTTCATTATAAATGTGTAAGCTCTTTAGCTTTTATTTTAATCGTGTTCAAAAATCTTTATGGGCAAATCACAAAAAGTAAAATAAAAGTAAAAATAAATAAATAAATAAATCAGATGTTGATCAATATAGCAGTTTACTTTTGGACAAAAGAAATATCATTGTCCGGAGAAATATAGCTTGCCATTGTGTTATGTTGAAACAACGAATATTGAATTTCATTTACTTACATTTCGTGAATTTCATTATAAAAGTGTAAGCATTTTAGTTTTTATGTTAATCATGCTCAAAAATCTTTATAAGCCGATAAAAAAAAAAAAAAAAAAAAAAAAAAAAAAAAAAAAAAAAAAATTGCTGATTAATGTAGTATTTTTTTTTTTGCCAAAAGAAATATCATTGTCCGCAAAAGTATAGCTTAACATTGTATTAAAACAGCGAATTTTGTATTTCAATTACTTGTATTTCGTGAATTTCATTATAAAAGTGTAAGCTCTTTAGCTTTTATTTTAACCATGCTCAAAGATTTTTATTAGCGGAAAAAAATCAGATGTTGACTAATATAGCACTTTATTTTTTGACCAAAGAAATATCATTGTCCGCTAAAGTATAGCTCAACATTGTTTTAAAACAATGAATACTGAAGTTCAGTTACTCGCATTTCGTGAATTGCGTTATAAAAGTGTAAGCTCTTTAGTTTTATTTTAATCATGCTCAAAGATTTTTAACAGCGGGAAAAAATAATTAATCAAATGCGAAATGAAAATGTCACTGTTTATTTTTTGACAAAATAAAATTTCAGTTCCCACGAAAATATAGCTTAATTTTCTTTTAAAACAATGAATATTGAATTACCGTTACTTGCATTTCGTGAATTTCATTATAAAAGTGTAAGCTTTTTAGCTTTTATTTTAATCATACTCAAAATCTTTATGAGCTGATCACAACATAAAAATAAATAAATCAGATGTTGATCAATATAGCAGTTTACCTTTTGACAAAAGAAATATCATTGTCCGGAGAAATAAAGCTTACCATTGTGTTGTGTTAAAACAATGAATATTAAATTTCACTTACATTGCATGAATTTCATTATAAAAGTGGAAGCTCATTAGCTTTTATGTTAATCATGCTCAAAGATTTTTATTAGCGGACAAAAATAATAAATAAAATGCTGATCAATATAGCAGTTTATTTTTTGATAAAAGAAATATCATTGTACGCAGGAATATAGTTTACCATTGTGTCAAATCAGTGAGTATTTAATTTCAATTACTTACATTTCGCGAATTTCATTATAAAAGTGTAAGCTCTTTGCATTTTATTTTAATCATGCTCAAAAATCTTTATGAACAGGTTAAAAAAAATAATAGTAATCAATCAGATGTATCACTATAGCAGTTTGTTTTTTGAGGCAAGAAATATCATTGTCCGCAGAAATATAGCTTATCATGCTTAAAACAATGAATATTGAATTTCAATTACTTGCATTTAGTGAATTTCGTTATAAAAGTGTAAGCTCTTTAGCTTTTATTTTAATCATCCTCAAAGATCTTTATAAGCCGATAAAAAAAAATAATAAATCAGATGTTGATCAATATCGCAGTTTATTTTTTAAGAAAAGAAATATCATTGTCCGCAGAAATATAGTTTTAACATGGTGTTAAAACAGTGAATATTGAATTTCAATTACTTGTATTTCGTGAATTTCATTATAAAAGTGTAAGCTTTTTTGTTTTCATTTTTATCATGCTAAAAGATTTTTATGAGCGGAAAAAATAATTTATCAGATGCTGATCAATATAGCTGTTAATTTTTCTCAGAAAAGAAATATCATTTCCCACAGAAATATGGCTTAACATTCTGTTAAAACACAGAATATTGAAATTCACTTTCTTGCATTTCGTGAATTTCATTAGAAAAGTGTAAGTTCTTTACCTTTTATTTTAATCATGCTCAAAAATCTTTATGACCGAAAAAAAGAAAGAAAAAATGTTGATTAATACCGTGGTTTATTTTTTGAGAAAATAAATATCATTTCCAACAGAAATATAGCTTAACATTGCGTTAAAACAGAGAATATTGAATTTCAATTACATGCATTTCGTGTATTTCATTAAGCTCTTCAGCTTTTAAAAATAGAATACCCCTAATTATGATTGTAATAATAAACCAGCATAAAACTAGACTTTGTTCATGCTTTAAAAATAGTCCTCTTTCATTTATTATTTTTCCATTTTTATTCTACGGAATATTACTTTTCGTCTTATGTAAAATTGCAATGGAAAAAATAGAAAGAGTAAATGACTAATTTTAAGCTTCGGAAACCGAAAAGGGTAATACGGCTGTATAGCGTTCAAAGGGTTAAAAAAGTAGCAGCTATATCTTGTAGAAGAACTCTTAGTTAATGATTCATGATCATAAGATTATTTAATTAGTAACGTAGGATTAAATAAATAGGGTTAATTAGATCCATGGAAATTTTAAAAAAAGTGTTAATATAATCTAACTTCTATTTTTAAAGCTGTTCTGTGTTTTAATTTTAGTATTATTCGTCAATATTATTAATAAAAAAGGATAAAATATAACTTCAAAATGGTATAACAAAATATAACTTCATTAGATTATCTGTTTTCTGTTACATAAATATTACTAATTAATTAAATAATATTTTTATTATCAACATGATTTCGAAATATTATCAAAAAATTATATTTTAAGACAGTCAGTAAAAACTCGTTTAGCTTTATAAAAAAAATTATTCCGTACAGCAGAATGCTGTCTCCTTGGAAATTTATAATGCTATTTATACTGCAAATATCACAGAAATTTATCTGCTGTCACCTTCTAAAAATTTTATGTTAAAACGTAATCTACTTTCATTTTATTAATTTGTCAAGAATTATTGTGGTTAAAAAAACTGGTTTCAAAAGTAAGTGACAAAGAAATTCAACATCACTCAAAGTTCTAGTTGACTTGAATTAAATTACAGCATCACTCCCTGTATCTCATGAAAATTTAAACTAAACTTGCAGCGCGCAGTGGAGTATTTAAAGACAAATCCGGCCAAAATTATTTTTCATGTGTTTTACAGTTAAAATCACTGCGGTTTACTTACTATTAGTAAATGCACTTAATTACAGTTACATACACATTAAAGTATGCATTTAATTAGAAAAATATAAATATGTAAAACAAAGTATACTTAACTTTATATTGTTTATAAGAGGAAAGTAATTATTGATAGATTTGTTTTACTTTTACAAGTTATGTTTAATTAAATGTTGTTAATTTTAATATATGTAAAGTTTTAATTATTTATATAAACCAATGTCTTAATATATATATATATATACTAGCTGAGTACCCGCGCTTCGCTACGGTAAATTCTCTCTTTCATAACTTCCCATTTTGGTCGATTGCCTGTCTTTTTTTCTCTTTCTTAATCAGCAATTCTAATTTTGCACCTTTTTTTTATTTAAGTCAATCCAGTTTTTATATGTAAAGATGGAATTTTGCAAGCATTAATTGATTTTTAACTCACTCCCTGGTATGTTAGAATTATAAACATTATGTTTACAGGTGTGTTTATAGGTCAATAATGACAATGCAACTCTTTGATATTAGAAAAAATTAGTTATAAATTAATACATCAATTTTAAGTTATTTTACTGTTAGCCTATCTCAGGTGATAACTCACCAAATATTATCTGTACCGTACAATTTTATACGAGTTGACACAAAAATAGATTTAATTATGCGCCCATCACTCGACAAAATATGCCAAATGACTAAAACTGCAAGAATGAAAATTTTTAAAATAAAAAAATACTGAAAATAAATAAAAAATGAAGAATGTAATATTTTTAAATATATATATGTTTTATCAATATTAATTAATTAATTTAGGATTATATGCTAAGTAATACAATTAGAAATCCTAAAAAAAGATTGCATAATGTTTCATTTTTTTCTTTCCCGTTGTCCTAACTTTAAAAAGAAACAGAGTAAAAATTATATATCATTTAATAAATTCGCATGCTTGCGTTTTTTATCAAGCATCAGAAAAAACAGTGAATTAGTCATAATCGTGTTCTAGTAAAATCACGCCAGGTTAATGTACTGTAACGGAAATAAAAAGAAAATCCAACATGAATTTAGGTCGAAAAATTGGGCTTGATTTTTAAAATAAACATTGAATAGTTATTAAACAGTTTTAAAACAACCTTTGTTTTCTTATTATTTTGACTTTTATGTTTATCTCTTTTTGTATCTGAATTTTCTTGTTATTGAACAGCATTTAATGCATCTCCATACCTATAAGGAGGGTTACCATAGGATTCCCTGTTCTGCCGCCAAATGCCGTCAAGTTTGTCGCTAACTTGGAGATATATCGCCAAAAGTGACGCCAACTTGGCGATATCTCTAATATTTAGCCAAATTTCCATAGACTTCGGTTGTAAACCAATAGGGTTTACTTGTTTACAGAAAATCAACTAATTGAGATATTTTAATGCAACAAAAACTAATATTAGCTTAAGGGATTATATTAATTATATTTATGGGAGTTCAATGTTCAAGTAAATTAAATTATGAATAAAAGTAACACGATACCATGCTTACCATGCTTACCATGCTTTCCCAAACATAAATTTTAATCTAGACCAAACTGGTCTCCAAGGGCGGCTAGTTTCTAAGATTACAATTGTTAATTTCTTAAAATATGTACGCTACTACAGCAATTGGACAGTCCGTACGGAAAAAAACTGCTTGCGGGTGTACATTTCGTCACACTATATTATAACTTTGAAAAAAAAAAAGTACAGATGTCGTATTCGCCCCATATTGGCGCGATTTTTTTCGGTTGCCAATTTGGCGAAAACATCAACAGCATAAACAACATAATCCGGGTTACCACATCAAGCAAAATAACGACACTTTGGCGCAAGTTAAGTGCCTGTTGCCTGTATGATATTGGCGACAGAAAAAAATCGCGCCAATATGGTGTGAATATGACATCTGTACCAAAAAGAAAACCTCTTGTTTTATCGACATCATTAATTTCTTCCTTTGCATGGCTATAATACATGCCTTTTACTCATTTCTTTAAAATACGCACATTTAAAACATATGTCTAACTAATTTCATTTAAAATGATGAAAAGAAAAAGTAATAAGAAGAAATAAAACCTTAAACCAAAAAATTTTATTTCAACATCAAAAAGTATTTTGTAATTTACGCAGGCGAAATATAAATAATGTCATTGTCTATAAAATGAAATGAAACATTTGAAAAAAAGTAATTTTGTTGATAAAAAAAAATGAGCATTTAAAAAATATAACTTAAAATTACATAGTTTAAACCACCAGTTTTTAAATCAATAAAAATAAGTTACTTAAAATAAAAGCATAAATAAATATTTTGCAAGTAATAGAATATAGTCAATTTAAACTGCCTTCTCCAAATTGTAAATGTCTTTTACTACGACAGCGTGGCGCACGTAATACGTATTTCGCACACTATAGTGAACGTTTCATTCTTTGAATGAAGCCATTCATGGTTTTTTTAAACAAACATTTTTATATGTATAATTCCTAACTCCTAAAATAATTTTATTGTAGCTTCCTCCTCATCAGATAATTGCCAAATAGTAAAATCTATGTCAGTATCAGTAATAAATAAGTTACAATTAATAATAAATGTTTTCTATTAAAAAAATAACAAATTAAAAAGTTTTACGAGATTACGATGGAATAATACTCATAAAAAATATTCACGTTCAATAAATAGCAAGTGCTAATATTTGGAACGGTTTGCAGTAAAAATCGTTTGCACTGTTAGGGTTGAAATAAATGGCGCGATACCATACATCTTGGCATGGTGTCGGTAGAACGAAAAAGTACAACAGTTTTTTTTTTCTTTTCTTTTTTTTTTTTTTATTTATTTATTTTTTTTTATTTTAGTTTTTGAATCGTTTGTACTTTTTTCCTAAATGACATAGTTGTTTTAATTATCAAACCAAAAGAATTGATTAAAAATATATTCAATTTGAATTTATTCCCTTGCTAAAGTAACAGAATGAAGAAAATGAGTTTTTAGAAATTATAACTTGAAAATTTGAGGTTTTGGCGCCAAAGATAGCGCCAAATTAGAAAAATATGATATATCTCTCGAACTATTGGACTTAAAAGAATTTAGTTAGTACCATTCGATTCAGCATTCAGAAATACACCAAAATATGTTATCAGTTGAAAAATAACTATAAAATCGGATTTTTAAGGAATTTTTTAAAAGTTCGTTCTCTTTTTTACCCCCCTTAGGGTTGGAATTTTAGAAAATCCTTTCTTAGCGGCACTCAATGCCATAAGAACTATTTTTACCCCAATTTTCAAAATTTTAGGTTCAGTAGTTTTGGCTGCGCGTTGATTAATACGAAATTCAGACTTTCTTTTATATATATAGACTAGCAGGCTATGCCCGCTGCGCTGGTCAATATTTCCAAATGAACCTTGGATTAAACTAAATGGTAAATTTGAACTTGTATTTTAAACAATATGGATCTTCAGCTTGACCTTGCTCATTACTGAAAACGATGCAAACGCCATTGCGATATAATGTTATCTTAAGCGTTGGACAAAATTTAGCAATTAAGAAGTAATTGTTTTAGTTGATTATAAACAGCGCACTTATGGTCGAGTAATGAGACCGTTATGACAACAGGAATTAATACCTCTGTAACTAATCAACATATAATGAAATCGTATATACTAACACAATTCCTAAAAGTCATGCAACAGGGCCACTTGTAACAAAATATGTTCTGTAGATTTTTTTAAAAAGGCTAAACTTTCATAATCAGGTTCACTTAATTTTTGAACTTTTACTGTTGCTCTATAACTAAGTACCCTTGAACAATATGTATACACTAAAACCTTTCCAAAATTATTACCTAACTAATTGTGGTATATCCTACGAAAGTATTATAAACAATCGGAATGAAATACAAATTTCCGTTGTAAATATATAGTAGATGATGATGATGCGATTTTGTGTAATAGAATTCATAGTAAAGTTTTCGCTTCAAACAAAAACGATGCTTTTAACATTAAAGCTAATACACCAATATGTGAAGTATCCGATTACGGAAGGTTAACTTGAATTCTCATGAGCAACTACTCAAAGAAAAGTGAATATGTGGCTTTTGTGATACTTTTATGTCAGCCGGGCGCAGGTAATAAATAAATAAAGATTGTTTTCATAGCATATTCTTATTTTATTATTTTCATTTAAAACACAAACCTTTCACTCATTTAATTTAAAATGCATGCCTTAAACTAATTTCATTTAAAAAACTGAAAAGATAAACAATAACAGGAAATAATGCCATAATTAAAAGCAAAAAAATATTTTTAATTTACATACGCAAAATGTAACTACTGCTACTGGGAATTTTAAAAATGCTATCAGCGAGATGTGCGCACGGTTGTTATAAATGTACCCATTTTTTCTTCTTATCGAGGAGCAATTTATAAATCGCACAATATTATTCCAATTCCAATTTCTTTCATTGAGGAACCTATGACCGGAAAAAATGGAAAAAGACTCTTGTAGATTCTTCGGATGACGGCATCTGACGCCATAAACCGAGTTTATATATATGAAAATAATTTTTAAGTCGTTACAAACATTGCTTTCATACTTAAATATTTTCATTGGTACTACTTGTTATCCCGTCGACCAATTTCGCCAAATTATATAAATCGCCAAACCATTCGCCAAATTATATAAATTGACATAATCTTTATTTTAAATAACGAAATAACAAATAAATGAGTATAACATTAATAAAAATACAAATAAAACGTCGAAATTAAAATCACTTGATGACGTAAACACGTGTAGTTTGTTTAAATTCAAGTGAATTTGATATTTACGATCAACCATTATTGGCATTTAATATTATAGTTTGACGATAGATTTTTGGTCGACGGAATATCTAAGTAGTACCTTTTCCATTTTTGTTTTATAACACTAAATTCTCAGTAATTTTTTCCCTTTTATTTTACATAAAATCACTATTTTTTTAAAAAATTAAGATGCTTGCGTTTTTATTTCAAACTCATAGAGCCGTTTTTATATTTTAGCCAAAAGGGTTGATTTGAATTTTTTCCGTTGCTAGAGTAACGGATGTAATGATAGATATTTTGAGGTTTAGATGCCAAAGACACCGCCAAATTAGAAAAATATGAAATGTGTCATGAACTGTTGGACTTATAAAAATTTATTTGGTAGCATTCGATTCAGCATACAAAACTACATTAAAATATGCTATCATTTGACGCATAATTTTGATATTCGATTTTTTCCCCCTCCCCGTGCAAAAACCATTAGGGGTGACACTTTAGAAAATCCATTCTTAGCAGAAGTTTATGCCATAAGAAGTATTTTTACCACGAGTTTCAAGATTTTAGGTTCAGTAGTTTGCGCTGTGCGTTAATTAGTCCCCTAATCCAGACTTTATTTTATATACTATATTAGATATGCGATTTTGCGTTGAATCGATGATCGAAAATTAGTCCAATATTATTTGAAATATTACATAACAGAGGAGAAAGTACGAAGAAAGACGAAGAAGAAATGACAAATTACAAAAGACTTGTAATTTTTTTTTTTCAAAATGTTCAATTTTTCCGTAGTAATAACGTATTAAAACATAAATTTCCTTAAAAATTATCTTTATTTCCTAGATTTTGAATCTGAGAATTTTCCTATAAATGAAATTGGCGATATGACTTGAGAAAATAGATAATATTTGCTTAAATAAAATGGGTAATATTCGTTGATCTGAGTTCGAGTTTATAAATATCACATGCTTTCGGAATTACGGCGAAAAACATTTTAAAAAGTATGAAATTATTTTACAATATGTATGTGTGGCAGACATTCACACTGAAATTTAAGTATTCGATTCCATTTTTAAAATATTAACTGATATCTATATAAGTTACAATTTAATATGAAAATGTACTCAAAAAATGATCTCTTTCACCTAAAAAAAAAAAAAACACCATTTGTGAGAACATCCTCAAGCTAATGTCACGCTTATGCATTTTTGGCTTAAAATCACATTGTTTGGCGACAAAAGAAAAAAAAAATTGTAAAGAAACAAATAGTAATTACACATGTGACTCACAATTACATCTGCTTGTTTCTTCTATAAGTCAGGTGATGGGACAATTAGACATAAAAAAAAAAAAAAAGAAAAGAACAGAACAGAAAGAAAATGTCGTTAAAATTTCATCTAATCAAATTTTCAGATTCGTTTCCATATCTAACGCAAGCGATAAAGAGCCAAATATTGCGTATCAAGTGTAATATTTCTTACTAAATTAATTTTTAAGCATTACAAATATTTCTTTCAGGTTTTGATTAAATGTTTCCGTTTTTTAATATTATCACTCATTAAAACGGATTTTCTTCTTCTTTTTTTCTTTTTTTTTTCATTTAAATAAAATTAGTAACAGTTTTTCTTTTATTTTTCGAGGTTTAATAGCCGTTTCAATTTTTTTTTATCAACGATGAATTTCGCCAAGAAATAAAATGGTAACCTTATCGCCCAAAATAACAGAATTTTCCGTCATAATTCTAAAACTAATATAGGTAGAATAATGTGTTATAGCTTAAAACCTTCCCTGAAACAATACCTATCTAACGGTATAAGTTCCGTAAAAATCCATGCAGCAGAACTCGAAATCTAGGCGTTCGGAACGAAATTTCCGTTTGGATTTTATATATATAATAGATAATAAAATAGATAATAGATTTTATATATATATAATAGAATAGATAATAGATTATGTGTTATGAACTATCTCAAAGTTTAAAACAGATCGCATTGTTAGATTTCCTAATTTTAACAATATTGCGTTATGTTCCACATTCCACCACCAGGGAGCGCACTCTATTCTTAACGAAAGCGTATCTGAACGAAACTCCTTCATGCAACCTTTCCGTAGATACATGAATCGGGAGGGTGGCGGTCTTAACCAATAATTTAAGATAATTGCTGAAATTACTACGAAAAATATTTTAAAGGGGCCCTACGCGGGCCCCTAATAGAGTTAGAGGAAATAGGAAGACGGCAAAATAATCGCGGGGAAAAGTTTTCTTGGGTGCTTCGGAGCTACTTTTGGCGCGAGATCTAAGCTCTACGACCAATAGGAGCCCAGATATTTAAGGAAATATGAAGTAACAAAGTCCAATATAACAGAATTTTCCGTAATAATTCTATAACTAATCTAGGTAGAATGATGTGTTATAGCTTAAAACCTTCCCTGAAACGATACCTATCTAACGGTATAAGTTCCGTAAAAATCCATGCGGTAGAACTCGAAATCGAGGCGTTCGGAACGAAATTTCCGTTTGGATTTTATATATATAATAGATATATATTATTTGCATTTAGTATTTAGCAAAGTTGAGTTGTAGTATAGAGATGCTGATTTTTAAGTTTTATTAACAAATAACCAAAACAATTTATATTTAAAAATGGCAACTACACTGGTTATCAAAAATTAAGGAAAAGTCACAAAATGCTAATTTTCAAATACGCGAACACTCAAAAGGAAATAATATAATTCGAGTAATTACTATCTCTACAACACAGCTAGCCCATACAACATCTCATTCATGTCACACATGTCACAAGTGTCACAGTCACTACGGTGAAGCAAAAAAATAGGAAATTCCATACATCTCATTATGAGTCTCAAATGATCACTATATGTGACTCCACTGAGAAGTCAATGTGACTGCTGCTTTGTGACGAGTCACCAGGTGACTTTACAATGTAGTTAAATTGTGACTCTCATGTTACTGTCATTTTTAGACTCAATTTCATAGTCATCATGAACGTTGCATTATGATAAGTCACCAAATAATATCATATAGTCACATGGAGACTTTTTCCAAAAGAGCACAATGGTGACTTCACAGTAGTCTCTCTGTCACCTGAAAGTCATCATGTGACTTTAATGTGACATTATTTGGTAACTTATCACAATGCAGCGTTCACGATGACTTTGAAATTGAGTCTACAAATGACAATCACATGAGAGTCACAATGTAACTACATCGTCAAGTCACATGGTGACTCGTCACAAAGCAGCAGTCACAGTGACGTCTCAGTGGAGTCACATATAGTGATCATTTGAGACTCATAATGAGATGTATGGAATTTCCCATTTTTTTGCTTCACCGTAGTGACTGTGACACTTGTGACCATGTGTGACATGAATGAGATGTTATATGGACTAGCTGTGTTGTAGAGATAGTAATTACTCGAATTATATTATTTCCTTTTGAGTGTTCGCGTATTTGAAAATTAGCATTTTGTGACTTTTCCTTAATTTTTGCACACCAGTGTACATGCGGAAGATTTTGTATTTTTTTAAATTGGCCTTTAAAACTTTAATCAATACGAATATACTTCAAAAATGGTCCGGCAAGCCCCGGCACACTTTTAAAAAGCTATATGTCTAAATTAGAGCTAAAAAGGCTTTAAAAGAACACATTTTTAATTTTCTTTTTATTACATTAAAAATAAAGCAATTGAGTTTAAAAATTCATGAAGCCACAAAAATATACATTTAAACATAATTAAACATAGTAAGAAAGTTGAAACGTAACAATAAAGCAGGTCTTCTCGCAAAGAAAACCTCTTCTTCAACAAGGGATAGGAGCCACCGGATATGACTTATGCTGCTGAAATAGCCATAAATTGATGAGCCAGTTAGTCAACTATTAAAAAAATGAGCTTTTTACAATTGTTGAGCAAATTTTAATTTTTGCATTTTTGGGCAGGTTTTGGTGTCAAATACTCCAGTGCGGCGTTACGATCCATTAACCCTTTGAGCTCTGCCGGGTGAATTTTCACCCACATAAAATCAAAATCTTTTAATTTCCTTCAAAAACTCTCCATTTTAAAAGCAAAAACTGGGTTTTGTAGATTTTACTTGTCTTCTTAAAATCTAGATGGCAGCACTATTCTCTGCAAATATCTAGTAGGTTTTTAATGTGACCTTAAAAACACTCCAATTTTGAATGTTTAGAAATTTTGTATTTTTCAAGCATTATAAAGAAATATTTTTCAAAGGAGATAACATTTTTTTCTCTTGGATACATCAAACATTAAATAATAATTACATGCAAATCACTAAACTGAAAATTTAAATAATTACAGGGAATAGAAATAAGTAATGGTAGAATTTTCTACCAGCAGAGCTCTAAGGACTACAAAAATGTGCTTTGTCACTAGATGACAGCACTAAAATTACATACCAGACAGTGTTTCAGAACCAAAATTTATATGCTTATAATTTAATTCCAAGGAATTTAAATTTGTGTTTAATTCAGCAGATTGACGAGTTTATTATGTTTTAAATATTTCTATACAAAAATTAAATATTTTTAACATCTGTTTCATCTATAAATTTGATTAGTTTATATTTTTATATTATGATTTAAAAAATTTTAAATTTTGAATTTCCTCATTTAATAAATTTTAAAAATATTTTAACAGTCTTAGAATTTGTTTAAACAATGTAACTGCTTAAAATATGTTAAAATTTCAGCAATTATAGTAATTTTAGAATAACTTTGCGGTGTCATTTCTTGTATTAGCGTGTTGAAATGAATGCTCTAGAGCTCTGATGGTGGAAAAACTTCCCACGTCCCCCAGCCTAAAGGGGGTATTTTAAAAATTTTTTAATCACATGGTTCAATTTCAGACAGTCCCCTAATCACATTTTAAGTGTTTTTCTAGCATATTTTTAAAATTTTAATAACCCGGAGCTCAAAGGGTTAAGGATCAGGGTCTACTGTCTCCAACCCTATTTTCTTGACCATGATCCCTGAGGTGCTACACAGCCTAAAGTGGAACCCCCAGTCTTTCGTTCCCAAGCAAGCTTGGTACTCATTTTATCAAACCTGAAGGGATGAAGGACTGAGTGAATTTTGTTCAGCCCGGAGCTGAACTCTGAATCTGTTGCATGATAGTCAGACGCTCATGAAAATTTACTGAAATATTTTTTGTCATATGAAGCCATACAATAGATATTATAGAGATAAAACTTATCCGTGAGTAACGTTGATATCATATCGATGGTGGCAACAGCCTGGGAAATTAATTTAGTTTTTATCGGAAATTTTTTCTAAACATCGCACGATTGTAATTTTCACACAGTTGAATAGGGGAAAAATTGTTATTTAAAATTCAATTTGTAGGGAAACATTATCTCATTTTAGTGGGTTTTTTTTTAATGATTTTTAAAATAATGTTCAAGGAAGAATTTTTTTTTAATTTTATCTCTATCTCGTGCAGCTTTATTGCTGAAAATTAACTCGTTTTCACTTAAAACAATATAAATAGATCAGAATTGGTTTCTGGATAATGTTACATAACGAAATTAAAACTTCAGCAATAAGTAAATAAAAAAGTAACAAATAAAATTGCAAAAATGTTCAAATTAAAGGTAGGATTTAAGATTGTGTTGATGAAATATTCCTGCCATTAATTTTCAAAAAGTTGCACTTTTAAAATTTTTATACAGTCTCTGGGTTCTATAAAGTTATTTTTAGAAAACATTTGTCCGTGCTCTGACAATTACAGTAGTAAAAATGCCATTCTTTTACTACCAAACCTCCCCGAGTTATGATATTTTCAATTTTAAGAAATTTTAGAACTTTCCGGCACTAAAAACGAACAGATAATTTTTTAGTTCTGGAAATTTCGCAAATTTTATAAAATTCAAAGTATTAATTCCGTGAGTTTGATTGGAGGAGAATGGCATTTTTACTGTTTTACTGGTCAGAGCATGAAGAAAACGTTTCTAAATATAACTTACAGGACCCAGGGACCATATGAATTTTGAAAAAGTGCAACTTTTTGAAGATTAATGGAGGGACTATTTCATCAACATAACCTTAAATTCTACCCTATTTTGAACACGTTTACAATTTCCTACGTATCTCTATCACATAAAAAATTAAAGCTTCGATCTTTTTGGGTCAAATAATATTATAAATGAATTCACTTCTTTTGAAATATCTGTTTTACCATATCGCATTTCTATCTATATCGCATTTCTGTCGCATTTCTGCAGATAAATAATTGAAATAACCGTGCACCTGAAGCAATAACCCCAGGGGTCTTCAAAAATCAGTTTTTCTACTGCGTTTTGTTTTAATTTGCCTCACGTGGGTGGCAACAGCTAAACCCAAACAGCCAACTTGCCCCCTGTTGTCTGGTCTCAGTGGTAGGCAGTATATGACGGATGTTTCTAGTTTTTACAGTAGGGATATTCCTTCTTATTTGTTTTTTAGGTTGATATACTTTTTAAAGATGGGCTTGTCGGGACATATTATGTAAAATATATATAACTAATTGAAGAAGAGTCAAGTCTGCTGAATGTATCCTGTGGTGATGCCAAGGTTATTAGTCTGATTGAGTAGTTAGCGCAAATAGGAGGATGCATTAATCTTTCTTAAGATCATTGAGCCTTTAACGTCTTCGAATCGTGATAGGGTAAATACAAATCATTGCCCTCAAATTAACAAATACAATGTAGTTTAATCTTTTTCTTTTTTAGTCTGTTCGCGCTTGAAAGTTTGTGACTATGTTTTACTTCAGAAAATTCTTTTACACATAACTAATAGTACTCATTTAATTTGTAAAAACCGAAAAAAAAAGGACTATAAAAAAAAAAAATAAGAATAGAAAAAAGATCAAAACCTGTCAACTGTTGTTTTTGTGTGTCAATAAAAGAAACATTTTTTCAGTGCAAAGTGCCCAAGTGATAAATGGTTGAAGTGGCACATGTGATTTCTGCAGAGTGGCTTCATATGTTCAATAATTATATGTCTTGGTAGCTATGATTCAGCATATATGTAGAATCTCAAAGAATGCTCATACATGCTGAATTTAGTATACATGATTACATGACTGACGTAAATTCTACATAGGGTTTGCTTTCTGTTTCTCTCTCCCTGCGGGTCGGGTTGAGTCAAGTTTTATTTTCTTCAGGCTGTTGATTCTGATTTTTTTGTATTCGAAGCGTTTGGATTCAAGTATAAAAAAAAAACTCAGATGTTCTTTTAAAGGAAAAAGCTATACATTGTAATGTTAGTGAGTATATCTATTCATTTATTTTCATAAAAGATAATATTAAAGACATGATTATTGACTATTTTTTTCGTAAACGCTTGAAAATATAAGTTTTTTAATATCACTGTGTACTGTAAACTAGGGTTACTGAGCTCCGAGCGATGTTAAAAAAAGTTTTAAATTAATTCTCAGTAAAACAAGTTCTATTGTGTTGAGAGTGTTGATATAATACAATGATACTCGGTTAAGCGCGTCAATACTCTCAACACAAGACTGATTTCACCGCTAATTATTTTTTTATTATTATTGACCCAAGTAATCACAGTTAACGGTATTACTGTTGATCCCCCCCCCCCCCCCCCATAAACCATAAAATTAATTTATAAGACAAAAATATATTTTTTTTCTGTAGTTGAATTAAAGTATGATATTCATTTCAGGTTTCGAGTTGAGTTCAGATGAGTTTTGTATTCAAGTGCGTTGGATTCGCTTCGGTTTGGATTGAGGTTTAATGTAGGGTAGACTTCTCAGTACTGTAGCCTCACATACATGACTTGTATTGCTGAAAGATCGTGCTATATTGAAGAGCAAATTAGGTTAGCATAAAAAATTGAAATTACGGATACAGAGAATAAGACCAACTTCTCACATTTTCCCCAACCCAGTTCAGACACAACGACTTCTTTCAGTAAGTTTAAGCTCTATTTGCTAAAGACGAGGAAGGATGCTTTGGGCCAAGGATACAAATTTTTTCCCTCATATTTCTATCTGCATCCCAGACTAACTGCCTACTTACTCCCTGTCGCGTGTGTAGAAGATATGTATAGAACACAGGGGTTATATTTAGACATGACCTCGGCAGTCGTGTCACAAGGTACATTTACAGATAGAATTATTTTCAGTGT
The DNA here is from genome assembly GCA_963932465.1 of Maratus speciosus. Classification (NCBI taxonomy): domain Eukaryota; kingdom Metazoa; phylum Arthropoda; class Arachnida; order Araneae; family Salticidae; genus Maratus; species Maratus speciosus. The sequence goes on from OZ010788.1 coordinate 85,965,143, forward strand.
CAAATATCTGTACCTTAAGGAGGAAAAAATAAAGCTCATATATATATATATATATATTTATATACATATATATAATAAAAATGAAATCACATACATAAAAATAAAATTGGAAAGACAACAGGAAAACACACACATACATAAATATATATATTCAATAAAACCTTTTGTAATTATTCACTATAAATCACAGGAAAATATCGACAGTAGATAAGTGAACCAATAATCATAAAACAAAGTAAAATGCATATCTATTAATGTAAAATGCATAAACTGAAAAGATAAATAAAAGTCTTAGGAGAAAAAATCCATGAGCAGAATCTAAAGATATTGAAAAAAAAATATATTACTTATATTGCGAAACACGTTATCAAGGGCAATATTCCACAATATCAGTACATCGCAATTGATTTCTCTTTGATCAAAGCAAGCCACTAAGCATACCTAACTTTACTCAAACTCTCCGATCAATTACGAAACGACATGTAAAAGAATTAGAATTAATTTCAGCTAGCGTGGAAATTAAAATTTCGTTAAATATTTTGACCTATCATATTTTTACCTTTAGACAGCACTAAACATCATGTTCATATTATATCAGCAAAGTTTTATTCAAAACCGAAAAAAAAAGTATTGAGTGAGAAAAGTTTCAATGAAAATTGTCTCTTTTCTGTATCCTCTATAGAATACAATAATAAAAAGATTCCAGTGCTTGTTTTTAGTATTTCGTTTAAAATATATTCTAAATTATTAAACAAAGAATGGTATATGACGGGTGATTAAAATTAAAGTATCCCTCTTTTGAATACTCTTGGATGGATAATCTATATGGAGGTGTAATGCCTCCATATTTAGAGGATATACATTTCAGGTGATGGGAAAATGATTGATGCATTAAAAATGTTCAGTTATAAAATTATTGATAGAAGGCGTTGGGATTTGTACCGGGGAACGACGTTTGCGTAACATATGCATGAAAGAGACTCGTATCAGAAAGAAAACCATATGAAACTTTTTGGAGCACTATTACACAAACAGAAGGATTTTGACTTTGAAGAAACGTACGTTCCTGATAGCCCTTAACCGCTGTGAAAGATTTGTCGTGTAGCTACTGTGAACGGTCTCGGAGATCGCTTGATTGAAAGAGGAATGTAAAGCTCGATTAATACATAGGGTACAGTTTCTGTACTAAACTTTATGTACAGGACCATTATAATTAAAAATCACCTATTCAGAAGTCTCTATCGATAATTTTAGGATTCCAAACTAAACAAAATTTTACTAGTGTCTAGAGTTAAACTGAAATTTACAAGTTAAAATGTAGAAATTGAAAAAAGCAGCGATCTGTGAGACCGTTAACAGTAGTTCAAGTTGTTTTACCGAAGCGATGCTTGTAAAGCTGTTCGCGAGTACAATAGACAGGAATTGCTTCGAGGCCCGCTAATATCTTGTGGGTTAAGGTAAATAGCCCTTTGGTTCTAGAAGACAGGAAGGGCTTTTTCCTTCAAGCAGCAGTATGAGTGCGAAAAGAAAGTGGTGAAAACATTGGAACTGCTGTTGCTTAGCAGTCCAATTTGAATCCATTGGAATGTGCAATGCTCACAACAAAGCGAGGAATTAAGATTTCCCCTACGCAAATTAAAAAAATAACGGAATTCAATTTTTGCTTATTGCTGAATTTCGTTACAGAAATCGACTATGTTTTTTGCTTATAAATGTATTTTATGTACCCGTGAACAAGTGAAGTACTTTATAAGCTTCCGGCATCATTCATCCATTTGATCTTTTGTATGTTTATGATACGGCTTTTTCTGGTTCAACATTATTTAGCTGGATTTATTATCTTTTGTCTTTAATAAGACTTTATCAAAATTTGGTGGTTTTTTTCATATGTTTTATATAGATTTATCGCCAGCAATATGCTAGTGAATTAAAAGAAATTTAGTAAGATTCTGTATTACTAGTTACATGTTCTATCTTTATTCTATATAATGTCTGTGTTATGAATATTAGCTAATTTATAAATTTAATTTCAATAATTGGAAATCAAATCGATGACGATTTGTTATATATAATGGTGGGTAATGTTTAATTAATGATTATATATATATATATATATATATATATATATATTTTTTTTTTTTTTTTTTTTTTTTTTTTTTTTTTTTACAGAAAGCATAAACTGGTATATTTAAAGTGGCTTTCTCATTTTGTCCATATTTTATATGTATATTCCAAAATCCACAAGTTCATTCCCATATTTTATATTCCAAATTTTGTCCATATTTAAGACAAAAAGTCAGGTATTAAAAATTTCAAAATGATATTTTTATTTTAACTTATCTATATCATATACATAGTAAAATTAAACAGAGAATGAAGTTTATTTTGTATCTTCATCTGTTTATGCTTTTAAATATAAATTTTGAATCATTGAAGATCTTTTTATTTTTTGTTGAAAATGAGTTTCTTAAAAGGAAGGCAAAAAACATGAGTGAAAACAGTTTTACACCACTAAAGGCAGCAAAATCGATGAAAAATTTCGTGTTAAATTTATGATATTATTCTACAATATCCTATTTACTTAAATTTATGTACTCTAGAGGTTGATAAAATTTAAATGTTACTTTTATTACTCTGAATAAATCACCGTTTACATGTGCTAGTGAACGCACTTAATTATTGATCGAATAAACGCAATTATTCACCTGCATAACCGTTACTCTTTCCCACTGCTTATCTCATAATTTTCATCGAGACGGCTTGGTTGTGGAAATAGCACATGCATTAAATTTTATTTCATGTATATATATATTCCTTGTAAGCAAGGTCAATTAAAATGAAATTCACAAAAAAAAATAATTTAATACGAAAATCTATTCCCTCTATATATAAAATCGTACTGTAACGATTTTATGAAAATAATTTTTGTAACGATTTTAAAAAATGATTTTATGTAACTAATTTACGAATTGTTTTACGAAGTTGTTACGGTCAGCTACAGCATGTTTTTTTTTTTCTTGAACAAGCTGCATATAAAATTAGAGTTAATGTAAATCGCTAAAGTTCTAGTAAATTCGCGCAAAAGAATTCGATTTGCGTGACCATATACGGCTGACAATTTCTTTAAATGCATTTCAGGGCCCTAATGGCATTTGAAATACGAAATTTGCATTTGTTACTAAGGCTTACAGCCATATGTTCTCCATATATTAAGTGTACTATTAATATTTTTAGTTCTTTTAAGAAACAACACAAAATAATTTAGATGCAATACACTTTATCGCCAATTACTGATGGAAAAGCTATTTTCTAGACCTTTATTTAACTTATGATGCAACCATACTCGAAGTTAAAATTAGATAGGATAAATTTAATATAACTTTATTTTATACTGATAAAGACAAAAAGATTAACTGTATTACTGAGATACTGGTACAGTATTTGATACCAGTATAAATATAAATAAGGACGAAAAATCATGTGTCCAGCATAGATTAAAAAACAATTTCCAGCGCATTCAGAATATTGTAACAAAACTTCACAGTATATTAACGTGAATGATGATCTTTAAATAAACAATTTGGAAAACGCGTAAGGAATTTAAAACCCAATTTCTGCAATTATCATCAATGGTTGGAAAAATATCCAAATTTTTTTGAGCAGTTCTTTATATAACCTATAGATTTATATGTACTACATAATCCTTCTATATATAAAAAAAAAGTTTTGATTTGGAAATGGACCAATGAAAATCTGCGTATAGGTATTCCGGGTAGATCCACATCCAATTTGAATGCTTAAGCATGGCCTTTCATCGTTAATATTAAAAAAACTGTTGCATACAAAAACATTAAAATCGGTGGTATTATAGAGAAATGTCTGATAAACACGCTGATGCAGACAGTTTTCAAATCGAAGAATTATTTTAAGAGATATTTAATGCTAAAGTTGGACAAAATCGTTCCATTAAAAAAGTTTTATTGGAGCAAAAACTATACATGAGAATTTAATCATTTTTAGATCATTTTATACGTTATAAGTTCCCGGTGTGCAGATTGTATTTATTTTTCTAATTGACTCATTTTTGAGGTTTTATTTCAATTTTAAATTCAAATTTTCAGCATTTCGACAGATACTTTTTACAAATTTTAGAAAATGTTATTAATTTAAACTGTTGCCATTTGTATAAACAGCGCAAACAATAATGTTTGCTTCAAATTAAAAATTTATTTTACACGTGACTATTATAAACAGAAAATATAAAAAGCAGGAACTCATTGAAAATTACGTCATAAAAATTATAATTACACGTGAATTTTAAAAGAGACAGAATATTGTAAAATAATAAATTCATAAACATGCGTTAGAAGTCTTAAATAGGAGAATTTACGTCACATTTACGTCACATTACACTTATTATATAAAATGAACAAAAAATAATATTGCAAAACAGTTTAAATTTAAAAATTGCTCGAGACATTTATTTGATATTTTAAGATGATCATAATATTTCATTTCTAACAAAAGTATTTTTACGTGAATATTAAAAAGAAAAAGAAAAGTTTGGTGAAAATTACGTCAGATTATAATTCTCAGATTCAAATTATAATTCAATCATCCAAAATCTTTTTAAAGCCGATTAAATTATCGTGCTGTTAGAGTCTGCGGTGTATGAACGGGGGTTGACGAGCGTAGCTCGTAGGGGGCAGAGCCCCCTAGTATGTTAAAAATTAGTTCAGTTAAACGGATAGCACAGTTGAAAATTCCTGTTGTGAAATTTTTATCAATAAGCTGAAATGTACGGGAGATCTTTTGTGCAGCCCTGTATGTGATCTATAGAATTTATACACACCAATTAATATGCAAAGAAAAAAATAGTTAAATTTAAAAACACGTACCACGAACAACTGCGTACAACTGAAAACGCACTTCAGGCACTTATCGTTCAAAAATGATTCCTTTGAACAATGGTCGTATGTAGTACTGTAGCCAAATTCTTTTGTGTCCATGTAAATGTACGATAAATTCTATGCACACTATATTCTACAGTTAGCGCCTTGTAGTGTTACTCAGTGATATATGTAAACTTCAATATGTTTAAAACAGTTTAACGTCATTAAAATACACCGCAAACGATTTTTCTCCATAGGCCGTAATGTATAGAAATTCTTTTGAGAGTCCATGTGTAAATGAACTGCAAACGCTACATATTTCATTTTTAATTCCGAACCTGCCATATCATACCCCAATAACATACATTAATTTCATGGCAATCTGAGTGTATTTAAAAGAGTTAGAGTACATATAGACGGACAGACAGACAAACCGAATTCCTAAGCACTTTTGAAATATGTTGGAAAGTGTTAAAAATATTGGTTGGCTATTATGGTAGCTGCGATACAAGATCATTTTATTGCATATGCAATACCAAGCAAGATGCTATAACTCTGGCCGATGATTAAAAAAAAAACTGTTTTACATAATGATTTTATTTTAATTTCATGAATAAAAAAATTAACATCTAACTTGCTTTTCTTTGACATCAGTCGAACGCTCTTGCTATTCAAGATAATTCATTTGTCTACACAAAATTAATCTCCCTTTCTCCAGTTCACCTCAGCGATTCCCTTCCAGACAAATTTCTATTCTATGAAGAATTTACTTTAAACTCATTTGCAATGTATTGGTTAATTAAGACGATAATTCTTTCACCTGATTTGCGTCAGACGCATCTTTTGTTCTCCCCTTTATTCCTACTCTCCCCACAAATTTGAGAGTAACAATTTCCTCCCTCAAGGGTTGAAAATTTATTTTGACTGAAACGAGCACTGATGTTTCCTCTGAATCATTTGTAACAGAAATTACCGCAGTTTTGCCCTTAAGAAGGAATAAATTCGTTCCAAGATAAAGGTTAAAAACTCCTCCACTGGGAAGCTTAAAATGAGCTTTTAGAAAGCGATGTGAGTTAAAGAGTTGCATATTAAAGACCTAGATTTCTGGTTTAAATAAAAAGTGTAGTGTTCTTTTTACTAACATAACACTTAGGTTGATATAGTTATTTTCCTCTTGATATCTCGGAAAAGCATTTCCTTTTGTACATTATGCTTCATACCGTCATGTATTAGCATAAACTGCATAAAAGGATAGCTTTTTCTAAATTTGTCTTTTATTTTAACTTTCAATTGAGCTGATCTCTGTTAAATTTACTTACATACTTACTTTACTTAGTTACTACAAGTTTTAAATTTACTTCAAAAAAGGAAACATCTTTAATTTATTTGAAAATCTCACATTTACAATACTGCTATTGGGGCACTGTTTATATGACATTAAGCAACAACCAGAGTACACGACTTTCTTTCCTATTTTGCCTTTATTAAAAGAATAGTCTAAGAATATAGAAATTTATAATTTTTGCAAATACTGAGAGTTTTTATTTTTTTAAATATTTGTAACAGAAATTAGTGCACTTTTGCTTAAAGAAGGAATAAATCCGTTCTCTAAAAAAGGTTTAAAACTCTCCTGCGTAGTTGGCGCAGCATGTCCCTCATGTGACTTTGCGCCATAAAACCCTAATCAACCAACCTCTCCTACGTAGTTGAAAAAAGGCTATTAGAAAGCGATGTGAGTTAAAGTGTTGCATATTAAAGACTTTAAATTTCTGGTTTAAATTAAAAAAACCATTTGTATTCTGTTTTAGTAACAATTGTGTAACTATTTATTTCCCTCCTCATTAGCATATCTTGAAAAAACATTTCGTTCTATGCATTATTTTTCATACTGTCACACATTAGCATAAATTTCATAAAAGAATCGTCTTTTCTAAAGCGAGTTTAATAAACTTTCGGGAGATCTTAATGAAATAAAATATATATATATATATATATATATATATATATATAGGAAGCACCTTCAATTGATTTGGATATGGTTCAACTATAATATTTCCTTGTACTGTAGCACTGTTTATTAGAAATAATCCAAAAACCACAAATATAACTTTTTTTTTCATGTTTTACCTTAATAAAAGGATAGTTACATTATCTAGAAATTGTTAACTCTAATGAACACTGAGGTTTTCTTTCCATCATTTGAACAGAAATTACCGTAGTTTTGTCCTGAAACAGGAATAAATCTGCAAGAGAGAGTTTAAAAATTCCTCCGCTGGGAAGCATAAAATAAGCTTTTAGAAAGCGGTGTGAATTAAAGTGTTGCATATTAACGACTTAAGATTTCTGGTTTAAATAAAAAATTGTTGTGTTCTGGTTTACTAACAGTTATGTAGATCCATTTACCCCCCCCCCCCCCCACCAATTCATTATTTTTCAGACATACATTAGCATAAATTGCATAAAAGAATTGCTTTTCTAAAGCGAGTTTATTAAACTTTCGAAAGATCTTAATGAAGTAAAAACAAATTTTAAACCACATTTTAATATAGGAAGCATCTTCAACTTATTTGAATATGGTGCAACTACAATATTTTCTTGTAATGTAGTGCTGTTTATTAAAAATAATTCAACAGCCACAAATACAACTTTTCTTTTCATGTTTTACCTTAATAAAAAAAATAGTTACATTATGTAGAAATTTTTAACACGAATGGACGCTGAAGTTTCCTTTCAATCATTTGAAGAAAAATTACAGTAGTTTTGTCCTGAAGCAGGAATAAATCTGCAAGAGAGAGCTAAAAAAAAACCTCCTTCACTGGGAAGCATAAAATAAACTTTTAGAAAACGGTGTGAATTAAAGTGTTGCATATTAACGACTTAAGATTTCTGATTTAAGTAAAAATTTGTTGTGTTCTGGCTTACTAACAGTTACGTAGATCCATTTATTATTCCTCTCAATTCATTATTCTTCAGACTGTGTTTACATTAGATTAAATTGCATAAAAGATTCGCTTTGTTAAAGCCAGTTTAATAAACTTTAAAGGTTGATCTCAATGCGATTAAAAAAACATTAAAGCGCACTTAATACATGAAGCATCTTCAATTTATTTGGATATTATACAACCATAATACTTTCTAGTACTCTGGCATTGTTTATCAAAAATAAAAAAACCGCCGCAACAAACCAACAACCAAAGTATACAACTTTTTTTTATTTTTTTACCTTAATAAAAGAATACTTACAAGGTCCAGAAATTGATAATTTTAATGAACACTGAAGTTTTATTTCGATCATTTATTACAGAAATTACCGTAGTTTTGTGCTGAAGAAGGAATAAATTTGTAAGATAAAGATTAAAATCTCATTCGGTGGGAAATATAAAATAAGCTTTTAGATGGCGCTGTGAGATAGAGTTTCATATCAAAGACTTCGTATTTCTAGTTTAAATAGATTGTGGTGTTTTGTTTTATTAACAATTACGTGTATCTATGTATTTATATTGCCTTAATATCTCAGGAAATGATTTTTTATGTACAATATATTAGAAGTATTCATATATTAGAATAAACGCCAGGAAAGGATCAGAAACAATTTCATAAGTTTATTTTATTTTCCTTTTAATAACCTCAAAATATGAACAGAACGTGTATTCTTCAATCTATCATAAATTTAGCATACAAATTGCATGAACGATCCGTTTTCTATCTTAAACTTTTTTTAAATTTCTATTCAGTTGATCTTATCTTGATTACGACCGCATGTCCAAATGGGAAATACTTTCTTTGTATTATGTTACGGTTATTATACTAGCCAGATTTGGGAATTTATTTACGCGACTTATATTAACTGACAAAATATGCAGTTTCGTTTCATTCATTGCCAGTAATAAGAGAACAGATTCAAGGTCTAAAAAATATATTTTCACTGAAAAGAACTCTGACGTTTCTTTCGAAATATTTGTGAGAGAAATCGCAGCAATTCTGCTGATAAACAAATAAATTGTCTCCTAGTTAAAACTTGAAAAACGCTGGGAAATTTAAAATGAGGTTTTAAAAATTGTCATAAATTAAAGCGTTGCATATGAAATACCCACGATTGCTTAAGTAAATAAAAACTCAAGTGCATTATTTTGCAAAAAAAAAAAAAAAAAAAAAAAAAAAAATACACCCGTATTTATAATTTTTTATTCTTTACTCCCTCTAGAAAACAAAAACCTTAATGAACTATTTACGTTATTCATTTTACTAGTTAATACAAAATAGTTGAAACAAGTAAATTGTCTCCTAGATAAAAGTTGAAAGTTACTGAGAAACTAAAAATGAGGTTTTAAAAGTTGTCATAAATTAAAGCGTTGCATATGAAATTCCTACGATTGCTTATGTAAATAAAAACTACGGAGTATCATTTTGCAAAAAAATTACGCGTATTTATTTTCTTTTATTCTTTACTACCTCTAGAAAACAAAAACCTTAATGAATTATTTACGTTATTCATTTTGGTGGTTAATACAAAATAGTTGAACCAAATAAATTGTCTCCTAGATAAAAGTTGAAAGTTACTGGGAAACTTAAAATGTGGTTTTAAAAATTGTCATAAATTAAAGCGTTGCATATGAAATACCCACGATTACTTATATAAATAAAACTACAGAGTATTATTATTGCAAAAAATTACGCGTATTTATTTTCTTTTATCCTTTATTCCCTCTAGAAAACACAAACCTTAATGAATTATTTACGTTATTCCGTTTACTAGTTAGTACAAAATGTCACAAAAAGTAGGTTTGCCCATTTCTTAAATTCATTATTAACTTTATTTTCTAAGCTTCAGAATCAATAATTTTCATATGGATAGTTGTTAACCTATATTAAACACGACAGATTTCTGTTTTAAACAAAAACAACAGCATATTATTTGGTATTATTTTTATTTATTTATTTTGCCTTACTTCTAGTAAACAGTAACATTCATGCATTTTTCACCTTGTTTTCCCTGTTAATTCATACATCGGGTCCCACAAAATGAATTAATACTTTTTTTATGCTAAGTTTATTTTTTTGAATTTAATAAATTTTATTCTTATAGATGCATATTAGTTTTTAGGATATTGCTTTGAAATATATCAGTTGTAGGAATGTTGCACGCTTTAAAAGTAAAAAAAAAAAAAAGGTTTCATTTCACTATTCTTGTTTCAAGTTGTCAGATATGTATCTTTTTAACACATTCCAACATAGTTGAAACGTGTGTATTAATACGGTTTGTCTGTCTGTCTGCCGTCTGTATGTCCTTCCTCTAACTCGCGTAAATATACTCGGATTCCCATGCAATTGATATATGTTAATGAGGTTTACTATGGTATTTTGGGTATTAAAAATTATGTACGTAGCATTTGTAGCTCATTTACAGGGACACTCAAAATAATTTCGTTGCATTCCAGTCTATGAGGGAAATAGTTTATTGTGTATTTTAACGATGTTCCACTATTGCCAGTATATTGAAATTAATATATATAGCTGAGGTGCACTATAAAAGGCTTACTATAGAATAGGATGTGCATAGAATTCTTCGTTCATTTACAGGAATACACAAAATAATTCGTTTACAGTACTCTCTAAGAACAATAATTGCTGGAAGTGCGTTTTATGTTTTGGTACACATTTTTAAATTACACTAATTTTTCGCCTATTACTTGGTGTGCATAAGTTCTACAGCTGGTATACTGGACAGCACAAAAGAACTCGAATACATTTCCGTTTACTGACTGAAATTGGTGAAGAATAATTTCTGGGAATTGTGCTATGCGTTTCCTAACTGAACTAAATTTTACCATGCTATGTATAAAAATCTATAGATCATATATAGGGCTTCCCAAAATATTTCGGATATTTTTATGACTATTGGTGGCAATTCTTGAAATCTCGTTTTCAAATGTCTTGCATAGGCATCATCTTTCACCTTATTAAATGGGGAAGTTTTGTTGAAGTATTCCGAAAGTGTTGTAAAGGGTTGCATAATCTATGCTTAATGCATCATTTTTCGTTCTTGTTCATTATAAGAATCGTTAGAGTAATTCTTCTGATTTTCTGAACTTCTTGATTTCCGAAATCTTCCGTATCTTTACTTGTATCATATATTTTACGTTAATTATCAAACATAGCCCGGATGTGCGAATTTTCAATTTGCGTTGGAGAATGTCTCTGGAATTCCTTTCTTGAACATCTCCAGACTTTATTGATCTCCTTGCATTCAGTACGATTTCTATACGAATTGCAGTGTGCTTAAATATAGTTATGATATTAATAATCGCCATTTTATCTGAAAAATTAACTATATTAACCCCTTTTAATAAGAGCGTCCTTTACAGAATTTTTAATCTTTAATATAGATTTATAAAAATGATTTTTTTTGTTTAATTTAATGTTACAAATGCTTCAATTAAAATTAGACAAAAATTGCAATTAAAAATTACTGGTAGTATTAATCAATGATCCTGGACACTATTTGCGTCACATATACGCGACGCTCATTACGAAGGTGTTAAAGCCATTTTTGGATAGTGATTGAGCACCTTGTTTTCTCCACTTCTTTTCTTTCTTGAACTGATATTCACTCAGTAAAAGCAGTTCTTAAGCCTAAAGTTAAAATGAGTCAATCCTGACTTTATTATTAAGACCAATCTGCTCTCAAAATATTGTCTACTTTATTTTGAATCTCAAAATTCGGATATGCTAATTGTACATTTTCTAGGGGCGAAAAAGGTTCCTCGTTTATTTTTTCTGCTAGTAACGGAACTGTGAATTTATGGAAAACCGATGCTTTCACAGACAACTGGACTACGGGATTATGAATTGAGAGCAAGCAGATCAAGTATTACGCAAGTTACTGCGATCTATGAATTTGGCAAATCTTTTACGGGAAATCTAGCCTTTTTTTTCTTTTAATACATAATCTTTTCATACATGATTCTAAAATTCATATAGATTCGCTGCCATTATCAGACATAACCCTTACAATGTACTTCAATCTTTAGCATGCACACTAGCTGTGATAACAGTGCGAAAAATAACAGTGCGAAGTTTCTTTTTTGCTATTCTTGAGAGTCAAAAAGCGTCTGAATTAGGTTTGTTTTTCTGGTTTGATATTTCATTTTAGCGAGAAGCAGATACTGAGGAATTCTGAAATTTGTTCTCGTGGTTAGCTGGAATGATTTTTCGATTGACAATAATGATAGCTCAACCTTGAATTACATTGACAATCATAATGCTTACTTGATAACCAGTTAACACATAATTCATGTTTTATAACAAACTGTTTTCTATATTTCACATGTAATTCTTTAAACTTTTAAAAATACATTTAAAAAGAAAATGTTTTATTTACACATAATATCATTCATACTGTTACTAGTAGTAGATTTATGAAAATTAAATTGCCTTTTATTCTGATTATATTTATTCTCGTTACATAATTCGAGTGGTAAACATCTGTCACTAAGATATGAATGAATTGTTCAAAAGAAGAAAAATCTGGAAAATCATCTTTAGATGAATATTGAAAGCCATTTCAATTTTTTTCAAGATAAATCTTTTGTAGTAGCATATAAATAAAACATATATATGTGTGCCGGATTCCTTTGCACCTATTGATTTAAGCCCCCTGATCACTTCGTCAGAAGTGCCTACAATATTACGCAAATTACATACACTGTCATGTGTAATATAAGGTTGGTCCATTCATGTTTTAATAAGAGATGAAACGATTTGCTGTTTTTTGTCATATCTGGACAATAATTTTTTTCATGCTGCAAGATAACTGTACTTTCCGAAATCGGAATATGTTTTATAATATACGCGAGTTCACTATACAATAACCCACTCATATATTGAAATTTTTGTATGTTTCCTATGTTGTCATTGTTATATGCACTAATGAAATATGTAAATCTTTGAAAGACATCCAGTTCTGGAAATTTTTATTAAATTGCTCAATATTAAATCTACGTATTTTTTTAGATCGAAGTTTTAATAAATAGTCTCGATTATCTTAAACTTTTTGCAAAAATCATTTTCGGAAAATCTATTGTTAATGAAATTTGTTATTCTCGCTAATGTTGATTTAGCTCTGGTATGCAAATTTATAGCTGCCTTTTTTAAAGCTTCATAATTCTATTTGTCCATTATTGAAATAATGGTGGGAAATAATGCCTAAAAACAAAGCCAAACTGATAATAATATGGTAAAATGTAGTTGTCTGAATTAAGGAGCGATGCGATAATGTTCGATTCAAAAAAAGATTTGATGTTCACGAATCATCCCGCCGTTGCCTACAATTAAACGCTCGTGTTTGTGCAATGTTGTGAATAATATTAAGAAGAATGATTAACTTACAAGGAGAGGGCCAACCTTGTTAATCACAGATTTTGATTATTTTAATATATGTTGTAGGGTAGAGACCACTTAGTGTGAGGTTCAACGGATTGTATCCAACGCTCCTTAGTTCTTGAGAAACCAGGGGGTCTAATAATAGTGCACAACTTAAATACTTACTTTGCAACCGCAATGATAGGTTGGTCGTAGCTCAGTTGGTGTGGCGTCTGCCGGCTGATCCGCGGGCCCGGGTTCGATACCTGAATGTGCTCCATTTGTTTCTTTTGTTTTATAAATATACTTGTAAGTATAATTAAAAATCTCATTGTCAATTAAAATTTATAATATTGTATATAAATTATAATTTTAACCTATTTAATTTTTTACTTTTAACTAAATAGTTGTATTAAAAATCATAAAACTGTTAATTTTTTAAAAATCATTTTTAAAATGTATTTCATATATTCTTTATCGATGCAATGGTATTGAGCAATTGTGTCAATTCGTGATTTTAAAGAAACATCATTTACACATTGCTTTAATAAAGGAAGTCAATGCGATAATACTATTATTCGGTTTTTAAAGTAACAAGCATAATTATATTAAAAATTAGTATCAGAATAAAATTACAACCGATTTTTTGCATATTAAAGATTTTTAAAGTTGTAATACGTATGCTTGCTCTTTCAATTATTTTGCTTTTACCTTTATCTTTTTTCTGCTTTCATTTTTATTCTATTTGAATATTCTTTTATTTTATCATAGCTAGATGGCACCACAACAGATTTTGTCACGATTTTGGAATTTTTATCATTCAATAATCGATCCAATTTCTTTTTATTAAACTTCTTTAAAGGATGAGAAATAATAGTTTAAAAATAAAAAAATGATAAATTTAAGTTTGTTAACATTATAATTATATGTATGATATTAAAATTGTAATTGAAATTATTAAATTATAATTACAAGTATATTTATAGAACAAAAAATGAAAAAAGCAAATGTAGCGCGTTCGGGTACCGAACCCCGCAGATCAGCCAGCGAACGCCGTACCAACTGAGCTAGGACCAACCTATCATTGCGGTTGCAATGTAAGTATTTAAGTTGTGTACTATCATTAGACCCCCCGGTTTCTCAAGAACTAAGGAGTGTTGGATAAAATCCGTTGAACCTGACACTAAGGGGTCTCTACCCTACAGCATATATTAAAATAATCAAAATCTGTGATTAACAAAGTTGGCCCTCTCCTTGTTAGACTTAACAAATATATATTGTAGCACTATGTGCAAAGATTTCACATTAATTTGAGAATTAGGTTCTAAGATGTAGTGTATACGAAGAATTGAAATATAGCAAACCGATGCGAAAATCATTTCAACTTATGCCGGACAAACTATCCTGTCCTGAAAGTCAAAGTTGTAGTATGCTTTTAATCGTACTAGTTGTAACTGCTTTTGCGATGCAAAAACGCTTCTAAGGTTGAAGTGCGAGTTCTTTTGGCGAAACTTTATAGTTGAAGTCGCAGTATTTGATGGATTGCTATATATAATTCATAGAATCTAGGCACCATATATAAATTTGAATTTTGTTACTTTTAAAACTATTTTGTCGTAAATAGCTTCTAAAATGAATAAGAATAATATTTAACACATTTTCGCAATTAGAACTGTACCTGTAAAACAAATGGTTAAGGAATTAGCTATTTGTCAACGATAAGGAAGTATAGTATTTACTATATCTAACGCATTATGCAGTATATAACATGTCAGAATAAATTTGAAAATTTTAACTGATCTAAATTTTCAACCATTCCAGATACGTAAAGAGACGTCAATTAATTCTTATTGTTTTAATTATGTATTTCCATAAAGTATGAGTTGAAAAATCCATCTTCAATAAAAGATGATAACTACTTCAGAATTCTGAACAATTTCCCAACAACGAATATTTTCAGAATCTTTAACTTTTTACTGAAAGTGTAACTAATTGATTTTGCTAACTCACCCTGTTACTTTGACGAAGATCAAATACTTATCTGTAGAGAAATGATAGATATAGAGCAATAATGAAAAATAATTTATTTTTCTTTAACTTTTCTCTTTGAATTCCTTGCTGGGCACATAAATATGCAAAGCTGAATTTCATCAACGTCAGTAAACTTATTTGATGCTCTCTTCTTTGAAATAAAATACTTTGGAATCACGTTTATCATCTAAATTTAAAAATTCACCAAGCACGTTCTTTCTCATCATTCACAGAGGAAAGCCTCTGAACGGAAGTTCTGGAAGAGATGTATTATCTCAATTAGTAAATTTATGGCAGCAAAACTTGAATAAACTTTGCGTGTCTTGCGTCGGAGTATTTTATTATACGGAAGGTCGTGATTTAAGGAGTAAATAAGATCTGTTTATTTTAAAAGGAGTGCTTCAAAGAAATGTCTTTTGTTTATATAGGCCCAAAATTTAAATATAAAGGCTTAAATGTATAAAAATAACATCGACTTCCACAGAAGGTACTTCAAAATTTTAACTTTAGATAATTAAAGGCTGAAAATGTATCTTTATTGGATATGTTTGTAAACCTATGCATGTAAGATACTTTCATGAAAAGCATTGCGTATTTAAATATTTGTTATGAAACCATACGAATATTCACCAGCTTCGTCTTAAGTTTATTTGCAGCCATAGCTTTTAAAAGAAATATACAATTATTCAATTCAATATTTTTTAATAAAAAAGCTTTTAAATTGAATATTTATTTAAAGTAACTACGTTTCTTATTATAATTACAGTTTTAATACTTACAATAGCTATACAGCTTTTTTTTCAACAAATGAAAGTAATTTGACTCTCGTGCAATTTTCCTTAACTGTAATCTCCAATACTAGAGACCGGGAAGCGACTACACAGACCATCACCTCATCTAGTTAACAGTTGAAATTCCACGATTAGACGTACCTCGATTAGCATATAAAAATGAAACTGGTCTGCCAAGTCATACCTTGGTGGAAAGCACCTGCAGACTCGATTTTAGTGGTTGATCCGTAGGTTTATCATTGTGTTTTCCTGCACTCAAAGGTATGAAAACATGGAGGACTGGGAACAGGAAAACACAATGGTAAACCTATCAGTCAACCACTAAAATCGGGTTTGCAGGTGTTTTCCACTAAGATATGATTTGGCTGATCAGTAGCATTTTAATATGCGAATTGAGATTGAACTAAGACTGGAATTTCAACCGTCAACTGAATGAGGTGATTGTGTGTGCAACCGCCTCCATTGTCTACTAGAATAACTAGAACAGTGGGTTTTTTTTGTCCTTTGAAAAAATGTGCGTTGATTAAAAGTGAAATGGCGGTTTTCTAGCGATTCAAAGCAATAAGCAATTCGATAGCTTAAAAAAATCAGAATGCTAATCTTTGCTCACTTTTAACGGCGTTATTAAATAATACCGACTTAAGAAATTAAACATGTGTTTCTAAAATGACTAGCTAATAAAACGATATTAATTCTATTTTTAAGTAAAACCCCTTTCCTCCTGCAAATCAATGACATTGCATGTAAAATAGAAATTATTTTTCGTATTTAAACATCTCATTATAAGACGATTTATTCCGTTTCAAATACTAATGGTTTTCTCATAAGAAGCCTATTATCGAAATACTGCATGCGATTTATGGATTTTTAATTCGGATCTTTTCCATTTGAAGGATGTACTTGGACAGTATCCAGGCGAAATTACACTTCATAATTGAGTTTCTTTAAAATAAATTAATAAAGAAAGAAAAAGTTAAGCGTTCTAATATGAAAAATTGTGTAATAAGAAATGAAAATCTAAAGAAAATAAAAGCTACGAACTACAAGAACAGCCTATTACTTCATTTTTCCTTTACGTGATTTTATTGTCCTGTTGTCGGAATGCAGCACGACAGTTTAATAAGATTTTATAACATGATTAGTTTTATGTAATTTCTAATTGCTGCAGAAATGATGTTAGAAGAATATTTTAGTTAGGTATATAGATTACATCGTAAGTTATGTATGAGGGCGATTTTTGTTTAAATTACTTTAACCTCTTCACACCCTTGGCCACATATGTGGACGTTTAATTTTTTGTAATTATAATTACTGTCAATAATAAAAAGGGTAAAAATTTGATAATAACTTATTCACTACAGAATACCTCAACAAGAGAAGTAAACATTTTGTGGTTTGGCTATACTCATAATGTTATTTACGATGCACAGTTGTGGAAAAAAAAGTAAACATCCCCTGCTAACTCTCATGCAACAAATTATCGTAGAAGAAAGTTACCGGTACAAAACGACTGGAAATAAAGCCTACTTTTAAATGATGTATATAAATTTGCTTAGGGGGTCATCTACATATCAAAACGAAACCAAATTTTGTGTTTTTCAATAGCAATACCCAAGTTTGACACCATAAATACATTATTACATTATAATTATAATTTCAGGAGGTATTAACAAAAATATTAAAATGTAATTTAACATTAGAAGCTCTCAATTTTTAATGTTTATAATTCAAAAACGTATCATTCAAATGACAAGACATTTCGTTTCTAGGCATAGTTTGAATCGGAGGTTCAGAATATATTGTCAAAATTGGTTGTTGCTATTGAAAAAAACAAAGTTTGATCTGGTTTTGATTTGTAGATGCACCCTAAGCAAATTTTATATACATCATTTAAAAGCAATCTTTATTTCCAATCGATTAGTACCAGTAACGTTCTTCTACTATGATTAGTTATTAGTTGCAGAGTTAGTAGGGGGTGTTTGCTTTTTTTCCCCGACTGTACAGTTAGAGAGTAATTTTTCGGCAGTCTTTGTTATTGGATTATTTGAACAAATTGCTTGATAAAAATAATATCAGATATATTAAATATATTAAGTTTTAATAATTTGTAGAAATGTAAGAAAGAAATTTACTGTTAGTTTTATTATTTTAAAAGAAATCATTTCACTCATAAATTATCATTAACGCTCAGCTGCCACAAATGTGGACGTTATTTTTTGTGATTTTTTATTGTTTTTCCCATTTTTTTTTCTTTTTGGAATTCCTATTAATATAAAATTAATAAATCGTAAAAAAAAAGTCTTTTTTTTTTCCTCACCATAAAAAAATCGCCCCTGAAGAGGCTATAAAAGTAATTTTATTTTTTGTTCCTAAACGCAAAACAATATTCTACCGTATTAAAAACAGATATTCTATACCTTTAGTTTAGTGCCTGTATTTAATATTTTATTACTTATATTGCCTATTTTTTATCAGATATTATTACATATGCATTTTTGACGATGAGTACGTGTATGATTTTCATTATTATGTCATTAGAAAAGTCAAGTAATATGTTATAGTTCATAATAATATACGACAAAGACAAATCTATTTTTTATTTTATCAGTACACGTATAGTCTCTTTTAATCTTGACATAAGCTTTATGGCTTAAAGTTTATTTTATTTATTTATAAGTTTATATTAATTCTTAGTATGCTTTTAAAAAAGACCGACCTACACTTTTAAAAAAAATCGCTGAATTTCACTAAAATAGCTATGTTGAGTCTTCCCACTGGATAGATAAATTTCTTTATCACTACATAAATGAAGATTTAAAAATTCAACTCAAGATTTAAAATCTTCTACTATCGTTAGGATTAATTGAATCTTGAATTAAATCTTGATTTTATTTGCCTATTACTTGGTGTGTATAAATAATACAAATCATATACAGGGCAGCACAAAAGAGCTCATTGTACATTTCCGTTTATTGATAGAAATTGTTGAAGGGGGAATTTACAACTGAGCTATGCGTTTCCTAACTTATCTAAATTTTAGAATACTATGTAGTACACTATACACAAATCAATAGATCATATTCAGAGCTGCACAAACGAATACGAATATTTTCATACTATTGATGAAAATCCCTGAAATTGGGTTTTTAAATGTGTTATGGGTTTTCCAAATTGTTTATTTAGGCATCATCTTTTACCTTGTTCAAAGATGAAGTTTTGTTAACGTATTCTGGAAGAGTTTGAAAGTGTTTAAATCTTTGCTTGATGCAAGGTTTTTTGTTCTTGTTTGTTTTTGTTTTCTTCTTTTTTTCTACTGTGCAAGAAAAAAATGCTTTATTTAAAGGATATTATGATCTTTAATCAAAGATTTTTACTAAATTGTTTAAAAATAAAAGCATAAAAAAGTAAATATTTTTTTATTATTTTTTTAATCAAATTCTATTATAAAACGCTTATTTGTTTAGTAAGAATATTTTTAAAACAAAATACTGAAATAAAAAATATTAATAGAAACCTTGGTTTAATTATCTTTACTCTAAGAAATAGGAACTGTATTTTTAATTGAGAATTACACATCACTCTGTAGAAAAATTATGTGACGTTACTCCATAAAATTGGTGGCAAGATGCTGCCTCCAATTTTATGGAGTAATTTAACTTATATAATGTTGTAATTTAAACTGATGTAATTGGTGTAATATTACACATTAGTGTAACGTAACACCATTTATATCGGTTAAATTACTCAGTAAAATGGAGACAGCAAGGCTGCCACAAATTTTGTGGAGTAATGTTACATAATTTTTACAGTGCATCGCACATAAGAATGGATGCAGAAAAGTAAGATGTATAAATAATTAAGTTTAAGCTGATGATAAAAGTAAATAATTAAAAATTTATTTTAGTTACTCGCTTTCATGTGTTTATCAATAATTTATTTTCAAGAATTAATAGGAATTTCGAAATATTAGATATTTATAAACAATCCATATTTATCGACACTACTGCTTGAAATCCTATTTGTTACAGGTTTTCCTCTAGGAAGCTTACCTCAATTCTTTCTCCTCCATTTTGAAAATTAGCATATTGTAATTTAATACATCGTACTGGAAATTAGAAATTCTAAAACTATTTTTTTAACACTAAAAATTAATTCAACTGTAATTTCGCTTTCATCAAAATTACTTTAAATGTATATTTTAAACGTATATTTTTAAGTTATTAAAACAACGAATTAAACTTTTCTCAATTTTTTTCCAAAATAAATGAAAATTTAATGCACACAGCAGCTTAGTTTGCTAGTTGTTCATTTTTAATAAATTAATTACTCGCTGAAAAAATAACTGCTGTTTAAAACTACTGTTTTAATTAAAATATGAAGTATTAAACTTTAATTATAAATGAAAATATCGTTTCATTTTGATTTATATTTACATACGTTTGTGTCATGAGAATTCTGGAAAAAATAAAAAAGGCCTAATTAGAATAAAAGCTGGTGAATAGGAATTCGGAATTACACAAAGAGAAAGTTATCCTGCGTTGTTTGTTAAATAAATATGACTTTATAATGCGAATTTTCAAGACGGCAATTTAGAAAAGAATTAACTTATTTGCGAAAATGAATATTTTTGTTAATTTTAAGAATTGCCAGTTTACTCATAACCGAATTTTTTAATTGAGCTAATCCGTTCCCTAATTCATAAGATTAGAAATATGTTGAACTTTCTTAAATATTTTTGTGGAGTTGAAATTATAAGTATAAAAAATCATTTTGATTTAAAATTCTTGAATTCTTATAAGTCATATATTTATTACATCATTTTAATGTAAACTATACAGTTTCCTAATCACTGGGATTAAAACTTTCACAAATACTTTTGTGATATAATATATATATATATATATAATGAAGAGTTAATTTTAATGAGGATTCTTGAATTTGTATTTGTTAAAACTATGTTATAAACATTAGGAAATAATTAGTTATTCGCATTTAGGTGAAAAATTCTATGTACATGTCATGTTTTTTTTTTTTTTATATACAGGATGTCTGAAAGTTTTTAGTACTAGTGCAACGAGATGATGATAGTGAATATATATGATATATATATATATATATAATGATAGAGCCATGATAGTGAAAGGGTTAAATACAATAGCTCTTCGTTATATTGCTCATGTCGGGAAGCAAAAAAGAAAACCCCCACAAAAAATAGCAAGATATGCTAAGTAATGTATGATAATTGTACAAAGGTGTGATATGAACAAGGGTAGTAAAATTCATTATTGGTAAAACTTGTGATTACAATTTTCTTCATAATATGAAGTATAGAGAATTATATTTATTGTAAATGAAACAAGTTACTTAAAAAGTGTGATTAAGATACAACTTTTTCCCCGAGAAATACGAAAAAAGAACGATATTCGACTAACTAATATAACGAGGCGCAATATAATAGGGGTTTACAATATTACACAAGAAATTGTACTATATTTTAATATCCAATCATTATGATCTGATAATTTAATATATGATCCTAAATTATATGATAATATAAATTAGGATCATATATTAAATTATCATATCGTAATGATCAGATATTGTCGACTACGGAAAATTGTCTTGATTCCACTTTAGACAAGAGTTTACTGTACTTTGATTATGTATCCGTTATGTTTGTGTTTTATTTAGTTATTGCAAAAAGGCTATATTCATTATTGAGTGTTAAACAGAAACAAATGCTGAACTTTTTGTTGTTGTTTTATATTCAAATGAAATAATCGAATTCAATTGCATAATCGAGCTGTGTGCAATATAAATTTTTAAAAGAACCGTGCTTGAAAATTAATTTAAAAACCATGAAACATCAGTAAATTGAAATGCAGATTTAATTTAATTGCATTTGAAATTACAATTTTTCCCCTTTTAACGACGCAAAAATTAAAATTATGTGACGATAATTCAATTTGAGGAAAAGGGGAAATGGATTGCTTAGATTAATGTTACTGCCAATATGTGTCAGCAATGGTAGAAAAATCAAATTTTTATTTAATACTAATTTAAAAATAAATGCATTAAAAATGATAATTATTCATGATTGGGATTTTGGACAGGACATGTCGATTTTACTGTCCAAAAGTTCAAAAATATTACTATCAAAATGTATATAACTTAAAATAGTGATTGGTGAAAAAATGTGAAATTTTCATATGTGTAACAATTGTACTTTTATATTAACTATATGAGGAAACGTCTAAAAATATTTTATTTTTTGTTTTATGAAAAGAAGGTAAAAATTTGAAAACACTGTAATATCAAAATTTCAGTATCTTTAGATTCACAACAATATAAAAACAAAAAAAAATCTACAGATCATAAACGTAGCAGCTAAGTGCATTATGGAAACAAACTTTTTTAAAACCTGTGCAAAAATTAATATTGTTTAAAGAATTCCATTTAGCATTGTTTAAAGTAATGTTTATTAAAAATATTTTCTATTTGACTGGATTTTAAATTAAAAATATAATAAAAACAGGATATGTATTTAAATCTAAGAAAATTATTTTTAAAAAATATCTTCATTATAAATGGTTTGTGAATAAGCAAACACTAAATGGATTATAAGTGTAACTTAGTGCGGAGAAATGTTCCAAAATATACAAGGACAGAATTCGTGAATAAAGAATAATATTCGTGAAAAAAAAGCGATTATTTTGTGAAATTAGATCAAACTGGTTTACATTTGTTTTTTAAATATATTTCAAAGACAATAGAATCAATTATTAAAACTTTAATAATTTTCAGTTTAATGAAAACAAAACAATTATGCTTTCGTACTGCAACATAATTTCGCATAATCTGAAATTTTGTTCATTATTACATCATAAAATGATAAATTGAAAACTAAAGTCCTGGTTAATCATTTCACTCCAAAGCGAGGGGGAAAAAAGATAACTACAATCCGGTGTAACCTTTCCCCATAAAGTTGAGAGAAAAACCTGAATCGTGGTTCAACCTTTTACCAAAAAATTGGAATAGAGAAAACCTTGAATCATGGTTAAACCTTTCACCAGAAAATTTGATTAAAAACCCCCTGATTCATGGTTCAACCTTTCACCGGAAAATTGGATTAAAAAAAACCTGATTCATGGTTCAACCTTTCACCATAAAATTAGATTTAAAAAAACCTTGATTCATGGTTCAACCTTTCACCAGAAAATTGTATTTATAAAAACCCTGAATCATGGTTCAACATTTCACCAATGTAATGGTACTTGTTAAAGCGCCAATAAACTGGTGAAACATATCACCAATATCTTGGTTGCAGCTAAATTTCAGCTACTTTTCACCATTTTCTTGTTGAAACATCTAACTTCATTTTTAGCAGTGTAAGATCATATTAGAGTGGTACTCGGAACGGGTTATATCCAACACGAACCCGAAAATTCCATTTGAAATCAATCCAAAGCCTCACCCAAACCCAAGACACACTTACAAAAGAAGAAAAAAGAAAAAATGTACGTTGACACCCAAAACCGGATTTGAACTCGACACACTTTAATCCGAAATCGAAAAGGATAGAAAATTAATCCATTTGTTTTATACAATTATGGAAAATTAAACTAAAATTTTACTTCTAACATAATTTTTTTCTTTTACGCTGAAAAAAAAAAGTATACATATGTATATATATATATATTTATTCATATTCAAACACGTGTTTTTGCTTAGGAAGAATTGTTTTGGACTCCCTTCTGAAAAATCGAGTTTAAGTGAAACCGACCCGCAAGACAATCACAGTCAAAGTCAGACCGAGTGTAGTAACCAACGTATGAAGGATGGCTTCAATGCTTCACCACTGTTTATTTGAAAAAAAAAAAAAAACAGTATTACATATGCATATAAATTTTACAATTAACATACAGACATATAATCTACCAAAATTTTTACAATGAACATAGAGTTGAATGAACACAACTCAGAAGAATTAAAATGCAACCCCAAAACCCATACAATTAGAGTCATCCTAATTCAAATACGATCTTCCACGAAAATACATTAATGCCAGTCCAATCTGACTTACAAAGCACGTTAGATGAAGTTGGATTACCCGACCCGATGCGACATTCTAAATTCATATTTTATTTCACCCTGTATCCCTGTTTTATGTAGAGAAACATAATCTGATTATAATTACCACTCTACTAACTAGTGTTCTCAGACACCCAGACCCACTGTGAGAAAACAGCGGGACAAGAAGACTAAAAAAAGCAGGTGGAGAGCTTCGAAATCGGGACATAATAATACCATAAATCCTATGAAAATGGAATCTATCTGTAACGGAATCCTCTCAAATAACGAACTCATTAATTCCTACGGAAGGAATATCATAAATCTATACTTGCAAAATCACAAACTTGTCTAAAACGGAATCTTTGATTCGTCACTTGAAATTTTTTGTCTTTTTCGTTTTACTGTACGCAAAATAAGAACAAAAATTAATCTCATACTGTAAAATTTGTGAAAGTGGTATCGCTAAGAACCGAAACAAATTCTGTTTTAAAGAGGTCTCAGGTTGTACAGTTATAGTTGTGTTGCAGTCCTTCAGTAGGACTTTGAAATTTTTACGTTTAAGAAAAAACGTCAAGTTTTACTAAACAACTACACTGGTTATCAAAAATTAAGGAAAAGTCACAAAATGCCAATTTTTAAATACGGGAATACTCAAAAGGAAGGAATATAATTCGAATAATTACTATTCCTGCAGAACAGCTAGTCCATATAACATCTCATTCAGGTCACACATGGTCACACATGGTCACAAGAGTCACAGTCACTATGGCGAAACAAAAAATAGGAAATTCCATAAAAAATATTTCTTATCAAATGTAAAGATGAATGTAAATACTTAAAATTTTTTCAAATAGTACATAAATTCCAAAACATATAAATCATAATTGTAATATATTTCTAGGCTCGCCCTGAAACAATAGGGCAGCCAATTGTGATTGGTAAAGAATCGCCATCTTAAATAATAATAAATTTTCACAGGCGGTCCGGGGACACGGCACTTGCCTCTTGTGCTCTCTTCGGCGTGTCAGGCGGGTCGTTCTGAAGTCTTCTTTCCCGGAGACTGGGGTTCTGGGCTTGTTTCCGCAGGTAGTAAAACTTTTCCCTGCCCTGGGCTTGGGGGTTACACCTAACCATAAGCCAAAAGCGGGTTCCCAGGGTGGGTGCTTACTTACTTACGTCTCTTTTATGAGTCTCAAATGACTACTATATGTGACTCCACTGACAGGTCACTGTGACTGCTGCTTTGTGCGAGTCCCCAGGTGACTTTACAATGTCATTTTATTCAGACTCTCGTATGACTCTCATCTGGAGACTCAATTTCAAAGTCATTGTGAACGTTGCATTATGATAAATCACCAAATAATGTCAAATTAAAGTCACATGGTGACTTTTCACCACTTTTCACAGTGGTGACTTTACAGTAGAGTTTCTGTCACAATTTGACAAAGTCATGTGACAGAAAGTCACCATGTGACTTTAATGTGACATTATTTGGTGATTTATCATAATGCAACGTGCACAATGACTTTGAAATTGAATCTCCACATGAGAGGCACACGAGAGTCTCACTGAAACGACATTGCAAAGTCACCTGGTGACTCGTCAAAAAGCAGCAGTCACAGTGACCTGTCAGTGGAGTCACATATAGTAGTCATTTGAGACTCATAAAAGAGACGTATGGAATTTCCTATTTTTTGTTTCGCCGTAGTGACTGTGACCATGTGTGACCTGAATGAGATGTTATATGGACTAGCTATTCTGCAGAGATAGTAATTATTCAAATTATATTACTTCCTTTTGAGAATTCGCGTATTTAAAAATTAGCATTTTGTGACTTTTCCTTAATTTTTGATAACCAGTGTATAATAAAACCTGTAAAAAGAGAATAGATTGGCACCGAAAAATTATTCCGTCTTAGCAGGTAGATTTTTACAGAACTTCTTTCAGCGTGGTCATAAAAAAAAATTCTGTTACAGACACATTCTATTTTCACAAAATAACTGAATTAAGTTCCACTCGATCTGGTACGAAACTAACTGGTACGGAAAAAAATTCAAAGAAATTTGTAGATTCAGTAGCGTCCCGCTTAACTGATTTTCCGTTTTTAACCGAGTTACTTTCTTTTGATGGACTGATGTTGATGGACTGATGTCTTTTGATGGACAATTGTTAGATTTCGGCGATTGAATTAAGCAAAGTTTACAGTTTTAGTGGTAAAGAAAAACCTTAGAAATTGATAGCTATGCAGTAGCGTAACACTGCAGAAAAAAAAGAAAAAAAAACAGCAGAAAAATTGACTTTCAACAAACAAAAAACTATCAAGGGCTTTTTCAAATAAACAATTCACATTCCCCGTTTTTCTTAAAAGTAACGGAAATGTACATCAAAGAAATGTTACTAGTGCCATAAAAATGAATGAATGAAGTGAAAATTTATATTTTATCTCCTTAGTTGGTGACGATTACTGCCATGATTCAGTTCCTGTTAGTCTTCCATAGTGTTACTATCGGGGATGTGGGGCTGTGGCCCCAGGCTCCTCGATAAACCGTCAGAAGTCTCTCTGGTGACGATTTGTGTAAATCCGGTTTATCCGAGTTTTTTGTTTATCCGAGGTGAGCTTGGTCCATATTAATCGGGACTTTTGGTGTCCCGCGCAGTCGTCACGCGGCACGATTCTTGGAAAACCTGAAAATCGGATCATCCCACGTAAATTGGGACACTTGGCAAAAGTAATACTGACACACAAAACGAACTTGTCGCGTCACTTCAGCTATGATTCCAATTAAATACTCTCTCAGCATCTTTTGAGCAGATACACCCTCCGATTGCTGGAAAGTATCCAGTTGGAGAGAGTTCCAATTAAACTTAATGACAATGTTGGTGCTCGATTAGAAGAAGCAAAAAGAGAGAGTGATATGCACATGAATTGGTAACATACGTAAATGAAATCGGAAGAAAAGGGAAAAAAGAAGGAACAGTGAGACTGAAGCAAGAAAAGAAAAAGCCAAGCCGTTGCCCTCTTGGCAGTTTCAATGAAGATATATTTGGTGTGGTTCACCCTCATCAACGTCGTCCCCAGAACTTGTTACACCTGCTGCAGGGAGCGAGCAAAAACTGTGACAGTAATGTAGATGAAAATGTCTTGATATGAGTAGAAAATGGAATTGGCAGATTATTGTTAATGAATATGGATAAATCTAAAGTCGTGTTACATCTGTTTTTAAACAGCAATTAAGTTTTTTATAACTAAGATACGCCTGTGATAAAAAAAAATATATATATTTCGTTAATGAAATTAAAATTGTACATGAACCTGTAATGTATGGTATCAGTATACTAATTTTAATTGCTAAATGGTGTAAATTAAAACTTTAAAATTTAATTTGCTATATATTTGTATTGTATGAATTTATAAAAATATCCTGCCACATCAATCCACATTAGAGAACACAAACGATAATCGCTTGCATGAGTTAGATAAACAAACTAACGTTAGCTTGGTGAAAATTGCAGGCTCGTCAGTACAAGACAGTAAGATCCCCCATTTTTCTAAAATTTTCCTGACCGATTAAAGGTTATTGCCTGAATCGTAAGTCACTACTCTCTTATAAAGGCGGTCTTGTACAATTGTGTCGCAATCACTTAATTTACAAAAAAGTAATTTTTGTAATTTTCAGTTACATTGTAAATACGATTGCTTTCTTATAATATGAAATTTAATAAGATTAATATTATAAATATTTTCTTGATCTAGGGTAAAGTTTCTTTTTTCCAGAATACACCGGGTTGCTACGTAGATAATATTTAAACATAAAAATGGTGGGACAAACTATAAGAAGTAATAGGGTATATCACAAAAAAAAAAAAAAACTTTTGCAAAGGAAACTAAGGGTTGCAGTCCTTTTTATTTAGTCAAAAATGCAGTGTAATTTACTCCAATTCGTACTCAGATATTTGTTCATAACAAATAGAAATGTATTTTAATATTATCAGATTTATCACGATTTGTGAGAAATATAATGACGTCGAGAAAAGTAGTAGAAGCAGTGGTTTCTAAACGGTTCTTAAAAGAAAAAAAAAAAAAAAACATTTTCGACTTAGATATGATACTTTGTATTATAGAATGAAATAAAAGAGTATTTTTCTTTCAAATTATTACACTCCTTATTTTTATTTATATTGTCTACTTTTTATTCCGTTGCTGCAGTTTCACAGTCTGTTGGCATGTTTTGACGAGCATAGTTTGCTGCATAATTAATTCCATTGTTTTCGTAATTCGAAAATTGTTGTATCCATAAATATTGTCTGGGATTTATTGTCTGCGCCCCGCTAATGGAAAAATGCATTAAAATCAATTTATTAATTTTAATTAAGCTTTTAAAATATTAAAATGTTGTATTGTCATCGGAAACACATCTGTGTAAATAATGTTTTAGAATATCACACAATGATTGAAAAATCGGTTGCATAATTCCATTTTATGTATCAAAACCAAGTTAAATTAAACAAAAGAGTGTAAAAATAGATTACGATCCTGGTTACCTGTGAAAATTATTTGTTGTAGTGTGTATCCCCCCCCCCTCCTTAAAATTTAACATATCACTTTTGAAATATCCTGTTTATAGCTTAAATATGATGTGTTACAAACTTTTCACTTACACTAACCAACAGTGAAAGTGCTTTTTAAATAGTCGTTTCTATATAATTCAGGCATGTAAAAAAAGAATAATACATTTAAAATGTTGTGTTAGCTCAGGGTTGCCACTTTGGACTTTATTTTTATCCAGAAATTTTGAGTTTAGACCGTAAATTTTTAAAAAGAATTTTTACTTTAAATAAAGAAAAGTTTGACATTAAATATGCCTGAAAATACCTTTTGCATTTTCTAGTGTGAATCCGATTTTTTAAAATAAAGGTGAAGGCCAAACTGGCAATCCTGTAGTTGGCTAGTGTTATGAAATATGGTGAAATTTCAATGAAAAACTATGAATTTTTACATATTTTTTAGAATTATTATAAGATAATATATATATTATATATTATAATTATAACTTAATTACAATTAACTTGAACATTTAGTGGATTAAAAGTAACGCTAATTCTGACTATATCTTATATTCATAACGTATGTGTTTTTACTACTTAAGTTTGTATAACAATAGCACTATGTCTCACAAAATTAAAGCTAATAACAAAATTTTAAGGTCATATTCGATTTTATCGACCCAAAATTAGTAAAAATTGACTATACATATAAACAGGAAAATCTGATTTACAGGTATCATAATAATACCATACATGTTTTTACTATATAAGTTCGTACAACATTAGTACATTTCTTAAAAACCAGAGCTAATAATAAAAAAATGAGGTGACATTCGGTTTTCTCAAACCCAAATCAGTAAACATTGACTATTTTCATTAAAAAAAGAAAACAAAAGGGGTTTTTTTTTGTTGTCTAGTGTTAGTGGTCATTCAGCGCTTTATAAAATGCAGTACAAGGTTTTTCTTAATACTTTAAAAACAGTAAAGGAAACCTTCAGCATGTTCTATGAAACCATTCCAATAATTCCACATTTTGAGAATGGATAAATTTAATATTCCTTTGTTCTGAACCATTTTACAATGCAAGGGCAAACAGTTTCTGATTCTGATATTTCAACATCTAAAATATGGAAAAAATCTTCAGTTTTGAATTTCACTATGATTGTTTTTCAGTTCCTTGAAAAATGAAATCATTTATATATATTTCCCCCCAAAAAAGCCTTTCGCAAATTTGTTTATTAAAATCTATTAAAAAAGTGAAATGTTTGTCATATAATTAACATTAAATTTTGCACAAAGATATTAAGTGAAATAATTTAGCAAAACTATTAAATAACATATTAGTTTCTTTATGGGCAAATAATTGCTGCAAAACATTTTCCTAAAATGCTTCCTAAACGAGCCAGAAAACACTTAACTGTTTCCTTAGTAATAAGAAGAATCGTAGTAATTATAGAATCTTATCTTATCTTTATAGATATGTTATCTTTAATAGAATCTTAGTAATTTCTTAGTTATAAGAAATATCAAAAATTAGTTTATGATAAAATTGTATGCGTTATTTCACACACATTTAATCTTCTAATAATCTCTTTAACTGTTGTTAATAAAAAAAATCCTTTTATCTTGTTTAAGTAAAATAATATTTTTCTTTGTGTAGCAAATTATGTCCCCTTATATTATAAAGGGAGATTTTAAACATATTCGATAAACTTAAAGAGGTATTAATGCACACTACCACATACATTTTTTATATAGGAGACTAAGGTCAGAATGTATTTAGTGAAACATACATAGTGTTTCACTCGACTCGTATATGTGTAACTTTAACAATAATATTATTTAACATAGCTTTAACAATAACGAATATGTTTATAAAATAATTGAAATAGACTGACATTTTTTAAGTTATTTTTTTTTATTGTAGTTAAATTATAAACGATAATTATGTTCGAATGCCATACCCTGCATTTTTCAGTGAAAAAATGGATTACGACACTAATTTCCTGCACAAAAATTGTTTTTTTAGAAATGCATTCTCTACCACCAGTCTTTTTTAATTACCCTGTATGCCCATTGTCATGCAACGTTTTCATGATAAAAATTTACGATTAATAATTTTAATATAACGAATGTCCCTTTTAACCCCTTCGAGGGCGGTGCCCTTAAAAAAAGGACACATAATTTCAATTCCAAAACTGACAAACGACATCAAGAATATTTAATTAAAATTTTCCTTTTATAATGTACGTAAAAATAAGAAAATTCCTATTTTCTAACAACTTCGTTTATAAATTCTGGTTTCAGTCCAATATTTCATCAGTTAATCAACATAATTACTCCGCGCCGGAAAGGGTTAATCCATAAATTAATCAATTATTTATCCCTGCCAATTACACATTTTCCATCAGCTTGAATTAATAAAATACCCATCCTTTAGTTTTAAATCAGATTGCTATCCACCTATATGATATTAAAATACTTTTAGGATAATATTTATATGACCCCTTTTCCAGAAGACACGGTACGTCTACGTCCCATTTTGAAACAACAACAAATATAAAAATGGAAACATCTGTTGTAGCTTCCAAGCTCTTCCTCGGGATGATCCTCTTTTCCGACTACCTTCCTCCACTTCCGGTCATTTAACCTGCCTCCTTCAGCCTGTTCCACACCATTTGAAGAAGTACCACACTCATAAAAATGTGTAACTGGCATTAATGTTACGAATATCTCCTCTGTTTCCCTTTACTTTTTTTTAGCGGGTAATCAATGACCTGAAACTTTCTCACTGCCTCAGTAACAGACATAAGTTTCTAAATCAGCCATATTAGATAAAAAGAAAAATCTTGAATGTTTACTTTTGCTTTCTCTTTGAGTGATATCTTTTATGGTGTCGTGTAATTTTCAAAAAGGCATGTAACTGTCATACTGTTACGAGCATCTTTTGTATTTTCTTTCCTTTTCTTCCTTTCTTTTTTTTCCAGCAGGTAATCAAGGAAGTAAAACTTTCTCACTAACTTAGTAACAGGCATATATTTCTAAATCAGCCATGTTAGAGGAAAAATAAAGATATTGCACATTTATTTTTTCTTTCTCGCGGTTTAATATATTGATTATACTTTTTAATTTATCGGAGTCATGTAATTTTCATAAAAAAGAAATAATAAATACTGTGTGACATTAATGATACGAGTATCTCTTCGATTTTTTACTTTCTCCTTTCTCAGTAGTAAGCAATGACTTTAAACTTTATCAATGACTCAGTGATAGATAACATTCTAAATCAGCTATATTAGATGAAACATAAAGAATTGCACATTTATTTTTCTTTCTCGTGGGTTAATGCATAGATTTTTTTTGCTTGGAGTCATGTAATTTCTTATAAAAAAGAAATAATAAATAAAAATAGGACAATGTTACGAGCATCTTTTTCGACTTTTTTCTTTCTTTTTTCTCAATAGTAAGCAATAACATTACACTTTATCAATGACTCGGTAATAGATATAACATTCTAAATCGACCATGTTAGATGAAAAATAAAGATACTGCACATTTATTTTTTCTTTCTCTTGGGTTAATACATTAATTTTTTTTTTCTAATTTAATAAAGTCATGTAATTTTCATGAAAAAAAAAATGTGACATTAATGTTACGAGCATCTTTTCGATTTTTTTCTTTATTTTTTCTCAGTGTGTAAGCAATAACTTTATACTTTATCAGGGACTCAGTAATAGATATAACATTTTAAATCAGCCATGTTAGATGGAAAAGAAATATATTACACATTTATTTTTTCGTTCTCGTGGGTTAATATATAGATTTTTTTTCATGGAGTCATGTAATTTTCATAAAAAAGAAATAATAAATAATAATGTGACATTAATTTTATGAGCATCTTTTCTATCTTTTTCCTTCTTTTTTCTCAGTAGTAAGCAATGACTTTAGACTTTATCAATGACTCAGTAATAGATAACATTCTAAATCAGCTACGTTAGGGGGGGGGGGGGGGAGCTAGTCGGATGTGCCAATACCAAAACTTTCTTCTATCTCATACATGTTAAGAGTTAACACATGTAAACAATTATTACATATGTTAATACTCCAATGTTATTACTTCAGTAATACACCAACTTTGATTTTCATCTTGAACATCTGCTTCAATTTAATAATCAGAGTAAAAGCGAGTTAATCTCTATCATGGTATTTAATAAAATCAATATCTTATTTTGTAATTCTTTTGTATGTCAGCTGAGTGCAAATCGACGAGTTAGCTGGATGCGAAGTGCCCGTCGCTGCGCGAGCAACCAATGTAGAAGAAAACTACAAAAAAAAAATCGACAAAAATCGCTATCAGAATGGCTTCTTCCGGCTAAACATCCCCATGTTCAAGTGGGACCCGTTGGCCTTCGTGAAAACATATATATAAAATTTAGTTCAATTCTATGCATATACTTTTCGTAATGCACATACTCTTCATGTACTTTTCGATGATACAATAATAAGAAACGGCACAAAAATCGCATTACAGTTCCCCCTTCCGGTGGAATAATTCCAAATTTCAGTGAGATCTGCTGACCATAGCCAAAAACATATATATTAAATTTGGTTCAGTTATATGTATAACTTCATACACTTTTCAATGATAAAAAGAGGACGCGCGTACCTATGAACAAACACGTATACACACACGGACAGACAGACATTTAGTAAAAACATAATCTTCTGGATCTCTGTCACCTAAAATGTGTAAATCCGGAAATCGAAAAAAATTTCGATTACAATGCTTTCTTCTATTATAGATAAAGGAAAGTAGAAAAAGGAAAATCTTGTACTTAGTTTTAATATTTCGTTAAGTGATATATTTCATGTAACCATAAAAATCTGTAACTTACATTAATGTTTTGAGCTCTACTTCGACTTTTTCTTATTTCTCTCAGTTCTTCCTTTTCTTTTTTATTTTCTCTAACTAATCAATGGCTTGAAACATTTTCACAAAGTAACAACCATTCCAACTTTATAAATATCTTGATTTTTGCTTTCTCATATAAGCAATATATTCTACAATTATAGTTTTTATTTCATGGAATCGAGGAATTTTTATAAAAATATTTATCTGATATTAATGTGACGGACTTCTCTTATGTTTTTTCTTTTCTTTTCTTATGAAAGTAATCAGTGGCCTGAGCTTTTAGATTGACTGAGTAAATGTCCAACTTTCTAAATCGGCTGTGTTAGATGAAAGAAATATATGTTTGTACATTTACTTCTATGATCTCCTTGAGTAATATACTTTATATCTTTTTCAGAATCATGTAATTATCTTTACCTTCCTTTTGGCTGTATCTAAATATTTTAATTGAATATCAAATATATGCAAATAATTTTTCCATAGAGAATTTTCAAACATTTACTTAAAACTTTTGAAAGGAATCGTGATTTGATTTTAATGGACTTATTGAAATTGTTTCAAATGTAGAAAATTAATGCGTGTAAAGGAATAATTAATGAGTTGATTATTACCGAAATTATTTTATTCAAAACATCTAATTGAAAGTCATTGCATATGAATAATCCTTTTGCAGTATTCTGTGTTAATTATGTCTTTTTTTTAATCTCTTGGTGTTTTATTGAAGGCAAGTTAAAATTTAGGACACCTCTAGTAACACATATAGGGAAAATTATAATAAGTATAATAAAAATATTTTGCAGCTATTCTAAAGCGAATATTCTTTCTATCATTAGCAATT
Source organism: Maratus speciosus (assembly GCA_963932465.1). Lineage (NCBI taxonomy): Eukaryota > Metazoa > Arthropoda > Arachnida > Araneae > Salticidae > Maratus > Maratus speciosus. The sequence goes on from OZ010788.1 coordinate 85,999,586, forward strand.
TAAAATTACAAATGAGAATGATGAAATATTTTCTTCCCAAGTAGGTGCACTGTAACAAAAGAAAAAATATTCCTTAATATAAGAAAATATAACATAACCACAAGCAAAAGTGTACAATAACTCCTTTCGAGTTACCCACGATTTCTAAAAGCGTTCTTTATCTTTAGGAACCCCACAACCGATATATTTTTTAGATTTAAAGAAGCATTTATAGAAACAATGCGACTTTTGCCACTGATTTTCGGAACGATTTCCGATTCGTTTGTATAGTGTATTAATCCATTTTTGGAACTCGGAATATAGGTGGATGCAAATTGTCAAGTTACGTTAAATTAATGAATCTGGGTTATCTAATATAAAAATGAAAGTTTGTCTGTCTCTCTGTCTGTAATTCTATACAAATCCACAGTTTGGAAGCCAGAATTATGAAATGTTACGTACATGTGTATTAAAACACGGCCGAGGCAACTAAAGTGATCCAGAATCGAAATAATTTACAGTTAATTTTTAATTAATAAAAAACCACCAATTTAACAGCAATTTCCTATCAAATTTAAACATTTTTCCTTATAGCAGTTACCAACAATTGAAAATCCACAATAAAATTCATACTACAACAATTACTTTTCTATTGCAAGATTTCCACATGAAAAATGAAAATGAAACAAATAGACGAATATTTAAAAAAGTGAAAATGACGTCATATTGGAAATATAATGGACGTCAGCAGGTGAATATATAACGTCATATGAATGAGAAAAAACGTATTAAATCATGATAAAAACCCGATTATGGAAATATTGGCATATTTTAACATTTTGAGGTTCTCTGAATTTGTTTTCGCAATTTTCAAATCTATGCCATATATATACGTGTGTGTATGCGTGTATTAGAATTTTCACAAAGTTTATGTCTCTAGAGCTCATTTTTAGGTAAGAACTGAAATAAAGATGGCTTTACAGCTTTTTTTATTGTTCGTTTTATCATGTATGTTTAATTTTGAAATTGATTTTTCAAAACATTCTTAAAAGTCCGCGCAACGCCGGGTACTTTAGCTAGTAAAATATAAAACAAAAATTACTGTCATAAAGTTTAATTTACATGAAACATGTGTATGAGAATTGATAAAAAAATTTTAAGTTTATGTTTGTTTTACTAATGTAGCATATAATTTATGGTATTAAATCTATCAATATAAAAATTTAAAAACTTGGTGAGAAAATTTTAGTTTTACGATAGTAGGAACTTCCAGCTAATACTTCTGAAAGGTTAAACCTGAATAATCTTGTTTTAAAAGTGGATTGCTTTTAAAACGACGAAAATAAAAGCTTTAAATTAACAAAAGACATCATAAAAATCTTAAAAAGAAATAAGAAAGACTCAAGTTCTTGCTTGTTCCTTGTAATGTTTTTTAAGTGTATTTTTTTTTCATTATAATTATGCAGTAACCAACAATTCATAGAAGGAAACACTCAAATCTGTAATGTATCCTGCATTCAAAATTTTCACATAAAATATTCCTTTATCGGAAATATCGTAAATTAATCTGTAAATTTCCAATTTTTTCTTTGTGGAACGCATTTTTAGGATATTTCTAAAATTTGATACGGTTTTTTGTGTTACCAAAGAATCACCGAAAAGATACATTTGCAAACACTACAAAAAGATTAGAAATATTTTTTTCATTTATTTTAAAATCTTTATTATTTTGAATTTACTATCGAGATTTTGTAAATATATTAAGCGAAATTGTTCTTTGATTTGTCTTCACGCCGTTGTTAGTGAGGTGGGGGTGGGGGGAAGCGAATCACATTGATTTACTTTGACATACTGTGATTTTTTATGTCTATGAAATTTTATTTCTCAATTGATTTTGAAAGAAAGAGTAAATATATTAATAATTTCGAGTTTGGAACTTAAACTTCTAGACACAATAGAGTTAAAATGAATTCTATTGCAATAAAAATGGAAAGTATGAATCTTCGATATTAATAATTTTGTGTAGTTACTTGGTCCACTTTTAGAAGGTATTTTTTCTATAGCCCATGTAGATTTAGAAGTATTGTTGCTTGTATTATGGAGTTTACAATTGATTTTACTTCAATGTCGATCTATGTGACTATGGGATAAGTTTATATTGCGAAAAAAATATAAATAAGAGGTAAAAGCACGTGATAGTTGCCGGTCATTTATTTAATAATATTCCTGGATTGTTTGTCATACAAAGTGGAGCTAAAATCTCCTTGTTAAGTGGAGCAATTTTCTTCATCTGAAGACGAACAGAAAAAGCGCGTAGAGGAGCAGGCTCAGATGTCAGATTTCTTCTTCTAAAGAGTCCGCTTGTTACTCCATTGTTACAACAAATGTTACTAAGTTACCAATTTCTTAATTTAGACAAGTGCAATTATCGTTGAAGCACCAACACGCAATCTACAAGACTGTTCTTAGACGGCCCCAGAGATTAATAGTCCTGGGAAAGAGGGTGTCGTTACATTAAATACTCCCCCACCAAACGGCAAAGGCGTTTGATGCCGTGACAAATAACGTCGTGGAGTTTCTGGACACTGAAACCGAACGCGTCCGTTTTCAGATGGGGGAAGGCATACGCCTCATCAGGTTGTCATCTAACCTCACTGTATGATTTATGATCCAGGTTATGAATGTTACGTTCGATGTGCTAAGGATTAGCGGGCACTTTTACTCGTAGAGGTTTCTTTACTATGGAAAGTACTGTAGAGGAAGCATATTTCACTATGGTGTAATTCTCACGGAAATGCAATAAAATGGATTGCTCCTCATTAAAGCTTTCAGCCTCTCTGTGTTTTTTTTTTTTTTTTCAACAGTTATATATCATTTTCATATGTTTTGCACATTCCAGTTAAGATGTAAAGATCGTTGACCATAACCAAACGTTCACAAATTTGAATCCTGTTGATCACGTCGTTTTGGATTTTAAACACTTATTCCATTTTAAGAAAGTAACAATATTTTCACCATTTCGGGGAAAAGAAAACAATTGTACTCTTCTTCTCACAGAAGTGGGAATAAGACTCCAAAAGGTCATGGGACATATTGTTCCATAAAGGCACAACAATGAGTTTTCCCTTCAGAATACTAGTTGGATCTCTTTAGAAAAGGTTTGTTTTACAGATTACTTCCTAAGTTTTAGTAGGACTGAAATCTAGGAAGTTTAGGCGTCATTAAATTGTTGATTTCCACGATATTTAAGAAAATTTATTATTTGATCATTTTAACCAGCATCTTTTAGAATTCTATTAATAACGTATCGACTGATAAAAGTACTTACTATAATTTTGCAACTATTCCAATATTTTTTTTTTTCAATATTTTACATGGGAAGCTGCAATTTTAACCCAGAGACGTCAAAAGTGTTCTTACGTCATCACGTACTTTAATTAAATTTCTTCATCCTATTCAAAACTTTTCATAACTCAAATAGGTATTCTCATCCCTGTTTTCAAACTAACCTCTTTTTTTCTGCTCTCCGGCAAGCCTAATTCCATTTTGCTTAGAAATTTTGCTTAAAAAGAGTTTATTTCGGATTTCTATTTTTGTAACATTTTAAGTGTAATTATATATTTATAACAAAAATATTATTTTTATGAAAATATAATTACTATACGCTGCCATTAAGTATGGTTATGTAGTGTGTTTCAAAATTAAGAGGGGGGGGGGGGGGAATAACTGCAATATTTATTGAAAAAATTTGGATTTTTGTATGAAAAGGATTTATGAAAATATTTTTGTTCTCTACTACAGTTCCACACATGAATTTTAAAAAATTAATTGAATTTAATAAAAAAAGTAATTATTCGTGTAATCAGAATTATAGTCTTATCACTTTATAGTAATTATATTTATTATTCTTAAACTGTAAAAGTTTATCCACACATTTTAAGAGAAAATTACATTTTTAAGAAAGGAAATAGCGACGAGAAGTGCTAGAGAAGGAATCGCGGTGAACAGTAAATACGATATACACAATATGCCATGAAAAAAAAGGGGTTACGATTTCTGATTGATGTATTTGCACCCATTTATACACCCAAACTGTAGAATATGTTTCTTTTCCTTCGGGCACCGCCGTGACCGACTTGAATACCGACCGAGAAAGCTCTTGTTTCGTCCGCCTTAGGACGGTGCTCATGACGTCAGATCACGTATTCAAAGGCCGACGCGATCGACTGAGAAATATCTTATTTGCTTCTCTCTTTCCTAGTACGTCTTTCTTGGCGGATTGGGCCGGCGAAGGTCACATACTCTGACGTCATGAACTCCGTCTTAAGCAAACGCTTTAATAAACAAGAGTTTCCTATCCGGTGATAAAGTCGGTCGCGGTACTGTTCACCTGCTTGTCTAGTTGTTAAGGCGCTGGCTGTAGGACAGAATGGGCAGTGTTTAAATCTCAGTCAGTCATGGATGTGTGTAGTAGGTTGGGTTCCACTTTAAACGGGGGAACCAGTCTGTTTAGCCCTCGTATGTCAAGTATGACCGTATCGCCGCCCCCCAACAAACCTAACACCTACGAGCACCATCATATATCGATATGCACCTATTGATCAATATTTCACAAAAATATATTGATCTGTAAACTTATTAAACATTTCTGTCAAAAACTTCCTTTCCTAAGATATAATAGTGATAAAATCTAGGTGTCCGACTCTTATTACGCTAGAGTATTATCTTTATATATCAGAGTAGTGACATACGGACACTAAAATTTGATAAATCGAGAGGGATTTTGATTAACCCCTTCGGGACGATCGTCTTTTACAGAATTTTTAATCTTTTATCACCGGTTTTTCGAAACAGAATTTTTTCCCTAATTGAATCGTGAAAATGCTTGGATTAAATAAGTCAAAATTTACAATAAAAATTTACTGGGGAGAATAATCACTGATTCTGAGCACCTTACGCGGCATGTATACGGGTCGGTCGTCCCCAAGGGGTTAAAAACGGCAAATCTACTATTATCTTTAAGCTAGTGTTTCTTTATTCCTGAAACCCTTGTAAGCATATTGAGCCATGTGAATTTTGTCAGCTCGGAAATTTGATTTGTCGTAGTTTGATCAAAAAACTTCCAATTTCATGAGGCGCCTCGTGTGTATGTTACTATTTTGAATTGTAAAAGAAGTCTAACTTTACGCTGTTATTATTTTCCCCCTATGTATCACGTATTTATTTTATATATTTTATCTCATCATTTTAATGTTTTTTCATCTACTACACTCAGCCACGACTCTATTTTTTGCATCTACTGTTTCCCTTCATAAATGATTCACTTTTATAAATCTAATTGATATCCAAAATTCTAGAAAACTGTCTTTGACCTGCTTTTGCAAGAACAAAAAATGTGCTGAAATATTCTCTGTGTTACTCTTTTTATTTTTAACACTAGAACAGCCGGAAATTTTACTCAAGTGTTATAAAAAGTATTTCACACCAGAATTTTTACTTAAAACTATTTGACTTATTTAATTAGCCTGTTTTTTTGCAGAATACATATAACGTATGTTACGAAAAAAATTCTAGTTCGAAACGATTATTATTAATTTAGTACGGGTCAAAATGACCTCTCATGGCGGTTCTAGTGTTAATTGTAAATTTCTGTTTTTATTTTAATATCCTTTGTTACGAATAGTGGAAATTTTTATTCAACGCTTATATACTAATCAAAATAGAAGAAAAGAAGCTTTAAATAACTTATAAGTAGGTTTAAATTAAAGAGGAAATTCTTAATTACACTCTCACTTTCGAAACCGGTTCCGAAAGTGAAAGTACCTTTATTAAAAAATCTGCAACCGAAATCGAAAAAAAAAAGTCATATTAGAGATTGACCTCAGATATTTTATGCAAAATAAAATCATTTAAAAATACTCAAATTTAAACGAGAAACTCGAAAGCAACCTGATCATAGGTTTAGCATTAGCGAACAAGTGACTTCAAGTGAGTGAAGACAGAAGCGTCCCTTACAAGACTACAAAGATACGAACTAGAATTACTGTTTTGCACTCAAGAAAAATTAGTGAAACTTATATTTGAAGAAAATGCTAAACTAATAAATGATCTTCAGATGTAAAAATTAATTAAAATACTTAATTCAGTTTGATTGAGAATGAGAATTGAGAATTTTGAGATGATTACTTATTTTTGAGTAGTTTAGATGAAAATGCAGGAGACTTTATAGAGAATTTACTAGGATTTCATATGTAAAAGTTTTGATCAAACAAAATGAAAATTTAATCCCTTTCTAATTTTTGCATAGAACCAGAAACCAATTTTCACATTTGATTGGGAAAATACTGTTGAATAAATTAATTTAGTTCTTCACCACACTTGCTTAGTCGTCCATCGATTACATCGTTTTTAAATACGTTTACTAAGAATTCTCGATGAAGCTTCAAGTCTCTATAGCGATCTCCCATACAATATTCTTGGGTTGAACCTAAATGCAGATTTCTGTATTTAATGACTTATTTCCTATTTAATTTAATTTGATTTAGAATGAGAAACTTGAATTTAGGGATGATTACTTCTTTTTAAGTAGTTTAGTTGCAAATGCGCGAGACTTTACTGAGATTTTCAGGTCTACTTTCAAACTACTAGGATTTCATTTGCAAAAGTTTTAATGAAACAAAATGAAGATTTAATTCCTTTCTAATTTTTGCACAGAACCAGAAATCAATTTTCACATTTCATTTGGAAAATAATGTTGGATAGATTAATTTAGTTCTCAACCACACTTGTTTAGTAGTCCATCGATTACATCTTTTTTAAATAAGTTTACTAAGAATTCTCGAGGAAGCTTCAAATTTCTAAAGCGATCTCCCAGATAATATTCTTGGGTTGAACCTAAATGCAGATTTCTGTATTTAATGACTTGTTTACTGTTTAATTTAATTTGATTGAGAATGAGAAATACGAATTTAAAGATGATTACTTCTTTTTAAGTATTTTAGTTGCAAATGAGTGAGGCTTACCAGAATTTCATTTGTAAAAGTTTTGATGAAACAAAATGAAAATTTAATTCCTTTCTATTTTTTGCATAGAACCAGAAACCAATTTTCACATTTGATTTGGAAAATAATGTTGAATAGATTCATTTAGTTCTTCACCACACTTGTCTTGTTTTGCCGTCCATCGATTACATCGTTTTTAAATAAGTTTACTAAGAATCTTTGATGAAGCTTCAAGTCTCTAACGAGATCTCCCAGACAATATTCTTGGGTTGAACCTAAATGCAGATTTCAGTATTTAATGACTTATTTCCTGTTCTTCCACGGCTGCCATAATCCTTTCTCGAATTAATTAACGTTTCTCCTGTAGCTATCTTAAAAGGTACCGCACAATAAAAGTAATTATTGCTGTTTTCATTTTCTCAGTAGGGAGAGTATAACAGATAGATGTAAAACAAAAAAATAATAATAATGATAAAAATGGAACCACAATGTAAACAACTAGATGTCGGATAAAATTTTTCATTATTTTGCAACAACTTATGAAATGTTCCCGAAATAGGAAAAATACTTTCATTTCGAGAGTAATAAAGGGAGATTAAAAATACAACGTGGAATAAAAGATCTAAAGTTTTCACTTTTTTTTTCCTTAAACGAAATGTGTTATTGACTTCCATTATGTTTCTTTTTTCCTAAGAATTTTGAAACCATTGTAAGAGCTTTGAAATTAAACTGGTGGAAACACTGAAATTAATTTTTATTTTCTAAAGATGTATGATGAAGGTCTCTTAAAATGAAAACATTGTAATCCTGACATATTAAAATTATATACAAAATATTTCTTTATTAACTAAAGTTTTAATTTTGAGATCAAATAAAAATTAAGTTATAAAGTACATTGTGGAGAGGAAATAACTCTAAAATTCATTTCAGTATTACATTTTGATTTTGTGATATTAGTTCTGCTTTATGAGCATTTATATCTACTTTCATAACCGTGACAATGGGGGTTTTTTATGATTAATTTAGTGTACTGTAACAACAATATTTTGAACTATAAATACTTATGTGAGATCAGATGCGCTTTCTTGACCAAAAATTAGAACATCGTGTGAATAAAGTGATATGCTTATGGGCATAAATTGAGAACAAAATACTACATAGGTGTTGCATGTTCCGTTCTCTTACACTGAGAACTGTGTAGGGGAGTGATAAATCATTTCAAGATAGATAAGAACAACGAGTGAGATGTGTGTACTGAATTGTACTAATCCATTTAATAACGTTAATTCAAAAGAGAGAAAAGAAATATGAAAAGAGGTAAATATATTTACTTAAATGCTCTTCCATATATCCTGCATATCGGGAGAGAATAAAATGTCGTGGTATGTCTGGATGATCGATAAAATTCATGATATTTCGAAAATTAAGAAAATGGATAAAGTACAAGTAAATTATTTTTCTTCAAACGTTAGTTTATGCACATATTTATAGTCTTATTAATAAAATTATAGAGAATTATTTTATCTACATATGCAGTTACTTACAAAGTGCAAAACAGTTATTAAATAATTTTTTATTTATTTATTTATTTATTTATTTTAATAACAGGAAAAAGAACGATACATCCGAAAAATAATAAAAGGATCCGAGATATATAGATGATTATTTCAAATTTTATGTTTCGTTTAATATTAATTATCATATAATTAATATGCTCGTACTGTTTACAGTCGAGAGCATTATGGAATATTAGAAGTAGCGACGCACGAGCGGCTTTCTCATTAACTATGGCGCGCATCCCCAGAAATTTATATCACAGCGGTGCAAGGAGTTCAAAAATAAAATAAAATGATATGGATATTATTTAATTTACCTACCTAATGATTTTATTGATTATATTTAGCTAATTATTCAGTTTAAGTTATCTTGTTACTTCTTGGAAAATTTTTTAGATTGCTAATTACTTTGCGTAAGTAAATGAAGTTAGATATAAAAGTTGCAATCTAACGATCAAAGTTATAAGTTAAAACTGTTTTAAACATATAATATATTTGTCTTCTAGCAGGTTTTTACCTTTATTAATTTAAAACCACGAATTTTTTAAGTCATTGGAATAGTTATTAACGCTTTCCTAATAAAATCCATGAAACTAATTACTGTTATCATAAACGGTAAAAATTAACATTAATTACATCTAAAGTTTCTTATCGCTTCAAAATTTATAGGTGATCACATAAAGTGCAAGTTTTTTCTTTATGAGGAGTGTTTCTTATTTTATTATTAGCAAAAACCTGTTAGAGATTTTTCCTTTAATTAACCATTAGAAACTTTACTTCCGTTCACGAAAATTTTATCTTTCATAATTAAAACAGAATGACTTTTTTGTTAAAAAGTAAAGTCAGATCCAGTTACATTTTATCAAAAGCTTTCCGTTTAAACGCAGTTCATTCTTTATAATGAGCTTTCTATCTCATTAAAACACGGTGTTGTCTCAAATAACATTTTGTTGGACAACAAAAGCTGAATACTGAAGTATCATCTATTTATTTTTCTTTATCAGGTTTAAGGTAATGACAAATTTATCCTTTATTTGTTACAATGTTTCCAGTGGTTTGAGAAACATAAGTGTTTAAACGTGCTAATTGTTAAGGATTTTAAACTAACATTTGGAAAAGAAAATACATTTTCTTTGAGACATTCGTTAATTTATTTTGTTAAAGCAGCAACAACTTGTATCCCTGTATGGTAAGTCTTTATTGGTTGCTGTTTAATATTTATTAACCAATAGAAAAGGAGAATAATTTTAGCATAAAACTAACTTTTGATTCCCTGAATTTAGAAATGTTGACTTTTCTCTTTATCAGGTACAAGAAAATGATGAACTTGCCCTTTGTTGCAATGTTTCAAAGTCTTTGAAAAACATAAATGTTTAAATCTGAAGATTGTTAAGTATTCTAGACACTCACTAATTTCTCTTATTAAAAAACAATTACAGTCGAACCCGGTTAAGACGTTGATTGTTAATACGCGTACCCGCTTAATACGCGGATTTTCTTCGGTCCCTTCAAAACCGTCCATAACGTTAATGCAAAACTATCACATTTAATACGTGAGCAGTTATTACGCGATCCCGCTTGATTTGCGATAGGTTTTTGGTCCTTTGAAGCAAAAAATTACGCTTAAGACGTGAATTCATAGATCAAGAAGCGAATTCCTTTTCTTCTCTCCAAAGTTACCACTTCAGCGGATATTTTTATTCAGATAAAAACCACTGCTTCCGAATAGTAAAATCTGCTTTAATTAACAACAGGTTAATTAAGGCGGAATAGGAAATAGTAGAAATATATGAATAAATAAAACCCGCCAAATTAGCAATACTGCAATTTTAAAATTCTTTGTATCTCGCTTCGTGATTGTTTTTACTGTAGTCGAGAGTGATAGAAGAATTCAGGATGCTCAGATACGTCAAAAAATATATTATAATTAGATGTGGTTATACCTGTTGTTAGTGAGGTTTTGCTTTATAATATATGTTATAAGCAAATAATAATAATAATAATAAACTGGTAAAGATTAAACAAATACGATTGCGGTTGTATAATTTTTTTTTCTATGTTTGTCTACTTTTTGCTATGCAAAAAATACTTTTTATCCAAAGATTAACAAGGACAGTTATTCCTTACTGTATTAAAAATGAAAAACAGATTATAATGGCACTTATTATCACAAGTAATACAGCTCATATTCAAAATATTAGAATAATTACTTTTTTTACAAATTGAAAATATCGTTTGGTAATTTAATGTCTTTTAATTCAAATATGCAAGCGGTATTTTTCTTAAGAACTTATTGTTGATTAAACTTATTTATTATCTTAAAATTAATATAATTTTTGAAAATATTAATTGAAAAAAAAATGATTTTGAAAAATCAAAATATTAGAATATTTATTCAAGTAGTTCAAAATATTAGAATATTTCACCTTAATTGTCCCTTAATTGTCACCAATTCATAACTGGTGGCATCATTGATTAAATTCAGACGATTTTATTTAAAATCAGTCTTCTTTTTGCAGTTTGTTCGTTTTTTCCTTCTTAAAATGGGTCGTGTGAGTGATATTCCTGAATCTATTAAAATTCGTATTTGTATCGGCACGATAAAAATCAGTGTTATAATAGCGGCGGCCGAAAACCAAAAACATGTGCTAGAGATGTAACTGAAGCGTATAGTCAAGAAAAACAGTTTTAAAAGTGTGCGATTCTTGCACCGAAAATGGAAAGAAGAAGGAGTTGAAGTTTCTACATCGACAACATTAAGTCGTCTCCATAAATTTAAGTTCGAATCTCGTGCACCGAAAACAAAACCCCTCATAATTGAAAAAAAAAAAAAGCGTATAAGACTGAATTGGTGTAAATCAAGACGTTTATGGAGCGAAGAAGGTTGGAAAAATATATTATTTAGTGATGAAAGTATGTTTTGTGTTTCATATGGTAATCAAGGTATTCGAGTATGGAGAATGAAGCAAGAAGCATTTGACAAAGAATGCCTTAAACGTAAAATTTGTTGCTAGTGTCATGGTTTGGGATTGCATGAGTGGAGAAGGACCTGGAAAGTTATGCATCGTCTACGAAAGTTAACTCTCAGAATATTACATGATTCCATCATCAGAAGATTTATTTGAAAATGATTTCATCTTTCAACAAGATTTAGCGTCACCGCATACCTCGGTGTCAACTAAGAATTGGTTCCGCCAACGCAACATTAAGGTACATCCTTGGCCACCAAACTCACCAGACCTTAATCCCATCGAAAATTTATGGTGTGTAATGAAGAAAAAACTCCAAGAAAATCCTCCTTCAAGTAAAACTAAGTTAGTGGGACGTATAAAGTCTATTTGAGCTAATATTGATAGAAATGTTTATAAACACCTTGTATATAGTATGCAAGATCGATTGTACGCTGTTATGAAAGCTAAAGGGGATGCTACAAAATATTAACTACCATTTACTTGATATTCATAAGGTGATATTGTTGCATTAAATAAAATATTCTAATATTTTGAACCAATCTAAATGTTATTCTAATATTTTTATGTGTTTCAGAAAGCTGTATACCAAATTTATTGTACTGTATTTTATATTTTGTAAATGTTACAATCTTATCTAAACATTCCAGATTTATATTATAAGAAATTTAGTTGCATTTACTTAGTATCAAAAATAAATAAATGAAAAATAATTTTTTCGTATTACTTTTTCTCAATTATTCTAATATTTTGAATATGATCTGTAAATGTGATTTCAGTAACTGGATTCGACTGGAAAACTTCAAAGATTTAATATTTTTTTATGTCTTAAAAATTAGTCTAGCAGAAAAAAAATATTTTCGTTTTTTTTTTTCTACGTATTAATTTTTTATATACATATTTATTTTCAGTAATTATTCCACTTCGTCCTATAAAAAGAAACAATGAGTTAAAGTGGAATACAGTTAAATTTTAATCTAAATATGCATAAAAGACACAACTTTTAACCGTAAACATACAAATGAAAGCTTGAAGTTAATTTAGACAATTAAATGTGTAAATGAGCCCAGTTCTTGCAACATTATACAAATAATCACGTTTAATATGCGAACCCGCTTAATACACGACTTTTGTCCTTACCCTTGAAACGCGTCTTAACCGGGCTGGACTGTTTTCTGTAATGTTATTTGGAAAACCTTTTAGCATTATCTTAACTTTTGATTTGTGAATTTTCAGAAATGTGTATTTTAAATATTTTTATTTTCTTATCAGCTGACAAATGATGTAAATGATGCAAACTAATGATGAAATGATTATTTGCTACAATGCTTCAAACGCTTTAAGGAACACGTGCTTATGTGTTGATCAGTGAGACCTGAAATTCCGCTCGCTAATGTTGAACCTACGGGAGTGTGGCGCATTCATATTTTTAAAATATCTCATTAGGAAATTAATATTTTTAGCTTATTTTTCCTGTGTATTCTTTTTAAAGAATGTCTTTCTCCTTTTTTTTTTTTTTTTTTTTTTTTTTTTTTTTTTTTTTGTGTGTGTGTGTGTGTGTGTGTGTTGTCAAAATATTTATAAAATGTATACTTAACTTTATTTTAGTGTTAAACACACAATCATTTTCCCTAAGATTTTAAAATATAAAACTATAAATTAAATATATTTTTTAGAAATATTTCATTTTTTCAACTTAAAATTTTTTTTAAAAGAAAGATTTTTAAGAGCAGCACAGGAAAAAGAAGTTTAAAATATTAATTTCATAAGGATATATTTTAAAAATATGAGTGCATCACTCGCCCATAGGTTTAGCATTAGCGAGATGTATTTGAGGTCTCACTGGCCAACACCCTTAAACGTGATAATTCGTAACACTTTTAAAGTAATATTATGGAAAGGAAAATGTATATGTTTCTGTAGAGAGTTGTTAATTTCTGTCCTTATAAGAGCAATAACTTGTGCGTTGTATGGAAAAACATTTAGCATGCTATTAACTTTGGATTTCTAAATTTAAAAAATGTAGTTTTCAGATATTAACAGCGCCGGAAAAAACATATTGACAAAAGTTAAATTACTATATTTTAAGAACTACTGTATTTGATGCAAATTACTCTATTTCTACAAAAGAAAAATACACTTGAAAATCTTTGATATGGAAAAAATTCGCAAAATATTATATAGTTTTATTTTATTTTTATTAAATTTATACAAAAAAGAAAGAAGTGAAATAAAAAAATAGACTAGCGTAGAAGTCTGACAAAATAAAGCTTGTAATAAAAAAAAATCGTTATTTTTATTCAGTTTTATCGTTCTTGATGTCAGCAAATCTTCAAGAGTATATTTGTGAACTTTTCTCAAGATATTTTGATAGATGATTTTAGGTAAGATAAGAATGAACTTCTTAAAACACCATAAAATTACAGAAATGCACAAGGCTTTTCGATAAAATTTGGTCTTCCTTCATCATGCACAAAGAACACATGCTTCTACTTTGAAAGCAGGAGCAAGATTTATTTTGACAGAATTCTACGCAGTTTCTATCTTTTTTTAGAGATTTCTTCCTGTGTGAATGTAATTAAAAGCATAATAAAATAAAACTACGCAATGTTTTTTTCAAATGCTTGACATAACAAAGATTTTTAAGAGTATTTCCGTCTGTAGGCATGAAATAATTTACTGTGTTTTTAAGGGATCCGGGACACAAAAATCTTCAAATTTTCTAAAACAATTTTATGGGATTAAAAATTTGTCTATTTTTTTCGGCTTAAAATGACGTTTAAATCATGTTTCTATCTTAATTAGAACAGGAAATATTAAATTTTTCGTTTTGGTTTGTTTTCAAAATCTAGCTTTCAAGCAATGGTTGTCATGAAAACGTCTTCTTGTGAAAATGTGTTTTTCTTCGTGATGGGTTTTCTCACCATTTCCCGTATTTAAATTGTTATAAGTTAATAACCGTTGTAACGTGAAAAAAAATCAAACTACCGAGGACTAGACTTAGACATCGAACTCATAAGAACTGGCGTTCATTTTAAAACCTTTTTTATTCACGTCAAGACAACACAACACGGCACACATAAAAATTACAGGACATATAAAAACTTAAACTTTAAATTCTGTCGGAGCTTGCTCGCCCCTCGCTGGTCCGAAAGACCGTCCTCGGTCGCTTCAAAACGCATCTCTCTCCACGGGCCCCTCCTCAAGTTTTTTCAGTCCATCTAAATTGGCGACCACGTGGTGGTCTGATTCATCTTATTAAAAAGTTTAGTTCTCCAAGTGCCAGTCAGCACTTCTCACCGAGAATTTATTTACATCATTAAAATCAGTTTACAACTTCACATCTGAAAAACGTGAATGCATTGACATGCAAATTTATAGTTAGGCATCTGGAGGGCCCAATTAAAAGTGTTTATTACGTTAAGTGGTCATCTAGTTTTTTCCATGAGCTCAGATGAAACGTCACATCGTTAAAGATAAATGGTTCAAATTTGGAACATGTCTTTTTCAATTGTTTTACTTTAATTTCGATTTAGCAAATTAGAATAAAATATTTACTTTTGAAAATATTTTTTTTAAGTTACACCTTTTTTTTAAGTTATATTTTTAAAAATGCTGAATCAAAATTAAAACTTTTATATTTCTTGTTAATTTAAATGGACAAAAAATTGAAATTCTACAAATAATATTTCCAGTTATAACGATTTTAAATTACCCCACTTATTAAATAAATTTTAATTAAAAAAAAATATATATGAGAAGTTTTATCATGTGATTTTGTTTAAAAATGATAAGGCTAACCATCACAAAAGAATTCAAAATTTGAACTCATTAAATAAAAATTATTTTAAAATGTGTCCCGGGCCCCCTTAAATATAGCAATTTAAATTTTGTTGTTAACTTAATTTTTTTTCAGCACTGTATTTTTTCTTATCAGCTGCAAACTAATGATGAAGTTCTCCTTCGTTACAATGTTTTAAATACGTTGAGAAACATAAACCTTAAATTTTTTAAAGTAAAATTTTGGAAAAGAAAATGTATGTTTTTGAAGACAGCCGTTAATTTCTCTTGTTAAAATATCAATGGTTGTACTTTGTACGGACAGTCTTTATTGATTGACGTTATATATTTATTATCAAATAAAAATTTAACATAATTTTAAGATAAAGTTAATTTGTCGCAAATTAATGTATGTCGCAAAGTGAAGCTTTTTTAAACATGCAATATTTTATTTTTAATATGCTCATATTATTTTTATAAATACGAAACCACTTATCCTTTAAGCTGTTATGATATATTTATGCGTATTTAGCTACTAGAATGAAGAATCGATGTCACCGTAAACTGAAAAATTTTACATTAATTACATATAAATTTTTTATCGCTTTAACGTTTTTACATCAAACGATGAAGCGTATTATTTTTTCCCGAATAGATAACATAATACTCCATCAGATATATATTTTTTAATTAAGTATTAAATGTTTCGTTTACGTTTGCAAACCTTTTTGTCTTTCATAATTAAAACAAAAAAACCTTTTTTTGTGTGTGTGTTTATGCGTGTGTGTGTGTGTAACAATAAAGTCAGATCCAGTTACATCTTATCAAAATTTTCTTGTTTAATTGATGTTTATCCTTTATAATGAGCTTTGTGACTCATTAAAACATAGGCTAAAATCACAATTTGTTAGATAACAAAAGCGAAATACTTAATCGGGTTTTTTTTTTTCATTTCTTTTTTCGTCAGCTTCAAGCTAATGAGGAACTTGTTCTTTGTTTGCCACTATGTTTTAAACGCTTTGATAAATATACTACTCTCGAAAACGATTGTAACGATTTTGCTGAAAATCATGGATTCGGGGTTTTTTGGGTCTAGAAATCGACTTGTCAGGGTCTCATCTTTGGGAAAAATTAGTTTTTAGACGTTACTTGCTGTTTTGCACATGTGAAAATATTACAGAAACACGTAAAAAAAAAAAAAAAAAAAAAAAGTGATGCTTGAAACAATATAATTAGAATAATAGTTACAAAAATGAAAATACTTAATAGTGCCAAACAAGGAAGTTGAAACTCAATTAAACAGAACATATGACTTATATGTTCAAGACTGCTTTCTTTTTTAAAAAGCCTTGTCCTGAATCCGACTGAAAAACCAGTACAGCCACTGCAGAATGGTATGTTATGCTTTTGCGTGACCACGTTGTGCATGCATTGCAGGAAAGACATGCGTTACCTGTCGTCACCTTCATGCAAAATGGTGCCCCGCCTCACTTTCCATGTGAATTCAAGACTTTCCTGTTGGACACTTTCATTGACGACCAAGTGATAAGTCGAGGTTGTAAGTTTGGTAACCCTAACAATCGCCAGGCCCTGTAAGATTTTGGGTTGTGGGATTACTTAAAGTCTCGTGCGTACCGGGACACCCCTGCCACTCTGGTGGAAGTGAAAGATGTCATTCTATGGGCCATCGGCTGCATTGATACCGACATGCTACACCAGCTGTAACAGGCGTATTGACGCGCATCACTTGCCTAATACCTTGTGGTGGTTGTCATTTCGAGGATTCTGATGGATTCAGAAACATATTCTACACAACATAAACTCAGTAGAATTTGTCTGGGACATTCTAAGAAGAAGGCAAGAGCGTCATTTCAGATTTTCTTTGGAGGAAACAAATGAACATAGTAAATCTAGAATTCCTACCCACTTGAAATTAACTATTTTTTCACAGACATTTTCATACGTGTTTTCAAAGGAATATTTTTACCTTTACGATTTAATTACACGCAATTATTAATGTATTGTTTAAAGTAAATGAAAACATTCAAATAAGAGAAAAGTAAATTGACAAATAATGATAAAAGAAAGTCTGAAACCAAGAGTCGGCAATTGCTTTACCCTGTCTTCCCTAAAAAACGCTCCTGGACGAAGGATAGTTTGTTACTTATCACATCCAGAAATAATTCTGCAACTAAAAAGCTATCTTCTACAGTATCAGTTTCCAACCTTTTTCTCACACATACCCCTTACTTATACATTTTATTTATGCGCACCTTTTATCGCATAAACATGCTCCTAAATATTTGTTTTTGTTCATTAACAATTATGCTAAGTTACTAATTTGAGGCATATTAAATTCCGTCTCTCTTAAGAATTCAAATTTTCAAAGTTTCGTTTTCGGCCCAAAATCAGAGTTTCACCGAAAACGCTGCCGAAAATTCGGCGGATCAAAATTCTCTGTATTCCAAAAATCTCATTTCTTCTTTCAGAAATTTTCAACATTACTCATTGAATTGAGGTGTATCGGCTCAAATGAGACACTCTTTATTTATTGCTATGAACTTCGCTGTTTATAATTATCAGTCATGACTGACTAACAATGTGAGTGCAAATTATAAATCAAGCAATGCATATATAAATAAACTTCGATGACGCTTTTCACGTACTCATTAAAAGCTGCAGACTTAACAGTCATAGAAAATTTTTAGTTTGAAACGACAGACGTGCTTTGAATACTGTTTGAGAAAGTTCTAGGATAACAGATGATCATTTACGAAAATAATTATAAAAGATAAATAGAGACATGTATACCTAAAAATTTTTTAATTAGCTGAAATTCGTATAATTAGAAAAGCACTCTGTGTCATGGATGAATTAATTACATTTTATATTATATGAAAATAAAAGTTTTGGTCAGAGGTACAGAGAGCCAATTTGGGCCACACGTATAAATAATTAATAATTATGTATATTTATGTAAATTACGAAAAAAAATTATCATCAATTACTAAAAAAATTTTGGAGGAAAATTTCATTTTTCGTTTTCGGCCGAAAATAGGAAGATTACCGAAATTCGGTTTCGGTTTCGGTCGATCCTTACTTCTTACTCTCATTTCAGAAACATCCTATATATGATAATGCACGTATAAGGAATGACCATTTTTTTTAACCGTTTCTTTTAAAATAATTTATCCATATCATAATTCGTTAAACGATGAATTCTTTTATGAAATTCACCGAAACTTTAGAAATGTCTTAGGACATAAAATTTAAAGAAAAACTGTATTAAATGGGAGTTGAAAATAAAGAAGGAGTTCTTTTATTATCATCTTTAAAAGGTACGCTTTATTTTCTAAATTAAAAAAATAACTTCAATGCATTCTTTGCATATTTAAATATATTTCCTACGGCAATATTTACTTTCTGATTGAAAATATCTTATTCATGATTGAAGTAAATTGAAAAAGAAAAAAAGTCTCTTAAAACCACTTAATAAACCATGAAAAAGCATCGCTTATTAAATTAGTCTAGACATTTAATTAAAAATTCAATATTAAACAAAAGTTTTTTGTCTAAAAAATCCAGAAAAAGGGACAGATTCTTTGGTAAAAAATTCAGTTCTTTTCATTTGTATAGAACAAACAAGGGGGCTGAATAGAGTTTGAAAACAATGAAAATCTTAATATAGAATTCAATTAGGCGGATGCAGAGATTATAAGTAATCCTCAAAAGTCTTTTAAGTATTGAAAAGAGGGTTTTCGAGCACGACCCCCTTAAACCTTAAAGTAAGAAAGTACCTCATGGTAAGATACGCCCGCCGTAACGTAATTGTATTTCACCTGAATTGCTTTTTTAAATCTAGATGAAATCCTTAATATTTTCTCCAGTAAAATGTTGATTTTCAGATAAGTTTGCTTTAAGTTAGCTCAACAAATCAAATTCTGAATTTTTCATTATCGATACTTCTTAGGGGGACATATACAAATCAAATAGGGAACGGCTGAAAGACGATCCTTGCATTATATAGACTGAAATACATTTTCTTTGTTGTATATGTTATATGTACAGCGTGGTTATAGAATTTTCTGTATAAAACAATGAGGATGATATACTTCATATAACTGTGATTATTGGGGTTAATTTCCATGAAAATATTTTTAAGAATTATGGGATTAAAGAAATTTTGAAAACAACGAATTTTTTTTTTATATAGGATTCAATTAAGTGGAAGCAGAGATTATAAGTAATCTTCAAAAGTATTTTAAATAATGAGGATTTTTGAGTGTGACTCCGTTAAATCTTAAAAGAACAAAGCATATTTTGGCAAGATGATCCGGGCCTTAACATAATTGTGTTTCACTCGGATTTCATTTTTTAAATCTAATGAAATCCTTCGTATTTCCTGTACTAAAATGTTTAAAGCTTTACCATAAGTTTGCTGCAAGGTAGCTCAACAAATTAAATTCTGAATTCTTCATTATAAACATTTCTTAAGGGGGCCATATGCAAATTAAATGGAAGTGAATGAAGAACATCCTCGCATTATACATTATTTATTTTATAAGTTATACCGGGTGTCCCAAAAATGGCTGATGGATTTTAAAATTCAATAACTTGCAAACTGTGACAGATATTTAAAATGTTCTTGCAGGAATGTTATTTAAGATGTCAGGAGTTTTTATGCTGCGATTCTCAGTTTTAGTTACAAATAGCATCGATAGATGGCGTTGCAAGCAATAACCGCTAAATCCAGGCTCGATTTTTCAGCCTCTCTCTTCTTTCATGCGAAAAAAGGAGATTAAATGGTATTGAATGGATCCCGAAATACCAAAAATCAGGTTTGGACTGTGCACCTATTGCTCTCAGCGCCATCTATTGCTTGAAATTCAAACTAAAATCAAGAATCACAGTAAAAAAAACTCCTGGCATCATAAATAACACTCCTGTAAGAATTGTTTTAATAACTGTAACCGTTTGCATGTTATAGAATTTTAAAATCCATCAGTAATTTTTGGGACATCTGGTATGTACAAAGTGGTTGTAACGTTTCCTACTTAGAAAAATTTCAAAGCTGTTCTATTAAAACAAAATTCTAATATTTTAAATTTAGAAATAATAATAATATAAATAATAAACTTAATATTTTAAAGTAGGCAATTATGGTAATGGAGAATTTCTTTCGAGGAAAGATTAAAGATTGTTGACCTGGTTAGACTGTGTGATTAATGGAAATTTTAATATAAAATTGCTATGCCCAAGCGGAAATTTCAATACTTAAAAAAGAGTTCCGAGAATTACTTCTAATTCTCGGAACTCTTTTTTAAGTATTGAAAAGAGAGTTTCCGAATATGATCCCATTAAATATTAAAGAAAAAAATATCTCTTGATATGATACGCCGTTATGTAATTGTGCATCGCCTGAATTGTATTTTATAAAGGGGAAATCCTTCATATTTTCTGTATTAACATTTTTAAAGCTTTTCGGAGATGTTTGCTCTAAGATAGTTCAACAAATCAAATTTTTAACTTTTCATTATGAATAATTCTTAGGAGACTATATGCAAATTATATGGCTGGAAGGTGATCTTTGCATTATATAGATAGAAAGGCTGTTAGTATTATATTTTTACAACTTGGTTATAAAATTTTCTATTTATAAAAATTTTATGACTATGCTACGAGAAGTTGCGATTATTTTTAAGTAAGCAATTATGTTTATATGGAACTTTTTCAAGGGAAAGGTTGCCAGAGATTTATGGACTGAATAAATTTTAATTTACAATTCAATTAGACGGAAGCAGAGATGCTATCTAATCTTGAAAAGACTTTGAAGGGAACCAGAAAAATTGACTAAAGTTTGATCGTATATTACGAAGCCTGTAATTAATTTCGACTATTTCTTCTTTTTGCATTTATTTCTTTGCATTTTATAGAAATAAAAAATAATTGTTGAATTGTAAAAAAAAAAACAACAAAAGTTTTAGTATTATACGACAAAACAATCTTGCAAAACTCATTATACCACGATTTTGAAGCACAGAATTTCATACTTTCCAGTCTTCATTTTTGCTTATTACGCTGTCTCTCAATTATACCTGAAAACAAAAATGCAAAAAAGTAAATATATGTATAATAAAAAGTTCAAAATCCATAAAAATTTATCATATTTTTTGACGTAACTTTATTAAAAAAAAAAAACTTTGTTTCCTTTTTAAATTTAATTTGTAGAGAATTTAATTTCCTTTAGTTAAAAAATGAAAATAATAATAAAGTGAATCTTTCAATTCGTTCAGAAGTTATCGAGCAGAACGTCTGAGAAACAGCATTTCGAGATAATTGAGTTTAAAGTTTTGACTTTCAGGTATGGCGGTATGTCAAGCTCAACTTTACGATCGTAATTTTAACTTTAAAATCGTACGATCGTAATTTAAAAAAAATCTCACTGGGCCAACTGCACGATATTTTTAAAGATTTAAACATTACAAATAATAATAATAATAACAATAATAATAATTAGAATAATAATAATAATAAATACATTTTTTCATCATTTTAAACCTTTCTGGTCTCCTGGAGGATAGGAAAGAGGAGTTTCGGGTGTAGCCACTCCCCATAAATTTTAAAATAAGAAAGTATTTTAGTAAAGTTTCTCCGCCATAACGTAATTGTGTTTTACGTGAACTCTAAATTTTAAAATCTGAGCAAAATCCTTCATATTTTCGTCAGTAAATAGAGCGTAGCTTTTCCAATAAGCTACCACTTCACTTTCTCAGCAAATGATATTTTGATTTTAGTTTTCATTATCGATGCTTCTTAGGGGCTATATACAATTTAAATTGAGAATAGGCGAAATACAATGGATACTTGTATTTTATATCCGTAAACTTATTTTGTTTGTTGTATATTTTACATGCAATTCCTTTAGAAACATCCCAAGGCTTTACTACTAAATACAACTATTTGAATTCTCCAATAAACGCAGCTATCATTAAAGATGAAACTATAATTAAAATTACGGAATTGCCTTTTTGGCAGATTTTATTTACAGGCAGAGTAGATAAAATTAATAAATACTTTTAATGTTAAATTTCTTTCATCTTTAATGCATTATCTTCGTACTTTAGTATTTTATACTTCATATTTTAGTTGAAAAGAGAAACAAAAATAGAAAAAAAAAGCACATTCTGTGTAAGGAAAAAAATGAACTATTTTCATTCGTTTAGAACCAGAACATTGCAAAAAAGATTGAAAACCATTTTCGATGCAAAATACAAAATACAGTGGTTTTAGAACCGAAAGTCTAGAATACAAAATACTTCTTTATTTAAAAAAAAAAAAAAAAAAAAAAAAAAGAAACGTAAATATAAAATTTATATATTTTTAATAGGCATTTAAAATTTAAAAAAATTACTTACCATTAAAGTGCACTCAGCAATTTCAAAATGCTTTTGCAAAACATATTACACTTTTCAAAAATATAAATACATAAAATAAAGAAGAAAAATTGACAAAAAAATAGTCTATAGGATAAAAAATTTCATATAGTAAACAAAAAATGCTACAGATAAAATTAAATAGAAAGGTATACGGAAATATGAAACTTTTCATGGCTATAATTCAACTTTATTTAAAGTATAAACGTAAAGTAGTAAAAGTAAAGTTTTATAAAAACGAAAGCAATCTACAAAATTATGATTAAAAAAACGGTCATATTAAATTATAGAAGAGTTCAATCGGTGAAGGAAATTAATTCAACATTTTCAAATCAATCGATTTACTAGTTAAAAATTGCAGTATTTTAAGCATTTTGAGAGCTTGACGAAAATCAGGTGCAGTCTTTATACGTGAACCAGTCATCACCTACTGCAACAATTTAAAGAGAAATTTAAAATAAACAATATTCTGTAAATTGTTTTAAAATTTGTTGTTTCTCCAGAAGTTCCATTTATAACCAGACCTCTTGTTTTATGCAATAGACATTCTGCCTGAACTTTCCCATTACCATCAACAGGTTTTATTTTGAAGTATCTCCTGTCTAATATTACGCACAGTGTATTATCGAAATTAGTTCTCTGGGCATATTTTCGTCAGGCTTCAGAAGCATTATCCATCTTTCTCACGAGCCGTTGCAAAACTAACTGTATCACATTTCCAACGTATTTAAAATATGAAATATGCAGCAACACTCAGAATGATCTCTCCTGTCAATTACACAACGAAATTTTGTAATTCATATGGCAACGTTAAGAAAAAATAGAAGAAATGTAACAATTGTGAAATAACGCCGGTCGGGTAATGAAATATTACGAGCTTCGAGCAAACAAATTCTCGCCTAATTTCCATTTTTTTTTCTGTTTTGTACTTATTTCAACATTAAATTATAAATTTGTATCTAAGGAATTACAAATATACTGACAATTACATAATTATAATAAATAAATTAAACAGCTGTTTAACGCGCACTTGTAAACGTTGGTTAGAAAGCCGACTGCAACTTTCTTTCTTTCTAACCGATAACCAGGCCCCTACCTGCCGGGTTACCCCAGCTGAACGGGTTTGATACCTGGTAACGGGGCGGGTGACAGCCTTATCGTCGCGTAGCGTCAATAAGTTTGACGGCCGCCTAGTTCGTCGTTTATCGACAGCGCCTATTGCTTAGTTATGTACTTTTTTATGCCGGTTACTTAACGTTTATACTGTATTGTTGTTTGATACCTGCGCATTGATACTCAATTTGATCTCGTAATTTAGAGCCTTGATCAGATGACGAGACCTTCACCTGGCAAGACACCTCCAGAGGTATAATTCACAAGTAATTTGGAGGATTTTGCACCCACGACGGATTTTACATGCACCAGGCGCCATTAGCGTATATGTCGGATAATAGCCGGCAGTAAGCCTCGTTCCTGCGACCTTGCATCTACGAGTTCGATGCTAAAAACGGACTGAAATTGTTACCCGTTGAGAAAATAGATACTGTTAAGTTTCTAGAAACCAGCACCATCGTTCATTTCCTTCGTTTGTTACATACAATTAATCAGGAAGTAAAAATATCAGCTTATGTCTAACCAGCACGATCGTACACAGTCTCAGGCTTAAAGGGATAAGGCGGGATCAGAGATGATAAGTAATCTTGAAATTCTTTTAAATATTAAGAAGAGGGTTTTCGCGTATGACCCTCTTAAACCTTAAAATGATAAAGTATCTTGGTATAATCCAATGTAACGTGATTGTGTTTCATCTCAATTGTATTTAAATCTAGGTAAATCCTTCATTATTTTCCGCTGTAAACTGTTAAAAGCTTTTCAGATAAGTTAGTTCTAAAATTGCTAAACAAATAAAATTTTGATTTTTTTATTATCGATGCTTTTTAGTGGGTCATACACAAATTACATAAATAAGGAAAAACGGCAACTTCTTGTATTATGTAGGCAGAGGCGTATTTTGTTTACTGTGTGCTGTATACATGAAAGGCAGTTATAGAATTGGCTTATTAAAAAAAAATCCAAGGTCTTTCTTTGAGAAACAAAATTTGTGATTATTTCAAAGTAGACAACTCTGGATATAACGGAAAAAAGCGAGGAAAATATTGTTATACTTGGCAAAATATCTCTGAAACTTAGCTTATGTGGGAAAAAAAAAAAAAAAAAAAAAAAAAAAAAAAAAAAAAATGCTACTTTTGACAGTTTTTTTTCTTTTCCAAAAGTTTGTGTTTGAGTAAATCGCAAGATTGATGATACTTTTGGATAAAACTCGTGATCAGGGGGAAAAGCATAAGAACATAAAAAAAAAAAAATTAAAAAACTAAGATAAAATTGAATAAATATTAGAAAAAATAAAATATTTCCAATAGAAGCTATCTAATATTACACTAATCAAATCTTTCGATGTTGAAAAACTTACAAAGTTTTAATTGATTATATTTTAAGCCAGCTTCCGTAAACACGTTTTATCATCATCATCATCATCATTATTATTATTTAAAAGTTTAAACTAATCACAACACTTATACAAGTCACCTAATTTTTTTTAGAATATCGTTCATGCAGTTAGAGCAAAATATAAGCCATTTTTTCACAACTTCTACTGTAAAACTCTCTTCAATACTATTTCTTTCAATTTTGAATTCATAAAGATCTTGTAATCAGCTATGTTAAAGGTGAATTGATGGTAATCGTGTGTATAGGAAAAATAAACTACATTTTAACGATGACAAATAATAATAATAATAAATCAATATGCTTTTTGATTTACAATGCATTTTACATTCAATATTGTTTTTAATTTAATGTAAAATTAACTGTGTTACTTTAAGTATAACATAAAAAATATATATCAAGAGTTTAAATTGAACTATAAAGCTTTGTTTAACCGTAATAAATAAAAGAACTGAACGGAGTGGTAAGTAATTTTTATTCTTCGTTTCATTTACGTGAAATTTAAGAAAAGGAATACGATATGAAAATTTAAAAAATAATAAGAAATATCCATCTACCCTATTAAAATCCGTGCGCATATCTATGTAACCTCAAAAACTCGGAAACCACAAGGCGCAGAGTTACGAAATTTGGCACACGGGTTGCTGGTAGGGGGCCCATGAACGATTGGGGCAAAAGATTACAAAATTTTAAATAATTTTTTTATGCGTTTGACGGATTTTTTGCTTTTTTATGTTCAACCCGTAAATGTGAGATATACATATTACGTACACCACGTTGCAATACTAAGATGCTGTAGCGGGTATTATGATATTTCTTTTACCTCGCATGCAAATAATTAGGGATTATTTAATTGCATTTAATTATTACCTTTTTTTAAAACACAAAGAAAATTTTTTTATCGCAAACATCAAGGAAACTTTTTATTCTATTTATTCCCTTATTCCAAAGATATCGTTTTATCGTCTGTTGCTATAGCAACATGGTAAATTAAATTTCATTAAAAAAGTGCACAGTAGTAGAAAAATATTTTTCTAAATCGAATAGTTATTTTTAATTTTGGTTTTAGAATTAAATTGGTGAACGCCCGAGCGTAGAATGCGTTAAATAGCTAGTTTTGCGTAATATGCGCAATGGATTTTATGTTCCAGATAAATTGTTTGTATCGTTTTAGTATATTAGAAAAGCTTTAGTATATTAGAAACCACTGAGTGGACAAATATTTTTTTTCTCTCGTTCTCCGGTAGATGTCGCTATTTGTCCACTCAGTGGTTTAATCTGCTTCTCTCTCATCGGTTGTTTATGGCGCATTCTCTACCCGCATCAGGTATATATGCGCGTCTCTGTCATTTTGCTCAGCCTTGCTTTTTCTAGCACGCTGTGCCTTGCCCTATCTTGCACTGAAGAAGAATCTCGCTACTAGATTCGAAACAGCTGTTTGCTGCTTTTCCTGCATTATTTGTGCATTTCTAAACGTTGGTTTTGTGCTTTCTAATATTACGGTTGATTTTGTTTCACTACGCGGCCACAATATTCCCAAGTCCATCCAATATTTTGGGATGCCAGTTATAAAAAGCTTCTTTTATAAGTCCAAACAGTAATCTATAGGAGATACGTCGCGATACTTAGCTGGAATGCATTTAAATGGAATTACAGCAATTCTGGTTTCTTTTTTCTTTTTCTTTAATATAGCAGTAGCTTTAGAGGTACGGCTGGTAGCCTTATCCTGATGGAACTTAACAGAATGAAGATTGTTTGATAAAATGATGAAATGTCTTCTTTGAAAACAGGTGTTAAAACATATTCTAATAGTAATCTGAGATATTTTTGGCGATTTTTTAAATACTTTTCTTATTTTAAGTTTTATATTATAAGAGAATATAAAGATGACCGTAAAACCGTTTGCAAAATTTTCCTTGTTTCCTTTGAACCAATATTTTAGATCTTTTTCTTCTTTTTTTGGTAGTAAATTAGTCTATTCCCACTCAAATCAGATAATATAATCAACCCTCATCACTTGTAATTACATATTTCTATTATTCACTAGCCAAATAATTTTCATAGAACAATATGCACAAAGTATTACGCTGAGAAACATATTTTCGCATTAAGCGGTGGACATTTTTTTATTAGCTTTAAATCAGATTTATAATTTTGCTTCCAGTTCTTATATAGATGTTTAAAGATTTTATGATAGTTCTTTGGAAGGGGGGGGGGGGTGGATCCTTTTAAAACGTGAGATGCGGTGAACGTACTTTTGTTGGGTATTGCATTATTTACCTTCTTCCCAGTCAAATGTAAACTTTGACTTTTTTACATTTTTTTATTAATTATGTGGCTTATTTTACGTGTAAAAATACTAAAACTATACTTTTCACACTTTTTTTTTAAATAATTGAAAAAGTAATTTCTTCGTAAAGCACAAATACATTGCCTTTAATCTATTGTTTATTTTCAACTGACATTTTACGGTAAAGAATATTTTTAATGATCCAGACGATAATTAAACCTTATTCTGAATTGATGCTATATGGGTTCTTGTTTTCATTTAAATTTAAATTATAAAGAAAGTCAAAATCGTTACAAAACAAACACTCTCTGTATTTTGCAAAATATATTTTTAATCGGGAAATTCAAATTCGATAATCAGAACATTTAAATGATGCTAAAATTATACTTTACACATAAATACGCACTTATTTCGAAACATTTAAAAAAGTTTTACTGGAAAAAAAACTGTTTGTGTGTCTCAATAAAAAATGAGGCTTCATACATCAGACTTAAAAGATTTTTTTTTACTTAAAAAGGCTTAATTGCCAGAATCTCTGTGCTATTTCAAACATTTTCTTAATAATGCAATTAAATCGTAATAAATGCTGCAAGCGTTGTGTATTTTTAATTAAATATTTAATGAAAAGACGCAAAATGCTGAAACCCCTAATGACAATTTTCCCATTATATTCGTATTATTAAATTAAATATCCCTTTTGCGTGTTCGTAAACACGATGCCGGTTGACAGGAAGTTGACGCGTAGGATATTTTGTTCAACACATTTAATTATTTTTTAAAAAGAGCACGCTGAAAGATGCTGAAAAGTATTACAAGACGTTCAAGATTTGTTCAACAAGGAATTAATTATTTTCATTGACTTGAAATATAAATAAATTAGGCTTACATTTTAGGAATATTGTCATGTGCTATAATTTTTAATAAGTATTTTCAGCAGGATGAGTCCATAAATGACACTCATCAGAGTTATTTGAATATGGTGGGGTTTTTTTTTTTTTTAATGCAATATTTGCTATTATGTTTCATCATTAAGAAAATGTCTGCATATAGCCTCTTCGGTCCCTGGGTCCCCATACGGGGACCTCTGTTCTTTTCCTTATAAAAACTAAAATGTCCGATTTTTTTACATTTTCACATCTCTTCTTAATAGCTGAATGTATTTTGCGTTCAAAGCAAACAAATAAATGGCAGCATCTAAGCTGATTCCCACATAAAATAAATGTTATTTTCATCTGATTTTGAAAAATACCTAAAAATGCCCAAAAGACAGTGTGACCAAGAAAGTGAGAAATTTTCATAAGTATTTAACTAAAATCTTTTTCAATAAAAATTTTTGAGGATTTGTAGATTATTTACTTGTTTAAAGCTCTTAAATTTGTGACTGCGTTAATTTAGGTTAATGGTTATTAAATTGATGTTTTAAGGGAGTTTGTAGTTTTAGATCCCTATTTTTTAACCTAAATTACTAATAGCCTAAAAGGATCAATTTCAGAAAAGATATTTTTTCTGTCATTTAAGATGTCATTTTGTTTGGAAAAAACCAATGAATAAGCATTTGTATTATTATTTTAGCTTTGAAACTGAAGAGGTTATTATAAAGCTCTTTGTAATTAAACCTTTTTAATGACAAAAATTCTTAAACTAAAGTTATACCCAGCTAAAAGTGAAAACAGTACATTTAAAAGCGCCCATAAATACCTTTTGACAAACAGATCAACATGTTTCATGCATACAATCGGCAACATTATCAAGATCAATGCTGATAAATAAAATATTTTCACAAAAAAATTAAAAATGAGCTTGATAAACATTGCATTTTTCATATTTTTTACGAAAATAGTTTATTTATCAGTATTGATTTTGATAATGCCGCCACTTGTGTGTACAAAATATATTGATATCTGTACCAAAATGTATTTATCGGCCTTTAAATGTACAGTTTTCCCTTTTACCATGGTATAAGTTTAATTTAATAATAATAATGATTTTCTTGAATAATTTTGTAACAGGAATTCTTTTAAATTTACATTAGGTCGCACAATTTTTCTAATCACACCAAACAGTATCTTACTTCATTTAAATAACACTTATTTAAAAATGTTTGATTTATATATATATACATACTTTTATACATAGAGCATAACTTTTGCATAATGACTTGTTTATGATGTTGATGATTATTGTTGAAATTAAACTATCCCAATTCAAAGCGCTGTTTATGGTAGAGGTCTGCGGAACTCACCAAAAACTAAGCAAAGGCATTTTAAAATAAAATATTTATTATTTATTTTTATTATTTTAATGAATCGTAATTTAGGTGCATTAAATAATTTCTGTTTATTTTATAATTTATTAATTTGATTAGTTAAGAGGGCTTAGTACCAGCATTGTAATTTTGACCGGTCAAAAGTTATTTTAACCAGGCCAGTCATTCAGGTCCGAAACTAGCATTTTTTGTACCCGGGTAAAGATGGATTTTGGCGCCCCCCCCCCCCCCCTCCTCCATCGCAAAGCAAATTTACAAAAAAGAATTTTACTAAGTTTCTAATAGCCGATTTGTTTCAAAATTTAAAATATATAATCATAAAATATGTAATACTGAAAATCAGCTTTGTTAAATATTGATTCATTAAAACCTTGAAAACGGAATAGAAAAAAGAACGATTTTAATAATACCGTGCTAAACCTAGATGTGAGAAAAAACGACAAACAAAATCTTCATTTGGCGCCCCTCCCCCTTCGTCTTCCGTTCTGGCGACCGGGGCACCTCTCCCCCCCCCCCCCTTAGTTTCGGTCCTGCAGTCGTTAAAACTGGTTTTACCTTCTAAAAGTGGTCAAAATTAGTTTTAACCATCACTCAAACATGACCAAAACTTTCTTATATATTTTAAGCTCACATAAATTGCTTAAATTTTATTATTTAATGGAATGTTGATATCATATTATATATTTAATAATTAAAATTATTATTTTAATAACTATTAAATATAGGTGGAACTCTTTTGCCTCGTTTAATAGTATTTCAAACAGAAACATATATTTCCTAAATCTTAATTTTCTTAAAGTATTACTAATCAATTATTACTTGAAATTCGGTGTGCAGTAATGAAAAGTTTAAGGGGTCTCAGGACTCTTAAAATATGTAAAAATGAAAAAAAAAAGAACCTTTTTCAACATTTAATATCTTAAAATGTATTTGATATTAAGACACAATTTTAAATGGGAATGAAAGATACAAGTATGTTCTTTCATTTCAAATATTTGAAAAATTGTAAGATGCAGAATTAGCATTTACAGGGGGCTCCAAACTGTCAGACTTTTGTCGAGCAGAAAATCGACATAACATCTTATGCGCACGATTACAAAATAAATTTTGCAACTAGAATGAAAATTTTGGTGCCTACTTTTACCTCAGATTATAATAATTACACTGAACCTAAATAAATTTGTATTTAAAGCATTTTTATATTTTTAATATAAAGTTGTATTTAGCTAATGCAAAATTTAGAAATTTCAACAATATAAACCCCTAAAAAATATTTTCTTTTTACAATAAAAAGGAAATTTTAGGTTCAGTTTATACAGAGTAACATGAAACATATGTTTTGATAATTTCATGAAAAAATATTCAGAAGTTTTTGAGATATCGTGCGCGTTATGCCCAAAAGTGTCATTTGGAGAAACATAACTTTAAAGTTTTGGAAACAACGCTTCAGCTATTGGGCGAGTATAATTCTAAATGCCATAACTTCTGTTCTAATGGGAATTTCAAGATAACAATTGTATCAAATTGTTCAGAAGACACAGAAGTTTAACAACTAAATAAATTAAAATTTCGAAAATTTTAGAGCTTTAAGAGTCCTGAGACCCCTTAAACATATTGGTGTGAAATTTGTAGATTTCATAAAGCACCCGATGAATTGTTGTGCTAACTTTTCAGCTTTAGAAAGATTATTTTCCAGGTTTAGTCATATCTAGTTTAAATTTGTTATTTGTACTTGCTTTTTAAGTTCTAAATAAAAATTTTAAAATGTTTCTCTTTGTTTAATATGATTAATTTTCTTTTCTTTTATATATATATATATATATATATATATATATATAAAATGGAATATGTAATCAAACTATTTCGAATTTTTTATAGGGAAAAGGGGGTACATTGGAAGACTTTTTAATTGCTCTCATATATTTAAGTTCTTGATTTAGTTCAAATAACTAATATCCCTATTTTGTAGTCCATAGTCTGGTACTCTTTGAAGCCTCCAACCAAACTGAAAAGTTAAATATTTAATTTTTATTTATTTAAAGAATTTAACAAAAATATTTTTTCCAATGTGCCCCAGCACGGGGTACATTGGGGCAGTGTAAATTGGTAGGTGGGCAGATTGAGACACCACGTTGTTTTGAACACTTAAAAAAAATGCCTGCTTATGCACAGTAACTTTTAATAATAATAAAAAGAAGTTACAGCAGCTTTTATATTATTATCAGATATCAAAATTATCTAAATTAACTTAGAATTTCATGATTGTTAATACCCTTGATGATGTTTGAAATGTAGTTATGGGCTGAGGAAATTTTGAAACATCTTCTTTATTAACAGCAGTTATATCTTCATTATTTGGTTAAGTTCCATGAATTTTTTTTTTCTCAAAGAAATATTATTACTTCAATTTCAACTGATTCCACACGGTCCACGTAATACAGAAACTTAGAACAAACAGTGGCTTTTCTTAAAAATGTGACAAGGACAAAATAATTTTTCTGTAATTCATCAGTGACAGGTTCAAACAATTTTAAATCTTCCTCAAAATTTACTTCACTGTCATGTCCGGGATCAGAGTTGCAGTCTTTAAAACAAAACTAGATTCAAAATCATTGAGAAGTGGAATTTTTACTTTAGATATTCTAACTTTTTTAACCTATGCTTTACATTAAGTTATTTTTCTTTTCTTCTGCTGTTTTTACCAATTTTTTCTTCCATTCTACTTTTCTCTGGGGTTGAAGGTAGAATACGAGACTTTCCGGGTTTTCAACCCAGTTGTTTTGTATTTCTACGGAAGGCTGTTGGATAGGGTCTTACGGCTTCTGGAGTGATTTCAGAAGAAACATTTCCTTCATGTTTTGATACAGTAATAAAACTATTACCAATGAGAGTTTGAGTAGAGCTAGATGGTTTTAAGGGAGGTCAAAGCACCACCAGCATCTCGATAATTTTCAAAATCTGAGTTTGGAATAGAATCATCCACTAGATTGTCAAGACATGGTGTTTCTGTAACATGAGAATCTACAAAATCATTCGCACTGAAAACGCTTTGATTAAATGACTAAATTTCTGTAGATTTAAATCTACTTGCAATGTTACGAATATTAAATAATGCATTATGTGCAAGTGTTATAAGATCTGGAATTTCATATATAAAAATCCTTTCCCAAAATTTGAAATCATACGATAACTGACGTATGAGGAGCAAATGTTAATAAATGAATGCCATTTCATTATGAAAATCAGGATGTCATAAAATGGCAAGTTTTTACAAATTAAAAATTGCAAAATAAACAGAAAGCCTAACCATGCTCATTGTTTGACATTACTTAGTATTTAGTGATAAATAGCAGAAAGAAAAGAAAACTTTAAAAAGTTTCGGTGTCTCATATGTCAATAGATGCTGGTACACACTGGTACTATCACAATGTACCCCACTTTTTAATGTCCCAATGTGCCACTAAGGGTCAATTTAAAAAAGAAAAAGGTTAGTCCTAATTACTGGAACTTGATAGGATATATTTTGGAATTTTAAATATAGCCTTATTATATGTATATTCATATTCTTAAAAGTTCATTATAATAACTTTCAATAATTTTAAAATAATGTCAACATAAAAAAGGGTATGAAAAGTTACTTTTCAGCATCAAAAATAGAATTGCTTACCTGCAGTGCTACTAGTTTTTCTGTGACACTTGCAAAGACATGTGGTAATAGGCAATACTGGCACCATGTTCTGACAATTTTTTGAGAATTTTTTCCCCATGGATATTGTGAGGTAAGGGTTTTGTCCCAATGTGCCTCCTTCTCCCCTTCTGTTAAATCAGAAAAAAATTAAAGTAAAATA
This sequence comes from Maratus speciosus, assembly GCA_963932465.1. Lineage (NCBI taxonomy): Eukaryota > Metazoa > Arthropoda > Arachnida > Araneae > Salticidae > Maratus > Maratus speciosus. Next base: position 86,033,213 of record OZ010788.1, read on the forward strand.
TTTACAAACTCTTCATAATGTCGTATTAAATAATATTAAATGTCACTTTGAGAAAACCGTTCAAGTGTTATTTATCATTTTATTTTATCATTTAGTTAAGAAAATATTAATTTCTTTTCTTAGTTAAAATTAGTTTTGTCTACTGATGGTCAAAACCTATTTTAACCAGGAGGGTTAAAACCGGTTTTTTCATTGTTAAAACCGGTTATTTTCATTGTTAAAACCGGTTTTTTCCATGGTTAAAACCACCCCTCGTTAAAATTAATACAACCCTGCTTAGTACATACTATTCTTCTTTTATTTACTACCCATTCATTATAAAAGAAACCATAGAGATTGTAACACGCAAAAATTCAATATGTAACGATGCAGCATCATTTAACTTACCGAAATGGTGACTCAAGCTACTCAGTGGTTACGAAAATAAAAATAAACATCCAAATAAAAAATAAAAAAATAACGGGCTTAATATGACAGAGTATGTGAAAAATTGAACGATGGTATTTCACAGATCGTGCAATTTTAGAATATTTTTATTTATTTGTTTTGAAAATGACTCGGGCAGAGTCGAAACATGTTAACAGACGAATAAACCCATTTTTACTGTTTTTAAAGTTTTAATTTACACACCTTTTAGCAATTAAAATTAGTAGACTAATTTATATTTATAAAATTGGACTTTTATCAGCGGATTGTATATACAATTATTTCTAGTGTTTAAAATCGGTAAGCAGATGGGAATAATAATAAAATTACTATTGTTTAATTTTCTTCAGATTGCATTGAATGAAATTATAGAAGAGCCACTAAATTTATTAATTTATTTTTACATCTTCATTGATATGACTTTTATGTACGTACGTCACGTTTTATTCAACATTCTTCATAATTTTGAATTACTTGTTTGCTAAAATTTTGAGATCAATACGTTCCAGTATGTTAAAAAATTAACTCAAATGAGTAATTTGCGTTTAGTTTCCAGCCTGTAATGATTAGATCAAGGCTGTCAGTTCACGAATCGAATATATTTGAATAAAGTTAGACTGTACCTCTTAGTAAGGAGTGAACAAAGCTGAATTTTAATGGCCGGGAATTTGCATAAATTTTACAAATCCTCATGAGGATTCCGGTAAAGTTTGATAGAAAGTTGGCAGGAATTTCCAAGACGTGATCCGGAAACGTAATTAAAATGTTGAATTATTAATTTCAAAAGTTACAACACCATCATCATCCATTTTTGAGTAATGCATGCTATTCTCCTTCGTAAATTTGTATATTTAGGTATTTTACTGTAATTTTCTTGCATTTGATTAATTCAAAAAGATTATAGAAGAAGATGACAAGTTCAGATTGCACCTTCTTATTTTACTTTTATATTTGGGAAAATTATGCCACAATACATAATTAGATTTTTTAAAATGACTTAAAATGATAACACATAGCACAATTCAAAGTTTGTACGTGCATTTTTAACAGCTTAACAGTCGCATTAAATTACGATTTAAAAATTCAGATTGCTTATTGCCACCACTTTTTTGAAAAAGAAATATTCACCTTATTTGATGACAGGTAAAATGATATATTAATAAAGCCAATTACACTATTTTATAAAACTGGTGGGAATCAAACAATCTGAATAAAACACACAGTCCTTGCATATCACAGGAACGAGAATTAATGGGTTAAACGGGAAAAAATGCGCTATTATTTACTTTTAATCTTTATAATAAATAAACTTTTTCGTTATGCAATATTTCATTCTTACCGCTTTCCAACAAAATTGAAAAGTGTTTACGCATTCGGTTTGTCTGTCTGTCGCGCTCCAACTCTCGTAAATATATTCATGTCATTTTATATCATAATAGAGGTTTAGTATTGAATGTTTGGTACTGAAAATGGTGTGTGTATTATATATAAAAACTATACTTTTTTCTGGAATGCTCTTAAACCAAGGGACTGAAATAAAGTGTCAAAAGTGGCTGTTGCTAACCGGTGCGAAAAGTGAAAGTTGATGCAATTTTTAATATGTAGACGACTCCTATTTTAAAAATATGATTCCCGTTCAAAATATAGACACAAGTTCCAGACGAATGGTACTTTTCGCATCTCTTTGAGATAATTTTGTGATCATATAGCCATAGGTTTGTACAAGGTTTTTTTTTTTTTTTTTTTTTTTCTTTAATGGGAATAACCTACGTATATTAGACGTGGTGTGTAACAAAGGTAATTCTTTCGTGGCTTCAGTAAAAGAGCTAGATTGACTAAATTAATATATATATATATATATATATATATATATATATATATATATATAATCTTTTTCAAGTAAGCATCATATCCTATTAAATTTTCTTATTATTTAAATTTTTAACGAGACATGTATAGGTGGTAGAAAGCTGAACTTTAGACATGAAAGTATTACTAATATTTTTTTCGTCTAAAGATCATTCCACAAACGCAATTTTACACGATCTACACCAGTGGCGTGGCGTCCGGTCATCGCTGATGCGGCGATGACCAAGCAATATTTTAAAACTCTTAATAAGCTTTTAAAACTCTACGATCCAGTTTTAGCAGAACATTTGGAGTTCATGTATAAGTGAAGGTAAGATTTAAAGTTTCTTTTTTGAACATTCAACCATTGAATTTTAGAGTTAATAATTTTTCACCACAAACTTAAATAATTGCGATGACCACCGAAACTTTCCACGCCACGCCACTGATCTACACTTAACTACAATATAATTTAAAGAAATGATAAATTAAAAAAGTACATTTAAGTTTTGTATTTTTTTTTTTCAAAGCTTAAATTTAAAGGTAACTTACCTTTAACCTTAGTTATTACAAGTGCTGGTGCGTAACCAAATGAAATAAAAAGAAACTAAATAATCGAATTAGCAACGAAGAGAAAAAAAGATTTCTGCTCTGTATCTTTTAAACTTCCTTTTTTGTTACTTTTTTTTTCCAACTTTAAGTTACTTTATAATCTGGCACTCACAAATGAGGGAAATAAAAAGGAACTTCTTAATCAAGGTGAGTTAGAGAATAAAAATTATTTTTGTCTCTTCTATACGTTTTAATGCTAAAAAGAAAAAAAAATTAATTTTAACTGCCCAGATTTTAATTTTAACTGTCTTCAACGGAAGTAAAGTACACGTTATACAACAACATACTGGTTGGTACAAAGTTTAAGTAATCATTGGCGTCGCGACTGCCTTTCCCGCATACTCTCATTTGAGGGGGGAGGTGCAATAAAGTCATAGCCTAGTAGTCAGTTATTACTTACCTTTGAGTCGAATACTGAAATTGATTAATATTTAAACAGTACTCTTACATGGGGCATTCTCACAATCTTTTGACTTTCAGGAATAAAAATCTGGTGAAATTAAACTTGCTAAAATAACATTTTAATCTGATAGACGAATACCTTAATGATTCAAAATAAAGAAAAAATGGTCAGCAGCGAAAATTTTTTTATTTAACTGAGGTTTGAGTTAAACTTGCGAGTTTAATTTTCCTTGCCATTTTACCACAAAAACTTATTTTTCTTCTAAATTTTTACTTATAATGAATTATCATAGTACCCACAGGGCATTCAAATAAGAAATAATAGCAATGTAATATTTTTAGTACAAAATTTTGGTATAACATTGTCTTAAAGGGGTGTTAAAGAAGGGACGGTAAAGTAAAAAAAGGGGAAGATATAGGAAAAAAGGAACGGTAAGGGAAAAAACAAGGACGGTAATGAAAATTACCACATATTTTTCGGCAAATCATGTTAAGACTCAGTGATACCCACAATGTTCATTGGTTTTTAGAAACAGTTATTTACATTGGATTAAAATAATAATAATAATAATAATAATAATAATAATAATTTAACTCGAAAAGTGTGGAATAAACCTTGGGGGCGGTAAGACTACTAATAAAGCCACGATGCTTGAAATTGATATTTAAATACTGATTTAAATTCTGCAGTAAATTTCCAGTCAAGGAATTTTAGACATTCTTTCTCTAGCATACTTCTACATGAGAAAAAACTTAAAAAAAAAATTTGTAGCTGCATCTGAAGTGATTTTCTGTATAATTTTAGAAGAGGGACGGTAAGGAATCTAAAACCCACGAACAGAGTTAAAAAAATAATAACAACCGTAAAAAAAAAAAAAAAAAAAAAAAAAAAAAAAAAAAAAATTACATCGAATTACTTTTATTGAAACAATTTTATACAGACAACTCCAAACTTAAAAATCAGCATCAGGGACACGGGACGGTATAGGAGTTTCCTGGATTTTGGACCCCCAACATCGTCCAAAACTTATTTATTTCGTTAATATTGTTATGAAGTCATGCAATGGGATGTTCTGCAGTATATCAAAAAAAAAAAAAAAAAAAAAAAAAAAAAAAAAAAACAAGAATATGTACTAAAATAAAAAATTATTATTCGGGGGCTTAAAAGTCAAAAGATTGTGAGAATGCCCCACATATGCTATACATATTTATAAAAAAAGTAACAATTTTATTTTCTAACCATTGGTTGTTCTTTAAGCAATGTATATTAATCTCAGATTTATGCCTAGTTGATGAATAATATAGAAAAATAATAATTATATAATTTTTTACAAAATATATATTTATATTTTCATATCTGTATTCAAAGGCATAGAAAATCTTAAATATTTTCTGACAATATAGGAAGAGGGACCCAAATGAATACGAGGTCTTGGCCTCTCTTTGGCTTATTCGGGGCCTTTTATCATTCCATAGGCGGAAATGAACTTATACCTCCGAAAAGACATAGGCATTCCGATTGCGGAAAGAGCGAAAAATTGCAAAGTGTTTGCCAATGAAAACCATGAAACATTTACCTCATCGGTAGATTATTTTGATGACCCATTGTGGCAAACTATATATTTTAAAGAAAAAAAATATAAAGCATTTGCGAATCTTGGCAATTTTAGTGGGTAAGTAACATTTGTAAATACGGCAGTTTTCTTATATTCTCTTTATTTTTATTAATTTTTTATACAATCAAAAGAAATTTCATACCAAAACATTTATAAATGTATTTCCAACCTATTTATCATTCTAAAAAGAAAATCTTGAAAATTACAACGAATCTCGTAAAAGCCAGTCAGACGTTTGCATTACTAATGAGGAGAGTAATGCAGATTTAAGTATTTAAAAAAAAAAAAAAAAAAAAAAAAAAAAAACCGAGTTATTAACTTGATACATAATTCTGATGATATGAATTCCTTTCGTGTAGTCGAACTGAGAACAATTTCTATTACTTCGTTTTATATTCTGAACATATGTAATAATAAAAGAAAGTTTCGTTCGGTCTGTGTGCGATGGCTAGTAAAATCTACCGCAGGTACGAGGCTGAAAATTTTTGTGAGGCTAGCCCAAAGTGTCTCCTGATGCACCTGAGACTCAGAATTTTAAATTTCTAATAATTAGTTTAGTTACTAATTAAACACTGGAACTCACTTTCATCAAAAAGTGATCTATTTGATCCTTAGCCAAGAACAGCGCTTGCGGGCGCGCACAAACCCATTTACGCATCGGAAGTTAGTGAAGAACCGACTTTCGATTTTGCTTGTGTCTTTAAATTGTATTGTTTTAAGCAAAATAGCCCAAACCGCTCGATACAGATAAAATTGAAACACATATTACGAAAGATTGTACTCTTACGTTTCAAATGTCGGAATTAATTCGAAAAAAAAAAGAAAAAAATCTAGAAGGGTTGTTTTTCCGAAAAACGTTTTCCCCCTTATTGCAAAGCCCCTCCAGGGAGCAGTTTTAGTGGTACCAACAAACCAAAAAAATGTTCTTAAAGCTGAAACCTTCTAATCGATGGTGTAATCGGTTTTAAGAAATATGAATTTTAACTCTTTCAAATACATCGACGAACGGAGGTCACTTCGCACCTGACGGAGACGTTATTTTTTCCAAGCTAAAGTAACTAAACGTCCGTATTTCGACACAATCTTTTTAGAGTATCTCAATAAAACAGATTTACGTCACCTACAAAATTTTTGAAACGTTCAGTCGGGTAGAAATATTTTTTACAAAAAAAAATGTGTGAAAATGTCGACGAAATCAGTAAAAAACTGAGTGTTTCGTCGCGGTTTCGCTCTCTTTCGGTGCGCATAGACTCCAAAAATCAAATTACGCAGAAAATAAAATAGCACATACATTCAATTCAATATTTATTCACGATTTTTTTATTTAAAAATATAAAATCAGGCAAAATGGAGTTAAATATATAAAATCATGCAAATTTGAGGTTCATTTAAGGATCATTCATCACGGGCCCGGGCAACGCCGGCCGGGTCAGTTAGTATATGATATTTTTATGCAAGTCTTTAATAGATTAAATGAAAATGGATAATTAAACAAACCTACACGCAACATTTTTATTATTTTCTCTCAGTAAAATATATTTATTAAAGTAAAATTCTTGAATAAATTTCTGTGCAGAAGTATTATCAAGATAATTATTCGTTCAAAATAAGTTAGCTGAATTGTGGACATTTTATTTCAAAAATGTTAATTTATCAATAAAAACACAAATAATTTTCAAGATTTTTTTTCGCGAAGCATTTCTTTAAACGTCTGTATACTATTTCTTTTTCTATTCTTTTAAAAAGAGTAATAAGCTTTGAAAGTCCATTGTGTCTTGGATGTTTAGCAGCCAGAAAACAATTAAAGATTTAGTCAAGCAATAAAAATATATAAGATAATTACGAATACACAAAGAAAATGATGGCATTACTTAATAGATATCCAATTAAAATGGAATATTTCAAGTTTTCACATTCACCAAGATTATTAGTTATTGTATAGAAGAAAAATCAGAGACAATTGCGAATTAATTTTTCAATTTGTATTTAAATATTTTTATATTATTGAACAGAATGTATTGTAATATATACATTACACCAAAAGTTCCCGATATTGGTTTACTCAAATGTTAACGGGACTGGGTACACTTTTATTTATTTATTTATTTATTTATTTTTACTAACGCTTTTTTTCTACCTCTATTACGTACCATAAAAGGAAATTTAAAAAAAAGAATTATCACGACAATAATTATAATATCATGGCTTGATTATTAAAAACTAAATAAATAAGTAAGAAAATTTTTAAAAGCTTAAATTCTTTCAATGTTAAATATTTTTATACATTTTTTCTCTTATATTCACAGAGTATCCTTCATAACTTTAGCGATCGATTTTTCAATAAGCCTATCACTTAGTGAGAAAATATGAAACGTTTTTATCTATGCTAAAATTGAGGAAAAATAATTTTTTTTATCATATTTATCTATTTTTTAATTGGCATTTGAAATCACTCTAACTCTGGAAAATTATTTTTAATCTAAAAAATTTATAAAGAAACCAGTCTGTCTAAACCTGTTTTGATATGTATTTAATATTAGGGGGGGGGGGAGGGGATCTCATTTGTAATACGGTTTTTTACAGATATCTAAAGACATTTGCAAAGCGTGCCTCTTTAAGGTATCATGTGTGTGTGTGTGTGTGTGTGTGTGTGTACGTTTCACATAAAAGTACATATGTGTTTACATCGCCCATTGTTGCAAAAGAAAAGAACGCGATCAGGTTTTTTTTTTTTTAACAATAATCTGTGCATTTTGTTAGCAAGTATGTCATTATTTCCAAGCAGCCAAACATATTTTTCTCGTCAAATTTATGCTAAATGCACTTGTCAAATACAGTGCAATTACATCAAAAATTAATGGTATTATAGAATTTTTCAGAAATTGCCTCTGCTATTAGTCCTTTTCATCTTCAATCGATAGTGTCTCTTTATGTCGATTATTTATATCAACTCTATTTCATTTGCTTTGCTTCATTCCTTAATTCACCCTTCTCAAAAACTTACGTTAAACACTAAAGATTGCGTGTTTCTCAAAATATTCAGCTACATTAATCTTCAAAGAAAACCTCGCTCTATCGTTACGACAGTGAGGTGCTTTCTTATTCGTCTCATTAATTCCACTATAGATTTTTTTTTATATATAAAGATACCCGTGTTCCTGTGCTTGTTCATTATTCAAATTTTGACATGCAGCGCTTGTTGGAAGTTGAGCGAGAAACATGCAGTCGCATCTCCAAGTTCAGTTTTCTTTCGGAAGCATAAATAAAACTGTCGGTTGCAAATGAATAATGGTACTTCACAAAAGATGCTTAATTCGTAGAAATGAAATTTTAGGCGAATATTTTCATTTTCAATGAAACCGGTTAGGAAAAATATATCTTTGAAAGTAGATAATTCGTAGCAAGTGGTATTGCAAATTTTGTTTTCGTTGGAAGATGGATTTGGAGCAAAACGAGAACATAAAAGAAGTTTTCTCGGTGCAAATGAGCATAAATTTGTATCGTGATTAATTATTTTGACACGAAGAGGAATCGGAACAAGATTAAAAATGAAGTGGACTCAGAAGCTTTATTCAAAAGCACTTTAGCTTGTAGCGCACTTGATTTCTTTGTAAATGGGCAAGATAAAATTTAAGTTGGTTCAATCGTTCTCGGGTGATTTTTTTTTTATATAAATGAACTAAATTTAATTAGTGCTTTAAAGGAACCGTGGACCATTAGAGCTAAAATCGACTCAAAAATCTAAATTTCTATTTCTGTGTGTTATTATTCTCCAATTTTCAACAATTCAACAATTTGAACTGAGTCATTTATGAAAAACCACATGCAGATGTGATGATTTTTCGCAAAGTTACAAGTGTTTTAATTTTGTACACAATTGTTTGGCCCTTTAATACACTTTAAATCTGTTTTCTCAAAAGTGTATCAAAATTTTAATCAAAATTCGTGAATTTGATAAGGAAGAATCGTGATATTGCTAACAAAGACACCCTGTACATATTTTAAAATTCGACTTCATTAAGATAATTAAATTTGATTTTTAATTTTTTAAAAGGCAAAATTTTTATAGAATTCAGAAAAGAACCTCTAAAAACTTATCTATTCAAGGGATTGAGAAATCGATGCACAGATTTGTTTGTAATAGAATTTGATGTCCTTAAAATGTAAAATCGAAGAAATATCTCAAGAATTAAGATACATGTAACAGTTTGAAATTTATTTTTAAAATTTTAAATTTTTCTAAAAATCTTAAAATTGTAATAAGATTGGAAATTTCTTTTAAGGTGTTCTAATACTTATGGTGAAATGTATATTTACACAAAATTTCAAAAATAGCACATCATATCTATGTTAAGAAAATTAAAAAAAAATTAATGTCCACCGTTTCCTTAACATTATTTTATTATTAAATATTTTTTATCACAATAAATATCACCTTTATTCTACCCACTGTTCTCATAATGCGTAAATACAATGTGTTATAAAATTATTAACAATAGTTACAAACATTATATATATATACATTGTTGTTGTGAAAAATAAATAAATATGCCAATGAAGGAAAAAATATATACCTTATGAATGATGAACTAATAATTCCTTTAAAAGATATGTTAAGCGAAAATTTTTATTTTCTATAAAACCGATTGGGAAAAGTGTATCTTTGATTCGTTTTGGATTTTAAGAAAAATGAGAAAATAAAAGTAGTTTCTGGATGCACATTTGCGTCGTGATTAATTATCTTGAGATAAAGAGGAATCAGAACAACATTAACATATTTATTCTGAGAATTATTTTTTGAGAGTCTTTGCATTTTAAACATACAATCGTTTCCCTTTGCATTTTAAACATATAATTGTTTCTCTTTGCTATCTATTATTAATGCCTGAAGATACATTTGACATTTATTCTTAATTTAGTGGTTGTTTTTTGCCTGGCAGCAAAACTGAACAGCACAGTCAAAAGGAGCGAAAGTTCATTGGACGACACCAAATCTGCATTAGACATAATGCAAAAAACAAAAACTAAATGCAGTTACATTTATTTTTATAGCTATTAAACTATGATAATAACAATAAAAATAATTCGATTAACTATAGTTTCAGAGAAATAGAAAGTGAATGGCCATTACATTCAATTTGAATGAAATCAGGGACGCCGTTTCAAAACTTTCTTCAGGCGCCAATATATATTTTTTTGGGGGGGAGGGGGGAGGGAAGAGGGATTTTCTTATTATCGTGTTATGCACAGATGAGAAGCAATTGATGCAGTTCTATTCTCACATATATTTTAAAATTTAGACAAAGACATTGTTTTCCGACCTTTATTGTTAAATCAGTGGATGTTTTTTGCTTGTCAGCGAAACCTGTAATTGGGAAACAGAACAGTCAAATTAAGTAAAAGATCATGGGACAACAACATTTTTTAGTAATTAGACTTAATTCAGAAAAGAAAAACTAAATACAGTTACATGTGTTTCACTTTGAGAATGTTGCAATATCAAGGCTTTAACAAATATTACTTATAATTATTAATTTCTGAACTTAAAGTGTTTATTTAATACTAATGTTTCTATATTGGTCAAATCTGCAATTTTTTTTTTTTTTTTTTTTTTTTTTTTTAAAGCTTTTGTGTGATTTCTGGAATAAAAATTGGCAGTCTGATCTGTGATGACACATGCACCATAATTTTTTATTCACGATATTCTATTGATTGTGCTATATCATGACTAGTATATATTGGATTTAATTTTACACGGTGATTTTATTAGAATAAGTGTCAGTTTGGACAGGAAATTTTATGTTTTCCTAATATCCAAATATTAATGCTTACTTACCTGCTAATCGCACAACATCTACGTCTGATGAATAAAACCTCATGTACGAAAGGTACTTATGGAAATGTAAAAGGAATTTACTATATTTATATCTAATTTAGAAATCTAATATTTTCAGAATTCTTGTTTCGGAAAAACAGTTAAAGTGGTCGATTCTATAATATTTAGATGTAAGATCTTATCTAAATACATCGTAATCTATTCGATAGCTATAGCATGCAAAATTATCACCAAAATAGACCTATTTGGAGACTTTTAAATCTATTGGGTAATCATACATAATCCTGTCTACTACCAATTGACTAATTTAGCAAACGTGATTTGGCGCTATAAAGTAGTTTTTGCCTTTTAATAGTATTCACATTATATTTAAACTGTAATGTTAGGATCATCGTTCATATTCGACACAAAGCTAAGTAGAAGACCCGTTTACGAGAGATTAACTAATATTTTATTTCCCTCATCCAGCCTTCCTGCTTAATTTTTCGTAAATGCGGCCTTATTTCAAAAGTTTTTTTTAAAATATAAATACGCTATGAAATGTAACAGCTAGGCAACTGTTAAAGAAAAAAAGGGGGAAAGCTGAAATATATATGGTAGTAAATGTGTAAACTGACAAAACAAAATGTTTTATATTCAAGGCTGGAGTAGCACAGTTGAAGTTTTTTCCAACAGAGCGAAAAATGTCCAGACCAGGAATCGAACCTGGATACTTGGCATGCCGTGCCAATGCCGTACCTGTTAGGCTATCCGGACGATACCTGGTTGACATAATTCACTCTTATTTGTTGGACTTGGCTGCGAACTGCAGCGCTAGTTTCATTCATCCGAGCTATAACTATAGCATTTACATGATGAAAGTGCTTTAACACGGAAACTCCTGTATACCATGTAATTAGGTCATAATGAAGAGAACGAAATTGGAAAAAATATTCGTTCCCTTCATTATGACAAAATGATTTATATTTTTCGAAGAGATATAAAATTCTATCAAAAATTATTCACCTAACCTAAAAAATCTAACAAATATATTAAAAAATTTCAAATTAATCGGAATAATTTAAGATTACATTGTGAAATTTCGCCCTCCACAATTTAACATTTAAATCAGTTATTCATATGTACCATTTTCCTTTCACTGAATAGTAAAATTTGAAATTCGACTAAATTACTATAGAAAAGCATATTGACGTAAACGAAAATGTTCTATATTTTCCGAACGAATCAACAAATTTTAACCAAAAACAATACAGATAAACCCGGGCATGTCACAAATATACCTATTTAATTACAAGCTAATCGAATGTTTTTTGCGGCAAATATCGCGGAACACACAACCAGACAACCAACAACAAAAAAAAAAAGCAAAAACTTGTCGGTTCTCCATAAAGAGCTTTAACTGGCTTTTCGGCAACTATATTAATTTTTAAAAACAGATTTGTGGTGTCTTTATAATATAAAATGTAACAATAAACAATTATGAATCATTGCATTATGCTTATAAAAAACAATTGTTTTTATAACAATAATGCTATTTTCTAAAAATCAATCTCTAATGACTATTTAAAGGGGATAAAAAATGAGTAAATGACAAGGGTTGAAATTTTCATTAAAAGTTGTAATTTCCCCATTGAACAAAAAAAATTATATTTTACAAAATAAAATTTTTTTAAATATTTTAAGTCCTAGAAAGTGGAAAAAAGCACGTTTTCAATAACGAAAACTTTTATTCATGAATGCATTTGAAAACTCAAGTGAAATGAACATTTACAAAATAGCAGTGGCCGAAAATTTCACTATTAATCATATTTTCATCATTGAAAAATGTAACAAAAGACATTTCCAAAGGTAAGTTTCCTTCTCCCAAAAGTAACCTTTCTCATTTTTTTATTATCTCATAGAAATTGAAGTAGCGTAATTTTTGTAGCGAAAATGTTGAGTCATACAATAGTGTACATGAAAAATAGAGGAAAATAAGCAGTTAAAAAATAGCAATGATTAGCAAGCATTGCTATTAATTCATTATTTTTATCATTAAAAAAGCAAAAAAAAAAAAAAAAAAAAAAAAAAAAAAAAAAAAAAAATCTCATTTAGACTATCTACAAAAAGAAATAATAAATATTTTTTTTTTTTATTATTACTTATAGAAGTTAGAGGAAAAATACTTTTCGTGACAACTCATTAATAGGTAAAACAGGTAAATTCCATTTCTCTTCGAAATCTGTCCAGTTCTATTATGAAATTTCAAATCTGGCTTGCCACTAAATTAGGAAACGGCGCGTTGGGATTGTCAAAAATTTTGATAAATGAGTCCAAAGTTTTACAGTTCTTTGATTAATGAGACACATGATGGAGCCATATGAGACTTGGACTTTGGAAATTTATCAGTTTATGCGGTGGAAAAAACTGAAATTTCCAAGATTTTTGCAGATAGATCGAGACAGTAATTACGAATATATCCAATTCAAGCTAATTGCAAATGAAATATGGTCTTGAGCGTGATAACTATGAAGGCATTTATTATGATATGTATATGTAACTTCTTTTACAGTCACATTTTCGTTACGATATAGAAAAGGAAAATGGAAAAACTTTTTGTGATAAGATTTATGCTTTTGACAGTATATTATCAGAAAAGTAATTTGCTTGAAAAGCGTTAAAAGCTTTTGCGTTTTACAAAATATCATTATTATAAAGATACATAAAAAAGATTTGCAACAATTTTGCATCTATTAAAAAGTTGAATTACATTGTATTGAAATGTATTGAAAATTTCTTTCTATCTATTTTCACTTAAATGATAGGTGTAAAAATATATAAGCAATCATTTTATCAATGTTATGTGCTTTGCATTCTAATAAGTAATAGTTCTCTGATAACAAAAATCCTAAATGGAAACCATTTGAAGTTACGAAAAGGGCAACAGACGTCATCAAAAGTGAAAAAAAAAAAAAAAAAGTGGAGGGAACCTAGTGGTCCCATTTGATCAATCTTGATTTAAACGCCATTCCTTTGAGGACATTTCAAAATATATAAATCTAAAAAGGCAGACCGAAATTTCATTCATTTGCTTATGGGTTGTGCATATATAACGTTATCATTTAGGGGGGGTGGGGGGGTCTGGCACATGATATCGGAAGATATCGCTAGGGGAAGGGGGGATTTGTCTTTGATATCGTTATCATTTTTTATCCAATCAAACTTTTCTTTTTTTTTATTTATAACTTGGTCTTTATATTAAAATAGTATGTTATCTTTTCTTATCTGTTATCTATTTTTATGAAAATACAAAGTTATTTCACAAATATATATTCTAAAAACACACTCAAAATATATATTAAACATTTAATTGCTAAAAAGGACGTCAAATGTTAATAAAATACATTAAAAGATCTTAATAATTTGACATGTTTCGATTGAATTTACTCAATCATCATCAGAAAAACAAATAAACACTAAGATGGAAAATGACAATAAACTATTACAAATGAAATTTAAAAATAAATAAATAAAAATCACGCGTGTAATATTTTAACATGTTTCCCGTTGCCCTATTTTATTTTCAAATTATCTGACAATTCAATCCAAATATTTGGGATTTTAAATGACAAGTAATCATAGCAGACCATTCAGTTTCTGACATAAATTATAAACATTTGACGTCCTTTTTACCAATTAAATGTTTAATATATATTTTGAGTGTGTTTTTAGAATATATATTTGTGAAATATTTTTTATGGACGTATAAGAGAACTTATGTTTATAATTTAATACAAAGTTATTATTAAAATTGTTAAATGATTATAAAATTATTTAATTCCAAAATATGGAATACCCTAACGTTTGGCATTCTTATTCTTCTGTCGTATGTGTATGCTTATCTAACCCGGTGTTCGAGAAACCATATACGAAGTATGTTTGAAATTATACTTGTGTTAACTAGTAAATAAAAGAGAAAGACTGCTCCCCCCTCCCCCCGTGTGGGGGCAAATGCAAGAAGGCATTATTACTGTTGAATGCATTATGTAACAAAAAGCTATTATTAAATACTTTTAAATAGTAACTATTTATTTTAAGTGTTATTTGATATAAAGTAATTTCATGTATAAAGTGATATTTTATTGACTACTCTTCATTTAGAATCAATAAAGTATGCGAAAAATAAATGTAACCATATTTGTATATCACTCCAAACAAAAGAAAAAAATTCCAAAAATCAAAAGCAATTTTAGACATTGATAACGATATTATTAAGGGGTAGAGGAGGGGGTTCGAGGGATGATAACGTATGATATCGTAAGGGGGGGGGGGGAGGAGATCTAAAATTATCAAAAAGTTCATAACGTTATATAAGTTCAGCCCCTTAATGTTTCTGTTTTCTACCCTTGTAACTTACAATACTCTAATAACGACAAACTGGAAGCAGACAATTTTGACGTTAGGAATGGTTGGCAGACGTCCTAAAAAGTGCAAAATCAATGCCTAGTCAAGTATTTATCATAATCTTGATTTAAATACCATTAGTTTCCGGGTTTTAAAAATATTTATGCTTAAACACATAGGCCGAAATTTCGTTATGAACTTTTTGGAAGACATGGGTAAAATGTTGAAAGTTGGAAAGTCTTGATTCAGTTGAAGTCATTTATTTCATGGTTTAGCTTTTTACTCTAGTACATGATAGTCGACTAATAGTAAGAAAATGAAAGTCGATTTGGATATCACAAAAGCGATGATAGACGTCATCATATTCGCAAAGAAATATATCTAATAACTAAGATACTGAATGCGAAAATTTGGACATTTACAGCAGGGGTGGGAGACGTTGTCAAAAGTCCGAAAAAAAAAACTGGCTTTGTCAAGTAATTTGCAGAATTTGATTTTAAAGTCAGACATTTCAAAATATGTAAATGTAAAAAGTCAGACCGAAGTTCCATTTTGAACACCCCTTCCATATGTGTGATGTTGAAATTTGGAAAAATTTAAATCAGTTTAAATCATTTGTCTAATGAATAAGTAAATATGTAAGTGAAAATAGTATAAATATATAGTAAAGTAAAATAGGTAAGTGAATAAGTAAATAGTTTGATAAGCTTCCTTTTTAATCGATTGTCTTTAAGTTTATTATTCATGTTTCAAAGTGATTGCTGTGTAATTGCTTAAGTAAATCACATGTTCTGTACATTGTTCTGTTCTACTCAAAAAGTGCTTCTTTTTCGCACCTCATCCATTACTTTTACTTCAATAATTGGGAAATTATAAGTAAAATTTTGTGGCATTTTCTCCAACGTAATCCAATGCCAAATCTTCTTATGTTTATTCTTTTTTTGCGATTTTTTTTTTTTTTTTTTACTTATTTAGTAAGATTTTTTTTTATTATTTATATCAAAATTTACAATTCTATTATGTGTCATAGTAATTCTAAATTTTCTTGTGTTCAAAATATAATAATTTTAATTTTACACAATGAAATGTGACATCTAAAATTGTTTTTTTTATCTCCTTTTTTAAGTTATTGTTTACATTTTATTAATATTCAGCATGTAATAGTTTATGTTTACATATCTTTCTGCCAGGAATGCACAAGAATATCTGGAAAAGATCATGTCGGTCATTTGTCGGTCTTCCGTTCCATTTTTTTTTTCTTTTTTGGTACTATTGTTTAATCAGAGTTTCTCAATTTTTAACTTTTTTCGCATATCTGCCAGGGTTTTTTGTTTAGGAGCTTTGTTTGACCTCTTTACATTCACCCTTTTTAAGATGCGCTGTAGGGGAATACAATTAACATCGAAATTATAAAAATCACTTGAGTTGGGTACATTTCTTTGCAAATATGATGCCATCTGTCATCGCTTTTGTAATGCTTAAATCTGCTTTCATTTTTCTCATTATTAGTGGAGTATAGTGTACTAGAGTAAAAAACGCTAAAATGAAGCAAATCACTTGTTCAAAGCTTTCAACATTTTACGCACATCTTCTAGAGTGTTCATAATGAAATTTCGGTCTGCCTTTTTGAATCTACATATCTTTGAAAGTCCTGAAACGAATGACAAATAAATTAAAATTATGCTAATTACCTGAGTAGGATTCTTTATTTTGCACATTTGATGACGTCTGCCACCCCTTTCGTAATGCACAAATGGTCTGTTTTCAATATTGCCGTTATTAGACTACTGTTACCTACAACGATAGAAAACAGAAATATAAGCAAATGACTTGACTTGATTCAAAATTTTCCAATTTTCAACATTTTATGTATTTCTGCCAGTATGTTCGTAACGGAATTTCGCTCTGTCTCTTACATTTGCACATTTTTGAATGTATTAAAACGAATGGGGTTTAATAAAAATTGCTCAAATGGTTTGACTAGGGTTTTCTTTTTTAGCCTTTTGGTGGCGTCTACTACCCCCTTCAAAACGATCAATTGGATTTTTATTAGTCTAATCTACTGTTACGTAATTGGGTATAAAGTACAAAGATTGATTAAATGACTTGACTTGCCTCTATATTTTTACATATTTACTACACCAGCTCGTTCAGCGAACCGGTAGACAGACCAGCATTTTCTCGTCTAACCACTCGAGTGCAATATGGTTTTATGTATTATAACTTTGATCAAATCCTTGGACTCTTTTGTGGTTGTCTCTTAATTTATAAGTTTCCAAACAAAATCTATTAGATTTACGAGAAATTTTTAAGATCACTATTTTAAAGATTTTACATTCGAAAATAATTTGAGGTTTTCGACAGTTACAAAAAATATTTTAATAAAAGGCTAAGAAAACCAGAAGTGAAATAAATCAACAGTTTCATTATGACGTTTTGATGTTACGCCACAGTTGATATTGAATAGATGGTAAACTATGGAAATAGGCAAACTTAAATATTTCATTGCGGTATAGTATATTTAGTATATTAGTATTACCTTAACATTACTACATGCATGGAAGAATACTTACATTATGGACATAAGAAGCTCGCTGCGTCCAAGAAACACACATAGACACGCACGCGCTATACTTTTATTTATTTATTAACTTGTTTATTAGGGTAGAAGGAAATATAGATTTGAAAAAAGGACAAAAATAAATAAATAAGCAGTTTCTCGATGAATATTTGTAAAACTTTTTACTTGGTTGTAAGCCTAAGTAGGGGAAAAAGGACAGTTCAGCCCCATAAGGTGGTGGTGGTGTGTGTGGATGTGGGTGGAATCCACCTTGTGGATGGAGGAGGAGGGTGGAATCCACCTGTTGGGAGACTTATCCTATAGTAGGAGGGGTTAAATGTTGGAGGGGGCTTAATTTTCGAGGGGGCTTAATTTTTTTTTTTAAATCGACTTAGAGTAGAAATGGGAATATCATACTATAACATGGGTCTGTTCGAGAGGAAGTATGAAGACACTAAATTTTTCGATGGGCTTATTTTTTAGGGGGGCTTATTTTTAGGGGGGCTTAATTTTTTTTTTTGAATCGACTTAGAGTAGAAATGGAAATATCATACTATAACATAGTGAGTTAGGTATTTTCGAAAGGGACTTTGAGGAGCCTAAATTTTTTAGAGGGGCTTATTTTTTTAGGGGGGCTTAATTTTTAAGGGTGATTTTTTTTTTTTTTTTTTTTTTTTTCTGAATTGTCTTAGAATTTGAATGAAGATAAAAAATGTCTTATGTTTTCTGAAAAAAAAATTTTGATGCTGCCATCTGTATGCGGTAGTGTGAATTTATTATTGAAAATAGTATTTTATTTTTGAAAAGTTTTGAGGAAGGTTTGAACCTGCAAAATAGTCTCTTGGCTCGATGATATGTTGAAGACTTAACTAATCGAGCCAAGAAACTATGTCTATATGTTTAGATTTTAGATGTTTCAAAATAAAAAATTGTATTCCCCCTTCAGTATGCGCAAAGAGACGTTGGTTTCTTAAGATAACTCATTAATACCTATTTTAACTGCTCACTCTGCGAATTCTTTTAATGTGTATGATTTTTATTTTTAGTTTAACTGATTTTATCGATTTTGTGAATGAGAGTTTGATTATTTTACCAAGCTAAGGTTTCGAACCCGTGAACTCCGATTCAAATTTAATTTTTTGTAACCGATAAGCTATCCACTATCCAGACCGCGTCCCGACAATTACTGAATTACTTTTGAACACTATATATTTTAAAAAAATACCTACCTCTTCCTCTTTCTTATACTAGGGAAGTTAATACAATTTATGTTTAAATTGAAGAAATAATTAATTTTTTATATTTCTTTAATAAGCAAGTCATTTTTTTAGATCGATTAGAAGGCTACCAAACGATTTGAATTAAACATTGTTTTCACCAGTATTAATCCACCTAAGTTTAGAATTGTACTTTTTCTTGCGAACCATATCATATTCATTTAATCGTCTGAAATGTACTTCCTAAACCCTCTTATCAACGTTACTCACTATCTATCACAAACATCCGATAAGTCTAATCAGCTTTTTTCAACAGAAAATAGCTAATATGTAAATAATGATTTTAGAAGAGATTATTTCATTTGTTTTCAGATTTTAAATGAAAGTTTGAAATATTTTTCAGATTTTCTATTTATCAATTATTATAAATTGAATCAACTCATAGTTTGTTATTGCAATAGATAATTATTTGATGATTCTACACTAGTTCTAATGAATTTTAAAACTACTACTTCAATTCAACTCATTCTTTTATACAGTTTAATAAATTTAGTTTGAATTAAACCATTGGTTTGTCATATATTTCACTGAAATAATAAAATTACTGTGTAAAACCTTAGAATGACGAATTCAAAAACGTAACATGATGAATCATATACTTTTTAAACATTACATAAATACATTTGGATTGATTCACTTCCTGTGAACTTTCTACACATACTTTTTTATGCCACGTGTTTTTTTTGAAATTTTTGCACCAATCATATTACATGATTTGCACTATCGTAATAATTTTTTAACATGCGCCCCCTATGATTATATATAAAATTGAATGAAACGAGACTTTTTCATTAGTGTTTGCTATTTTTTGAGTGTGTGAAGACGCTTTTTTCACTTAAGATAATATGGCTAGTTTTCAAGATGGACATTCTACTATGTTAAGCGATGATGTATCACGTTTGAATAATCAATATTTTTCATCAAGATTAAATGATCAAGGCATGGGATTAATAGTACAACCTAAAGTAGAACCCGTTTCAGATAATGAAGCGGAATTCTCCTCATCAGAACTGAAGAAACAGAAGCCACCTTTTTTGTGTACTGTTTGCAGCAAATCTTTTTCACGAAAAGGCAATTTAAAACAACATTTGATGATTCATTTAGAAGAAAGACCATTTATATGTGACATCTGCCAAAAAGCATTCTCTAGAAAGGCTATTTTGAATCGTCATAAACTATCCCATTTAAAGATTCCTTCCCAACATAAATGTGAATCGTGCGGTGAAGCGTACTCAAGAAAGTATGACTTATTAAAACACATGAAGATCCACAAGTCCTCCAAAAACGATAAATCTATTCAGCGTAGTGAAATATTCAATCCCAACTCCGATTTTTTATATCATTCGAAAACTTCACAGAGAGTTAGATGCAAAATTGATAATTCATCCTCTTTAAAAGATATGTTTTTTGAGAAGGTTAAGCATTTTAAAAGGCAAAATGCGTTAAACATATTTACTAAAACTGTAATCAACTCTAACGAGGAGAATGCTACAGACTTTAACACATTTTTTAATAGTATTCAATCGGACGTTTTAAACGAATTAAACTACCAGATTCAAGTTAAAAGATCGATGAAATGGTATGCAAGTGTACAAGTTGTTGTATATCGCATAACACAGGAGGGTGACTTAGAGGCTGCCACTCCCTATTTCCTTTCAAAAACTATACTTGAATGGACGAATCAAAACTTATCTGAGCATGTTGAGGATGCCTTTGCAAAAATTATTAAGTCCTATGAGAAGTCTACCAGACGTGGTTTTAATTGGACATTAGATAAAATATTGAATTTAGAACTATCTACTTTTAAAATATAACATGATTTGAAATGTTTATACCTTTTTTTGAAATATGTGTACTCATGTTTTCACTATTGTAACTATTGAAAACGACGAATAAATAATGTGTAAATGAAAAAGCTGTTGTCTGTTTATTTTTGTTAGAACAACTTGTCATTTTTAATAACTCATGAAGTCGTAACGGCTTTACTTACTATTTTTTTTTTCAATTTCTTATCAAATGAATAATGAGTTAACTATCTTTTATTAATTTCATATTAAAAGTCTGAAATTATCCATTGAAATAGTTATTTTACAATATTTCTAATTTATCATAATTATTTTTAAAGTTTAATATATCACTCGTTGTTTGTATAAACAGCTGTTATTGTTTATTAATAATAATATTATCATTTATTACCATACAATTCTTTAAAAAAGCGTAGAACCATTAACATAATATATCATTAACCACTTTTTTAAAAACTGTTACCTTGTGTTGCCATTGAATTCTTCAAAACAAAAAAGAATAAAACTAGAATCCTTATCATTAAATATCATACACCACTTATATAAAAATTGTTACTTTGTGTTGCCATACAATTCTTCAAAAAAAGAATAAAACTAAAACTATTAACACTAAATATCATATACTGTAAATATAAAAATTGTTACCTTGTGTTGCCATACTATTCTTCAAAAAAGGATAAAACCATTGACATAATATATTATTCACCACTTAAATAAACTGTTTATATATATATTTTTTTAGACAAACTAAAATTAATAACATTACTAATTCTTTTAAGTGTTTATCTGTAACCGACACTGATTTTTAACATATATTAAGGGATGTGCTGTTTCTAAACATTCAGTTTCCAACTGATTTTTTGTTCTAACTTCATCTAATGTTACCTTTATTTTTTGAAAATGGGTTCTATAGTAAATATGTTAAAAAGATCTTCCGACAAAGTGGCTTCTTCTTCAAAGTATCAACGTTTAGAAGAACCTAATGATCCCACTTCCGCAAGTGAATTAAATATACCAAGATTGGAAATTCCTAATTTATTAAACACTGACTGTGGGACAATATCACGTGATTTATCCACTACTGATTACTCACCGAATGTGAAATCTGAAATCGATATGAATTTTTTTATCCATAACTTTGGTGATGATACTACATCTTCCGAGAATTCATGCCAAAAGTCAATTTCTGTCGAGGACTATTTGAATATATTTTTCAAAGACATGAATTTTGAATCCGCTTTAACCTCGACCCCAGCTAGTAACATAATTTCCCAAGACGAATCCTTTCAAGAACCTACTATTGGCCAAGAGGTTTCTGACTCCCAACCAAGCAACCTTTCTAAAGCAAGTGATGAATTACAAAGCACAACCCCACCTACGAATGTCATTCCACAGTCTAAAACTAGCAAATCCAATCATCCTATTGTATTTCGAGAAGAACTCAGTGACTGTATCTTTTTAATTTTAAAGTTGCATAATAGACAATTTCATATTCATATTCGAGAATTTAAACGCAGTGGGCTTACTAGTGAAGAAATTCTAACGAAAAATGGTATTATTATGGATGTTAACAGCTGGTTTGAATTTTGCAAGAAAATTTTTTCATTTAATTTGAGATATAAAAGTTCCTCATTTGTTTCTAATAACATGATATTAGTGTTAAATTTTAATAATTCTATCATGCGAATTAAAAATTTAAAGAATTATTCTCACATTGACTTAAACGAGTATCAGTTGCTGAAATTAAAAGAAAAAATACATGATTTGAATAAGGAACTTCTTCAGCATATATATGTAAACCATATACCAAGCTTAATTAGGCAGAAATGTATCATTGGTCATATATCTACAGAAAATGAACTCATGTTACAGTCTAAACTTATAACATGTATTGAGAATAATGTATTAACTATACTAAACCGCATTTTTGAATGTGATGGATGTATTTTTAATCAGAAATCTCAAAGCCCTCATTCCTGTTGTATACTAAATAATCGACAAAAATTTGAAAAACTAGGAGAGATGTTATTAACACTTATAGATTTAGATTTTGTTATTTCCTCATTTTTAAACGGAGTGGATTGTGTTAGTGAAAACTTTTTATCAAACATTCATGTAGAAACAATTCAAAACGAATTGTTTAAAATAATAAAATAAAATGTATTGCTATCCTTTATAATACGTGTGTGTTTATTTGTCTAAAGTGTATGTTTATTTTGTTATGTCTTTTAGAACTTTTTAATAGAGTGTTAGACTTAAATTTGCATATGTATATAACTAAAGAAATCAACAATTCTTTAGCAATTAAAAAATTAACACAAGTTTAAAATATTAAACTAATAATCTTAATACTATAATTTCTACTTTCTAATATATATTTATATATATATATATGAAACTTAATTATATAAAAAAGTTTTCAATAATAATAATAAGTTTAGAAAATTAAAAAGTTTAAAAAACAAAATTAAGAAACTCATTTAAAAAAATATTTGAAAAGTTAAAAAAATAAAGTTTTCAAAATAAAAAAATCTTTATAAAAAAAATAATAATAATTAAAAAAAAAAAAAAATTAAAAAGTTTACAACAGTTTAAAAAAAAAATATTAAAAAGTTTACAAAAGTTAAAAAAAAAAACTTGAAAAAAAAACTAAAAAAAAAAAAAAAAAAAAACTTAAAAAAAAAAAAAAAAAATTAAGTTATCAAAATTAAAAAAAAAAAAAATATAAAAACTTAATACATTAAGTTTTCAAAAGTGAGTTTACCTATTCGTATATGTATACATGCATGTGACTTTCATTATGTTGTAGTTCAATACTTCTTTTTATTCTATAAAAGTGTTAGATTAATATATACTTATAAAAATATTTGTAAGTTAAATTAAAAAAAAGTAACTTATAAAAAAATGTTTACAAAATTAAAAAAACAAAATCTTTCTAAATAAAAAGTTTTCAAAATTAAAAAAAAAACTTTTTAAATAAAAAATGTTTTCAAAATTTAAAAAAAAATTGTAAATAAAAAAAAAATTTCAAAATTAAAAAAAATACTTTGTAAATAAAAAAAAATATTAAAAAGTTTATAAAAAAAACTTTTTTTATAAAAAATATTTTCAAAATTAAAAAAAAAATTGTAAGTAAAAAAAAAAGTTTTCAAAATTAAAAAAAAAAATTGTAAATAAAAAAAATATTAAAAAGTTTATAAAAATAAAAAGCTAAAAAAAAAACTTTGTAAAAAGTTTTCAAAATTAAGTTATCAAAATTAAAAAAAAAAAAACATAATAAATTATGTTATCAAAAGTCAGTTCACATAACTGTATATGTATCTGACTTTCATAATTAAAAAAGTTATCAAAAAGTTGAATTAGATTGCAAATACAAGTATACAATCAATCATATATCAATCAGTCATAGCAATTAATCGTTCAATCAATTAACCAATCAATGATATCAATTAATCAATAAATCAAACCAATCAATCAATCATATTAATCAACCAAACAATAATATCAATCAGTCATATCGATCAATAAATCAAACCAATCAATCATATTAATCAACCAAACAATAATATCAATCAGTCATATCGATCAATAAATCAAACCAATCAATCATATTAATCAACCAAACAATAATATCAATTAATCATATCAATTAATCAACCAATCATTCATATCAGTCAATCATATTAATCAACCAAACAATAATATCAATCAGTCATATCGATCAATAAATCAAACCAATCAATCATATTAATCAACCAAACAATAATATCAATTAATCATATCAATTAATCAACCAATCATTCATATCAGTCAATCATATCAATCAACCAACATTCATATCAATCAATGATTCATATTAATCATATCAATCGATCAATCAAGATACCGAATACAAGTATTCATACAAATAAATCACATCAATTGCAGCTCAAGTATTACAAGTTAGTATAATAACATTATAAGAAAGTTTTGAATTAATACAATGATTAACTACCAACATTTTGTAACAGCACTTTTACAAAAGCAATGTATGAATAGATATTTTAGTTACAAAAATATTTAAAATACTTTTGAAAGTTAACAAAATTATTTTCCAAAAATGTTAAAAACATTACAAGCTGCTAAAACCTACAATTTAACAAGAATGAGTTGTCCTATATTTCCTTTCTATTTGCATTTGAGCATATGTATACGGATTCCTCCTTTTAATTATGTTCTATAGTATACACTTAAAATATATATAGTATATATAAAACATTAAATTAAAATATTCTTTAGTTATTAAAAAGTTTTAAAAATTAGCAATTTTTTTAATATTATAAGATAACAAAAATTATTTTGTAATTTATTAAAAGTGAATTTACCTATCGCTATATATGCGTTTCATAAGATAAATCTTCTTTATGTTAACATCCTACCCACATTTTATTTTATAGTTATACACATCGAAACGAAAAAAAAAAATAAACAATCTATTATTAAATTCTTCAATTTAAAATTTAAATACATACATACTTAAACATTTATATAAAAATAATGAACTCACCATGTTTGAACTCAGAAAAGAGATGATGAGCTTATCACGTGGTAGATTATGACGTAATCAATTAGATATCACGTGCCTTCCTCGTGCCTTTTGATTGTCTTATCTACAATCAGATTGTATTATCAATCACGTGATCTAACTGATATGAGTCTATACCAAGACACTAGCCATTTTCACTTCAGTCATCGAATATGTAGGTCGTATATTTTTTTGAAAGTCTTTTATTTTATGGAATCTTCACCAACATGACATCAGATATTTGCAAATAAAATCCTATTAAAATCTTTCTCGAAATTGTGAACAAAGATTAATTTTCATATTGTTTAAGTATAATCATTGATTATTTAACTGGATAATAATATTTTTAGAAGTAACTTAAATTTCTTATAAAAACGGAAGTATTTATTGCATCATTCATAGAATTCAAGTTTGAATATTAACCAAGTTTTTTAAACTTTTATAAACTCTTTATACTAGAATATATACTAGTTTTTACTAAGTACTAGTATATACTAAATACTAGTATAAATTATAAAAGTTTAAAAAACTTGGTTAATATTCAAACTTGAATTCTATGAATGATGCAATAAATACTTCCGTTTTTATAAGAAATTTAAGTTACTTCTAAAAATATTATTATCCAGTTAAATAATCAATGATTATACTTAAACAATATGAAAATTAATCTTTGTTCACAATTTCGAGAAAGATTTTAATAGGATTTTATTTGCAAATATCTGATGTCATGTTGGTGAAGATTCCATAAAATAAAAGACTTTCAAAAAAATATACGACCTACATATTCGATGACTGAAGTGAAAATGGCTAGTGTCTTGGTATAGACTCATATCAGTTAGATCACGTGATTGATAATACAATCTGATTGTAGATAAGACAATCAAAAGGCACGAGGAAGGCACGTGATATCTAATTGATTACGTCATAATCTACCACGTGATAAGCTCATCATCTCTTTTCTGAGTTCAAACATGGTGAGTTCATTATTTTTATATAAATGTTTAAGTATGTATGTATTAAAATTTTAAATTGAAGAATTTAATAATAGATTGTTTATTTTTTTTTTTCGTTTCGATGTGTATAACTATAAAATAAAATGTGGGTAGGATGTTAACATAAAGAAGATTTATCTTATGAAACGCATATATAGCGATAGGTAAATTCACTTTTAATAAATTACAAAATAATTTTTGTTATCTTATAATATTAAAAAAAATTGCTAATTTTTAAAACTTTTTAATAACTAAAGAATATTTTAATTTAATGTTTTATATATACTATATATATTTTAAGTGTATACTATAGAACATAATTAAAAGGAGGAATCCGTATACATATGCTCAAATGCAAATAGAAAGGAAATATAGGACAACTCATTCTTGTTAAATTGTAGGTTTTAGCAGCTTGTAATGTTTTTAACATTTTTGGAAAATAATTTTGTTAACTTTCAAAAGCATTTTAAATATTTTTGTAACTAAAATATCTATTCATACATTGCTTTTGTAAAAGTGCTGTTACAAAATGTTGGTAGTTAATCATTGTATTAATTCAAAACTTTCTTATAATGTTATTATACTAACTTGTAATACTTGAGCTGCAATTGATGTGATTTATTTGTATGAATACTTGTATTCGGTATCTTGATTGATCGATTGATATGATTAATATGAATCATTGATTGATATGAATGTTGGTTGATTGATATGATTGACTGATATGAATGATTGGTTGATTAATTGATATGATTAATTGATATTATTGTTTGGTTGATTAATATGATTGATTGGTTTGATTTATTGATCGATATGACTGATTGATATTATTGTTTGGTTGATTAATATGATTGACTGATATGAATGATTGGTTGATTAATTGATATGATTAATTGATATTATTGTTTGGTTGATTAATATGATTGATTGGTTTGATTTATTGATCGATATGACTGATTGATATTATTGTTTGGTTGATTAATATGATTGATTGGTTTGATTTATTGATCGATATGACTGATTGATATTATTGTTTGGTTGATTAATATGATTGATTGATTGGTTTGATTTATTGATTAATTGATATCATTGATTGGTTAATTGATTGAACGATTAATTGCTATGACTGATTGATATATGATTGATTGTATACTTGTATTTGCAATCTAATTCAACTTTTTGATAACTTTTTTAATTATGAAAGTCAGATACATATACAGTTATGTGAACTGACTTTTGATAACATAATTTATTATGTTTTTTTTTTTTTTTTAATTTTGATAACTTAATTTTGAAAACTTTTTACAAAGTTTTTTTTTTTAGCTTTTTATTTTTATAAACTTTTTAATATTTTTTTTATTTACAATTTTTTTTTTTTAATTTTGAAAACTTTTTTTTTTACTTACAATTTTTTTTTTAATTTTGAAAATATTTTTTATAAAAAAAGTTTTTTTTATAAACTTTTTAATATTTTTTTTTATTTACAAAGTATTTTTTTTTAATTTTGAATTTTTTTTTTTTATTTACAATTTTTTTTTTAAATTTTGAAAACATTTTTTATTTAAAAAGTTTTTTTTTTAATTTTGAAAACTTTTTATTTAGAAAGATTTTGTTTTTTTAATTTTGTAAACATTTTTTTATAAGTTACTTTTTTTTTAATTTAACTTACAAATATTTTTATAAGTATATATTAATCTAACACTTTTATAGAATAAAAAGAAGTATTGAACTACAACATAATGAAAGTCACATGCATGTATACATATACGAATAGGTAAACTCACTTTTGAAAACTTAATGTATTAAGTTTTTATAATTTTTTTTTTTTTATTTTGATAACTTAATTTTTTTTTTTTTTTTAATTTTTTTTTTTTTTTTTAGTTTTTTTTTAGTTTTTTTTTTTTTTTTTAGTTTTTTTTTCAAGTTTTTTTTTTTAACTTTTGTAAACTTTTTAATATTTTTTTTTAAACTGTTGTAAACTTTTTAATTTTTTTTTTTTTTTAATTATTATTATTTTTTTTATAAAGATTTTTTTATTTTGAAAACTTTATTTTTTTAACTTTTCAAATATTTTTTTAAATGAGTTTCTTAATTTTGTTTTTTAAACTTTTTAATTTTCTAAACTTATTATTATTATTGAAAACTTTTTTATATAATTAAGTTTCATATATATATATATAAATATATATTAGAAAGTAGAAATTATAGTATTAAGATTATTAGTTTTTTAAACTTGTGTTAATTTTTTAATTGCTAAAGAATTGTTGATTTCTTTAGTTATATACATATGCAAATTTAAGTCTAACACTCTATTAAAAAGTTCTAAAAGACATAACAAAATAAACATACACTTTAGACAAATAAACACACACGTATTATAAAGGATAGCAATACATTTTATTTTATTATTTTAAACAATTCGTTTTGAATTGTTTCTACATGAATGTTTGATAAAAAGTTTTCACTAACACAATCCACTCCGTTTAAAAATGAGGAAATAACAAAATCTAAATCTATAAGTGTTAATAACATCTCTCCTAGTTTTTCAAATTTTTGTCGATTATTTAGTATACAACAGGAATGAGGGCTTTGAGATTTCTGATTAAAAATACATCCATCACATTCAAAAATGCGGTTTAGTATAGTTAATACATTATTCTCAATACATGTTATAAGTTTAGACTGTAACATGAGTTCATTTTCTGTAGATATATGACCAATGATACATTTCTGCCTAATTAAGCTTGGTATATGGTTTACATATATATGCTGAAGAAGTTCCTTATTCAAATCATGTATTTTTTCTTTTAATTTCAGCAACTGATACTCGTTTAAGTCAATGTGAGAATAATTCTTTAAATTTTTAATTCGCATGATAGAATTATTAAAATTTAACACTAATATCATGTTATTAGAAACAAATGAGGAACTTTTATATCTCAAATTAAATGAAAAAATTTTCTTGCAAAATTCAAACCAGCTGTTAACATCCATAATAATACCATTTTTCGTTAGAATTTCTTCACTAGTAAGCCCACTGCGTTTAAATTCTCGAATATGAATATGAAATTGTCTATTATGCAACTTTAAAATTAAAAAGATACAGTCACTGAGTTCTTCTCGAAATACAATAGGATGATTGGATTTGCTAGTTTTAGACTGTGGAATGACATTCGTAGGTGGGGTTGTGCTTTGTAATTCATCACTTGCTTTAGAAAGGTTGCTTGGTTGGGAGTCAGAAACCTCTTGGCCAATAGTAGGTTCTTGAAAGGATTCGTCTTGGGAAATTATGTTACTAGCTGGGGTCGAGGTTAAAGCGGATTCAAAATTCATGTCTTTGAAAAATATATTCAAATAGTCCTCGACAGAAATTGACTTTTGGCATGAATTCTCGGAAGATGTAGTATCATCACCAAAGTTATGGATAAAAAAATTCATATCGATTTCAGATTTCACATTCGGTGAGTAATCAGTAGTGGATAAATCACGTGATATTGTCCCACAGTCAGTGTTTAATAAATTAGGAATTTCCAATCTTGGTATATTTAATTCACTTGCGGAAGTGGGATCATTAGGTTCTTCTAAACGTTGATACTTTGAAGAAGAAGCCACTTTGTCGGAAGATCTTTTTAACATATTTACTATAGAACCCATTTTCAAAAAATAAAGGTAACATTAGATGAAGTTAGAACAAAAAATCAGTTGGAAACTGAATGTTTAGAAACAGCACATCCCTTAATATATGTTAAAAATCAGTGTCGGTTACAGATAAACACTTAAAAGAATTAGTAATGTTATTAATTTTAGTTTGTCTAAAAAAATATATATATAAACAGTTTATTTAAGTGGTGAATAATATATTATGTCAATGGTTTTATCCTTTTTTGAAGAATAGTATGGCAACACAAGGTAACAATTTTTATATTTACAGTATATGATATTTAGTGTTAATAGTTTTAGTTTTATTCTTTTTTTGAAGAATTGTATGGCAACACAAAGTAACAATTTTTATATAAGTGGTGTATGATATTTAATGATAAGGATTCTAGTTTTATTCTTTTTTGTTTTGAAGAATTCAATGGCAACACAAGGTAACAGTTTTTAAAAAAGTGGTTAATGATATATTATGTTAATGGTTCTACGCTTTTTTAAAGAGTTGTATGGTAATAAATGATAATATTATTATTAATAAACAATAACAGCTGTTTATACAAACAACGAGTGATATATTAAACTTTAAAAATAATTATGATAAATTAGAAATATTGTAAAATAACTATTTCAATGGATAATTTCAGACTTTTAATATGAAATTAATCACTGTAAAAAAAAATGGTAACTTTCCATGTAAAATCCAGGAACGTTTCGCCTTTTATCAGGTTTTCAGAATAATTTAGCTCTTTCCTGTGAAATTCTGGTTTTCTTATCTGAAACGTTCCTGAACAAAAGTTGGAAACAGCAAAACGCTGCGGCCGCCATTTATTATTTTTTTTCCTATAATCCGTTGCTCGCGCGCGAGTGTCGAAAACGAATTCCTTAAATGAATGTAAAAAAATCAATATGGAATGCAAATAAATCAATAGACGACATAATCCTTTACGTCTCTATTGTCAAGATAATTCAGATGAAAATACAATACCTCTGTGACATCACTAAGAGATTATCTCTCGTACTTGTCTGTGAAATCTTTAACGAGCAGACTGTGTAAAAAAAAATACACCTATTATTTGGATCTGCATTAACCAGGGGACAATCAAATATGATTCTCACCTATTTTGATTAATTTAAAGTATGTTTTAGAGTTCTTATCTCTAATTATTCTTGTGAAAGGATTTCTTCAAATGGGCCTTAGATTTTCAGAAATTAGATGCCGAGTTTTAGCATACGTTTCAAATACCGATTAGTTTGCAGCTCTCAACGTGTCTTTCGTGGTGTGGACGCATAGAGCTTGCACGCCACCCGTACGACCCGGGTTCGATGCTACCTCTTGACTTTTTTTTTTCTTTTTTAATTAATTTTATATTTTAACACTTTATTACAATTTGATTTAAATTTGACATATATTTGACACTTTGAATTGCTGCAAATTTGAATTTTTTTTTTTTTTTATCGGAAAAAATATACAATTTCGTTTAGGTTTTTTTTTTCATGAAAATTTATATGTATTTTATCTAACTTGTAAACTAACATAATCACTGACGAAAATCCAAAATATTTTATGTCTAGATTTTTTTTCTAATTATTATTTACATTTATATATTTTTATATTTTAAGCAAAGTTCAGAAACAATATATCACATATATATTTACTTTATTGAATTTTAACTGAAAATTTATTTTTTCGTGTAAATTATAAATAATAATTTTGATGTCAATTTCAAAATATTTTTTCATTCTAACAAATAATGATAATAAAGCGAAAATTGTCAACTGGAAATGTAAAAATCGTCTGCGGATCCCGCCTGCTGTGAAATGTCAGTAATGTCATAATGAAGGGAACGAACATCCAGAGTGAATTATGTCAGCCAGGTATCGGTCCGGATAGCCTAACAGGTAAGGCATTGGCACGGTACGCTAAGTATCCAGGTTCGATCCCTGGTCTGGACATTTTTCGCTCTTGTGCTACTCCAGCCTTGAATATGTCAGTAATGTTTTGCTGTCAACAGAAATATTCCTGGTATTTCGCAGGAAACTTACTGGCATTTCTGTAGAAAGTTTTTAACATATACAGTAAACTACCAGTCATTTTCAAGAAATGTTTCTTGGAAATAATGGGCAACTCAGCTGCCCATTTTTTCCCAGGAACGTTGCGGAATTTTTTTTACAGTGATAAAAGATAGTTAACTCATTATTCATTTGATAAGAAATTGAAAAAAAAATAGTAAGTAAAGCCGTTACGACTTCATGAGTTATTAAAAATGACAAGTTGTTCTAACAAAAATAAACAGACAACAGCTTTTTCATTTACACATTATTTATTCGTCGTTTTCAATAGTTACAATAGTGAAAACATGAGTACACATATTTCAAAAAAAGGTATAAACATTTCAAATCATGTTATATTTTAAAAGTAGATAGTTCTAAATTCAATATTTTATCTAATGTCCAATTAAAACCACGTCTGGTAGACTTCTCATAGGACTTAATAATTTTTGCAAAGGCATCCTCAACATGCTCAGATAAGTTTTGATTCGTCCATTCAAGTATAGTTTTTGAAAGGAAATAGGGAGTGGCAGCCTCTAAGTCACCCTCCTGTGTTATGCGATATACAACAACTTGTACACTTGCATACCATTTCATCGATCTTTTAACTTGAATCTGGTAGTTTAATTCGTTTAAAACGTCCGATTGAATACTATTAAAAAATGTGTTAAAGTCTGTAGCATTCTCCTCGTTAGAGTTGATTACAGTTTTAGTAAATATGTTTAACGCATTTTGCCTTTTAAAATGCTTAACCTTCTCAAAAAACATATCTTTTAAAGAGGATGAATTATCAATTTTGCATCTAACTCTCTGTGAAGTTTTCGAATGATATAAAAAATCGGAGTTGGGATTGAATATTTCACTACGCTGAATAGATTTATCGTTTTTGGAGGACTTGTGGATCTTCAT
The DNA here is from genome assembly GCA_963932465.1 of Maratus speciosus. Lineage (NCBI taxonomy): Eukaryota > Metazoa > Arthropoda > Arachnida > Araneae > Salticidae > Maratus > Maratus speciosus. The sequence goes on from OZ010788.1 coordinate 86,066,146, forward strand.
GTGTTTTAATAAGTCATACTTTCTTGAGTACGCTTCACCGCACGATTCACATTTATGTTGGGAAGGAATCTTTAAATGGGATAGTTTATGACGATTCAAAATAGCCTTTCTAGAGAATGCTTTTTGGCAGATGTCACATATAAATGGTCTTTCTTCTAAATGAATCATCAAATGTTGTTTTAAATTGCCTTTTCGTGAAAAAGATTTGCTGCAAACAGTACACAAAAAAGGTGGCTTCTGTTTCTTCAGTTCTGATGAGGAGAATTCCGCTTCATTATCTGAAACGGGTTCTACTTTAGGTTGTACTATTAATCCCATGCCTTGATCATTTAATCTTGATGAAAAATATTGATTATTCAAACGTGATACATCATCGCTTAACATAGTAGAATGTCCATCTTGAAAACTAGCCATATTATCTTAAGTGAAAAAAGCGTCTTCACACACTCAAAAAATAGCAAACACTAATGAAAAAGTCTCGTTTCATTCAATTTTATATATAATCATAGGGGGCGCATGTTAAAAAATTATTACGATAGTGCAAATCATGTAATATGATTGGTGCAAAAATTTCAAAAAAACACGTGGCATAAAAAAGTATGTGTAGAAAGTTCACAGGAAGTGAATCAATCCAAATGTATTTATGTAATGTTTAAAAAGTATATGATTCATCATGTTACGTTTTTGAATTCGTCATTCTAAGGTTTTACACATTAATTTTATTATTTCAGTGAAATATATGACAAACCAATGGTTTAATTCAAACTAAATTTATTAAACTGTATAAAAGAATGAGTTGAATTGAAGTAGTAGTTTTAAAATTCATTAGAACTAGTGTAGAATCATCAAATAATTATCTATTGCAATAACAAACTATGAGTTGATTCAATTTATAATAATTGATAAATAGAAAATCTGAAAAATATTTCAAACTTTCATTTAAAATCTGAAAACAAATGAAATAATCTCTTCTAAAATCATTATTTACATATTAGCTATTTTCTGTTGAAAAAAGCTGATTAGACTTATCGGATGTTTGTGATAGATAGTGAGTAACGTTGATAAGAGGGTTTAGGAAGTGCATTTCAGACGATTAAATGAATATGATATGGTTCGCAAGAAAAAGTACAATTCTAAACTTTGGTGGATTAATACTGGTGAAAACAATGTTTAATTCAAATCGTTTGGTTTGGCGCAGCATGTCCCGTTGGGGATTTTGCGCCATAAAACCCAATACAACCAACCATCAAATCGTTTGGTAGCCTTCTAATCGATCTAAAAAAATGACTTGCTTATTAAAGAAATATAAAAAATTAATTATTTCTTCAATTTAAACATAAATTGTATTAACTTCCCTAGTATAAGAAAGAGGAAGAGGTAGGTATTTTTTTAAAATATATAGTGTTCAAAAGTAATTCAGTAATTGTCGGGACGCGGTCTGGATAGTGGATAGCTTATCGGTTACAAAAAATTAAATTTGAATCGGAGTTCACGGGTTCGAAACCTTAGCTTGGTAAAATAATCAAACTCTCATTCACAAAATCGATAAAATCAGTTAAACTAAAAATAAAAATCATACACATTAAAAGAATTCGCAGAGTGAGCAGTTAAAATAGGTATTAATGAGTTATCTTAAGAAACCAACCTCTCTTTGCGCATACTGAAGGGGGAATACAATTTTTTATTTTGAAACATCTAAAATCTAAACATATAGACATAGTTTCTTGGCTCGATTAGTTAAGTCTTCAACATATCATCGAGCCAAGAGACTATTTTGCAGGTTCAAACCTTCCTCAAAACTTTTCAAAAATAAAATACTATTTTCAATAATAAATTCACACTACCGCATACAGATGGCAGCATCAAAAATTTTTTTTCAGAAAACATAAGACATTTTTTATCTTCATTCAAATTCTAAGACAATTCAGAAAAAAAAAAAAAAAAAAAAAAAAAATCACCCTTAAAAATTAAGCCTCCCTAAAAAAATAAGCCCCTCTAAAAAATTTAGGCTCCTCAAAGTCCCTTTCGAAAATACCTAACTCACTATGTTATAGTATGATATTTCCATTTCTACTCTAAGTCGATTCAAAAAAAAAAAATTAAGCCCCCCTAAAAATAAGCCCCCCTAAAAAATAAGCCCATCGAAAAATTTAGTGTCTTCATACTTCCTCTCGAACAGACCCATGTTATAGTATGATATTCCCATTTCTACTCTAAGTCGATTTAAAAAAAAAAATTAAGCCCCCTCGAAAATTAAGCCCCCTCCAACATTTAACCCCTCCTACTATAGGATAAGTCTCCCAACAGGTGGATTCCACCCTCCTCCTCCATCCACAAGGTGGATTCCACCCACATCCACCCACACCACCACCACCTTATGGGGCTGAACTGTCCTTTTTCCCCTACTAGCCTACAACTAATTGAAGGTTCGGCTAATCTAGATGAAACTCTAATGTTTAATACACACACACACATATATATATATATATATATATATATACATGGCTAACTAAATTTAAATCACAATTAAATTTTACTTTAATAAAACCATTGAAAAACTCAGTCTTTCCGGCTCTCTTAATAATAAAAATATTTTTATTTCTAATGAGTTTCTATCAAGATAAATACAACTTTTACCTTCTTCCCATCTCATTATTCGTAAATAATTGCTCTTTTTAAAAAATATATTATAATTTAATAATTAATTGTAATTTTTAACTGACCTCCATTATACTTAAATGAAGTATGTTTAATTTTTTATAAATGTTTCTAGATTACATTAATGATTAATTATTTTATTAATGTCAGATAACATTGAAATAACACATAAGCATAATCATTTTCAAGCTTTCAAAAAAATATACTTAAATTTATTAAAATTAATCTATTAAAATTATTTCAAGTTTGAATATTTCAATCAAAATAATCATCGCTCTTGCTTGGTTTCTCTTGATTACATTCAAATACCCAGTGATATAATTTAATTAATATCAGTTAACTCTTCATCGTTTAATGTAATCTCTTAAATCTAAATAATCTTAATATTTGAATTTTAACATTTGAAGATTAAAGGAAAGGTTTAGATATTATCTTTGAATCCACTTGCCTTTCATTGGCTGTTTCCTGTAATTTTATTGGCTAATAAACTTTATCACTGAATCCGCTTCTCCTACATATATTTCAGCAAATTTCTTTTCTGAGCAATCATATTTTGCACTGATGACGGTACGCTATGGTTACCGAAACTAGTTTGCAAGAAAAAAATAAAGAGTCTTGGTGCTTTGAACGTTATTTTTTATTTATATTTATAATGTTTAGATATATTTATTCTTTTATGGGACTCAACTTTTCAAAATTTAAAGGTTTAGATATTATCTTTGAATCCACTTGCCTTTCATTGGCTGTTTCCTGTAATTTTATTGGCTAATAAACTTTATCACTGAATCCGCTTCTCCTACATATATTTCAGCAAATTTCTTTTCTGAGCAATCATATTTTGCACTGATGACGGTACGCTATGGTTACCGAAACTAGTTTGCAAGAAAAAAAATAAAGAGTCTTGGTGCTTTGAACGTTATTTTTTATTTATATTTATAATGTTTAGATATATTTATTCTTTTATGGGACTCAACTTTTCAAAATTTAAAGGTTTAGATATTATCTTTGAATCCACTTGCCTTTCATTGGCTGTTTCCTGTAATTTTATTGGCTAATAAACTTTATCACTGAATCCGCTTCTCCTACATATATTTCAGCAAATTTCTTTTCTGAGCAATCATATTTTGCACTGATGACGGTACGCTATGGCTACCGAAACTAGTTTGCAAGAAAAAATAAAGAGTCTTGGTGCTTTGAACGTTATTTTTTATTTATATTTATAATGTTTAGATATATTTATTCTTTTATGGGACTCAACTTTTCAAAATTTAAAGGTTTAGATATTATCTTTGAATCCACTTGCCTTTCATTGGCTGTTTCCTGTAATTTTATTGGCTAATAAACTTTATCACTGAATCCGCTTCTCCTACATATATTTCAGCAAATTTCTTTTCTGAGCAATCATATTTTGCACTGATGACGGTACGCTATGTTTACCGAAACTAGTTTGCAAGAAAAAAATAAAGAGTCTTGGTGCTTTGAACGTTATTTTTTATTTATATTTATAATGTTTAGATATAGTTATTCTTTTATGGGACTCAACTTTTCAAAATTTAAAGGTTTAGATATTATCTTTGAATCCACTTGCCTTTCATTGGCTGTTTCCTGTAATTTTATTGGCTAATAAACTTTATCACTGAATCCGCTTCTCCTACATATATTTCAGCAAATTTCTTTTCTGAGCAATCATATTTTGCACTGATGACGGTACGCTATGGTTACCGAAACTAGTTTGCAAGAAAAAAATAAAGAGTCTTGGTGCTTTGAACGTTATTTTTTATTTATATTTATAATGTTTAGATATATTTATTCTTTTATGGGACTCAACTTTTCAAAATTTAAAGGTTTAGATATTATCTTTGAATCCACTTGCCTTTCATTGGCTGTTTCATGTAATTTTATTGGCTAATAAACTTTATCACTGAATCCGCTTCTCCTACATATATTTCAGCAAATTTCTTTTCTGAGCAATCATATTTTGCACTGATGACGGTACGCTATGGCTACCGAAACTAGTTTGCAAGAAAAAAATAAAGAGTCTTGGTGCTTTGAACGTTATTTTTAATTTATATTTATAATGTTTAGATATATTTATTCTTTTATGGGACTCAACTTTTCAAAATTTAAAGGTTTAGATATTATCTTTGAATCCACTTGCCTTTCATTGGCTGTTTCCTGTAATTTTATTGGCTAATAAACTTTATCACTGAATCCGCTTCTCCTACATATATTTCAGCAAATTTCTTTTCTGAGCAATCATATTTTGCACTGATGACGGTACGCTATGGTTACCGAAACTAGTTTGCAAAAAAAAAATAAAGAGTCTTGGTGCTTTGAACGTTATTTTTTATTTATATTTATAATGTTTAGATATATTTATTCTTTTATGGGACTCAACTTTTCAAAATTTAAAGGTTTAGATATTATCTTTGAATCCACTTGCCTTTCATTGGCTGTTTCCTGTAATTTTATTGGCTAATAAACTTTATCACTGAATCCGCTTCTCCTACATATATTTCAGCAAATTTCTTTTCTGAGCAATCATATTTTGCACTGATGACGGTACGCTATGGCTACCGAAACTAGTTTGCAAGAAAAAATAAAGAGTCTTGGTGCTTTGAACGTTATTTTTTATTTATATTTATAATGTTTAGATATATTTATTCTTTTATGGGACTCAACTTTTCAAAATTTAAAGGTTTAGATATTATCTTTGAATCCACTTGCCTTTCATTGGCTGTTTCCTGTAATTTTATTGGCTAATAAACTTTATCACTGAATCCGCTTCTCCTACATATATTTCAGCAAATTTCTTTTCTGAGCAATCATATTTTGCACTGATGACGGTACGCTATGGTTACCAAAACTAGTTTGCAAGAAAAAAATAAAGAGTCTTGGTGCTTTGAACGTTATTTTTTATTTATATTTATAATGTTTAGATATATTTATTCTTTATGGGACTCAACTTTTCAAAATTTAAAGGTTTAGATATTATCTTTGAATCCACTTGCCTTTCATTGGCTGTTTCCTGTAATTTTATTGGCTAATAAACTTTATCACTGAATCCGCTTCTCCTACATATATTTCAGCGAATTTCTTTTCTGAGCAATCATATTTTGCACTGATGACGGTACGCTATGGCTACCGAAACTAGTTTGCAAGAAAAAATAAAGAGTCTTGGTGCTTTGAACGTTATTTTTTATTTATATTTATAATGTTTAGATATATTTATTCTTTTATGGGACTCAACTTTTCAAAATTTAAAGGTTTAGATATTATCTTTGAATCCACTTGCCTTTCATTGGCTGTTTCCTGTAATTTTATTGGCTAATAAACTTTATCACTGAATCCGCTTCTCCTACATATATTTCAGCAAATTTCTTTTCTGAGCAATCATATTTTGCACTGATGACGGTACGCTATGGCTACCGAAACTAGTTTGCAAGAAAAAATAAAGAGTCTTGGTGCTTTGAACGTTATTTTTTATTTATATTTATAATGTTTAGATATATTTATTCTTTTATGGGACTCAACTTTTCAAAATTTACAGAATTAGACAAAATGTTCATTTTGATATTTATTGTAAACACCAAAACAATTTATCTACTTTAAAATCTTAGCACATTTTACGAATTTACCTTTATCAGAATGCAAGATATAGTAACTGAACTCTAAGATAGAACTATTGTGTTCAGTGTCTACAATTGTTTTTATAAACACTTCCCAACTGTTTGAAATAATGAACGGAACTTTCAACTATAGAATCTCAGTTTTTGTTTTATTTTATTATCATTTTTAATTTATTTTTACATTTACATTACTCTGAAATCTAAAAAGCTTTGTTAAATATTTTTGAAACTGTTTGAAGTTTCTTATAGTTCGTTATTTTATTACACTTAAGAGATTTAAGTTTTGGATAGGAAATATCTCAAAAGTTCTTTTACAAAGTTGAGCTGTACAGTTATTATTATTATTATTATTATTATTATTTTCTAGTTCAAATTATCTTTCTCGGAAAGTCATACCACAAAAGAAAATCTATACTTAGCCTTATATATATACAGTGAAACTTTCGTTTAACGGAGTCTCATCGTTACACCTAAACACTTCGTTATGAAGAAAATTCGTTATGAAGAAAATTCGTTAAATAGAAATCAACTTAAATTCATGAAATTTGTATAATAAAATACACGTGTATAAAGGGGAAAATACACACAAAATGGAAATATTGGAAAAATATATTGAAATTCAATCAGTATATGGGGCATTCTCACAATCTTTTGACTTTTGGGGGGAAAAATCTGGCGAAATTAAACTTGCTAAAATAACATTTTAATCTGGTAGACGAATGCCTTAAAGATTCAAAGTAAAGAAAAAATGGTCAGCAGCGAAAAAATTTTTATTTAACTGAGGTTTAAGTTAAACTTGCGAGTTTAATTTTCCTTACCATTTTATCCCTATAACTTTTCATTTTCTTCTAAATTTTTACTTATAATGAATTTGCATAGTACCCACAGGACATTCAAGTAAGAAATAATAACAATGTAGTACTTTTAATACAGAATTTTTGTATAACATTGCCTTAAAGGGGTGTTAAAGAAGGGACGGTAAGGTAAAAAAGGGGGGTGGTATTGGAAAAAAAGGACGAAATGGTAAAAAAAGGGTCGGTAAGGATGGAACGGTAAGGAAAATTACCACCTATCTTTAGGAAAATCATGTTAAGACTAAGTGATAGCCACAATGTTCATTGATTTTTAGAAACAGTTGTTAACATCGGATTAAATTAATTTTTTTTTTTAAATTTATCTCGAAAAGTGCAGGAATAAACTTTGGGGACGGTGAGACTACCAATAAAGCCACGATGCTTGAAATTGATATTTAAATGCTGATTTAAATTCTACAGTAAATTTCCTGCCAAAGAATTTTAGACATTATTTCTCTACCATGCTTCTGCATGAGAAAAAACTTGAAAAAAATTCTGTGGGTGCATCTGAAATGATTTTCTGTATCATTTTAGAAGAGGGGTGGTAAAGAATGTAAAACCCAGAGACAGAGTTTAAAAAATAATAACAACCCTAAAACTTTGTGCAGGTTAATTTTTAGCTACATATTTATATAAAACAATAGTTCCAATTTCAGAAAAAAATTACATAGAATTATTTTTATTGAAACAATTTTATCCAGACAGCTCCAAACTTAAAAATCAGCATCAGGGACACGGGACGGTAGATGAGTTTTCCTGGTATTTGGACCCCCAACATCGTTCAAAACTTATTTATCTCGTTAATATTGTTATGCAATCATTCAATGAAATGTTCCCCAGTATATGAAATAAAAAAAAAAAATACAAAAAAGTGTATTAAATAAAAACTTGTTATTCAGGAACATGAAAGTCAAAATATTGTGAGAATGCCCCATATATGTATTTTTTAATGCTGCATAGCCATATGAGAAAAATTTAATTAGAATAATGTGAAAAAAAAAACCACGTAATAAATAGAAGTAAATAAAAACTGAAACGTAGCGTATTTTTCTCTTTTTTCTCAGTATTGCAGATTCTTAACTTTAAAAAAAGTCTGTAGTATTACTTTGTACAGGTTTGTTATTAAAAAAGGGGGGGAAATACACTGTTCATAGAATTTTCGCGTATCCGAACAATTCACCTGTAGCATTTTCGTGAAACTGGAATCCGCTTCTTATTGTATTGAAGGCTTCCCCACTCTATCAGCCGCAGAGTGTTTGTGTGAGAGAGGGCGATAGCAAGTGTTTGTCTTAGTAGGATTTTTTTTTTTTAATTTTGTTTAGCGCCAAGAACCATGGAAATTATTAAATGAATAAATAATTTCATTTTCATACTATCCGCGGAAATAAATTCCTCCATCAATCGCAAAAGCAACCTCTCCGTTTGAATGCTGTGCACGCACGAAATTCGAATAAACTTCGTTATATAGAATATATTTTTCGTAATATGGAGATTAATTTACATGTTAATGGTGTCCAAAGTCAAGGTTCAGCAGAAAATTTCGTTAAGTAGAAAACTTCGTTAAATAAGGACTTCGATAAAGGGAAGCTCCACAGTATGCGGACGTAATGCGTGCGTGCGTGAAAGAGACCGTGAGTGTGTTACATTTGCTTCCTTTGATGTATAACATCGACTGATTTTTTGCAATAGAAGTAAACTTTATTCTGACTTGAAATCCATAGTATTTTATCATATTTTAATTTTCAAGATTAGCTGGTTCTTAAAGAACAGAAATAGTTTCTATACATACAGATTTTAGATGATTACCTCGTTGAAATTAAAATGAAATCTATATTTAAAAAATTATATATGTTTATTTTTATTAAGTAAATGACATATAAGCAATAAATCTTCTAATTTCATCTTTTTATAACGTGTATATGAAATGATGAAAAAGTTAGCCATTGTTTAAAAAGTCTTTGAGTATTAAGCACTGTTGCGTGTGGCCAGATTGAGGAATTCTTTCATTCAAAAAATCTACAATATTTTTCTTGACCAGTCTTTGCTTTATTTACTCACAGAACATATGTCATTAAATAAAGTGAAGATTACTACTCTGAAATAGTGGTAGATTTTTTGAATAAAAAATCCACCAACTTCGCAACTTTTCTATGAAGTGACATGTCATTGTATATCTTATCTCTTATTTATCCATAAATGTTAAATATTTTTATTACTGTGATATTTTAAGTGTTTTGTTTCTTTTACTTCAATGTGTATTATCTTGTGATGAATATTTTTTTCTGAATTCAAATAATAGTGAAATTTTTATGTCAAAACGAATTGAATGTTAACCAACTTTTTTAAAATCTAAAACAATGATGTTTCTGAATTTCTGGCTTATAATAAAGAATATGGTCTGACTTTCATTTATTTATTTATTAAGTAAATAAATCAAATCTGTTTATTTATTAAATAAATGGAGCTAAATAATGTGAGACTGGTATCTTTCTTCTCCTTAAATGGGATTTCTTCGTTAAAAGATATTTTTTATAGTTTGAAGCATATTATTTAGTCTTTGTAAATTATTCATTTTCTTCTAATTATTTTTACGAGATATAAAAACACTAAACACTCTCGAGAGATTTGAATTGTTTCATATTTTCAGTTGTTGATGTTTACATGCATTTATTTTATAATTAAACGATCATATTAACCGATAAAAAATTGCTGTTTAAATCATACTGTTAATAATAATAAGTTTGTAATGCTTTACAAAAAATGTTGTATTCACTGAATGCAGATGGATTAAAAATAGCACTGATATCTTTTACTTCAGAGTAATAAACATTTTAAAAACAAGAAATAATTTAATATTCCGTGAAAACTTTTGTGTTTTAAATACTGAATTTCAGTTGACGGATTTTCATTGATAATTTTAAACTCTGTTTAATTTCACTTTAACTTTATTATTTACATTAATAATTTTATGAATATTTATGTAATACGTTAGTAGCATATTGTATTGTAAATAAATTTATTTTTTTATTATTTTTAAAATTTGATTTAATAGATCAAATTTTTTGAATTTATCGAGTAAAAAAGATAACTTTTTTGTTTAATAAAATACATTTCGACAGTGGAATTTCAACATTCAGTTTTCTATGTTTTTTTTTATAATATATCGGGATTTATTTTACTTAATTTTTGCCTTAACATTATTTGGTTATAAAATGTTATTTCATGATCATTTGGAAAACCCATTAATAAAAATTATAGTCATTTATTAGTGTATTGTTTTAGATAATATTTGGCATTTAGAAATTGTTAAAACAATTCGACACATGCAAACTGTGTATTGTTTTTAATTATAACGTTTTCTATTCTCTAATGTTTGAATATATTATTATTAATATAAATATTTGATTTTTCTATTTATAAATATTAATTTACACCAATATATGTTTTTCTAATGCAGTACTTCCTTTGATGTTTATAGATCTATACAGACTGGGCTAATCACTACCTGGACAGAGGTCGTTATAAAAGGAATATACAGGACCTCCAGGTGGACGTCTGTGATGGAGTGTTGTTGGCCGATGTTATAGAGGCTGTCAGTAAGTGCAATTTATTTCTTATTTCGTTGTTTATAAATAATAAGATTGTTAACTGTACTTTTTAAAAAAAATTACTTAATTGAAGAATATTCAGGCATTAATTTGGATGCTCCTGCTTTAATTAGCGACAAACTCCTACTTCTTTAAGGATATTTACATCGTCACTATTAAATGTGTTGTCTATTTAATATTAGAAATGTATCCTTAAAACAGTACGGTACACTGATTTCACACAGATAGTGGTCACAGCCTGCGCTATCGCTTTTGTCGATAAACGCTCACTTCTAAATATCGCAAATTTCAATTTTACGTAAGTTAAGAGGGAAAAAAAATATTTCTTGAATTAAATTTTTTTTTAACAACGTAGCTCAATTTGCAAGTAAAAAGTAAAAACTTTTTAAATAATTCTCAAACATGATATTTTTTCCCTCAACATAATAATAAATTTGTTTCATGAATGAACATTAATTTCCTAGAATAATATAAAATAATTATGAATAAAGTAGCAGAATTACCACAATTAATAATGATAGCCTACGCTTGGTGAAAGAATTTATATATCAATATATATATATATATATATATATATATATTACATTCGATCAACTTTTCTTAATTTGGTCTACTTTCAACCATTCCCATCAAAGCTGCAACATTCTTTAAAAAGAATGTGAATGCGATTAAAGGTTTTAAAAAATATTCTTGCACTTAATGATATTTTCACAAATACGCCATCTCATTATGGAAGATTAACCATATGATTACCATGATCAGATAAATCGTAAAATATCGTACTGTGCGCTAAAATGAACTATTTCAACGAAAAGGCAAATTTTCATTTTATTTCGAAAATAAAATTTATATTAAGGTTGAATTAATTAAAAGATACTTTGTATCAGAATAGTCTCAAAATTTTATTAATGTACATGACTTATTTATTAATTAGTTTACTTTTTATTTTAGTGACATCTTTTAAACATCCAGGCCATATAGCATAAATCATTTTTTACAGTTACAATCTTGAACACTATTTTAATTATGTGAATTTAAAGAATGATTCTTTTCTTTTGATTTTATTAGTTTTATTTATTTATTTAATGAGGGATTTACTTCATTTACTGGCACTTTATAATGTTGAATTTGATCTAAAAGCATCATGCTTATTTGTCTGCCTGATTACTTGTTCCCCAATAATATATATATGCAAAGAGAAATTGGGTGCGTTATTGAGTAGAGAATAGTTTTACTCCTTCTCTTCCTCGTAAAATGAAAGACGTGATATTTTTTCTACAATAGCGCGTCAAAATTTCGAATATCTTAAAAATCATAAAGTTCTGAATAAAACCTATATTGAAGGGAAATTTTAACCGATCTATTACAGGGGCATACTGAATAATGTGTTAAACTTTGCTAGTTTTTCAAATATATTTAATTCTCCCTCTTCAAATTCCTTGTCCATTTTTGTTTTGGGTACGTTTAGATAGTGAATTAAATATATATAGAAAACTCAATATATCAAGTTGAAACGTCTCTTCTTTTTCTTCCCTTCCTCCTATTTGTTGTTTTTTGATTTCGTCCTCTGCTACTTAACCAGTGTACATCTTTGAAGATACAGCATTTTTAAATTTTAAATCCCCTGATTGTAGCTAACGTTTAGCTGAAAGCGGTTTTTAGACATGCGAACAATTTTAAACATGATTTGACACCTATGTTTTTAACATCTTGAACAATTTTAATGTTTTAAAACTTTTTATATATTTGCACCTATTTAGTAATAAATAAATTATGAATCATGTATTCACGTTGATTATTTTACAGTGAATGTTGTGACGAAAATTAGTTCGCTACCAAATACTAATGCTGTCTAAATTATGATCTGAAACACAATTTGATGGGAGCAAAATTAATCAAAGTGTTTGCTCATGTGAGAAATTGTTGTTAATGGGTTATAAAATATCACAATTGCATAGTGGGCATCTGGACTGAGGATTCTGAATTTGAATCCTAGTTGGGGTGGAGGGACACATTTTTTTCACACAAAAATCAAAACATTTAAATTAATATTGCAGTTACCATTTTCCTTCTAGCATAGATACATACTAAATAAACAAACTTAACGACTGAGTATAATAAGTTTAGTTTCGTAAAGATAGGGTTTTTGTTATACGATATAATTATACTCAAAATGTTTCGGAATTAGAAATACAAAACCGACTGCAGTTTCTACGCAAACATGATATCAAGCTCTTCTGAGAATAGTAAGTTAACTATTTTGAAAATATCGGATATATATAAAAAAATACCAAATACATATTAAAATATCTTATATTTTCGGTATTTCCGAAAGTATGACATTTACGAACCCTGATTAAAACGTACTTGGTATGCTTACGATATATTAAATTGAAGGTACTGAAAACCCTTTCATAAACGGTGTTAAGCAGTTAGAACTTCGTTTACGTAAAATAATTTTAAAAATCTATACAAGAATATTAAAAAATTATGTAGATAAATAGGCCGCTATAAATGCTCCATTTATTTCAATTGGATGTAGAGTTATATTTAAAAATTATTCTAGTTTAACAACAAGAGCATTGGAAACATTTATTGTAAATCGTGATATATAACTTTATTTTATTTTTCAACATAAATAAATTTAGAAGCAAAAAATGCTGAAGAAAATTGTGAAAATAAAATCTTGAAAGTAGTGATTATAATTTACTAACTATTAAGGCGTGATTAAAAAGGCCTATCATTCTTTTTGTAAAACTTGGGATTTACTGTCGCATATCAATAAAACTAATGTTGTAACATACCTACGGAAAAATGGATAAAAATATATATATTTGTTAAATGTCACAAATAAAGAGTTTATTTGTTAAATACAGTCGAACGCGTTTAAGACGCGTTTCAAGGGAGTGGTCAAAAGTCGTGTATTAAGCGGGATCGCGTATTAAACGTGATTTACACTGCAGGAAATGGGCTTATTTACACATCTAATCGTCTGATTGAACTTTAGAGCTTTCATTTATACGTTTGCGGTCGAAACTTGTGTCATTTAGATTAAAACTTAATTGTATTTCACTATAACTCATTGTTTCTTTTTATAGGACAGACTGGAATAATAACGGAAAATAAATGTGGATTCTAAAAGGGCTTTATTGTCGATTTGTACGTTACAACCAAAAAAGAAACAACAGAAATAATTTTCCTACTAGGTTAATTTTTTTAACAGAAATTTAAAAAAATGTTAAATCTTTCAACCACAACCCAGTTTTTAAAATCATATTTAGTACTTGTATTAATAAGTACCATTATAATCAGTCCTTCTTTTTGTTATAAGAAAAAAAATATCTTTATTAATTCTTGTGTAAATAATATTGTTGTTAGCATAACAAAAAGTAAAGAAAACAAAGAATTATCCAACCGCAATAAATCTTTACGAGTTTCATTTTTTGTTGCCTATATGCATTATAAAACGTAGTAGTGATATAACGTACATTTAAAACCTCACTAACAACAAATATGATCATCTTTAATCATATAATTCTTAGGACGTATCTGAGTAACCTGAATTCGTCTATATCTCTCTACTACAGTAAAAACGTACCCGAAGCAAGACACAAAGAATGCTAAGAAGCGGTATCAAAGAATTGCAGTTTTACCAATTTAGCGGGGTTTTGTTTTATTCACATGTCTACCACTATTTCCCATTAGTAATTTTCACGTTAATTAATATGTTATTAAATAATGTAAATAATACTAGTAGAAAACAGTGGTTTTTATCTGAATAGAAATAATTGGCAAAATTGGCATCACTTGAGAAGAGAGAAGGAATTCGCATCTTCCGAAAATTTATCGCTTATTAAGCGGGATCGCATAATAACCGTTCGCGTATTAAACGTGATATTTTTGCATTAGACTTAGGAGTGATGTTCAAGATATTTGAAAAAATCCGCGTATTAAACGGGATCGCGTATTAACCGTGAGCGTCTTAACCGGGTTCCACTGTAGTTTAAAAATTTGAATACCTAAATAAAGTCAGATTCAGAATTCACTGGTTCGTTTTTGAATTACAGTATCTCTGAAGAAAAATTTTCGTACTTAGTTTTTACAACATTTGCAAAAAAATTACCTTCCGGTTAGATTTCTACAAAATTTGTGAGAAAAAGCTCAAAAGAAAATTTTTCTTTGAAAAAAAGAGTAAAAAGCGGTGAGTTTAAAAAAAAAGTATATATCCAGAAGCGCGAATGGTTTGAAAAGTTTATTATCGTTTCCTCGTCAATTCTTTTTTTCTTTTAATATTCAAAACCTTGATTTTATTACTGAAATATGTTTTCTTTTAATAACGTTTCACATATTAAAAACTGTTTTTCTTCAAAATATTTTCAAAAAATTTAGAAGTAACTTTAACGGATGAAAAAGTTTAATTTTAATGGAGTTCTGTTATTTTTCTGTCTCATCTTTTATAAGTTATTTTCATTTCCACTTCTGGATGTTATGATAAATATAAATATTAAAAGTGTAATTTTTTTTCTTCAAGAGTTCATCATCAAAGCATTAGAAATTCTTTTAATAATTTTGAAAATTGAGTTTTTTTACTCAATTTAATTTCAAAAGTGAGAATGAAAAAAAAACTATTACTCAGGGAAAGGAAGCAAGATTCGAAATATTTTATGTACAAACAGATCTTATTTTATTGCTATTAAACATGATTTAAAAGTTTTATTTAAAAAAAAAGTAACGTTTTACTTTTTTAATCAAATATTTACTCATGGCATTTAAATATTTTTAGAAATAAAATGTTTTATTTTATAGCTTACGTTTGTATTGTTTTAATTTTTGACGCATAAATTTTAATGAAATGTAAGGAATTAAAAAAGAAGAAAAATAGTAAGTTCTTGCCCTTTTTTTCTATACTTGTCGTAAATTAAATTAATGCTCATATAATATAGTTTATCTAATTATATATATGATCTTAAATAAATTGATAAATGTAAGGAATTAAAAAAGAAGAAAAATAGTAAGTTCTTGCCTTTTTTTTTCTATACTTGTCGTAAATTAAATTTATGCTCATATAATATAGTTTATCTAATTATATATATGATCTTAAATAAATTGATAAATGTAAACATATTAATGTAAGTGCTTCATTTTTTAATAATAATTTACAAATATAGGTAAGGTTAAAACTATTCAAATTTAAAAAGACAGATATTGATGACGGCTATACAAAATTCCTGTTTATAATCTTATTCTTCCTAATGGACAGAAATATAAGGATACTGATATTAGAGAAATAAACTGTGAGCATTAAATCACAAAATTAAATTATGTATGCCTGTGACGGTAAACGATATGTGTCAAGATTTAAATTGCTATAACACAAATGTTTTCTTGGCGTGTCAACAAAACTAGTGCTATAAAAAAAAATTAAAAAAAAAGGAAAATTAAATAAATCAAAAGTATATCTATACTTTAATGTGAGTACTTAAAGTGAGTATATCTATACTTTAAAATTTAAATACTCCACTAGAATCAATCAATCTATCTAACTATCTAGATACACAGATAGATAAGTAGGTTGGTAGGAAGATAGGTAGATACAAACAGTCAAATAAATATTACATACATGCATACATACATACACAAACGCAAATGGTTACAAAAGCACCTATTCTTCTTAAATATTTATTTTCTTTTAATATTCAAAAAGTCAATTATATTACTAAAACATTTCCTTCTAACAATTTTACAAATATTAAAACTTTTCAATTCGCAATACTTGTTTAAAAAAAATTTGGAAATAACTTTTAATTATCCTTTAAAAAAAAAAAAAAAAAAAAAAAAAAAAAAAAAAAAAAACGAAAAAAAAAAAAACGATTTTGTTTTCTGTAAATGATTTTGGATTGACATTTCTTTAAAATATTACACAACCAAATGTTAAAACTGGATATTCTTTTAATGTATTTACATCCACAAAAGAAAGTAAATGATACATTTAGCGTTCAAATCAAAGTGAATCATAAAATTATTCCTGTGTATCTGCGATGGCTAGCGAAATCTGCGGCCCGTACGAGGCTGAATTTTTTTGTGAAGACAGTCGAAGGCCTTTCCTAATGTACCTGGGTATCAGAATTTTAAAATTCAAATAATTAGCTGAGAAATTAATTAAAAAGTCCAAATTAATAGAATGGGAAAGTATTCATTATTCAACAAAAGATAGATTTTTATGAAACCACAGAATAAATTGTCACTCATGTGTTCGTGGCCAATGAGATGCGTTCTTCGAGCGGGACTCAGAGTTATTTCAAAGCAACACATGACTAAAAAGTCTAGGCAATTTGGCAGCTCTATAGAATTTTCTTCAATTCCTACTATCAGTTCACACTCTCCCTATATATATTTAAGTATTGCGCGGCAGCGCAATACTTATTTATTTCCACTGTCACTCCTCAATGTTAATTTAACATGGAAAAGCCTATGGAGATCATAACTTTTTCATTTTTCCTTCCCCCCTTTTTGTCCCTGATGCCACTCATTTTTTATTCTTTACTAATTCTAATGATATTATAAATTTAAAGTGTAAAAACGTTTGCCTGACGTCAACGTCAAAACGAATGGTAAAATGCCTTTGCATATGTATGAATTATTACCCAGAGAGAAACATGGGCCAATTTGTTTTTACATTATTCAAATATTTTTCTTAATAATTCCAATTTTCGCTTTTTTCCATTGAAAATCAACAAACATTTTTCATAGAAAATGTAACATTTTTACTTCATTGTTGCAAAAATTTCAAAAGCCGTAATAATAATTTATTTTTTTTTCGTTGATTTTCACGTGAAATATTAAATTGTGATAGGTTTTTTTTTTTTTTTTTTTGAAAAATTAAAAAGGTGAATATGGCGTCATAGTGGAAACAACAAGGATATTTTCAGAATAAGTTTTTGCTTTGGTCAAGTTTATATTTTAGTAAAAAGTTTCTAATGGATAGCTATTTTTACGCAGGTAGAGAACTTAGTGGGGAATTACATAACTTAAATTTTAAAATGAATTTTTTTTTCCGAGATGAGAACTATTTATGCCCCAAGTTAAGCTTAGGTAATAATTTTCTGATGTGTTTACATCACCCCTTGGGAGAGAATAAGGTTTAAAAATTTAAGTAAAACTTTTATTCTTTATTTGTTACTGTATCACAGCTATAATATTGTTAAATATTAAAAGTAAGGATTCAACACAATTTACATTCATAGCGTTCCTGAGTGGGAAATAGGGTATCTAAATTTAAGTGAAGTTATTTTTTTATGTTTTGATTATAGGTTTTTTTACGTTCAGATTAGAAGTTTTTGTCCAAACTACCGCAACCTGCATTACTACAGTGGTGAAACATTTTGAATTACACATTAGTAAACTACATCCCACATTGTGATGCAATACCGCATACATCAAAGCCTGATGATGATACGCTCTATTAATTTTGAAATGCGTTCGTGTGAGTGCAGTAGTTATTAAAAAACTTGACATATTAAACAAAACCATAATTTGAAGAACAAATTAAAAAAACAAAATTTATTTCCTACATTGTTTAAGCCCGAGAAGGGACAGATATTAAGATATTTCATTCAATTAGTTCTATATTTAATATTAATTTTTGTAACAAATTAGTTAAGCCAATTGAAGATTAAAAAATACAAATAAAAGTCATACAATATGACACTTAAGAGACCCTAAAAAATTAGATTCCGCTCAAATGAAATCGAAATAAATCTTAGCCTTCTTTCATTTTTAATTGAAAATAATTGTATTGCAGAGTTTGTATTGTGTTTATGACAATTGTACATAAAATGATAAGATGCATGCAAAATACAAAACTTTAAAAAAAAGTCTATGATTTATTTCGATTTCATTTGAAAGGAATCTAATTTTTTAGGGTCTCTTAAGTATCATATTGTATGACTTTTATTTTTATTTTTTAATCTTCAATTGGCTTAACTAATTTGTTACAAAAAATTAACATTAAATGTAGAACTAATTGAATGAAATATCTTAATATCTGTCCCTTTTCGGGCTTAAACAATGTAGGAAATAAATTTTGTTTTTTTAATTTGTTCTTCAAATTATGTTTTTGTTTAATTTATATATATATTTTTTATATATTTATTTATTTATATATCTTGTTCAAATTTTCAATCGTTAATAAAATACTCATTATTCATCCTATCAAGTTGAAATAATTTTTTTAAACTTGTACTGGATGACAATTGATGTTAATACAGTTTTTTCAAATATTAATTCATTAATTAAATTTTAATTAATTAATTTCAGTTTTGCATGGGAAACGAAATGGCGGCCATTGGTTATAGAAGATCAATGAATGTATTTTCAATAAGCGGTTACCATAGGGGGGACCCTGTTCTGTCGCCAACTTGGCGATATATCGCCTAATTTGGCGGCCAAAATGAGTCGCCAAAAGTGACGCCAACTTGGCGATATCTCTAATATTTCGCCAAATTCCCATAGACTTCCATTGTAAACCTACTTGTTTATAGAAAATCAAAAAATTGAGATATTTTAATGCAACAAAAACTAATATTAGATTAAGGGATTATATTAAATTTTTCTTTGATGACCCAAGTAGGAATAGACTTTAAAAATAAAATTTTTATATTACTTGTTTAATATTGCATTTAGCAATTTGAAATTAACACATTTTTGCGTACCTTTTAACGCTGAATCCAAATATGTAATTTTCTTTGAAATCTAGCTGCAATTAACGGATATAAATTAATTAACAGTTTTAAATTATCGTGCGATTTTATCTGAAATCATTGTAGCATAAACAGCTGCCTGTGGAATCGATTTTTAAAGGAAAAAGAAAACAATCACTTTTTCACTCGAGACATATTTTGTATCTGCTATATTTGCGGAGGCGCTGGGGACCCGTTTCGGATGTTTATATTAAATATATAGCGATCCCTGGCGGTGGAAGGTAGAACAAAAGGATTTTCAGCAAATTTCTTAAATTCTTATTTGATACTGCCACCCGCTGGAATAATATATCTACGGAAAATTTGAATAACGGAGTTTCGTTTGGATGTAGGTTTGTTTAAAACACAGCTCGCCACATGACGGTGAAAATTGGAACTAACAGAGTTTTCAGCGCATGCACGGCAGATTAAATACAAATTTAAGGTTCATTTAAGAATATTATCACGGGCCCGGTCAGCGCCAGGCAGGTCAGCTCGTAATATTAATATAAATATAATAAATTAAACGATGAAATATGACCAAGAAATAATAAATCTAACTTTAATTACCGTATATACTCGCGTATAAATCGACCCCTACATTTGAGAAAAAAATATGTTGAACACCAATATTTTCGACTAGTTGTTTTCGCCTTATTTAATCTCAGAAAATTCTCGCAAATTCTGCAATTCGATAAAACAAAGATAACTTTTTTCAAATATTGATATTCAGTCTATTATTCCTCTCGAATTTGGGGTCGACTTATACGCGAGTATATACGGTACGTGGTTTTTTTTATTCACATTGCCAACAAGGCTACAGAGTGAAAAAGTATCCCGACCAGGGTTCAAACTTGGGTCTTTGGTTCAGCGTACACGATCTGCCAACTAAGCCACCTGGAACGACACACCTAGCCTGGAACCCTTCACTCATATGTGTTGGTAAGGCTGAAACCGCAGCACAAAATGGATAACTTCATGAACCACAACCCTACGGCAAACATGAGCCAACATTAATCCAGCATGGATAAATATATCTGTACCTTGGAACAAAAAGGGCCAATGTCCATTTTTCTCAAATGGCAGAAAACCCAATTTAAGTTTGAGGAATTTTAAGAATCTTGCTACGATTTCTGTGCTATTATTTTTCAAAGTTGTACCTTTCAATTCCGTAATGTTTTTCTTACTACAATCTAATGTTACATTGATTTAGTTTTTTTTTTTTTTTTTTTTTTTTTTTTTTTTTTTTTTTCTACATTTTAAATTGGCCATTTTTTCATTAACAGTAAGTAACATTGGCCTTGACAAAATATTTTGTTTTCAATGATCTAATATTGGAAGGACTTTGGCCCTTTTAACAATTACTTTATATCGCATCCTGAATTCATTCGTGTATTTAACTCAAATTTCTCAATTTTGGACATTGGCCCTTTTTGTTCCAAGGTACAGATTTATATAATAAATTAAACGACGAAATACACCCGAAAAATAGTAAATCTGATTTAATTAAGTGAGTTTTTTATTCACATTGCTAACAAGGTGTAAAACCAACAGAGTGAAAAAGTATCCAGGCCAGGGTTCAAACCTGGTCTTTTCCAATCCTGACCTGGATAATTTTTCACGCTGTTGGTTTTACATGTTGTTAGCAAAGTGAATAAAAAAAAATCGCATAAGTAAATTACGATTTGCTATTTCTCTGACGGATTTCGTCGTTTAATTTATTAGTTGGCAGAACGTTGGTGCGCTTAACTAAAGACGCAGGTTCGACCCCTGATCTGGATACTTTTTCACTCTGTTGGTTTTATGCCTTGTTAGTAATGTGAATTAAAAAAAAACACGTAATTAAATTCAGATTTGTTAATCCCTTGCGCTAATTGTGGATGTATGGCAGATTTTTTTTTTTTTTTTTGAAAACCACCACAAAAGTTTAATTGGTAATTTTCTGTTACTGTATTTACGGAAAGTCACACATCTTGTAAAACACAAATAAGAGTTAGAATTTTCTGGTTAGAATTCGGAATATCTAATAAAAAAAATTAGCTAGATATGATGATGTATTGTCGGAAATGACCAAAATAGTATGACATATGCTGCGTACGTCACAGAGCGCAAAAGGCTAATGTAAATGCTGTTAATGCACCATGTTTGTCTGTAAAACATGCTAGTTGAACATAAAAATGTTTACTTGCGAATTAATAATATTTTCCACTTATTTTTTGTTGATATTTTTTCCAAATGTAAATAAGTACGAGTAGTAAGTCAAATATACGTCCACTACTAACCATATCACAATATTAAAATATTTATTTGCTTAAAAGACGTTATAAAAACACATTAAAAGTAAATTAAAAATCTATATTTACATGTTTTAACTCTTTTATACGCGTTACATGATTACTTGTTTCTTGATTCGACGATTTTTTCCATTTTTCATATGCATTTGTAATTTTCTGTTATACATTCTGATGACGACTCAGTATTGTGATGTGATATTTTTTCCTTTATAAAACCTCGATTTTATTTCTGAAATATAATTTTCTTAAGATACACGTACATTTTAACGTCTGATTTAAATTATTATTTAAACTAATTATAAAACATTAGACATACTTGAATTCATTTAAAAAGCAATTAAATTAAAAATATATGCATAAAAACATTGAATGAAAATCAGAAACATACAAAGTATACGTTTCGCTATGTCATCGCATAGGCTCATCAGTACTGACATCAACCACAACAACAAAACATCGAACACGCTCTAGACTCTAACTTAACTATTTCTTTTAAAAATATTTTTCAAAATATTATCCGGGGAATAACTTTTCGAACTATTCTTTTAACTTCTGAAAAACGTTCACTTTAATATATTTTTCTGCTATTTTTATTTCATTATGATATGACTAGATATTAAAAGTATAGTATATTTTTTTTACGTGTTCATCATAAAATAATTAAAAATTCATTAGATAAATCTGAAAATGCGGTTTTTTTACTCGATTTAATTTCGGAAATGGAAAAGAAAAATTATTGCCGAGGGAAATGTAGCAAGAAATTGAAATATTTTATGCACAAGTGGATCTGATTTCATTAATATCATATGCGGTATTAAACGTGATGTGAACAATTTATGGAAAAAAGAATTTTTAATTATTTTTTTTAATCCAAAGAATTGATATTAGGATTTAAGTATTTTCAAAACGTTTTATTTTACAGTTTAGGTTGCTACAGTTTTAATTTTTCAGGCACCTTGAATTTTTAAAGAAATGTGAAAAAATAAGGGACGTAGAAGTGAAATAAAAAATAGTACATAACTTCTTACTTTTTCCTAATTAAATATGCATTCTTAAATATTTTAACTTGTCTGTTAATCATTATATATTTAATAATTTAAATATAATTACATAATGTATCGAAGATACTATCCGTCTTTTTAATAAATATAAATACAAAATGCAAGTGAATCGCATTAAATCACATGTCATTAACTTAAATATTTTACATTTGGATGTAATTACTGTACAAAAAAGACCAAGAAAATATCATTTAAATTATGGAGAAAATGAACGTTTGAGTTTCTTTAATTACAATTTTACTAATGAAATTTACCAATTTTCAAGAAAAGAATGTTTTGTTTCAGAGCTTATGTGGTTACAGATTTAATTTTTTAAGAGTAACTTGTTTTAATGTAGGAAAATCAGAAAGATAGAAATAATTAAATTTATGTACCATACTTCTAGAACAGGGGTTATCAAACTATAATACGCCTACCAGTACTGGTACGTGAAGCTTTTTTTACGCAAAAGTCTGATGCTGGTACGTCAAATGAAATAAAAATTACAGCATATGAAATCAAAAAGCAGCTCAATTCCAACCCCTTCCTCCTCTTTTTTGATGCATCAGTTCACCTGCTCCGTGGTGTTTGTACTCTGTTTCTGTTTTGACAATTTTTGGGAATTGACCTTTTATACACCCCGAAAAAAAAGTTTTCTTCTGTTACTATATTGTATGTGTGTATATTACTTATTTCATACTTTCAAACTTTGACCTCGCATTAGTAAGCAGCTTACTTTCAGAAGGTATGTAAATTTCTTATGTAGGATATTTATTCACTTATTAAATTTTCTTATGTGTATTTTACAACTGATATAAACATGGTAAACTATTATTTTAACACAATCAAACTGACTGGTAAAGTTATCATACGAATTGAATATTTCCAACTGAGCGAAAAAATGCCCAGGCTGGGAATCGAACTCAGATCCTTGGCTTACAAGGCCAATGCTTTTCCATTTAAGCTAACTGGGCCGACAACCAGCCAGCATATTTCGCTCAGAAACCAACCAATAAGGTTTTCTGAGCGAAATATGCTGGCTGGTTGTCGGCCCAGTTAGCTTAAATGGAAAAGCATTGGCCTTGTAAGCCAAGGATCTGAGTTCGATTCCCAGCCTGGGCATTTTTTCGCTCAGTTGGAAATATTCAATTCGTATGATAACTTTACCAGTCAGTTTGATTGTGTTAAAATAATAGTTCATCTACGTATCCATCGTCTCTATGGAGGTCCTTTACCTGCGGTTTATTCTGTTGAGCTGTCTACATGACAGACCAGATGCTCCAACCAATAAGGTTTTCTGAGCGAAATATGCTGGCTGGTTGTCGGCCCAGTTAGCTTAAATGGAAAAGCATTGGCCTTGTAAGCCAAGGATCTGAGTTCGATTCCCAGCCTGGGCATTTTTTCGCTCTGTTGGAAATATTCAATTCGTATAAACATGGTATTCTCATAACAAAAAATTGGCAATCAAGGCGACTTCAAATGTATATTTTTTTCCATGTTTAACAAAGCTATGCAGTAGTTTTATATTAAAATACATTTTTATTTATCACTCAAAAATGATACACTTTATCTATACTAAAAAAATATTAAAGTCAATATGAACACCAGTTTAATAATGTAATCATGTAAATCAATAAAATCTGCTCAGACGGAAGTACAAAGATCGGAAAAATATTTCGTTCTATGGACATTCCGATCACACAGGTTTTTCTGTATTAGCTTTGAGTTTGTCACCTGGTGGTACGTGGAAGTATGAACTTCTATTTTGTGGTACTTTGGTCTAAAAGTTTGGAAATCCCTGTTCAAGAACATAAGTAAACCATTTGTAATATTAATAAAGAATCTAGACATCCACTTAAGCTTTTAGTTATTATATAACGTAAATACTGTACTATAATAAATAGGTAGCTACTATATAAATCATGCATAATCTGTATTAAACATTATTCTTTCCAAACAAATTCTATATAATTAAAAATTTTAATTCATGTGAGAATTAGCATCGTTATTTCAAATTAAAATATATGTTGAATAACGAAACAAAAATTACATAAAGGTATTACATTTCTTAAACTAAAAGAATCAATTTTAAAAATGTTAAAAGATATTTTAAACCAAGTTGACCCTGTAATCCACACTCACGGCAGTCTTAAATAAATTCTGTCAGTTAATTAAACGAAGGACTTTTTTTCTTTTCGTTGAAAGAAAACCTCCAAATGAATTGGATTTTTTTCTAATTAGTAAGATGAAAGAAAGGAGATAATTGATCCTTGGATTTTCGTTTTTCATAAAAGAATTCGCATGATCGTCGCAATAGTTGGAATACTTTCATGCTCCAGTGTAAATAAAGTTTTATCAAAAGAAATCTTTATAGAAAGATTAGTATTATCAAAAGGAATCGTGATAGAAAAATTGGAAAATTTAAGTATGCTTCAAATAAAATTCTTAAAAAATGAAATATTTCTCAAAACTTGATTTTATTCTGATTAAATAAGCTTTAACTTGAACAAAAAAGTATAAGAGAGTCAAATAAAAAAAATGGATTTCAATTTTACCCTAGTAGTAAACCAAAATTGGTTCAGGAACCAATATTGTGCTAATAATATAACCATCGATACTTAAAATGAAATACCAATCTTGGTTATATATTGTAAGTTACATTGAAAATATTTGAAATAAAAAGGTGGAATGTTTTTGCCAATTTTTATCAACAACATTGTTTGTATATTGCCCCAGTATTCTTTTGTACTGGGACATGTAAAGTGTAAAGAGCAAAATTTTTTTAAATAAGTTTCCATCTAGCGATAGAAGATATTTCACGAAAATCACAATATTTTGTGATAAATTTATCAAAAATTAACCTTATCTTGAATAAAACTAATAGGAAAAAGAAATAAAGTAGACGTTACAATTTAAATTTTTTAACTTTTAACCGTCTGGAAAAGGTTTTTTTTTTTTAATTATTATAAATTTGATCATAAAACATCATTTAAGTACCTTATTGTTTCATGAATTGATGCTGAACTTAACTTACATAGTTTTCTACTTATAATGTCTGCTGAAATACAAGAAACACTATTAATATATATATATATGTATAACCATTATATAAGCATTACCGACCACCAACAAAAATTGCGAAAATATGAATAAAATGGCATTAACAAATTGACAAAAATACAGTTCCCCCCAATACACTTAACATAGATTCCAAAAACATAGTAAAAAACAGCAGAAATTGAAAAACAGAAATGGAATAATGGAAATTTGTAGAACTTAGACAGAATCGTTGGGTCCCAAATGCCTAAAGTTCCACAAAAAAAAGGTGTGATTTCATCTTCATATTAGCCATAAATTAGCTAAAGAATATGAATTTGGGACAACCACACACATGAAACAGAGAAATAAAACATTGAACACCAATTAAATTCAAAATAAAACAAGATTAAAAAGGATAGAGAAAAAATAAAAAATAAATTACCAAATTGAAATCCAGCATTAGTCTTAGCATTAGGCATAACAAAATACAATCACTGGATATAACCAGCACATGTTGCCAAAAAATTTTTATATGATGGTGGACCAAGGAGCAACAATATACAGCATAGCATACACTCCCATTATATATAAAACCAGCGTCTTCTATAGGTAATTTAGAATTGAGAATGTACTGCTCCAAGTACTCAATTGAATCAGTGTGGTGCTGCCATCTATTGACTTATTAGTAAAATAAAACTATTATATAATAAAAACTATTAATAATTATTAATGGATTAAGTTTTAACCCCTTCAGGGGCGGTGGGATAAAATATATCCCACCTAACTTAAACAAGATTCTCACCAGAAAATTTTAACTAAATTTTATATTTTTAATTTTGGAGGAAATTCAATGAAAAATTGCTTTTTCTTATTTAAAAATAAAAATTTTCGATTATTCCGGTGAGAATTCAATATTTAGAGACATTTTTGCTTGCCCCTCAAGGGGCAAGCAAATACTGTTTAAAGCAAATACTGGTTAAAGCAAATACTGTTTAGAGATAGATATATGATAGTTAAATAATAATTATAAAATATGTTAATAAATATATACAACTGTATTAAAAAATTAGTAATTGATATATTAAATCAAAATGATATGTAAAATGGTGAAATTGATGATTATTAATGTTTCACATAAATATCTGTACCTTGCTATAACTATCATAATTATATATATATATATACAGTAAATTCTGTCTAAGGCGGGCTGTGTGCAAGCCGGAAACCTTACTAACGGGGAAAATTTTCAAGTTCCCGGTGAACCCATAGAAAATTACATTAATTTATGCTGCATAAGCCTGAATCTGTCTAACACGGAAACGGAAAGGTTTTTAAGGTCCCGCCGAAAGCAAAATTTTGCATAAGGTGGAAAAAAGGATATTTTAAACATAAAAGGCGTCCGGTTTATAAAGATTTTAAATGGATATATATACATTTATATACGTCAAATACTCTCTGTTGAACTTGATGAAAGTCGGATGAAGTCGAAGTGACGCATGCTTCATTCCAATTAACCACGTAGTCAGAAAACTCAATCATCGCATGCTTTTTTTGTTGTTCCTCGCATTTTATCTTAACTAAGGATATTAGTAAGTACATAGCAAGAAATGGCTTCAAAATATAAGCTCAAGAAGCTATCGCTGCAAAATAAAATCGAAGTTATTAAATTAAAAGAGAAAGTATTCTGCAAAAGATCTTTGTGTTTTATTTAATTATGGTAAAACTCGTATTTATGATACTATAAAAAGCAAAAAGAGAGTTGGAAAAGGAATTCGAAAGCGGATTATCTAACAGAAAAAGGAAAAATGGAGACACTGATACATTAACTTCTGAAAGGTTTTCAAATGCTATTGGGAATTAAAACGGCCTATAGAGGCGCTGCTCGCAGCCTTCGATACAGGAAAATTGCCCTTTAATTTCCCTTTAAACTAATGCTAAAGTGCTATTGAAGTTTTTTTTATTGTAAATGCATTTGAAAGTTTTGGATATTCAAATTTGGATTATTTTTACTTTGTCATATAAGACAGAACACAAATGTCACAGAAAATCTGAAATTGTGCAAAAGAATAATCATTCCGAGCAAATTTAAAATACATGTAATGCAACAGGCTTGCACGGCAGTATCCTGAAGCGAGAAGTTACATTTTTTCTCCACCAGATGGCGTATTCGAGCGCTTGAATCGCCAATAGCTAAACATTTGCCCATATCTGAACGTCTGTTGTGTGAATAAGCGAAAAAAAAGATAGCAGAAAAAATAGGTAATATGGATTTCAAGTCTTCCAGTGGATGGTTGATGAGTTTTTTTTTTTTTTTTTATTCGACACAACATTATCAGGAAGTAAGTTTGCGGAGATTTGAAAGACATCATAGAAAAATAAGTTCAGGAATGGAAATAAAAATTTCATCTACTGTTTGAAGTATATCAAGCAAAGGACATTGTAGCATTCGCTATATTCTTCATGTTTCTTAATCACAATTTAATGGAATACAAGTACGTTAAAAAGAAAACATAATTTACCCTCCTCTTAAAAAAATACTGCCGGTCAAGAGCCTAGTTATATTTTTAACAGGGATTATTTCGAATGGTAACGCATTCAACTTCGCAATTCTTGAACTGACGTTATAAGTGTATGAATTGTAATAAAACTCTTAACTTTGACACTATAGATATATTAATGCCCCCCATAAACTTACCAATGCTTGAGAACCACTTCAGAATACTTTAAATTCTGACTCTAAAATGAAGCTGCTCAGAGGCTTCGATAGGATATCATTTCTCAAATTCAAAGAGAGAACTGTTCTTGAGCTTGGAGCGAGCCAGTTCCTTTATGCGTGAAATACTGGCGCAACCTTTATCGAAATAATCATCCAAACTGAGGTTAGACAAAGTGTTAGACTGTCCATCTGTGTCGAGACCACCCGTAAGTGCAAACTCTGCCTACGGACTTTAGACTATAAAATAAACTGTTCCAAATTAATGTAATTGTACTCTGTTATAATGTTGTAAGTGTCAATAAAAGAATGTTAGTTAATTAACCTTTAACTGATGTTACGCGGTCTCACAGACCCTGCGACTCTCAACTAAACACACTTCCACCCCTTAAAAGTGCAAATATTACTTGCCCGTACGAGTACCTTCTTCAACTAGCTTGTCAAGGTCATATACAGAGCGATAATTCTGTGAGTTGCTTTTAAGCGTGTTATTTGTTAGGCTGGGGTCTGTCAGACCGCATCACATCAGTTGTGTGATTATTTGAATACACGTGTGAATACTCGTGATTAG
The DNA here is from genome assembly GCA_963932465.1 of Maratus speciosus. NCBI lineage: Eukaryota > Metazoa > Arthropoda > Arachnida > Araneae > Salticidae > Maratus > Maratus speciosus. The sequence continues at coordinate 86,095,290 of OZ010788.1, forward strand.
TTGTACTTTATTTTTTCTTTCATTTCTTTGGTGACTTTTTTGTGATATGATGTCGTCACAACCTCGAAAACGTTCTACTTTCCTCAGTCAGAAGGAAATAGATGATATTATGAACAACTGGTCAGATCAAGAATTTTCAGTATTGAAAGTTCTGACAATGCAGGTTTTAATGGCGGAAGAGATCACGATACGAATTCTGAACTTTCCGATGGTGAAAATGTAAATATTTCTGATGGAGTTAAACATAATTTTTATTACCGAAATAATTGTTTAGAGAAAAACATCTTATAAGTGCCTTTTATGTCAAAAGTCAGTATAAATTGAATGTACGCGAAAAATATGTATTGACTGCAATAATGATGTACTTTGACTCTTGCATATTCGTTGGGTAAATATTATATATTTTAAATAAACACTGCATTTCAATTTTCGTACTTTGTCGCAACGATAATTTGTAAAAAAATTTGTACACGATTAATTTTTTTATTTAATTAGCAAAATTAAGAAACTACTGTTTATTTTTTAAAGTAATTTTTTATGTACTGAAGTTAAATAATATGAATAAAATACTTTTTCATGCAATTTAATTCACATGCTCCTAAGAGAATTACAACGATATTCTTAGGACGAAATTTAAGTAAATTCAACCATTTATGCAATTTTTTTATTCATTTTATTAGAGCGGTTTTAGAGACCACATCACATCAGTTGTGTGACAAATTTTAGTCACATCAGTTAAAGGTTAACCATCCTCATTTCTTAAATCGCTACAACGTATATAATAGACCGACTATTTTACTGTAAGGTGAAATGAATACCACAGAGGTAAAAACTCCAAAGGGCGTATCATTGTTTGCATTGTGCGAATTTGGAGGGAGTTTAAAAATCTTTTATTGGTTGGACAATCGAAAAAGCCGCTATGTTTCAAGAATGTGACATTGATAAATAACTGACTGTTACTTGGAGGTCGTAGAAAAAATCCTGAATTCAATAACCAAATGATTGTAGAAAATCGAAAAATTTTGTTTCTTCTCTATAATGCACATTGTTATGCCGGCTTCAAACTGTCGAATATAGAGTTAAAATGCCTTCCGGTGAATATTATTGCAGTGACGCAACCGATGAATCAAGGAGTTTTGAAAATGATGAAAACTCAGTACAAAAAATATCACGTGCGGTATTCTATTGCGTATTAACCCGAGAGTAGTCGCGTTTTTCAGGAACGCTATTAGTCGCTCTCGGTCTTTTTACCGCCGAGCCCCCCCCCCCCCCCCCCCATACAGAAAATGGATTTTTTCTCACATAATATTCGAATATTATATTTCAACTAAGTTAGAAATTTGTAGTTTAGTTAAATTATACATTTTATTCAAAAGATTTTGAAAAATGAGAAAAAATAAAAATGAACTGGCATTAATGATCGTTAAACGAACTTTATCAACAATTTCAACTTTGCTTATAAAAATCTACCTGAAGAAAAAAACAGAAATGTTATTTCACTATGGTGGTGGGAAAACATTTAAAATCAGCTAAATAGTCTTCATTGTATTTGTAAGCGGATGTGAGGTAAGTGAAGAAAATTTAAATGGGCGGCGAAAAGACCAACACGCGACTACTGTCGAGTTAAGATGTATGCTCTTCAGCCACCGAGCTAACAAAAAACATCACTGTTTTGGATGCTGTCAAATGGATTGCCAAATCTTGCTCAGAAATGTTGCCGAAAAAAATTCTTGTTGTTTTAGGAAAAGATTTGTTATTACTTCCTCAGAAAATGACCAATAATCAGTTGAACAGCTAGAGAAAGTGAGTTACAAAGTCTAATAAATGACTTAAAATGCGTAACTAACCAGGGAAATAGCAATGAAGCAGATTGTGTGTCAACTAAATATGCAGTATGCACTACCGAAGCTAACGCATTTATGGACGCTTGATACAGCTATATCAGTATGTGGCAAGTGATAGTGAAAAGGAAGATGACCAGATTCTGAAAATGTTGAAGACAACGATGTAATTCAGACCTATCAGGACACCTTGAGATTATTTTTCTACTAGATAAACTATTATGTGAAATATGACGTATGCATTTGCATCCGTCAAAGTAAATGCTTTTCAATACATTTCAGATTTGAAGCAATTTCGTATGGGTACTAATTATTTATGTGTTGAAAATTTTTTTTCAAGTTTATTAAAATCAATAAATTTAATATCAAGTCTAATTTCATCATAAACTTCATTATAAAAAACGGTACTAAAGGCTACGAACGTAAGACGAATATATATCGCTTGCACATTTTTTTTTCTTTTTTCTTTTGCCTGCTTTGCATAAGGCGGAATATTGTCTACCATGGAAAATTTTCTCGGTCCAGAACGATTCCGCCTTAGACAGAGTGTATATATATATATAAGCAGTGGGGAAGACCGAGCTATGCTCGATTAAAATTAGAGTTTTGTTCAACTCTATATGACAATAAATTCTGGCTGCATTATTGCTATGCTGTATTATTGCTGTATTTTTTCGCCACATGTTGCCAAAATTTCGCTAAATTCAGCGACATTCTTTCAGTTGGCGCCAAGCATGTGTTAAGAAAGTTCTATGTACCCTTATTGGTTGAATTATGTTCTCGAGAATATTCTACGGGCTTTGATTGGTTGAATCATGTATATCGGCTCCTATGGGCTTCCTCCAGCTTCTAAAGGCCAATTTTTTCACCAAATGTCGCCAGATTTGGCGCATTCTTCCATTTGGTGCCAAGCATGTGTTGAGAAAATTCTACCCTGATTGGTAGAATTCCTAGAAAAATCCTTCAGCTTCTGAAAGCCAATTTTTTCGCCAAATTTCTTGAAACTATCAGCTGATAAATAATAATGAAATAAGCTGTTTATACGCTGTCTTTCAAAACTTTCTTTTACATGAATAATTATTAAGAGTATTATGCTTGTCCTGCCTAGACCTCTCATTGAATTCCGAATACAATCGTACTTTTCTGAGAAAGTGTGGTCATAAATTACAAACAAAAAATTAAATATTCTTCAACTAACTTAAAAGTGTTAAAATAACTGTTTGTAAAATCGCGATATTCACATTTTTTGAAGCTGGGTAGTACAAAAACATTCATTTAAAATTTAACTATTTCAATCTTTTGTGAAATTTTGGTCTAACGAAACAAAGATAGAATTATGAGTAAACCTGTTTAAATTACAAAAAAAAAAAATAGTTTTTATACCTTTATATGATAAACCTTACGTATTAAGAAATAATTTTTAAATTTAATTTATAAAATCTATTAATTAGTGTAAAATTGTAATTTCGTATTGATGATGAGATTCAGTGATAGAAATTTCTATACCTAGCCAAATACGATTATATATTGTTGAGGATACATGCACTCTCAGAAATAAAACTCTCCCTTTTGACGATTCAGAAATCCCCGAGCTGTATTTCGTCGTTTTTGACGATCATTTCCTATTAACATCACGTGACTTTTAACGAAACGTAAACCCTCAAATATTTTACGAAAGTTTTGCCTCAATCACGGTCAAACTCAATGCATTTTAAGGAAACAGTTCCTCAAATCCTGCGATTTTAGCAAACAGATATTTGCTTGCTTATGTTAGTTCTGTAATAATTTATTTTAAAACAGCACTTAGTGCTTTTCAGAAAATACTGAAATATAGGTAGTTATTGTTTTACATTAGTTATTTTTTTAGCTGTTAGAATTTTTAGGAATGCTTATTATTATTATTATTATTTTATTTACATGTTGTCGTTCGTTATGTTTTAATTCGAAAAGAATAAATTTCCTGTGTTCTTCAAAACCATTCAATAAGAAAATTAGGCCAATAAAATTTCAAACTTCTAGGATATCTCTTTTTTTTTTTTTTTTTTTTAAAGAAGTATATTATGTTTTCAATCAAATTAAAAATAAACATAATTGATCCCTCTCCTCTTTATAAACAGTAAAGTGTTAAAATCTTATCCCCCTACTCAGTGATAAAATCTCACGCAATATGCACTTCACAATTCGTTATTTGTGAGCAACAAATTAACCAGACCATATTCTAATCATCCATTGATCAAAGAAAATTTCAGTTGTAAATTATTTAATCAAGCCATATTATAATTATCCATTGATACGAGAAATCCATAAAAATAAATTAGCCTTTCTTAAAACTTTCAGAAAATATAGCAGCGCTGATAAAATTGCAATCTACGTTATAAAAATATTAACACGAAGTAGAATTAATAAACCAGTCTAACAGCAGACACTTTCAAGTCCCCAGCAGCCAGGATGGAAGAGCAGCTACCTCCCACACGATAGGTCGTGAGTTCGAATCACGCCGAGGAAAGAGAGAGAAGTGATTTTTTTTCTTTCCACGTGTCAAATACTGGAGCTTCCAAAATATTTGAGAGATGGCGCCACCAGCCCTCTTTTGACGAAACTATTGACGAAATTTATATCGTCAAGCAAGTGAAGAAACTAATTTCATCAATTTGACGAAATGTTCGCTCGGAGCATTTTCCAGGAAACCATTTCGTCAAAAACAAAGAAAATTTCGTGAAATCTGAGTATTCATTTCTGAGAGTGTGTTCAGTCCAGTAATTACTTATTTCAGTTTTAAAATAAATCATTTATAGAATTATGTATATTTATATGCATTATAAATTTTATAGATAATTAAACTGTATGCATTAAGCAATAATACTTTGAAGTATTTAATTCCATTTAAAAAAATGTGTAGATGTAAATATCGAAATATTATCAGCAACAGTTCAATACAGCAACAATATTATCAGCAATAGTGTCATGCATCTGGCAACAGAAAAGAGAGGTTAAAAAGATATTTTTTATTTAGTGTTCGACGCAAAATGTCAATAAAAGCTTTCTGATATTAAATTAGTAAATGTTATTAAATATTATTTAAATTAGTAAAATGTAGTAGTAGTTTCAAAGTGTTAGACATTATTTAAATTAATAGATTTGAAATAGCATTTAAAGAACTCACGCAATAAACCTTCTGAGAAGCAGTTACCTACAATTGGTGACCCGGACGAGATACAATGCCGGACACTATAGAACAATCAACGTCTGAAGATGAAATAGAGAAAGTAAGTGTTAAAATACCTCTATTTTGGGCAGAAAAACCAGAAATCTGGTTTTTTTCAAGTGGAAGCGCAATTTTCTATTTGTGGAATGACTGCCGAGAAAACAAAATAGTTTCGCAATTAGAGTCAAAATTCGTAGAAAGTTTGTGGGATATAATAAGTGATGCAAGTGCAACTAAATATACTGCTGCTAAAGAACGACTTCTTAACACTTTCAAATAAAGTGAGAATAAACGTCTACAATGATCGTTGACGGGCATTGAGTTAGGAGACAATAAACCAAGCCACCTATTAGAAAAGATGCTACTGATGGAATTTCCGATAAAGTCCTTAAAACTCTATTCTTACAAAAAATGCCTGATTTTGTACGCAATATTCTATTGGTTAGTGATGAAGACATAGAGAAGCTGGTACTAATGGCTGACCGTATTGTAGAAATGCAACCAAAACAAGAACTGTATTGCGCAAGCAATTTTTCTTCATCAGGTGCAGATGCTGTCACTGAATTACGACAACAAATTGCAGCTCTGAATACTAAGCTGGAAAATCTGAGTGTCGCTAGAAATTCGCGCCCTCGATCAAGAAGTAAGGATCGATTTTCTTATGATCGCAGTAAATCTCGCAAACGTTTTAATCCTGCAGGTAAGTACTGTTATTCTCATTTTATGTTTGGTGAAAAGTGTTTCCCTGATAAATGTAAAGCACCATGTGCTTGGAAAAACAAGTCTTCGGAAAACCTCACTCAGCAGTAGATTTAGCTGCAAGCTCTGCTGCTGCAAATAATGAAGATTGCCGTTAATTCCGCCTATTTGTAAGAGACAAAAAAAGGGTTTAAGTTTTTTAGTTGACAGTGGATCAGATGTAAGCCTAATTCCTCATACCAACAAACACAAATTTCTTAGTGATTATAAATTATACGCAGCAAACGGCACTGAAATTGGAACTTTTGGTACAGAAATTTTAGTTCTAGATCTAGGATTGCGACGTGATTTTCAATTTCCATTTGTTGTCGCAAAAATTAGCAAAGCTATTTTAGGAGCAGATTTCTTGAACAAATTCCATTTATTAATTGATATTAAGCATAGAAAATTAATTGATGGTGTAACTAACCTTGCAGTTCACTGTGACGTTGCATCCATCTCTGAGGATGAAAGTGTAAATACGACGAGTAGCTTGTGTAAATATTCTGATTTATTTTATATGTATCCCAGTATCACTATACCTAATTTTCTTATTTCCAATGTAAAGCACAATGTAAAACATCATATTGTAACTAAAGGACAACCTGTATATTCTAAAGCTAGACAATAGACCCTCATCGTTTGGAAATCACAAAACGAGAATTTCAATATATGCTAGAAAATAACATCATTAGTCCCTCCAATTCAGAATGGGCAAGTCCTCTGCATATAGTGTCAAAGAAAGATGGTTCTTTCCGACCATGCGGATATTATCGAAGGTTAAATGATATAACTATACCCGATAGGTATCCAATCCCTAGAATTCAAGATTTTCAACATATTTTAACTAATAAAGCTATATTTTCTAAAATTGATCTTTTTAAAGCTTATTTTCATATTCCTGTGACAGACGAAGACAAACCAAAAACTGCAATCATCACACCTTTTGGCTTGTACCAATTCAATGTGATGAGTTTTGGGCTTAAAAATGCCCCTGCAAAATTTCAGAGATTTATCAATGCAGTCTTTTATGGCTTAGAATTTGTATTTCCATATTTAGATGATGTGCTGATTGCCTATTCTTGTGAGCAAGAACATAGCTCACATCTTAAAATAGTTTTCCAACGCTTAGATAAATATGGTCTCCGAATTAATATCAGTAAATCAGTTTTGGGAGTACCTGAAATAGACTTTTTAGGTTATCAAATATCTGCTGAAGGGTCGAAACCTCTACCTGAAAAAGTAAAAGCAATTTTAGAATATCCATTACCAGAAACGGTTCACGAACTCCGTTCGTTCTTAGGGATGCTAAATTTCAATCGAAATTACATTAAAGATGCCGCAAAAACTCAAGCCCCCCTTCATGAGTTCTTAAAAGGAGCAACCAAAAAAGATCGTCGAAAAATACCATGGATCGATGCAACCAAACAAAATTTTGAAAAATGCAAACAAGATATTGCTCAAATAGCATTGCTGGCCTATCCCAATTCAGATTACCCTCTGGCACTTCACACGGATGCTTCTGATTGGGCTATTGGATCAGTTCTCCAACAATATGAAACCAATGGTTGGAAACCAATCGCATTTTTTTTCAAAAAAGCTTAACGATACTCAAAGGAATTATATCACTTATGATCGAGAACTTTTAGGTATATATTTATCTATCAAACATTTCAAACACTTACTTGAAGGTCGTAATTTTACAATTTTCACCGATCACAAGCCATTAATATTTGCTTTTAAACAAAAAAATGATAAAGCTTCTCCCAGGCAGTTAAGACATCTACACTATATCGCTCAATTTACAACTAACATACAGCATATAAGCGGTCAAGAAAATGTAGTTGCAGACACGTTATCTTGAATCGCAAACATCGATTCTCTTTTCATTGATTATGACCAAATAGCAGATGAACAAATAAATGACGATGAGCTTCATCAGCTTAAATTACATACCAAATCATTATGTTTTAAACAGCATCAACTTCCATCAGGGAAATCTTTGTGGTGTGATACATCTACCTCGAATATTAGACCGTTCATACCCAAAGACTTTCGAATGAGATTGTTTAATACAATTCATGGTTTAGCTCACCCTGGAATTCAAACCACTGTAAAGGAAATGGTTAAAAGATTTATTTGGCCAGAAATGAGAAAAGATGTTATCCAGTGGGCTCGAACTTGCCTCAACTGTCAGAGAAATAAAACCACTAAACATACAAAAACAGAATATGCACAATTTCAAGCTTCAGATGAAAGATTTAGTATAGTGCACATTGACTTAATTGTGCCCTATTCACCTTCTAATGAATATATTTATTGTTTGACATGTATTGACCGATTTACCTCTTGGATGGAAGTAGTACCCTTACAAAACATCACTGCCGAAAGTGTTGCAAAAGCGTTTTACGAAAATTGGATTACTCGTTTTGGAGTACCTTCTTGTGTCATTACTGATAGAGGACAGCAGTTTAATTCTGAATTACTTCGAAATTTAACCTCATTATGGGGTGTACGGTTGAAACACACGACTTCGTACCATCCTCAATTTAATGGTAAAATTGAACGCCTTCACCGTACTTTAAAATCAGCTATTAGGTGTCATAACTCTGTTCGTTGGACAGAGACATTACCAACAGCTCTTATGGGTTTGCGAGCTGCTCTACATGAGAACTGTAAGTATACAATTGCTGAAATGGTTTATGGTAAAATTATCAAATTACCTGGTGAATTTTTTGGAAGAATCGAAATCGCCAATATCTACTGATGATTTTGTAAATAAACTTCGAAAAGAGATGGCTCTCTTGAATCCCTATACGTTCGAACGCAAATGCAAGCAAAACATTTTCATACCAAAAGATTTGTATACATGCTTTCATGTTTTTCTACGTATTGACAGAGTCAAAAAACCATTAGAAACCTCATATGAAGGGCCATTTCTTGTGTTGCAAAGAATTCCAAAATATTTTCAACTATTAATTAAAGGCAAACAAATTAATATCTCCGTAGACAGATTAAAACCTGCCTATATGTTGCAGCTTTCCGATAACGAAATACTGCCTCCTACTTCAAAGACTGATCATACATCAGTTCCCATGAACAGCCAGACTCCACAGCCAACGACGGCACACAGTGTTGTGCCAAGTGAAAAATTAGAGAAATCTGAGAAGCGGACACGCTGCGGAAGACAAGTGAAATTTCCAGTTCGTTTTAATGACGTTGTTGACTATTCCTGATCTATTTAATATATTATGTTACTTTATTATTATATTTTTAATTATTGTTTAATGTTTACTCAAGAATTTCGCTATGTTTTCTGTTTATTTATTTTGTATATAATTGCATCAGTATATATTAATACCATTACATCCTACCATGTTTTCAAAGTAACGTAACTTCGTTACTGGTAGGGGAGTAATGTAGATGTAAATATCGAAATATTATCAGCAACAAATATAGTGTCATGTATCTGGCAACAGAAAAGAGAGGTTAAAAAGATATTTTTTATTTAGTGTTCGACGCAAAATGTCAATAAAAGCTTTCTGATATTAAATTAGTAAATGTTACTAAATATTATTTAAATTAGTAAAATGTAGAAGTAGTTTCAAAGTGTTAGATATTATTTAAATTAATAGATTTGAAATAGCATTTAAAGAACTCACGCAATAAACCTTCTGAGAAGCAATTACCTACAAATGTATTAATTTGTGTAAAATGGTAATTTTGTATTGATCATGCATGACGAGATTCAGTGATAGAAATTTCTCTAACTAAACAAATACGACGATATGTTGTTTGTATTGTATGGTTAGTCTATTAATTAAATTATTTCAGTTTTAAAACAAATCATTTATAGAGTTATGTATATTTATATGCATTATAAATTTTATAGATAATTAAATCTTGTGTATTAAGCAATAATATTTTTAAGTATTTGATTCCATTTAAAAAAGTATTAATTTGTCTAAAATTGTAGTTTTGTATTGATCATGCATGATGAGATTCAGTAAAAGAAATTTCTCTAACTGGGCAAATACGATTATATGTTGTGTTGTGTCAACTACATGGTCAGTCTGGTAGTTAAATTATTTCAGTTTTAAAACAAATCATTTATAGGATTATGTATATTTTTATGTATTATAAATTTTATATATATTTAAACCTTATGTATTAAGCATTAATATTTTTAAGTATTTGATTCCATTTAAAAAATGTATTAATTTGTGTAAAATCGTAATTTTTTATTGGTCATGCATGATGAGATTCAGTGATAGAAATTTCTCTAACTAGACAAATACGATTATATGTTATATCGACTACATGGTCAGTCTGGTAGTTAAATTATTTCAGTTTTAAAACAAATCCTTTATAGGATTATTTATATTTACATGTATTATACATTTTATAGATAATTAAACCTTATGTATTAAGCAGTAATATTTTTGAGCATTTGATTCCATTTAAAAAATTTATTTATTTGTGTAAAATTGCAATTTTGTATTGATCATGTATGATGAGATTCAGTGATAGAAATTTCTCTAACTAGAGAAATACGATTATATGTTATGTCATCTACATGGTCAGTCTGGTTGTTAAATTATTTCAGTTTTAAAACAAATCATTTATAGAATTATGTACATTTATATGCATTATAAATTTTATAGGTAAAATATAGAAATATCTCCAAAATCGTTTCATTAATTTAATCTAGGTTATATGCATAAACTTACACTTTGGTTAACTTTCACATCGATCATATATTATAAAGTGAGTTTGGTATGCAAAAGGAATTAAAGGAGAAATTGTAATTTTAAGTTAGAATAACGACTTATCAATCTTTAAATCTTTGATTTTAATATGCCATCTACTGCTGAAAAATTTTCAGGCTGAAAAGACAGAAACGATAATTAAAATAAAGGATGGTAGTTTTCGGGAAATTACAGTAAAGTTAATTAAAATATTTTCAATCAGTTCAATCAAAGGCATTCAGTCTCAAATTCTAACGAATAATTTTATTCACTTCCGACAAATAATTAATCTAACTGAACCGGAACAAAAATAATACTATCGAAAATTTATGCATTATTTTTGTTGAATTTCGTTTTTTGTAATTCTCTATAGCATATAGTGCTTTACAAAAATAAAATAATAGCTTTATTAAAATACTGAACTAACAATATACTGAGCTTTAGAGATAAGTTAAACTATTATTTCACTAATAAATGTTCCATTAAAAATATTAATATACATTGTGTGATTTTTTCTTTTTTAAACGATAATTTCATTTTAGTTTTTATGCTTAATAAACAAGATATAAATATTTTTTTCTTTGTATGAAAACCTAGTAAAATTGCGCAGTATTTTTTTATTTTATGGCAGATGCGTCATAACTTTTGCGGTTTGAGGATCAAAGATTGCCTTTTCAGTTTAAAAAAAAAAATTCACTTTTTACTGAACCTTTTTTTAATTCCTTCGCGACAAGCGTCCGTTACAGAATTTAATCTTTTATCACCGGCAATTCAGAAGGAACATTTTTGTCGCATTTAATTACAAAAGTACTGGGATTGAATAAGGCAAAATTTTCTATTCAAAATTTCCGGTAGGAATAACCAAGGATTCTGAGAAATTTAGTCGTCAAAATAGTTGCTCAGCTAATTTAAAACATATGAACTGCAAGTAAATCTCTATCAAAAAGGATAATACAACAATCACACGAGCATGGAGGAGCAACCATACTTTATACAGTCTTAAGTTTTTTTACAATTATTTTTTCATTTATGTGGGTTTCCAAAACATGATTGCAGATAATAAAATACAGAGCATATTACCATTCTTTCATTCCTCCCGATGAAGTGCATAAATTATTCGTATTCTTCACCTCTAATACCTAATCGTATTTGTAATATGAACATTTGTATAATATGTTATGCCAGTGTCGTGATTTAACTTATAACTGAATTGCTTGAGCGTTACTCAGCCTAAATTTACGTTACTGATCTTAAATTAGCCTGAAGTTGAATTACTTGAGCATGAGCAATGAAGGAATATTTAATTTTTAATATCGCTAATGAATAATGTCCCTTAAATTTTTGGTCTATCAAATTAAATTTCACTAAAACGAATAATAAAAAATATCAATTGGTAAATTATAATAACGTGATAGAGAAATATTTAGAAAATAATAATCGAAAGTAAAAAAAAAAAAAAAAAAAAAAAGTAGAAAATTTGACTAAATCTACAAGTTCTGCAATATACTGATACGGAATAGGTTTGCAACAGGAAGTACTTTTAGTATTTATTGATAAAATTATCTGGCGCTAGATTTCTTACGCTAATTGATGCTCACACTTGCTGTAAATTTAAAAGATAAATGAATGAAGATATAGGCACGTATATTATTAAAATATATATATGCTCAAAAATAGGAACTTTACTTGACAATTTTACTGTAGGATTTGAAGTGAACAAATTAAGAAATCTTGAAAAAATACAATTCTCAACTAATAACACGGTAATGCATTCTTGTTACAAAATTGAAACTTGAATTCATTTAAATAATTATACCTATAATGTTATATAAAGGAAAAACTACGGAAGAAAAATAAATTTCCCAGCTAATAACTTGGTAATGCATTCTTGTTACAAAATTGAAACTTAAATGTAAATAACCGTGCCGTATAACGTTATAGGAATGACAGACGACGGAAGAATAATACATTTCTCAACTAATAACACAGCAACGCATTCTTGTTACAAAATTGAAACTTGAATTCATTTAAATAATTATACCGTATAATGTTATATAAAGGAAAAACTACGGAAGAAAAGTAAATTTCCCAGCTAATAACTTGGTAATGCATTCTTGTTACAAAATTGAAACTTAAATGTAAATAACCGTGCCGTATAATATGATATGAATGACAGACTACGGAAGAAAAATACATTTCTCAACTAATAACTCGGTAACGCATTCTTGTAACAAAATTGAAACTTAAATTCATTTCACTCTGAACATTAATTAAGCATCCGTTCAATTTCCTGTTAAGGTAATTTTAACATAAGTGCATTAAATGAAGTGAATTAATTCCTTTAGCACTGTACATGATTAAACAGATGCAGAGTCATTTTATTACCGAAGAGGGTTCGAGGGAATCATTGGGATGTTAATTAAGAGGCATAAAAAATAATGGTATGATGAAAGTCTCATCAGCTGTTTAATTAGTCATTTGCAATATACATTAAGGCAAATTTATTTATATTGATTGTTGCGAGGCGCAACGTTTTCTGATTCAGTAATGTTGTGGTTTCTAAGCTATCATTTCGACTTTTTATTTTAATCGTGATGTGCAAATAATAAAAAGAATAACATATGTTCTTGTATATTAATAAAAAAAGAAAATATTTTTTTGCTTTTACGAAATAATCTTTTCCAGTCGTTGGTTTACTAAACTTTTCTTTAAAGCTGCCAGTCAGCCAGTTTCCGAATTCTCTTCCGTAATGCCTATGGGTATTTGATGCATTCTTATATTCAAAATATATCCTCAGGAAATTAATATTTATAACTTTTTTTTCTGTGTACTCTTCTTAAAGGATGTCTCTCTCTCTCTCTTTTTTTTTAAAGTTGTCAAAATATTTCTAAATTCTATGCTTAATTTAATATTTTATGTGTTAAAAGCTGACGAACTGGGAGTAACATTTTAACACTTCACATAAAATTAAGTATATACAATTTAGAAATATTTTTACAACTAAGAAAAAAAGGGACATCCTTTAAAAGATCCTTTTTTCCCCTTTTCCTTCCACAGAAAAAGAAGTTAAAAATATTAATTTCTGGGGAGATATTTTAAATATAAGAATGCATCAAACGCCCATAGACTTAACATTACAGAGGGTAATTGGGAAACCGACTGACTAGCAGCCTTAATCGTCTAAATATAAATACGGCTATATTTTAAATTTCGGACATTTTTAGAATACATTGGAGTTTTTTATATGGTTAAGAGGAAAATGAGCGCATCAAAACGGAAAATTCTCAATTATTATTAACGAAATATATATCAGTCTCTCTATCTTTTATTGTCGTTATTGCTAAAATATAATAAAAATAACAATTATTATCAACTCTATTTTAATACAAAGAAATATAAAACATTACACAGTGTGTTTATAAATGTATTGTTATATTTAAAAAATAATAATGTAATTTTTTAATTTTGACATATATTTGCTTTCTTAATTAAATAAACTATTCGAGGCGAAATAACTCATCTAACATATTTTATTTTTAGCTTTTTTAAAACTTGATTTCTGTAAGCCGATCGGGGTTTTTTTTTTTTTTTCATCTCGCAGATTAATTATTTTAATATAAAACTCAAAGATTTGTTATGCCCTTCACGTTCCTGAACACTGCAGTTTAAAATGCAAGTTTCCAAAAGAGACTATCTTGCTTTGAGCGGATTTCTTTTAAACACTTTAGTAAAAAGGACTTTTTAAGTATTCCTCCCCCCTTTTTTTCTATAAGCTATCATAAATTAAGAAGGTGCAATTATCTAATTAATGACGTCTTAAGGATAAGAATTTCTGTTCATAGTTTAATATTTTCTGATTTTTTTTTCTCAGGATATATTAACTCAACCATGCAAAAAAACTTCAGTGTTTTTCTATTCACTTTAAAATGCGTAGAACGTGACACTTTGCAAAAGTTGAGGGAGTCGGTAAAGATAAACAGTAATAGGCTTTTTTGTACTCTATCCCTTATTTTGTATAGCATCGCAACAGCTTCAGATAACGTAGAAACGATTCCAGAACTCAATTACTTTTCTTAGATGAAAAAATGCAAAAAAGGTGTAAGGGAAAAAAATGTATAAATACTTTGCGAATCACGTTCTGGGGAAAATAGGTTCAAGTCTTGTGGAAAATAAATTAACAATATAAGGCACACAAAAGAAAGTACTTTTGTTTTTATTGAAGATGTTTATTTTGTAGTTTTTAAGCTCCTATTCTTCTTTTATATATATATTTTTTTCAATATCAAATTATAAATTAGATAAATATGAGATTATTGACTAATAAAGACCCCCAATTACTTATAACTGAAATTTCTGAAAATGAAATAAAGAATTTAAACGATAATAGGTTTTTTTCATACATATATATATATATATATATATATATACGCCATCACTTATTTAACATTGCTTTGCAAAAGCTTTAGATAACTTAGAAGGGATTCCAAAACTCAGTTACTTTTTTAGATGAAAAAATGAAAAAATGATGTAAGAAAGAGAAAAAAAATTACAAATACTTTGAAAATTAGATTTAGAGGGGAAAAAAAAGATGCAGCGTATAGATTAATTATAAAATATAATACAAGAAAGTACTTTCGTTTTTTTTTTCTTTTGAAAATGTGTATTTTGCAGTTTTTAAGATCTCGTTCTTATTTTATAAATTTAATGAATATGAAATTACAAAATATACGAATACAAGATTAGTGTTTGTTAACGACATTTAATTAACTGTGACAAATTTTTGAAATGTAAATAAAGAATTTCAACAAAAATAGTCTTTTTTTTTCCTTTTTCTTTATTTTGTATAGTATATGCATTACAACGGGTTCTTTATTTTGTATAGCATATAGCATAGCAACAACTTTAGATAAATTAGAACTGATTTCAGCAGTCAATTTTTTTTTTTTAAATTGTTAGGAAGAAATTCTAAAAGCGCGTTTGAAAAAAGGTAGAGAGATATTTTGCGAAATATATTCAGAAGAAACTAGGTTCAAGTAAGGTCAAGTAAATTAACAATAAAATACACAAAAGTAAACGAATTTCGTTTGTTGAGAACATGTTCCTATTGTAGGTTTGCACTTGTTATTTTTCTTTTGTAAAAAAATTGAATATCAAATAATGGATTTAAAATAAATATATATATGGGGCATTCTCACAATCTTTTGACTTTTAAGTCCCTGAATAATAATTTTTATTTTAGTACATATTTTGTGGTCTTTTTTATTTCATATACTAGGAAACATCCCATTACATGGCTGAATAACAATATTAACGAGATAAATAAGTTTTGGACGATGTTGGGGGTCCAAATATACCACGAAATTCCAATACCGTCCCGTGTCTCTGATACTGATTTTTAAGTTTGGAGCTGTCTGTATAAAATTGTTACAATAAAAGTAATTTGAGGTAATTTTTTTCCGAAACTGGGACTATTGTTTTATATAAATGTGTAGCAAAAAATTAATCTGCTCACATTTTTACGCTTGTTATTATTTTTTTAAACTCTCGTTCCTGGGTTGTAGATTCCTTAACGACTTTCTTGCTAAAATTATACAGAAAATCACTTCAGACGCAGCCACAGAATTTTTTTTCAACTTTTTTCTCATGCAGAAGTATGCTAGAGAAATAATGGCTAAAATTCTTTGACAAGAAATTTACTGCAGAATTTAAATCAGCATTTAAATATCAATTTAAAGCATCGTCTTTTTATTGGTAGTCTTACCGTCCCCAAGGTTTACTCCTGCACTTTTCGAGGTAAATTAATTTTTTATTATTATTTAATCCAATGTAAATAACTGTTTCTAAAAATCAATGAACATTGTGGCTATCACTTAGTCTTAACATGATTTGCCTAAAAATAGGTGGTAATTTTCCTTATCGTCCCATCTTTACTATCCCTTTTCTTTTATTTTTCCTTACCGTTCCTTTTCTCCTATACCGTCCCCACCCCCTTTTTTTTCCTTACCGTCATCTTCTTTAACATCTCTTTACGATAATTTTATACCAAAATTTTGTACTAAAAATACTACATTGTTATTATTTCGTATTTGAATGTTCTGTGGGTACTATGCAAATTCATTATAAGTAGAAATTTAGAAGAAAATAAAAAGTTATAGTGGTAAGGAAAATTAAACTCGCAAGTTTAACTTAAACCTCAGTTAAATTAAATAAATTCGCTGTTGACCATTTTTTCTTTATTTTGAATCATTAAGGCATCCGTCTATAAGTTTAAAATGCTATTTTAGCAAGTTTATTTTCACCAGATTTTTATTCTAGAAAGTCAAAAGATTGTGAGAACGCCCCATATATGGATATCTTTTAATAAGAACTTTCAGTTAACTGTAGCCGAAATTTGAACACTCAAATAACTATAGCAAACACTGAATAGAAATATCAGCTGGAATGGAGAAACACATGTTCAAATCAGCGAACGAAAATTTTATATAAAACAATAATAATTTAAATAAACGCAGATATGCGTACATGAATTAGAATTACTGCATCCTTATAGCATTGCATATTCTGTGTATGTGCCATACTTTCATGCACGTAAAGCAATTTATGCGGAAAAAGATTACAGGCAATAAAATTTTCAGACGAATTTATCTGTTATATTAATAATAATAATAATAATAATAAACATTGAAAAAGTAACGCGCTTTAGAAATTCTGAAAAATTACCTTTTAAAATCACTTTTCAATGCTCAATTTTTAACAATTTCCTTAAACGTCATAACACTAGATGTAAGCAGACAAAATTATAAAAAGATATATGAAAGAATCTTTTAATAAGATTAAACGCATGTTCATAATTTCGATTTTTATTTTTCCCCTATCCTCTTCTCCAACAAACTTTTTTTCTTTTTCTTTTATAAAAAAGGTAATTAATATATACATATTGTGCATATATGTATCTGTAAAAGCTAATCAATAAATACTTAAGAGCCAAAATTGGGTTTTAAAAATAGTACCAAATGCAAAATGGACTGAAACTTTAAAAAATGGATTTTTTATTAATTTTCTATTTGTTTTTAAGTGATTTTCTTCATTTTTCCTTAATTCAATGCAATATCTCGGCAGTAATAAACTTTCTTGGCGAATTCATCAGAATAATATGAAATAATGCATTTTAAGGACACGTGAGTATTCTTTCCGATTGAAAAATTTTGTTCCAATTTATAAGTAAATCCTTTTTATTTCATTATCGTTTGGAATCACCTACATTTAAACATATTTATATTTGTTATTATAATGAGATTTCCTGGTAGATTTTATTTATTAAGTTGTTATATATGAAACGTTGTATGAAATTTTTGTCGAAATAGTAAAAGGTTGTAGTTGAATATATTAATTCATGGAATACTGGCGACTGGTGAAAGGTTGTGTTAATTTTACAGTCGACAAATCCAGTCAACCTACGGGAGATTCTCAAAAGGTGGGATCATTAAACGTTAACAACATGTAATTTTTAAAATTTTCAAATTTAAGGCCAATTTTTCTTTAATAGTGTAGTATTTTGTCTATAAATATAATATATTAATATTTTTAATAGCGTGTCTACGAAATTATACACAAACATTAAAAGACAGCAACTATTCTGGAAAATTAATTATTAAAGCATTTTATTAGCAGTTGTGTACGTTACAAATTTTGGACATTTTTTTCGCACGTACGTTACAGATTTTGGACGTTGCGCTTAGTATTTAACAAATTCTTAAGACTAAGAATGTAGTAAATGTGTCCTATAATTGTATGTGTATACATATATATATGTATAATTAACTTTTTGCTATCCAGTAATAATAATAATAATATCAAATGCTTTGTCGCGTACGTTACTTTCGGACATAACAAAATACAAAAAAAATTCTTTCTAGAGAAGTCCTTCTATCTTCAAAAAAGCAATAAATCAGCCTGCCATCTCTTAACGAAATTATCAAAAAATCATCCGTTTCCTTTATGCATTCGTTGTTTACCATTAGAACCACCTGGAAGAAAGTTAAAACTCTTTTTCTTGGTGGTACATTCGAGCAGTTAACGTTATGAATGTCCGAAATTGGCCTCTTTAGCATAAAATAATAAAATTTTAAGGTATTGATACAAAGCTTTTACAATAAATTATGTCATTTTCTGTCTCTGAATAGAATTAAAAACTCAGTGTAAAAAAAAAAATAATAATAACGTCAATGATAACTAAAGTTATGTTTGAAAGGCTTAAAGTTATGACGTGTGTCCAGTGCCCACCTTTTGAGAATCACCCCTACATGAAATTGTTGGTAATACTTGAGATCGGCTAATCCCAATGGCGATACAAGTATTAGTTTTGAAGTCGCATTATTAATCCGATGGCCAGGGCGTAAGTGTAGCAAGGCAATGGTTTTAGCAATCCCGTAGTTTCTCCATAAAAAACAGAGCCAACTGTCGTTCTAAGGTGTTTATTCATCAAAACATGAAAACGTAAAAACAAGTCCCACATTATGAGAAAATTCGTAAAGCCTTCAAGCTGGGGCATGAATAGCTACAACATGCTATAAGATCTTAAAAGCAAATTTAGACTTCTACAAGACTGTTAGACACCGGGTAATATAGTTTGAAGCACTTGAACAAGACAAAAATCTGAGCTCCGAAGTCATTGCATTTGCTTTTTGTTAGAACTCGCGGAGGTTGTCAGATCTCGCCGTAGTACAGAAACGAACCAATCGGTGAAAGGCGTACTTAGAACAACGGGCAGCTAAACTAATGTCGCTAGAGAGGGAGTGGCTTAGGAAAATGAATCCCATAGCTGGTAACGCACTGATTTCGAGGTAAAAAATCTAGCGTCTAAAGGGCGCGGAAAAACTAGATTCGTGGCATTAGGAATAGAAATAAAAATAGCAAAAAGGCTATTTAAAGCATTCGAAAATAAAAAGTAGCTTCGCTCAGAATATTATAGCTTGGGTAGCTGATAAAAATTTATGAAGGGATTAAAAGTTTTAGATTAAGATTTCGAATAAGATAATTATTAATATACGCGTTTTAAATTTAAAGGAAATTAGATAGGAATAAATAATAGATGTTATTAAGAAATAGGAAAATAATGACTATGCCGGAAACTTAGAATAATTTAAATGAATATTGCAAAGTAAAATTTATATGTCATAATTTCTACTTATATCATTCTAATAAAGAAAATACTTTAATAGTATCTTTAAGAGAAAATCGGTATTCAAGCATATTCTGCAGAAATAAACTGCATGATTTTCTAAAAATACCCATGGAAACTAAAACATGCCATTTCAAGTACACCCCCACTCAATTGGGTAAGAAAAGCTTATGAAAGCTAATTCAAAATATGGCAGCAACACGTGTTAATTATTCCAGTTAGTGTGGATTTTTATCAGGATACAACACTGTTCCAAAATTACTTATCCCACTTCAACACCTGCAGTTCCTTTGAACGAATATCGAATCTGCAACGCTCCTTTTACGTTCGCTGTCGTTTCAATTAGATTTTCACGACAGATAAGGAAATGAAATTTCGCGCAAAGCTTATTTACATGCGACATTATCAATTTTATGTGTCTCTTAGAAAATCCAGTCAATATCCAAAATTAACATGATTACCTGGCAGAAGCTTTTGAAGTTTGTTTGTCTGTTATGAGATTAAATAACAGTAGCAAAAATCCGCAAAAATGTTATCGTTTATGATAAAATTTTATTGTCAATTTCTAAACTTTTGTTTTAAATTAATTTTCATTTTTAAACTATGAGCTGTATTAATGATAAAGATTTTGTAGTATATTTCTAATAAAGATTTTCTGATATATTAATAAAAAAACGCCTACATTTCTGTATCATCTATGAATGTTTCTATGTAAATGCATTAATTAGATCAAAAGATAAAAACCCTTTTGTGTTGTACTATTTGTGATTGCCTGAGGGGTACTTAAAAATTGAAATCCATTAATCTCATAATGGTTATTTTAACAGATTTCTCATATTTAAATTGACATATTTAAACGTCTATGAAAATTAAAACTATAAGTTTTCGTACAATTATTTTCAGTTATATATTGATTACATTGTCATTAGAAATTTTTTACTGTGTAATTAAGAAAATTTGGAAAATGTAAAAGCTAGTAGTAGAAAGTACTCACAAAAAATTACTTTTCCTTCCTGAATTTTCTTTTTAATTAAATATTTTTGCAAATAGGCAAAACAAATTTTTGTTTATTATTTTCTGAACTCAAAAATGAAGTGTTCAAAAAGTTATATTATTACGTGTGTGAGAGAAAGAGAGAGAGTATGTCTGTATGTATGTGAGTCTGTCTGTGTGTGTGTTAGTGTTGCCAAAGGTCCCGCGTAAAACCTGGCCCCAAATGCTCCGGACACCAGTATTTGAAAGTAGTTTTCTTCGCCTTATCTAATGGCAGAATTATCTGCGATTAAAGATGGCGAAATAAACTGTAAGAAATTAGTGGCGTCCAGAATATATGGAGCCCTGGTTTATGCGTGACACCTGGCAGCTCTAGCTGTGTATACATTTACATATAAAAAAAAATAGAAGTAAATATTATCCATAAATAAAAAAAATAATTGGTCCGAAATATTTTAAATTCTGGACTAGCAAAGCTATTAAACTACAGATTATTATTTTTATTTTTTTATTGTCATAGAAATCGTGTTTTAATAAAAACTTTAAAGTAGATTGAAACTGGCGGCTTTCTGACTCATTTATTAATTCCATATATGATTCATTTATCGGAAAAAAAAAACACCTTACGATTATAAATCACTTCAATAATCATGCCTGCAAGGATCATTCTTTTATGATTAAAAATGAATTTAACCCTTAAATGCCTGATTTTTCAAAAATCATTGTAATAATGTTTTTCGACTTTCATTTTTTAAAATAAATCATGGGAAAAATACTTTAAAAAATCATATTTTGTTTTAAGTATAGTTTACGGCTAAAAAACAGTTTGTTACTAATCGGCAATACTGGTGTTTAATTGAAAAAATAATTTTTCTTTATAAAATTCTATAATATTAAACACACAAGAATGTTAGGAACTATAATAAGGAATAAATTTTACTTGCTCACTACAGAAGAAAATAGGGTATTTCGCAAGCGTTCAGACAAAACAAAAAGAACAAGTAGCAACAACTGAAAAAATAAATCTATCTTTATTCTTAAACAGCACAAGTGCTGCCCTCTACATGTTGAAAATCGATTTAATAATATTTTCAGAATGTATTTTATTGGCAACATTAGGCATTATAGCTTCAATATTATTCTAATAGTATTTTAGAGCCTAAATTGGGTATGTTGCCGAAAAGCAATACCAGGCATTTAAGGGTTAAAAATGTGTCAGAAAGTTTTTTTGAGCGGGGAAAAATATTTTTTGAGAATCGATAATTTAAGATTTTCTGTTAGCGAAAATATAAGATTTGTACGCATATTCGTTGAAATGAAACATAACTTTTTGCGTACATTGCAATTTAGTGAAAGAAATCAATTTTGAAAGCTAAATCCAAATATGACAAAATGTTAATTATTTACGTTATTATCGACTTTTCTCCTAAAGCAACACCATTCTGAAATGAGTTTTAACAGTTAACAGTCTTTTGGACCAATATCGAATCAGCTACGCTCATTTTACGTTCGCTTTCGACTTAATCAGATTTTAACGACAGATAAGAAAATGAAATTTTGTGCTAAGATTATTTATATATGACATTATCGGTTTTTTCTATCTCAATATTTTAAATTAATATCAGAAATTAAACTGATTTCTTTGTATAAGTGTTTGCTAAGGGAAGAAAACATTTTTTTTTTCAAAAATCTTTTTCATTTTTTATGATTGTTAATTTCAAATACTCGTAATAAAGATAAATAAGTAGAGTTTTGAAAGTTTAAATAGCTTATTTAAGTTTTAAATGTTTTGTCCTCATTTTCATTCAAATTACCTTTAATTGATAATGTTTGGTAATTCTGAAATTTAAATATTTCTCTTTTTTACTTATCGGTCTCAAATTTGTAGCATTGTTCGTATATAAGGTGAAGAGGTTCGTATAAGGTACTTGATGAATTTTTTTTTTTTTTTTTTTTTTTTTTTTTTTTTACCAAAAATATACTTTTTTTATGATCGTCCATTTTAAATAACAGAGGTAATTAAGTAAATTATTATTTTGAACTCAATCATAGTGATTGGTAAAGTTATCATATGAATTCAATTTTTCCAACTGAGGGAAAAAATTCTGGGTTCCACTCCCGGCTTCGGCATTTTTTCGCTCTTCGAAAAAAAAGTTCATAATTAAGTGAAGTTAATTTTTTTTTTTTTATGAACTTTAAAGTAGTATGCAAAGTACGTTCGAAAATTAAAAAGTAAATGTAATTAGTGTCTTTGAAATTTAGAATCAAAACACCTTCTCACTATCATTGTTGTTTCAATTAGATTTTAACAACTAAAAAGAAATAAAATTCCGGTAAAGCTTATTTATATGTGATATTGTTGTTTTTATGTTTCTTGGGAATTCTTGCTAATATCCAAAATTTAAATTATTATTTCGCTGAAGCTTTAAACTTGGTCGCTGAAGCTTTAAACTTGGCTCACAAGTTTGGTTTGAACCGAATAATAAAACGAAGGAAATCTCATTGTAACAGTATATTTATACCAAAACACTAACGCAGTCTTAGAGATTCACCTCCGTATCTCCGCGGTCTCAAGGTGCCCACTTTTCAGAGTTTTTACTACATATACCTTTGTGCAGCATCAGATTATGGGGAAAAAAATGGCCATAATTTTTTTTTTCGAAAAAAATTATGATAAATGACTGTTTCATAATAATAGGAGCCATCAGTCCATCAGAAGAGAATGAAGTAATGGAAATGCCGGGGGCGTCACTAAATTCTGAAAAAGCAAAATTCCTGTTCCCTAGTTTTTTTGAAGGGAATTTTGGAGAGAGAGAAAAAAAACAAATATTAGTTGGACGGAGCAATACCAGGAGAGTAGGTAGGGTGGGTCAGAACGTCTCAATCGAATGCCAGGAGTTTATTTCTGACAGCCAAAGTTACGTATAGCCTGGACTTGTTATAATATAAGCCAGTACCTCGCCTGCTTGCTAAGTAGTAGTGCTTCCTGACTATTGCTGTCTTCAGTTCGTCGAGTTACGAGAAGTTTTTTTTAGAGTTGGTGGTCTGGTTTAATGGAAGCAGCTCGTAGTAAATTCAAACCCACCAAATAGACAGCAAAACTTTCGTCTGGTGGAGTCCGGCTTTAGAGACAGTAATGGGACCCCCGGCTGGATCAGGATTGTTTGCGTCCCACGTTGTTATAAAGTATCCAACTTTCGTCCTCGGTGACCATTCTTTTCAAAAAAGAGTATTTTTCGCAGATGGAAATCTAGATCTAGATCGGTCTTGAATGTTTCGCTCCGTGAGGTCATGGGTAGAGCGGCCACTGGCGACTTTTTTTATATTTTATTCATAACACTATTTTGAAAAATACGTTTTGTAGTATACTTCTTTCTGCAGATGATGTGAAAGCATATATAAAGATTTTTGTTTTCCGAAAGTGATGCGAGATTAATTTAAAAATATGACGCGAATTGCGAAAGAAACTTTTGGGACAACCCAACAATTGCTCCAATGTTCGGACTCTATGCCATATGAAACTTTTTTAACGAATTATAACTGTTTTTAAAACTTATATTCACCTCGTTTAAGAAACTGGCAAAGAAGAATCAATATAATACAATATAATAAGGTTAGTTGGGGCAACTGGGCCATAATTTTACAATGCGACTCTGGAGCTTCTGACAATGCAGCTTCAAAAAGCTAATATTCATTTGAATTAAAGTCTGAATTTCTGTAAATGTGTTCAGTTAGGTTTTTTCTATCAGACAGAAATGCTTAAAATTACATTTTAATATTTAAAAATATAAAAATATGCATATTTCACCTTTCTTTCCTCATGGGTTCAGTTGCCTCATAAAAATGGGGTAAGTGGACCAGGAGGGTCTATGTTCCACACGCGTTTATTTTTTTTTCATATGAGATATCAGGTCCTGTTTGAAAAAGTGTAAACAACTTAAAAAAATTTAAACCAGGCTGATCATGTAAATTATATCTACTAAAAAACAACTTTTCAAAAGTAAAAAATAAGCCAAGCAAAAAAAAAAAAAAAAAAAGAAAGAAAAGAAAAGAAAAGAAAAAAGGTGAAAGTTGTGGCTAAAAAATAGTGTGATATCAAATTTCCAAGCTTATATTGCGGTACTTATTTAGCATTTTTTGATAAAAATTTATCATATGTAAGTCGAGTACCTAAGTATGCGTTGATAGAAAGCCTTTTCTCCTTTACTAAATACATCATAACGTGTTTCTGAAAATTAATTTTTTTTAAATTATGCATGATGGGCTTGGCGGCCATCTTTCCATATTTTACACAAATTTCTAAGCACACAAGTTCATTGTTAAGATTGGAAGTTCGAAACTGTTACTAAAGCAAACATTTTATTCTTTTAATTTATGGAAATGAGTGCCTAAAAATTTGTGTCTAAAAATAAAGCTGAAGTAACTTCAGGTTTCATCTTATGATTCTCTTTTTTCGGAGGGGGATTAATTAATTAGTTAAAGCAGTAAAAATCAATTTGTTTTTTCAAAATAAAAAAACTTTCTTAATTTATCTGTCTGTAGCTAAAACTATAAGTTCGAAATTCTTAATAATGCAAATATGTTACGAGCTTGAGGGCTTAGAAATATGTGTAAAATATGGAAAGATGACCGCCAAGCCCATCATGCATAATTAAAAAAAAATTAATTTTCAGAAACACGTTATGATGTATTTAGTAAAGGAGAAAAGGCTTTCTATCAACGCATACTTAGGTACTCGACTTACATATGATAAATTTTTATCAAAAAATGTTAAATAAGTACCGCAATATAAGCTTGGAAATTTGATATCACACTATTTTTTAGCCACAACTTTCACCTTTTTTCTTTTCTTTTCTTTTCTTTCTTTTTTTTTTTTTTTTTTTTTGCTTGGCTTATTTTTTACTTTTGAAAAGTTGTTTTTTAGTAGATATCAGTTCTTTTTTCAAAACAAATGATATATAACTGAAATAATTCTACTAGCTCAAATTAAAATTAGTCCTTGTATAGCCTTTATAAGCAGGGAGCAAACACAATATTATACATTTTGTTTACCTATCATTCATTTTTTATAGTGATTAATAATTTAAAAGTAAGGAAAGTCAATTTCTTTTTTCAAAGTATCAGTCTTTCTCAATTTATATCTCCTTAAAATTTTCTACGAAAGATGAAAATTTAGTAAAAAACAGAGTCGAAATAAAATATATATTTACAGTTAGTCTGTCAGTTAATTGTTTTTTCTAACTTTTTTTGCTGACGGTTTTGCAAAATAAATTTACCTTTACAAATACCTACGGCTAATCCGAGAATGAAAACCCGCAGGCATCTAAAGAATCGAAGATCTGTAAATCTAGCAATTCTAGACATAATAAAGGAACATATTTGATAAAAAATATCTAAAAATTTAAAGATATAAACTGTACATATAACTTCATCTTCATTTAGATCGTGTTATAGAGAAGAAAGAATAAATATGTAATTTTACTCAAGTCTGTTTATACATACCTATTTGCATAAATGTGAGGATATTAATTTACTATAAAATTTCCCCTAAATTGATTATCTTTAATACTCTATTATTAAAGCCGCATATACATTAGAATTAAATATTTTTCGGTTAAAAATTGCCTGAAATCTATAGTCTTATCGTTCGTTAAATTTGTTTTTTTTTATGCCCAGACTCTTTTTCTGAACTCTGACAAAAGATCACAGACACATTGGCATCTAAAGAATCGAAGATCTGTAAATCTAGCAATTCTAGACATAATAAAGGAACATTTTTGATAAAAAATATCTAAAAATTTAAAGATATAAACTATACATATAACTTCATCTTCATTTAGATCGTGTTATAGAGAAGAAAGAATAAATATGTAATTTTACTCAAGCCTGTTTATACATACCTATTTGCATAAATGTGAGGATATTAATTTACTATAAAATTTCCCCTAAATTGATTATCTTTAATACTCTATTATTAAAGCCGCATATACATTAGAATTAAATATTTTTCGGTTAAAAATTGTCTGAAATCTATAGTCTTATCGTTCGTTAAATTTGTTTTTTTTTTATGCCCAGACTCTTTTTCTGAACTCTGACAAAAGATCACAGACATACTGAAGCTATCCAAATTCTTAAATCTTTCTATCGTATTTCCTTTTTTGAGGGGGGTGTGAGGAAGAGCCTTAAGAACTTCGTTTTGTTCTCAGAATTCTGAATTATTCATTCAAAAGATCTAACTACATAAGTCTTGTTGCAGAATTTTCATTAGTTAAGAGTTGCATCAAGTTATACGTCATGTGAATCTATTAAATTAATTTTGTGAAGTACTAGATGGGAGCCATTGATATTTCCAGACCATTTGCCTACATTTTAAACTTGAGTCATTTACTACTATTCATTAATTTTCTATACGAATTAAAGAAGCCGTTGTTCCCATGCCAACTGTACCTTTCACTATTGCTTGCTTGTTTGTTTGTTTGATTTATTGAACACATACATCATATCACATGCGGATCACGGCGGGATTCGAATCTGCTTCCACCTACGCTCTCAAGCGATTAGCGGCATTGTGTCTTATCCACTCAGCCACAGTGGGCCACTATTGCTTTCTCTAATGCCCAGATACTCAAATTTAACCAACTGCACTTAGAATCATGGTCATAACACAGAACATTTATATGTTAGAGCAGTGTTGCCAGTGGGCTACTTTTTTTAAATTCAGATTTCTTGATTGCCAGCACTTAGTATAAACGGTAAAATTCCCATTGTTTTCGCCTTAATTAATATGTCATTAAATAAGGCACATTTTACAATTTCAAAAAAGTGGTGCCAATCAAGTATCTGAGTAAAAAAAGTAGCCCATCTGGCAACACTGTGTTAGAGTTTTGACATATGCACAAGTCGTGTACTCATATTCAATTTTTTGTCCAAAGTACGGTAACTCAGTTTTCAGTAATAGACGAGGAAGATTTCAATTAAACTAACCAGAAAAGTTAACAAACATTGGCTTCCTGATTTGATTTTATTCAAAATTGTTTTAACCAACCAATGTTAATGTCCGTGATCCAGATAAATTTTTCTCTGTTAGTAAAATTACATTGACCAATTAGTAGCCTTTATCCTTGCAGGCTTTTCGGTGTTTACTGCAAACATCAAAAAGTTCGGAAAAATGCAGACGTCTGATTGATCAATCCCATCCCGCTAATAGCGAAATATCTATCTTGATCCCGGCCTATTCAATGCCCTTTAAATATTGGAGAAAGCCTTGACACGTGTCAGAAAAACGTCACACAAAGCAGGCAAAACAAAGAAGAAAAATCATTCATTGGCTCGTTCATATTCACGAGCCGATGAATGATTTTGTTTCTTTGCTTTGCCTGCTTTGTGTGATGTTTTCGTAACGCGAGTCAAGACTTTCTCAGATATTTAGGATGCTTTGGCGTATTTCACCACCATGAAGTTATGAAAGGAGAGGAACAGACATGTCAATCTTCCCGTGTGAAAAACTAGTTACCAAAAAAAAAAAAAACGAGTTATTTCACTCTCTTCTGCCCTTTTCTCTCTTGATTTTGACCGATAGCAGCCCATTTAGCAGTCTCCAGTACAAGATGCTGCTATATACGGTGGACGCAGGAGGGAGGGTGTTAGCGCGACCAATGACGTAATAGGCCAGTACATGATGTTTAAAAGTCACATGCAGCTGGATCGAGGCTAACAAAAAAGACAGGCTACCGCGGTGGGTCCGATTCTTCTTTTTTTACAAACCGCTGGAGTCACGTGATGCTCTTTTCACGCACCTTCTTTGGTGCATTCGAGCATCACGTGACTCCAGCGGTCTGTAAAAAAAGAAGAATCGGACCCACCGCGGTAGCCTGTCTTTTTCGTTAGTCTCAGAGTTGGATCATTTTTACACGATGATTAGTACAAAGCTGCGAGTCGATTTTTTTTTGTGTCCATTGCCGTGTACAGATAATCAACTCCGTGTGACGTTATGAACTGGCCTTATATGTTGTTGGCCACAGTTTAGGAACAGCTACAAATGACTTCATCTATATCTACTCCGAGGTAAACGAAAAAGACAGGCTATCGCGGTGCTACAGCGCCTAGAATATATAGAGTGGAAATCGGCTATCCCAGTAATACTTTAAAAAGTGCTAATATATTGGATCTCTTAAATTTCAAATGATGCTGAAATCCAATGAGTCGATCACAGCGATATCTGCAGGATATTTCCTAAAACTTCATGACGATTTGGTAACAGCGTCTAGAATACCTAGTGTGGAAATATTTTATTAAATAACGCTAAAAATTTGTATCCCGTAAATGATCGACGATACTGCTAAAATTCCAAGTGTCGATCGCAGCGAAATCTGCGGGATTTTCGTATTACATTGTATAGACTAGCAATATCTTTCAGTTATAGAAAATATCCTGCAGATGTCGCTGCGATTTGTATATTTCAGCAGCATCGTTGCACATTTAAGGATACAATATTTTACCACTTTTTTAAGTATTACAGGGATAGCCAATTTCCCCACTATATATTCTAGGCGCTATAATTTGGTCTAGACGCTGTAGCGATTTTTTTTTACATTTTATTAACATACATCTGACCTGTGTGCTTGGCGTCAAGCCCGCTGTAATATTACGATGTTTACATTGAAAGTTTATCACATATGTTGCTGCGATCAGCTCCTTGGATTTCAGCGCCAGTGCACATTTAAGGGATACAACTTTTTAGCGCTGCTTGGATAGCAAAATTCCACAGTATGTATTCTAGACGCTATAGCGGTGCATTACACGTGTCTCTTTCTTCTTTAAAAAATATCCTGCAGATGTCGCTGTAAATGGCTGTTTGGAATTCAACATCGTTGTACATTTAAGGGATTCACTATTTCCGCGCTTTTTTAAGTATTGCTGGGATAGTCGATTTCTACAACATATAATTTAGGCCTATAACGGAGCTATAGTACAGCGCCTAGAAGATACAGTGTGGAAAACGGCTATTCCTATAATGCTTTAAAAAATGCTAAAAACTTGTATCCCATAAATCTCCAACAATGCTCAGCGGCAATATGCTGATACGAGTGCCATCTCGTAACTCTTTTCAATATAAACACTGAGTTTTCAAAAATTATAGAATATTAAATATCGGAAACTATAAATATAATATATTTTGGTCTGTTATAAGCTAATTTAGTTAAGGAATGACGTGAAATAGGTAAAAGAGTCTCTTTTAGAATGACTATCCTTTTTAAATCACTACGATGGCGCTACTATCGACATCTTGTTATTCAGCATCGTTGTACATTTATGGGATTCAATTTTTCAGCACTATTTTGTAGCCGTTTTCCACACTGTATCTTCTAGGCGCTGTATATATAGTGTGGAAATTGGCTATCCCTGTAATACTTTAAAAAGTGCTAAAATACTGTATCCCTTAACTGTGCAATGATGCTGCTGAAATATACAGATCACATCTGCAGGATATTTTCTCAAACTGCAAGATATTGCTAGTCTATACAATGTAATACTAAATCCCGCAGATGTCGCTGTGATCGATACTTGGGATTTTAGCAGTATCGTCGCACATTTAAGGGATACAAATTTTTAGCGTTGTTTGGATAGCATATTTCCACACAAGGTATTCTAGACGCTGTAGCCATACTTTCGGCAAAAACTTGAAATGAGCATGCTTCCTTTGCATATATCACCACTCTTATGTATGAAGGCTCTCTGTTATGGTGTTGATTCTGAGCGCTCTTTGTTAAATTTCTATATTTGTGTTATATATATATTTGTTTGTTTACACATACATCTGACTTGTGTGCTTGACATCTAGGTCCGCTTTATTTGTGTTTTAGAGAAAGCAATACAGAAAAGTACTGTTACTATGGAAACAACAACTTCTTTAATATTGAAAGATATAGCAAAGGAGTTCAGAATCAGTGCCTTAAATAGTTTCGAATATGTATTGTTGTTATGACAATTAATACCCTACCTAGATGTGGAAATGCAAAATTGTGTTCAACATAATGGAGGATATTCCATCTACATTTTGATCACGTGGTCAAGGTAAAAACTTCTATCGTAAAGAAGGGAAGGCTCCGTAGACGTGTAATGTAAATCCCCGCTAGCCAATGAAACGGTTCATGAGGCAAAGTAGTAGTATCTTCCCTTCTTATCAGATAGAAGTTCCTTCGATAAATTACCGGTATCACGTGACTTTTTCAGCCTCGAACCCATATTTGGAATATCCTCCATTGTGCGCAATCTAGATAGATTTTTGACTGTCAGAGAAACGAGATTCATCAATCAGAAGCCTGCATTTTTGTGAACTTTTCGCTGTTTGTAGAAATGCAGGCTATTGATTGGCGATTCTCGTTTCGCTAACAGCGAAAAATCTATCTGGATCCTAGCCTACATTTCTACAAACATTGCACTTCATCCACGGCATTAAAAAAAATGACTCAAAACTTTCATGACATAGGCCGGGATCCACAAACAGCAAATATTCTCAAACATGCAGGCTTCTGATTGGTCAAACTCATTTCGCTAACAGCGAAAAATCTATCTGAATCTCAGCCATAGTTTTCTTCGATGAAATCAATGCAAAAGGATAATATAAAAGAAAAGTATAAGATTTCTAAAATATTTTGGCGGGTTTATCGCTATTTGGCATAATTTGTAAACTTTAGAACTAATTAACAGTTTTTCGCTAATTATGAATAGAAAATTAATGTTTTTAAAGCTGAATTTTATAAAAGCACGTAGATTGAGTAAATATCTATCCAAAAATTCAATCCTTACTTTTTTCTGTCCATTATTTAAGTCTCTACCTCGATTTAAACATAAGTTGTGACGAAGAAAATAAATCTGTCATTTTCAGTATCTCGACGTTATTTTAAAAAATCTATATCTCTGTTTATAGTTAATTTATGAGGATGCATTTGATCTCAAATTGAAGATCTTCTTTATTAGGCCCTTCTAGTGTTGGTTTTATTTTTCTGCGATGATTGCTTCTTTTGATATGGGAAATTTTACGCTGTCATATTTCGTTCATTTAACATGGAGAAGTTGTCATCAGTATAATAAGCAGTTACGGTGTCTTGCCTTATTCTTGGCGTTTGTTTGTTTGGCGGGGTTAGCATTTTTTTTCAGCTTGGCTTGGCAGAACGACCGTCCTGCTTGATATCAATTAAAGAGCGTTGTAAGGGAAACCTTTGCTATCAATGCGTCTAAAAAAAGCACTAAAAGTGAAAATATTGGAGTTATTTATACCAAAAACATAAAAATTAAGTAAGTACTTATGTACTTTAGCATAAGTAATGAGTAT
Source organism: Maratus speciosus (assembly GCA_963932465.1). Taxonomy (NCBI): domain Eukaryota; kingdom Metazoa; phylum Arthropoda; class Arachnida; order Araneae; family Salticidae; genus Maratus; species Maratus speciosus. The sequence continues at coordinate 86,127,331 of OZ010788.1, forward strand.
AAAAGTCACATGGGTATTTTGAGGAAAACAATAGCAAGGTAAATCTATGAACAAACGGCTACGTAAGTACTTAAGTACTTTATCTGTATCCAGGGGTCGCATTATATACGGAAAATTTTATTGTTCCTACCGGAACCCTTAATGAGTTACCTTCATGATCATTTTATTTAACACATTCTAACGAAAGGTGCGATTAAGATACTATTTTCAAAATAGTGGTAGGAACAATAAAAGTTTCCCTATACAATGCAACCCTTGTATATCAAACAGTTTCAAAGTTTGGCTATCTCGCTTTCAGGGGCAAGGTACTTGCATTCGTAAAATGTTGAAATAATTTAATGACACCAGTATTTACAAGAGAATCTATTTGTAAACAAGTAAAAGTATATTTTCGCGTACTTAATAAAGGTGAAATTTTCATTATACAACCGTGCTAATGTGGTAATTAGGGATTAAAATTATCTGATGCCATAACGGCATCACTGCCTCTCAAGGGGTTAAGAAATTTGGTTTGATAGCCCCCAATATGCTTTTTTTTAATTTTAATACGTAATTTTAATAAGGTATTCTATAATTTTCTTTATTGTGAGCAAAAAATAATGGAGAAATTTATTTCCCGTAGTAAGGGAAGCTCAAAAAATTATTTATAACTAATGGGGTAACTGGATCCAGCATATTCCAGTTACCCCGGATACATGTCCCAGTTATCCCATTCTTAAAATATTTATGGGGTAACTGGGACATAGGGCTTACATTTGAAACATGAAGTAAATATGTATAGATACCTAATAATATTAATGTAGTTATATGCCTAATCTTTAAAAAAAAAGATTGTTTAATAAAAGTACTTACAGTATTTTAATAAAAAGCCGAGGAAGTTCAACCATATTGACGTTGTTTAAAACAAATGGGTAAGTGTGATCACAGATCGCACAGAGGGTTTCGTTTAATATTCCTTTCAAAACACTTTATCCTTTTGCGAAATCTATTAGTCCCACATTTCGCAACCAGGGGGCGCACTCTATTCTACACAAACCTCTATCCGAACGAAACTCCGTATTACAACCTATCCGTAGGTATATTAGTCGAGGGGATCGGGTCTAAAGCACATGAGATAGGTAGGCGCCCCCTGACGGTAAAAAGTGGAACTGAAATATGTAAGGCTATGTGCATAATATGACAGAGTGGTCAAAGTGGTGTCGGCAAAAGTTAGAAAAGTACCCACCGGGTGCAATGACGAGCCGTTAATTCCCAAATTGGCTCATCTGATCTCAGCAATCTGATCCTTTGTTAATATTAATATTTTGGATTACTTTACTGTGATTTTCATCAAATTTAACAAAATAAATCAATTTAAGTCATTATAATTACATTCTATTTCACATTACACTACTTCATAAAAAATAAATATAATTATCTACTATATAAATATCAGTTTTATCCAATCAGATTGCTGGGCTCGGTTGAGCCAATTTGGGAATTAACGGCTCGTGTGCAATGGGGGGAGGTTAGAAAAATTGCTTAAAATACACAAGTTAGAGCCCGGTGGGCAAATAATATAAGACTTTTTGAAAATTTTATGATTTTTCGTGTGATCGCAAGTGTTCTGCTATACGTATGCAAAATTTCAAGTCTTCAACTTAAATAGGGGCTCAGTTAGAAAAAAAAACTTAAAATACACAAGTTAGAGCCCAGAGGGTTAAATATAAGACTTTTTCAAAATTTTATGATTTGTCGTTTGATGTGAGGTGTTCAGCTATAAGTATGCAAAATTTCAAGTCTTAAACTTAATTAGAGGATCAGTTAGAACAAAAAGATTAAAATACACAAGTTAGAGCCCAGAGGGTTAAATATAAGACTTTTTCAAAATTTTATGATTTGTCGTTTGATGTGAGGTGTTCAGCTATAAGTATGCAAAATTTCAAGTCTTAAACTTAATTAGAGGATCAGTTAGAACAAAAAGATTAAAATACACAAGTTAGAGCCCAGAGGGTTAAATATAAGACTTTTTCACAATTTCATGATTTGTCATTTGATGTGATGTGTTCAGCTATAAGTATGCAAAATTTCAAGTCTTAAACTTAATTAGGGGCTCAGTTAGAACAAAAAGATTAAAATGCACAAGTTGGAGCCCAGAGGGTTAAATATAAGACTTTTTCAAAATTTTAGGATTTGTCGTTTGATGTGAGGTGTTCAGCTATAAGTATGCAAAATTTCAAGTCTCCAACATATATAGTTTCTGAGAACGGGCTTTGTGACGGACAGACAGACAGAGGAGCGAGACGAATAGGGTTTCGTCAGATGAACGAAACCGTAAAAAAGAAACGTAAATTTTTGACAACCTGTCACAGCAAAGTGAGAGTTATGATTGAGTTGACACACGTTGTTTTAGGAAGTAGAGATTAAGATGCACTGTTCACAAAAGCTAAAACTTAAAAAAAAAACTTCAACAGTTTTTTATAAAATAGCCTATGGCCCAGTTACCTCGTGGGTCCAGTTATCCCAACTAACCTTATATAAACATAGAATAAAATATGTTTTCCTGTGTATGTACAGTCGTGGAAAAAAAAAAGTAAACACTCCCTACTAACTCCTCAACAAGTTATCGTAGAAGAACGTTACTGGTACCGAACGATTGGAAATAAAGACTACTTTTAAATGATGTATATAAAATTTGCTTAGGGGGGCATCTATATATTAAAACGAACCAGAACTTTGTTTTTTTCAATAGCAGTACCCAATTCTGACAGAATAAATGAACTCTACACCCTTCAATTAGCCTAAAAACGAATTTTTATGCAATTCGTACCATAAGTTTCCGAGAAATTAATTATTTTAAAATGAGCGTATTTTAAGGGCTGTATCCAAATTGAAGTTCCGTACTGGATTGTTAACCGAGAGAGCCGATTCCTTGATCAAGGCACCTTAAGCGCCACTCAAGGAGTCAATGAAGCGTGTTAGATTACAGTACAGGAGAATAAATTTCAAAATGTCTACTCACTTCCATCATAGACTGCCCCTTAAACCATCATTTTGCCGTTTTTTAAGCATAATTTGAAAACTACTTGGAAGAAAAATGTGAAATTTTTGAATTTCCATAAAGCAGGACTTAATAAATCTAAATCCATCAAAAAAATTGTAGGTTGCAATTCATAATTTTTTCGAATATTAATTTCATAATTCATATCATAAAATTATAAAAATTGCAAATTCAGCTTATTTATGTTTGGCTATATTAGTATTATTACTACAAAAAAATTAGCAAATTAGGAGCATAATTTCGGGAGATATAAATACAAATATGAAAATGTAATTTAACATTAGAAGCACTCAATTTTGAATGTTTATAATTCAAAAACTTATCATTCAAATAACTTGAAATTTGGTGTTTAGGCATAGTTTGAACCGAAGATTTGAAATATCTCGTTAAAATTGGGTATTGCCATTGAAAAAAAATGAAGTTTGGATTCGTTTTAATATGTAGATGACCCCCTAAGAAAACTTTATATACATCATTTAAAAGTAGACTTTATTTCCAATCGTTCGGTACCAGTAGCTTTCTTCTGCGATGATTTGTTGAGGAATTAGTAGGGGGTGTTTACTTTTTTTTTTCCACGACTGTACGTCATAATGTTATAAAGATATTTTTGTAAATTGCATATAACATAATCCATTTTTTTATTATAACTTTTTGTTGCTTTTTTTATATATTACCTTATACCATATAAAGCTAAAATTTCTTTATATTTTCAAATAAATTCACGTAAATGTTTATATTCAATAACATACAAAATCTGAAGATAATTACAAGAACACTGCCATGTGTAATGATACTTAGATCAGTAGATTTGATTGTTTGCGTATAAGTTTTCCGTTGCCGTTTATCAGACTTCATTATCTTAATATTTTAAAATACGCATATAGTCTTAATTGCATTTTTTTTCTCTCAAGCGCACTTCATGTTTATTTCGTGATTAAAATTTTTATTGAAACCCTAAACTGTGTGTGTGGGCCTATATCCCTCGTGCAGATAATTGGCCGTCATAAATACAACCAACCAACCAACCTAAACTGTGTTTTTTAAAATAATTTGGTGCAATATTGAGAATCTATACATGCATTATAACTACGTTTTAAAAATTTAGTTTAAGAAAATTAAATACTAAATACAACAATTAAATAAAAGAGAAAATACATTTTATGTATGCGTTATGTGCATGTGTTAAAATATGCTAAAATTTGTTGTGAGTCACTAATTACAGTATTAACTAATATTACATAAAGGTAAACAAATTGTATTTTCGGTCAAATTCACGTAAAAAACCGTGTAAGGTTTAATGATATTTATTTTCGCCGAAAAAGATATGGAGTCCGTTGTTTTATATTTCATAAAAGTTTACCTACATTTTAAAAAAAAATCACTTTAATAATGTATTGCACAGAGAAATTATTTATAGTCTTTAAAGCTTTTTCATTTTTTTCCTAGTTATGCTACTTATATTTAACTTATAAACTTTTACTGAAGAGATAAACTGTTTCTAAAAATAATTTGTTGCAATACCGAGAATCCTTATCGTAGAAAATATTTTATATCTGGTTTCATTTCACGTAGTATAATTATGTTTTAAAACTTTTATCCTGTTATTTTAAAACAATTGTGCAAGAAAAGCCAATAAATTGCATAATGAATACCATTCAAAACATATTTTATGTATGTCTTAAGTATGTGTGCTATAATTACCCGACTGAAAAGAGGGTTTATGTGTTTCACTCGTATCTGGGTTTGTGTATGTGGATTTCTTTATACCCTTGAAACCTCCCAACGGCTGGATGGATTTTAATGAATGAGGTCTCTATCGATTCGTCAGGCTAGGTTTTGTTTTTATAAATTCAAAATGGCGGTAGGGACGAAAAAAATTACGCACCCTATTGAGTGACATATCATTGGATAGGTCTTTCAAAATGAACACGATGTTTCATTGACTATTTTACAGTCAGAAGCTCCGTTAAAATATTATACAACCTGGAAGTTGTGTATGTATTGTGGATCTCTAGCTTTACTGCAACTCTAACCATCATAGACATCTATAGACCTCATCAAAACAGTCTTTATAGATAAAAACTAACAGTTAAACACAACTTAAAAGTCATCAATACAAGTACATAAAAAAAATAGGTAAGTAATATAAACAAGTAATATAAAATATATATATATTTTTTTTTTAAGTCAATTTCTACTTAGGTCAATAAGAGAATTTTTTTTCTTCTGTTCTTCTTTCCTTTTGAGTGGCGCTTAAAATGCCTTGATCAAGAAGAGGGCTCTCTCGGTCTTAAAAAACCTTGATCAACATGGGGGGGGGGGGGGTCCTCTCGATTATTGAAAATTAATTAATTTAATTTAATTAATGAATTAATATTTGAAAAAAATTTGATTAACATCAAGTGTAATCCACTACAAGTTTAAAAAAAATTATTTGAGCTTGATTGGATGAATAATAAGTAATTTATTAACGATCGAAAATTTGAACAAGATATATATAGCGAGAGTGTGAGCTAATAGTAGGAATTGAAAAAAAAAATTATTTCACATTGATGAGAAGTAATTAATTAGTTCGCAGTCGGGTTTTTTGATTTTTTAAATTTAATTGTTTATTTACTAAAAATACTTGTAATCGACGTAACTTAATCTGTTTTTACACACTTTTATATTATCTAGTATTACATAAGAGTAAAATATTTTAATATTTTTTGTTAAATATTTATCTTAATGTGCGAAAGCTTAAGCAATCTACATTATAAAAGCGCATGTCATGTGACCATCCGAAACAAATATGGGACTGACCAATTAACATTTCTGAAGCCAGTCTGCCATTTTTTCTCAAAATTATTTTTTGTTAAAAAACTGCATAAAATTTACCTTTTTAGAAAGAGCATTAAAAAAAAAAAAAGATTTTGAGACATGATGGTATGTTTATTAACTTTACATTTTTTGTGATGTCTTCAGTTGAAATTCTGTTATCCGCCCGATACCTCATTTCAATCACAACTGATAAATCCCTCTGTGATTAAAAGTTCATTTATCGTTCCTGAAAAACCATGGTGAACAATACGATACACGAAAATTCATCTCAGAGAAGGATATATATTTTGTCAGATTTATTATTATTATTATTATTATTATTATTATTATTATTATTATTATTTTACTCTACTGTTTTTTGGAAAGAGTGTTTTTGCAACAAATAAAGTTCTTTATTCTTTGCGTTTCACGGTTTATGTCGGATTATTTTTCTGATTCTTTCAAAGGGATTAAAGATGTACGCTTAGTGCATTTTTTATTTTGATCGAGGAAAAAAGAATTTTTCGATTCTTTACGTTTTGGTTAGAAATTAACCCTTTAATCTACTGACGGTGCTTATAAGTACCATTAAAAAAACTCGTTATAAAATTCATTTAAGACATCGATTAGTAGTCGTACAACTTAGAATGAGTAATAGATGCATTACTTTATTTTGTTCCAAAAGCATTATTGGTTACACAAAACAAAAACATTTTTAAAAGGATGATTTCTTTTGCCTTTGCATTTTTTCAGCTTTCTTGGCATAGGGGGTGAGGGGGGGATTTAAATTTGGAAATATTTCTATATTTCTTTTGTAAGAACATCATATTTGTACATTTTCTAATTCTACAAAATGCTAAGAAAAATATTTAAATAAAAAATTTGAGTGGGGTTATAAATATTGTACAAAATCCCTGTAAACTGAAATTTAATTAATCCTTCTAAATCCTTCAGTCCTTCTAAAATCCTTCAAAAATGTATTAAATGTTTGTGCAAATCTTCTAATGTAGTTTCAAAAATTCACGAAAAATGCTTTACGTTTTTTAAGACATAGCTCTATTAATGTAACATGTAAATATTTGTTTCGCCCAATCTATGCCGTACTTTTAAGACGGATCCTGCCTATAATAGAAACCTGCATGAAACAATAAATCATTATTTTGTTTATTTTTTAATTTGCAGCGCGCTTGACTTTCTGATAGCATAGAATTTACATTCTTGGCTCAAATTGGGTTGATTTTAAAATTTTGCATTCTTTGTTTGATTTTTCATTCTATTTTCGTTTAAAACTGCAGGATAGACTCGCGATTTTAAAAAAAAGAAAAGTAGAACCGGGCGTCGCCGGTATCACCACCAGTTTGATGAAGTAAGGCATAGTCTGTTAAGAAAGTAATTTTTCAACATAGGCCCGACCAAAATTATTCTTATTAGAAAAATTATGGACCTTAGGCGGGCGTAGCTGAGATATACGCTGCCGAATACAGCGGGGCACACGAATCAACCGTCTGGACCAGGCTCGGCGAACCTTTTCACATGCTCGTGCCGAAAATTTGCAAACAATATCTATCAACAATGTAACATGCCAAACGTATACAAAAATAATTACGATGTTTATACGAAATCCTGGTTATAAAATCCGTTGCTTTTATGCATTAATAATTTAAAAAATATTAAAAATAAAATTGCAATTTTTCTGTATACTGGAAACAGCCATTAAATGAATGAATTTTTAATTCGTAAATAAGATTCATTTATACGGTATATACTGTAATAAAGGAAAAAATACGAGTTTTTTTTTCAATAATTTTTAACTTATTACTAATGCAACAATTTGGTTATAATTTTCCAAATTGCATTAATGTACTAAGAATGTATTGGTGAGGTTCTTGCTGTCGTACTTTCAATGGAAAATGCTTTAAATCTAGTTCATATTTTGTTATTTTTACAAATATACATAGCTAAATTGAATCCTTTCGCCATTTTACTGCAGTGACTGTCAAACGAAATTCACTTGAAAATTACAGCTTTTTAAATTCATATAGAAAAGCAAAATACTTATCGAAAACGCTGCATAGCATCAGAGGAAAGGAAAGTTATTATGATGTTGTTAATTCATGCAAAAAATAATTACATTATTTGTGATAATCTGACCATATGGAACAAAATTTTATTGGTTATAACAGAAATAAAAAATGGATTTTATCTGTATAACAATTACCAAATTTAACATTTTCCCGTGCTATAAAAATTAGCTTGCGTGCCAGCTCTGGCACGCGTGCCATAGGTTCGCCCACCCTGGTCTAGACGGACAAAACCGAGTTAGTTTTAGCTAAACGTGGGAGGATAATGATAGTTACTTTCGATAGTTATGTAAATAGGGGAGAGTAGCCTAATTTGGACCGCCGCTTTAATTGGATCGTTGTCATTCTGTCGTTAATTACAGGAACAGACGCCATCTACCGCTGAAATCCTACTCATCAGAATCACGTCACTCACGATTAGAAGATGAAACCGCCTACCACAGGTTGTTTTCAGACAATTTTAAAAAACCTAAAGTTAGCTGTTTTGATCTACTTTTTTCCTACTAAACGTAAGTGAATACTTTAAAACTAAGGTAAGTCGTTATGTTTTTATATACATATATAAATTCATCTGCTAATTGCGCATATTTCTGACGCGGCTTTGTTTGATTTCGTTTTTGTTCTTAGTCTTGAATTTATCTGTTTTAAAAAATGGCGCAGTTGCCATAATTGGACCATTTTAAGTTGCTTAAATTGGACCAGATATGCGATTATAAATTTTGGAAATTAAGTAATGAATTTCAAGGACGGTACACTTTGTACACTATTTTTTTAATTTTTTTAATATTTTATAATGGATTACTATCTCCATGCAAGTTTTTTTTTTCGGGGGGGGGGAGGGGGGTTATATCTGGATTAATTTTTTTATACAGTTTAGTTCTATATAAACAAAAAAATGTTAAATGTTTATGCAATAAATTTTGTTTGCAATTTCTTTTATCTTGTATGTATTTGTATTTATTTTCTTTGAATACATTATTTCTACGGCGTCTTTGGTTTACAGAGTTGAATTCAAACATTTTCTTCCTGGAGGATATTTGCGATTCCCTGAAGAAGGGCAGACTTTGTACAGTTCTGGAGGATGGAATTACTCTTTTTTGCCATTAAAACTCATAAAACCTCAAACCTTCCGGGAGGAGGGGGGTGAATTCAATACTGTTGAATATATAATGTTTGCGTATAATTAATCGTAGCGTATTTTTCAATAGAGCATATTTGTTTAAACAATTTTATAATATAATGTTAAAAATGTTGAAAAAGACACGGACAAGCTGTCTGGAAAAAAAAAAAAAAAAAAAAAAAAAAGGTGACAGCAAAAGCTGCTAAAGATATAGAAAATAAAAAGGAGAGAGTAAGTTGTGAAGAAATTGACCTGCAATAAGTCTGTAGCTACAAATCCTCCCCAAAAGCCAAAAAATCATTAAAAATATTATATCCTTTGCTAAATTTAGTTTTAAAAAAGTACAGAGGGAGCCAAAAAAACAGTTGTGTTAACATCTTCGCCATATAAAGTAAACCTTAAAATGAAAAAACACAAAAAATCGACTAAAAGGAAGCTATCATAGCATAAAAGCAAAAGGAACATCAAGTTTTAAAAAATAGGCGTAATGCAATTATCAAGGAAATGATGAAAGGGGAGAACTACAATCATAATGTAAAGAAAACTTCTGTTGCAAAAAAAAAAAAGTCTAATAATTCAGAATCTAAAAAGAAAAATCTAAATAGTGATGATTGGGTTTGCCTGATTTGTAAGAAAATAAAACAGCAGAAATGATTCAGTGTTCATATTGCCAAATACGGTTCCAAGTTGTGTGCGCTGGAAAAAACAATCAATAAACGAAATTCATGTGTAAGCTTTGCATCACTCTTTAAATGATATTCAAGTAACTGACAATTAGTTTCATAATTTCTATTTTTAATTACTGATAACTTTGATTTATATTTTGAATACATTTTGATTTAAAACAATTACACTTATTTTCAGATATTTGATTTCATTATATTTCATTGCTGTCATTTTGTTTGATTGTTTCCGTAACCGTAAACTTTGGTTTTAATAAAATTAGTTATATTCCCTAGTCATTAAAACAACCTGATTTTATTTGGTCCAATTTAGGAGACTGGTGGTCCAACTTAGGCGACCAGTTGCTGAATTTGGACCACTTTTGACAAATTTTTCAAATAAAAATAAAATTTAAGATTTTCAAAAAGAAAATGATCTAAAGTTTTATTTAGTTAGTGGATGAATTGGTTGAACCCGTGTAGTGATATTTTTCAGATATTCAAAAATTGAGTGAGTTACACCTGAAAATATGCGAAGTGGTCCAAATTAGGCTACTCTCCCCTATATAACAAATGAACACATTGTAACAATATACTAATTTAGATGCAAAAGGTGTAAATTTAAGCTTTAAAAACAGTAAAAATAGGTTTATTCGACTGTTTGTATGTTTCGATTCTACCCGAGTCATTTTCAAAACAAATAAATAATAATAATAAAATAAATAAATTTATTTATTCGTTTTTATAATGACTCAGGTAGAGTCGAATAAACCTATTTTTACTGTTTTTAAAGTTTAAACTTACCCCTTTCAACAATTAAAATTAGCACAGATAGTTTGTTACTTTCGTTTAAAAAAGATAAGGAATCAATGAATTCTACGCTCGCTTAAAAGTTTGCTTTCGTTAAGAAATTCCGTTTAGTACATAGAGAATATTGATGATCTTTAACGTTTTTCCGTTTTTTCCAGACATGCTATTTTCTTTTCAGTTATCTTTTAAATTGTTATTGAAACTATAAACTGTTTCTGGAAGAAATTTAATGCAATATTGAGAATCTATATTCTAGAAAACTTGTACTTGGTTTTTATTATTCATTTTTAAACTATATAATAGAAATTTGTATCAGCAAAGCGATTTCAGCGTTGACGTTGAATTTAATTTTTTTTTTTTTTTTTGTATTTTTTTTTTTTAAATATTAAAGTAAGAAAATTTAAATAATTTTTTTAATTTGATTTTTAAGGTAGAATTAACATTTAGTAACTGACATCATAAATATTGGGCGCTACTTCAAAATACTTGTTAATTCTAAAAATACTTATTGCAAACATAAATTATTTTAAGAAAAAGAAGTAGAGCATAGAAAAAAAATCTTTTCAAGGGGATTTTTTTCTTTGCACTGCATCATTAAAAAAAGAAGAAGAAATTATAAAAATGGTTGATTCTTTTTTTCTATGTTTAGCAGTTAGTTTAATTTTAAAGGTTCTAAATTAAGAATATAAAATATGAATTGGAAATTCAATTATAAATAATATTGCAAAGTTTTTAAATATGACTATGATTAACTGTAACTATAAAAATCAGAGGAATCGAAAATTATTTTAACAGTGATGCATACATTCATTTATATAAGTTTGAATAGAATAAAGCATGGATATGTTTTTTGTTTGTGTATTTTTATTTTAACTTTATCTTTTATATTTTAGATAAAATTTAGTTTTATTTTTTTAAGGTACTTGAGTGTCTGAAATATGTTTCACAAAGTAATTTTTTGATGAAGAAAGCAAACTAATATTTTAAGATGTCAATACAGAATGACCTATATCCAAAATAAATTACTACGTTATTTTACGAAATATATATATCTATCTATATATATATATATATATATTTATAGGAATTTTTTTATTGCATTTTGCAGTTGATACTATAATTGATAAACCCATTTTGACTTTTAAACTTTACATGTTTTTAATTGGTTGTAAATACAGGATAAATATAGCTGATTTTGCTCATTTTATTACGTATTTATTTCATTATATTTTTTTATAATACTATTATTGTTTTCTGTATCAGTGCAGCATTTCTCATTCCTTTGTAAATTCAAAATGCTTCTGTTGTAACATCCAATTTCCGGTTTCATTTAATATCTTAGAATTGTAATTTGTGACGTTATTATTTTGTTGATAGACTATTGTTAGCATAGGGTCGGTGTAGTCATGAATGCATGTTTTATTATAACGATTAATGTATAATATTATTTCATCTATAATATTATTACAGTACATATTATTAATGTATAATATTATTACATATTATTACATGCTTTATTTAGAATTTTAGTTAATATTTTTATATGAACTTGTAATATAATTTTTAGTTCAAACGTATTTTGTGTTTATTTATATATAATTAAAATGAAATCACAAATGTAAAAATAAATTGCAAAGACAATTCAAAAGATAAACACGAGAAATTAGAAATGCAAAAATTAAGAAATTATGAATAGCTTACGGATTCTTCAGAGGAGCTACGTAGTCTTAATTCATAGTAACGATATTTTATTTCTTTGAATATTGTACGGCATTAGACCTAAAATGACAATAGTTAGCTCCTTATAACATATCGGAAATTCCCAAACAGCTGAAAGGAATGAAGATATCCAAAAAATAAATTCTTATTCACAAGATATCCAAAAAATAAATTACAATACAACTGTGATAAATAAAACCTAAAAAGAAAAATAATAATATACACAACTCACCAGGAAATAAAACGTGGCATTGACGGACATAGATAAAAGATTTTGGACCATGTGGAACAACTGATAGCGATTTTATGACACACCAAAAGCGAAAAATTAAAAAGTAGTGCTGCCCTCTATCGTTAAATATTGTTCATCTTTTGAATTGTATTTTCAATTTATTTTTACACTTGTGATTTCATTTTAATTATATATATATATTATTTGTAACATTCAGACCAAAACTGGGGTCATAACAGTAAATCGCTCTCTGTAACTCCATTAGAATACTCCTCGAAGGCTACTCAAAAAATTCCAAATTCAGGACCACTAACAACACCATTCTATCACTTATCTAGTGGAAAAAATACTGAAGTACACGTATTAGAACAGCTTGTTTGCAGTCGTCGTTAGCCGTTTTGCCATGAGTCGAATGTATTAGGATTTCTCTATTAATAAGAGAACATAATTATCTGTTCAAAAACACTTTTACTATAGATCAGTTGCTTAGATTACAAATTTAAGCATCCGCCACAGTTCCATAAAATATTTAGACATTTTCACAACTAAAACTTTAGCAGTTAGTCATGCCATATCACCATGAACTACATTTTACAAGAGATGTTACGATATCATTCTATTATTTAAATTAAGACTCGCTCCCAGACGACAGGTATGTTTTTGAAAAGCAACTAGATGCACGGAATTCTACGCCTGTCACTCATGTTTTGGCGTTATAAACCTCTACGCGGAGGGATTTTCATTGCACTGCAGATAGATGGGTCAGCCAATAACAGCCCGAATACGCACAGAACTATATTTTAAGGCTGCCTGTCTTCCCTTAAAAGCGCCCCAAACGACTTTTGGAATAATTAGAAGTAGAAAATAGCACAAAACAGATAAATTTAATGGAATTTATATCGACAGTTAAGATTAAAAAATGAAAGACCTTGAAATAAATAATAATTACGGAAATGTTTTTTAGAATAAATGTTGAAACGAAATAAAATATTAAAATACGCATTTTAAATAGAAATGAATTTAAGTAAACGGAATGATTGGAAGAATATGTTTACTTCTGCATTTTATTAATATTTTTTGTTATCTACGATATTTCAGAAATTTAAAAGGTTTGAAATTAAACGAAAACAAATTAGTGAATGTTTGAAACTTTTTCTTTGTAAATTTTACCATGCGTAAGAGGTTTAAATTAGGCTTTTCGATGACTCACTAAAAAAAATTAATTCAAATGTGAGGTGGCGCATTACATTTTCTGCTTTTACGCATGTTGTTATGTTGTTTTTTCTCAAAGACAAAAACTGTTAAGTAAAATAATTTTAAATTTATTGACTGCATTACTGTTGGTACATGTAAAAATAATGTAGTGTAAAGACAAGATTTTATTATTATTATTATTATTCTAGGAAAACAATTAATGCATTTAATACAAAAAGGGTCCAGAATTTCCTTTTTAACACTACATTACTTTTTTAACATTGGTTTAAAAATATCCAAATATTTTTTTTATTTGATAATATTTTTTATGGTATTTTATTACCATAAACAACCATGTTAATTTGTATTTTTCAAATGGTTAATAAAATTTGAAATTTTTGAAAGTATTTCAACTGCTTTACATAAAGCACAACACCTAAAAAACTATTTTCGTGACATTCATCAACTTACAATGACTACAATACTCTCTAAATACTTATTCACATTGATAAAAATAAAAACAAAACCGAGTAACACTTATGTAGAAAATAGCGAATGTATTTTGGACTTAATATTTTAAACACGTTTGACTAAATTCATTTTTAAACCATTTAAAACATTATAGTCGTTAAATGTGATATAACAAATCTTTTTTAAAGAATTACATTAAATATTGGGTATATGTACTATACAGCTACAAGTAGCAGTTTACCCTATACAGTAAAACATATTCGTAAGTATTGAAGAAAGCAATTGTAACTCCTACATATTTAATAATACATTCTAAAATATCTACTTCAGCACATTGTACTATTAAAGAACAACAAACAATTTGAGTTAACAGAACAATCACGATATTATCAGAAAACAAATTGAATTAAATAAGAAAAGTGTTATTAGTACAAATGGTGTTAGTACAGTGGGAAAAACTGAATGTATATGTTAATATTCTGTAATTTTAAATTATTTAACCCTTTCAGGGGCAAGGTACTTCTATTCGTAAAATGCTAAAATGAGTGAATGGCACCAGAATTTAGAAACAAATTTATTTCAAAATAAGCAAAAGCTTTTGTTCACATACTTAATAAAAAGAAAATTTTCATTCCAATATTCCGGTGCCAATGTGCGATTTTGAAATTAAAATTAAGTGTTCCAAAGATGAACCAACGCTCTTGAAGGGGTTAAGAAGTATCTAGTTTTATCGGTTTGAAATTTTTAATTAAAATAACACTTTTAATGCTTAAGTCACTTTTTTTAAGAGCACGAAACATTCTTCTTCAAAATTTTAGACTACACTGTAAAAAAAAAAAAAAAAAAAAAAAAAAAAAAAAAAAAAAAAAAATCTACAAAGTTACTAAAGTTTTTCTAGGAAACTGGGATTCCTAGAACTTTTCATACTTTACAATACTTTATATCTCAGTGGAACAAGACACGTTTTTTCCCCATTTTCTATTTTAAAAAAACATATAAAAGTTTTACCACGAGCGAATAAAATAACCTGGAGGAAAATTGCAAAACCAACGAAATTGAAATACAACGAAAGTTTGAATCTAATTGTGTAAAATAAGAAATTCGAAGTACTTTTCTCAATTCATCGAATGTGCAAATGTATTTCAGGTGGAATTGGATTTCTCTTTATTCAAATTATATGATCTCTCAATTTTTCTATTTTCCCTAAAAAGAGAATTTGGAAAGTTGAAGATTTATCTTTCTTTAAATATATCCATGAAAATCTATTGTCAATATGTGAAAATGATTCCGTTTTAACGTTTTCATCTTGTAATTCGATATTCAAACTAACATTACAGTTTATTTAAATCAATGTAGGAATATTTATAGCAATGCTTCGCATTTTGTTATTTAAAACGAATCAATAAGTATGGAAGACGGATAACATATTATTTATTTATTGAAAATAATTATTATTCATATAAGAAAGAAGCAAGTTTATCTTTGTACGTTAAAAATTACAGAATATGACTAAAGTTTTATTCGATTAGTTTAATTTTTTTTTCTGTTATATATTTATTTTCTAAAAAAATTATAACTATTTACAGAAAAAAAAATTCGCCTTTAATAAATTTAAATCAGGCAATGAATGAAATTGCGTAATAGCTAATTAAAAAGAATGAACACTATCTCAAATATATTTTAATCGGGTTTTTTTATTTGTTTTTTACAAATGATGGCAAAAAAAATAACCTTTTTTTAATGCAGAAAAAAACTAAAAATTGTGCTAGAAGTATTAACAGAATTATCTAAATTTTATCGTAAAACTAATTTTAGCTAAATTGACGTTCTGCGTGGCTTCTATAATCAAAGCTTGTAAATTGATAAAAAATGAAGCTATCTTTTCATGTTACCATGAGCTCATTGTTAATTTCATGTGTGTATATTTGATGTGTTTGAGCACTTTAAACAGATAAATCTTATGATTTTTGAAAATAAAGCAACGTATTTCTTGTATGCAGAAATAATCATAAATATTAATAATATCTAGCAACTTGTTGTAGTTATATCTATTTATATTTTAAGTATATTAATCGCATATACTCAACTGAGCATTTCTAATTTTAAACATTTTCATCACTATTTAATCCTTATTTTATTTTATTTGTTTGTTTCCCAAAAAAATTCATTCATTTAACAATGCCCTTATCTTTTTAATTATGTGCGGAAATAAATGATTACACAAACACACACATACGTATACATTTTTTCAGTGAAAATATGTATAGTTTGCAATGATAAAAGAAACACAACTAGTTTAATACTAGTTTATTTGGCATATAGTTATGCATATGTGTGCACATACGCAAGAAATAATTGAAAAAAAAAATCGCACTCTTTTATTATTTTTCAGTCATAATCTGATATTAAGAAGTAAAAATTTAAATTTTAAAAATCAAAAAAACCGATTGTGTAAAAAGCGAACTGATTAATTATTTCTCATCAATGTGAAACTATTTTTAATGTTACTTATCTATTTTTTTATTTACTTGTATTTATGACTTTTAAGTTGTGTTTAATTGTTGTTTTCTATCTATAAACACTGTTTTGATGAGGCCTATAGATGTCTATGAAGGTTAGAGTTGCAGTAAAGATAGAGAACTTGCCTACACAACTTCCAAGTTGTGCAATATTTAAACAGAGCTTCTGACTGTAAAATAGTCAATGAAACATCGTCTTCATTTTGAAAGACCTATCCAATGATATGCCACTCAATATGGTGCGTAATTTTTTTCTCGTCTCTACCACCATTTTGTATTTTACGACCGCCATTTTGAATTTATAAAAACAAAACCTAGCCTATAACCATCAGACGGTTAAGACAAATCTATAGAGACCTTAATCATTAAAATCCATCCAGCCGTTGGGATGCTTCGAGGGTATAAAGAAATCCACATACCCAGATACGCGTCAAACACATAACACATCTTGCCAGTCGGGTAAAAGGCTAAAGATGAAGTTTCAAAATGGCTTGTCGGTTTAAAATAGATCACCACTGTTGGATATTTCAATCAAAAATCTGAAATCTTACTAAAAATGGAAATCTTAAGTAACAATTTATCTACTTAAAAGTTATTAAAATCTTTTCTTTTTTCAAACAATAATAAGAATAATATTAACAATTAAAATAATAAAACTTTGTAAAAATTCACCATAAAATTAAAACAAAACACAGGACGCGTTTCGAGCTAAAAACATAACAGCTCGTCATCAGCTAAGCATACACGTGTCCGTATCCCTTTTGCATATCCCTCTATCAGGTAGCGCCATCTGTCGCATTCTTCGCAACATTCTTTATCTTCAGTTCATTTTTGAACTTGTTCGTTTACGGACACGTGTATGCTTAGCTGATGACGAGCTGTTATGTTTTTAGCTCGCAACGCGTCCTGTGTTTTGTTTTAATTTTATGGTGAATTTTTACAAAGTTTTATTATTTTAATTGCTTCATATCGCCAGTTTTCGGTGCTGTTTCGCAATAATATTAACAATTTTACACAGACAAATCTCTTAATTCTTCTAACCTTTCTTGAATGTCTCGCATAAAAACTGACAACCTTATCGTTTTTAAACATCGCATTCCTACTTTTGTAAAATTATATTCCATATTAATTTTTATCCATATAACTGGACTCAAATGGTGTAGAAAAAAAATCCCCGTTTGAGCTGCATTTTTTTCTTTATCACACTATTTTGTTGCAGCTCCGGCAACATTGCATACTAAGAAGACTTTTTGCTTTTCATATCATTTAAATCCTTTTGCTTTTAGCGAACACTTTGCTTTATTCATAGAATCTCAAGAAGGGAAAATATGTGATGTAAAAAAAAAGGTAAATAATAAACTTTAGTTTGGGACATTCTTTGTTGGGATACTTTTTCTAGAGATTAGAGATCTTTTACTTTAGAAATTTTTTCATGCATGTAAATGTTTAATTTAAAAAAAGATGCTGTTACGTATTTTCTGTTGCAACAATTAACAGGAAAAAAATGCGTTCTCAAAAAGAAAAAAATATATATCGCACAACTGTTAGCAACAGAGTATCAATTAATTTTGTTTATAGGAAAAACGTTTGTTACTAAAAATGATAAAAGACTCTGAAAAATTCTTCGATTACGGAAGATTTTCTTATTATTTAAATGTCTATTTAGTAAATTTTAGTTGAATCAAAACATTTTTTTAATGAAACTCCATTGCACCTTTCTTTCAAAGCAACTGTAAAAAGAAAAAAGAAAAAAAAAACTTTCGTACCGGAATAATATATACTTTTTTCTTGGTATTTGCTTGCTCTTGTAATATTGCGTCATAAGAAGCCTATTTCTTTTTGGTAGCATTTATTTATTTATTTTCTTACTTTCGATATGAACTTTTTTTTTCCGACTCCAAACAAAATATATGCAACAAAAAGTGAGTTAAATAATATAGCTTTGAGATTTTCTTATGTTTTTTTATTTATTTATTTTTGATATAGTGTTAAAAAACTTTTATTTTAGAAATTTGCTTCAGGTGTAAATGTTTATATATATGCATGCATATATATCAAGATCTGTCATGTATCCTTTACTTCAGTTTCAGTTATTTAAAACATAAATTTCTTCTTTACAGTATTTAATCATGTTTTATTTTTAGAAGAAAGGGAATAACTCATGAATTCATTATATTAGCTAAAAGTATAAACATGGTTGATCATGAATTTTTGAAATATTCATTGAAGAATTTATTGTACTCGAGAAAGTGCCAGATGATCTTTTAAACGCAGACAGTTAAATATTAAAATATTAAGTTTAATCAATTATTATCTAACGCTGAAAAATGCTATTATTAATATTGTGTTTATCTTTGCTAGAAAAATTATAATTATCTATGTTATGACAAGCCAATATGCGTTAATATTCATTCGTATAAAAAAAGTACTTTTTTTTTGGGGGGGGGGGGGGTGTAATCAAGCTAGATACATTTCTCAATAAATTCTGATGCTTTTCTATATGTTTAAAGAAAGGTTGTGATTTTTGACACTTTCTACCTAAAATATGTCAAAAAAAAACATGTTCTGATATATTGCGCGTCTTTTTTTCTAAAAAAAAAGGCTTGGTAGTGCATGTTTTGAGATATCACACATTTATATTTGCGGAAAAAAGGGCTTGAAATTGCATGCTTTCAGATATCACACATTTTTAACTGCGGAAGGAAATCTTATTATTTCCTACTTACTTTTAGATTCATCTTTTTTTATTCAAGGAAGAGGGAAAGAAAAAAAAAATGACAATTCTAGAGAAAAATGTGTGTTAATTCTCTGAATTCTTCTGGTCTGTATTTAAAAAAAAAATAATAATAAATTAAAATCAAATAAAACAGCAGTAATACATTATCGCATATAAAACGGCATATTCATTCAAATTCTACCTTTATAAAACACTACTGCATATAACAGAAGAAAATTTAACTGTTAAAAATTTTCCCGAGCCGGGTTATATTTTTTAAGTATTGTAATCGAATTTTTTTCGACTTCCTGTTTTAGACGGAGTTTCAGGATTCAGAGATCCCAAATAACATATTTATACAAAATGTCTGTCTGTCCGTCTGTCCTCGTGTCCGTTTGTCGCCATTGTACCAGCGAAAAGTGTATGAAATTATGCATAGACTTGAACGAAATTTTTGTGTATATTTTCGGCTTTGGCAAGCAGGTCCTCCTTCAATTTAGAAATATTCCGCCAGAAGGGTATACTGTAATAGGAATTTTTGTGTCATTTTCAATATTGTACCATGGAAAAGTGTATAAAGTTATGCATAGAATTCAACCAAAATTTTTGTGTACGTTTCTGGCTATGGCAAGCAAGTCCTCCCTGAATTTGAAAAAAATTTGCCAGAAGGGGGCGCAGTAATAGCGATGTCTGTGCCATTTTCATTATTGTACCATCGAAAAGATATGAAGTTATGCATAGAATTGAACGAAATTTTTCGTGTATGCTTCTGGCTATGACAAGCAAGTCCTCCCTGAATTTGAAAAAAAATCTGCCAGAAGGGGGCGCTGTAATAGCGATGTCTGTGCAATTTTTATTACTGTACCATCGAAAAGTGTACGAAGTTATGCATTATGCATAGAATTGAACCAATTTTTTGTCTATGTTTTTCGCCAAGCAGGTCCTGCTTCAATTTGAAAAAATTGTGCCTGTAGGGGGCACTTCAATAGCAATGTATGAGCCATTTTCATTATTGTACCATCGAAAACTGAATAAAGTTATGCATAGAATTGAACCAAATTTTTTGTGTACGTTTTTGGCTATAGCCAGCAGTTCCTCCTTAAATTTGAAAATATTCCGCGGGGAAAGGGGCTTTGGGATAGCGATTTTTGTATAATTTTCTTGATTTTTCGTAGTTCTATTATCCATCGGCGGCTCGTGCAGCGACGGTAACTGGCTTGTGGTTTTTCTTATTGAGTTTGTGTATTTTCAATTTTGAGATCCTGCATTTCGTAGAACGGATTTATTGGTATGTCAATGATTCATCTTTTCTGGTCTTTTTTCATTTCAAAATGGTTTAGTTGCAAATAACTTGACAAAATATTTCAAGTATTTATGAATTCCTACATATTTATCTTTATTTATTTATTCTTTTATGCCTTCACCTTCCTATTAATATTGACCTTTCGCCAATTTTAAATGTTATAATTCTTAATACTTCACTTATAAGTGATTGGATCTAGTTTTAAAAAAAAATCATTAGTGATTAGCTAATTGAATACTTGTTGATCCAAATTTAATATGTATAATGCTTGTATCATGTCTTGATACTCAATTTATAAGTTTTATTTGAAATTGATTATGAATTATAATATTCTATAATGGTTATATATATACATATATATAATCAAGCACTAATTGTTGCTCCTGAAACATTGCATAATAAGAAATCTACTTCTTTTTCATACAATTTAAATTTATTTATTTTCGGTGAACGTTTTTAGCCGCAAAAGAAAATATATGAAATAAAAAACAAGTTAATTAATATTTATATATATTAATTAACTTGTTTTTTATTTCATAAATAATTAATATATATATATATTTCTTTGAAGAGAAATTTTTTTAGAAGGCTCTTTTTTTTTCAAGTATAGAGATTAAAGATTATTTATTTTGGAAAATTACTTCAGATATAAATGTCTATATTTTTTTAAGAGACGTTATGTATTTTATGCTTTAAAAGGTACTTATTTCTAAAGACTTTACAACTTTTAATCATCTTTGAAAAAAGATACATCTTAGAGGAACGGGAATTGACGAATTCAGTTGAATACCTAAAAATAAGAACCTGATAAATCTTAAATTTTTGAAGCATTCATTATCTAGAAGAAAGTGCAAGATGATCTTTAAACGTTGACAGTTTACTACTACAAGATAAAGTAAAAAAACTAAAACCCAACTACGACAAAAAACTACGCTGAAAAAGTATAAAAGTACCCCATGAATACAGGTAAAGTCACAAGCAAATGCTAGTAATATATAGATATATTCAAAATGTACAAGTAAAGCGCTTTTGAATGATACCAAACACGGCATATTTATCTTAACTTTATTTTTTGACGTATGACGCTTCCAGTATTTGGTAGTAGTGACGCACATATCCGTCGATGGCAGCAAATGGGTAATGGACCGATTAGTGGATGAGGTCGTTAGTGTAATGTGTAAATGTGTAATGTAGATTGAAGGTTTCATGTATTAAGATGACCTAGGAAGATTTCTTAATCTATCTAATTCTGCTAACGATTGACTGTCATGTGGATTTTTAAGCAACTTATTATGATCCAAGGCACTTATAAACAAACCCTCTATGGTTTTGAAGTGAAGCGCTTTAAAATGATACCAAACACGGCATATCTAGCTTAACTTTATTTTTTTACTCTGTATATTTTGTCCGCTAGAAGGCGCCACATTGAATTTGGTGAAAATCTATATAGCCTATAACCAGCGGACAATTAAGACGCTTCTAATGATATGTCATTTGTCGAATTCTGATTAGTGGTTTAGAAGTTACGAGGGAACAGATGAACATACATACATACATACATACATACATACATACATACATACATACATACATAGCCTGTCAAAATCATAACCCTCCTTTGGCTTTGCCGTAGTCGGGTAAAAATATTAAACTTAATCGGTTAACGTCTAATGCGGATTTTTTTTATTATTATTAATGCGTTTATCTTTGTTATAGAAAATGATAATATCAGTTCCTATGACAAACCATTAAGTAAATGATTTCGATTAATAATTTAAAAATCTCATTTTTTTTTTCCTTTAAGGACTTTACAATGAGAAATGCCTTTCTCAATAGGTTATATCAGTTCGCTGCGTATAAAAAAATAGTCTGTTTTGATCTGCCTTTTCTCTAAATTATGGCAAATGAAAAAAGTTTAGCATGTCATGTCCTAAGATATTAGACATTTTTTTTTAAATCTGCGAAAATAAATCTTTTTAAAAAAGTATTTCCTACTTACCTACGCATTCGTCTTTTCTTATTCATAAAAAAGAGAGATAGAGAGCGAATAAAAGAAATCTGACAATTCTAGAGAGACAAATGTCACTTAATTCTTTTAATCTTTCTGGTCTGTTTCATAAAAAAGAAAGCAGCACTATCCTATCGCGTTTAAAACGTCATATCCATTCGAATTATTTCTTTATAAATGCTCACTGTATATACATCTTTATTTCCATACATATAACGGAGCGAAAATTTAAGTGTAAAAAATTCTCCCGTGCGGGGTACATTTTTTGTTGGTCACGCACGAATCGCTGCTCCTGCAACATTGCATAATAAGAAGCATTTTTACTTTTTTTACTATTTAAATGCTTTTGCTTTTGGCAAACACTTTGCTTTTTTTTTAATTCTTATGCTTAAAGAGAAAAGATACGGACGAGAAACCAGTTAAATAATATAACTCTGTTTTCTCTTCTTCTTTTTTATGAGGTTTTTTTTTATTAATTCTTTTCCTTTTTTTTTTTTTTTTTTTTTTTTTTTTTTTGTTTGTTTGTTTGTTTGTTTATTTAAAAAAATATATTAAGGATCTTTTATCTAAGCAAGTTTTTTCACAGCTGTAAGTGTTTAATAAAAAGAAGCAGTGATATATTTTCCGCTCGAAACATTTTAAAAAGAGAGTTTTTTCTTAATTTATTATTTATGAATATTTTTTCATGGTTTTTATAGGGAAAATAAAAAGCTAAATTAAAAAAACTCGTCGGTAATGAAAATAAAAAAACGATAATTTTATAATATTAAAATGTATGAATGCATTATATATATTGAAGAAAAAAGAGTCAAGATTCTTTTTTTTAATTCCTTAAGTCTAATTGCGATGCATTTAAACAGTTAGTACTTGTAATTTAAAGATATTTTTTTCTTTATGATTGAAAATCAGACACATAAAAAACGAAATATAAATCAATGAACCTGTAGTTACAGAATATTACAGTAGACTATCACCTGCAGTTACAGCTATATTATGTGTATGATTCTTAAAATTTAAAAGTTTTTATTTTTTATTTTTATTAGCATTGTAGTCATCTATATAATAAAAGCCTAAGTCATGTGACTGTCATCAATAGTTCCGGGCTACCCGCTTCACTTTTTATAAGCCAAGCGGCTAACTTAATACTTTAATGTTAGCCAGGCGCAGGTAATAAATCGCCAAATATTATATAGATTATTGTTATAAAGCGCAAAGCATTTGGCTGTCATGAACAATTTGCAACAGGATAAAACTGCATAAAAGTTACACTTTTAGAAAGATCGTATTAAAAAAATTATAATGTTTGAGAGATTAGCTACATTAAAATATCTATTTATTCTGAGATAACTTCAATTGAAATGACATTGACAGTCCTATATCTGTTTCCACCAAAGTAAACACAAAAGATTCGTTCTTCATTGAGCGATAAAAATATTAATTTATCGAGGTAATCATTCACACAGCAAGCTCTCCAGCAATGAATTTTGTGCAAAAATAATTCACGCCTTTAAGCCAATCAAAGTTCAGCATCTCATTCTGTTAGGTAAACTTCTATACAATTCAACTTCTTTCACTATATATTCTTCAAAAACAAACCCAACTTATGGAATAATATTTAATGAATGACATTTCAAAACGCATAGTCAAATAATTTGATATTTATGCATTATCCGTGCCAGGAGGATAGATCACCGTAGATGATTGTTAATAGCCAAACCTTTGTCAATATCACATTCAAAACAGTGATTTAATATACTTTTATTAAATAAGAGCATTAAAAATGGTAACTAATATTGAAGCAATGTAAAATTACACAAAACAATAATTAAACACTGAACAAAAATGAATGATCTTGATGTCACATTCACTTGACGTCAGATTCGTTCACGTGTTTGTTACGTCAAGAAGAGATTTTTAATTCGACATTTATCTATATTTTTAATTATGTTTTACAGATATTAGTTTTTCTCTAATTAAAATATCAATTACGTCATTAAACGGGGACGTCATGATATTAAAAGAGTACAAACATTCAAACAATGTGATGATGCATTAGTACAATAGATCAGTTTCAACCGTTTTAACTGAAGGTGTCCATTTATTTTATTGGGCGTTTGGCGAATAGTTTGACGATAGTTTTTTTTTCATAGGAAGTGATCGACGGGGTAATGGGGAACAACTCTAAAAAGATATTATTAACAATATTGTCTTAATGCAAGTGTGGGTATTATTAAAGGCTTTTCACAAAAAAAATTCATTGACTAAATCCTATTAGCCATTTGGCTACACGCCATTTGGCTAGAGACCCAATTACGGAAGATTACTTAATAGGTTTAAAAATCTCCTCATTTGTGAACGTATTGCAACTGATAAGCAAACGAACACGAAGCATAAATTTCTAAGTGAACTAAGCGGTTTTCCGAAAAAAAAAATACAACTCAACTAAAAATATCGAAATGCTGCGATGATCGCGAAGTGTTCTTGAGTTCTCTATCAGAATCTCTCGATTTGGCGAAGAATTAAACATATAAGTTAAATTATGAATAAAAGTAACATATTGCAATGCATAGCATACATTTAAGGGAGACCAAACTGGGCGCCAGAGGCGGCTAGTATCACAATATTAAAATATTTATTTTCTTAAAAGACGTTATAAAAACTCATTAAAAGTAAAATAAAATCTATATTTACATGTTTCAACTCATTTTCTGAGTCGTCATCAGAATGTATAACATAAAATTAGAAATGCATATGAAAAAATGGAAAAAATCATCGTACATACTCAAGTAATCATATAACGCGCCCTTGTTCGATGATTTTTTCCATTTTTCATATGCATTTGTAATTTTATGTTATACATTCTGATGACGACTCAGAAAATGAGTTGAAACATGTAAATATAGATTTTATTTTACTTTTAATGTGTTTTTATAACGTCTTTTAAGCAAATAAATATTATGATTAGTAGTGGGCGTGATTTTGACTTACTATTCGCACTTATTTATATTTGTCGCATTGTAGTTTTAAAATGCAATCTATCAATTTTTAACCATTTACAAGTCAATTTTATTTTATTAAATATCTTAAACAAATTTTTCTTTACTGCTTTATTTTGGAAAATTTAAATAGTTATTTATTTCTTCTGCTGAAAATTTGCAATAAAACTGAAAATAACATGAAACTGTTAATGTTTTAATTTTAATACTAATTTTTCTAAATATATCTGCAGAATTAAGTTATGTATGTAAAACACTCTAAATAATTTCCTCCATAACTAGCTTCACATGACTTCTAAATCAGTAAATTCGGAATTATAACCTATTAGATGTTGTATAAGCTTTCACTTGTTGTAGACATTTAGTCTATCAATCTATAAATGACTCTAACATCCATTCTAAAACAATATTACAGAATACAGAAATCGGTGCTTTCTGTTAAATGTGCACCAAATATCTCTAAAATCTGTATTGATTACGGAATGGAATTTTGCCTGTGTAGGTGGTTGAAGATATAATCTATTTACCACAAAGAATGGCAATTCTAGTATTTTTGACATTTCAGTAAGAAGCATTTTATACCTGTGTCGGTTATATTAAATAAAAATGTTTAATAATAGTATTATATTCGTAAGCGTGAGTAAATAAAAAATTCGAAGTTTTTTGTGTGAGCAATATATGGCAACATGTTTTATATTTTAAGTATTTCTTTTGTTATTTCAAGGGTTGGGTTGATTTTTGACAGCCGATTATCAACTCGAGGGTTATACACTGTAAAAAAAAATCTGTAAAGTTACTAAAATTTTTCTAGGAAACTGGGATTCCAGGAACTTTTTATGTAACGGCAACAGCAAAAATTTCTGTAACAGCATCTGTTACAGGAATTTTTCTTGTTGCCGTTACATAAAAAGTTCCTGGAATCCCAGTTTCCTAGAAAAATTTTAGTAACTTTACATTTTTTTTTTTACAGTGTAGGCCCAAGGATGAGTGCCCTCCGTGGGGGTATTTCTAAAGGAGCCTAACTCGTATTTACGCATGGAAATCCAAGGTTTCGAAGAAAACCACGAAAACTCCGAAACGGTTAGGCCAACGGGCGCGATTGGGTTTGAACCCAGCCCCTCCCGTCTACCAGCTTTAAGAGCATGTTATTTCAAGGATTTTTGCTCATATTTGAAAGAACATTCACTTGCTATATTTCATTAAGGAACTTTCGAAAGTAAAATTTAAGATCTAATCAAAACATTCAGCCACAATCCTTTGAAGTATTGTAATAACTCTGTATTTGCCCAGCTGTGCGGGGAGGTAGCGTGGTATTTTTGCATAAATTTTAAGTCAGTGAAGTAATACTGTGCCATGTTTTGTTTATATTCTTTTTGAAAAGTTGGCGTAAAGCATTATAGTCTCTCTAATGCCTCATTTTTAAATATTTTTGGCACAGAATTTTTGATTAATATATTTAAAAAAAAAAAAAAAAAAAAAAAAAACTAAACCTGTGGCATTACAATCCATGAAGGCTCAGCCTCTACAGTGCCCAATCCTGTTTTCTTGACCCTGATGCTTACGTCCCTGTCAGCAATGTTCCGATCAGGTGGTCAGCCTAACATGGGACCCCGTGTGTTTATTTCCAAAGAAAGCTTGATATTCCTTTTAACGACCACGAAGGGATGAAAGGCTGGGTGAACCTTGTTCAATCCCGAACCAAACTCTGGACCAGTTGCGTAGCAGTCAAACACGCTCACCACTACGTCACTGGGATTCTGTGGAATATGATCGCTAAAAATAAAATTAAAATATACATTTTGGAAGTCTTCGAATCTCTTTAACATTTTGCTATGTAAAGCATTCTGGAGCATTCGTAAATGCATATGAAATTAATTGTAACATTTTGACTGTTAGCAATTAAGAATGTTTATTCTATAATTGTCTATAATTTAAAGTTTGAACTGTTCTTTAATAGTCATTCTATAAATTTTCATCTACAAGTAAATTTAGCAAATAATTAAAATGTACAAGATAACAAAGCAGAAGCATTTTTTATACGAAAGGCATGAAATCTCTTAAGGTTTCAAAGAATAAGAATTCCAAAAATCTATAATTCCAGTCTTTTTTTTCACTTATGTGAAAATTATATAAAAACTAACTGTTACCCGTGACGTCGTTCACGTAACATAAAAAGAAGAAATTAATTAATTAAGCAAAGCATTTCCCTTCCGATAATTAAAAACATATATAATAAACCAATTCTTTATCACATTTTATAGGAGAAAATCTCTCCACATATATATTACGCTATCGCACGTGGCACAGAAAGCGCAATTATTTGTTAATTGTTTAATGGCAACGCCCAAATAAAACACTTCTCATTGGTTATTGAACAACATTTAATGCATCCCCATACGTATAAGGGGTTTCCATAGGGCACCCTGTTCTGTCGCCAAATACCGCCAAGTTTGTCGCCAAAAGTGACGCCAACTTGGGGATATTGCTAATAATTCGCCAAATTCCCATAGACTTCCATTGTAAACCAATAGGGTTTACTTGCTTACAGAAAATCAACAAATTGAGATATTTTAACGCAACAAAAACTGATATTAGCTTAAGGGATTATATTAATTGTATTTAATCCTCTCTCTGTTTATTTTTATTTTATTTTATCAAAATAGGTTCAAAAATTGCACCTTTTTTTATTACATGTTTCAAATCTATATACAGCTTAGAAGCTTAGAGTTTAAATATGTAAACATTTTTTGTAAAAGAGATCAGGATCTTAGATGGGATAGGATATTAGAAATTAGGCGAAATCAAGGCTGTCTCTGGAGACTATTTTTATAGTCTCCCACCACTATTGTAAAAAAATCAATTTTGTAGTACAGTTATCTTGTAGATGTTGTTAAAGTCTATATGGAATTTTTTTACTTAAAAAGTGATCCCAGTTGAATTAAAAAATAGTCGCCAGTGGAAAAGAAATGAATCACCGAGGAAATCTCGGATTGCGCAAATTTTGCTACTTTTACGTTGCCCGAGGAAATCTCGCGTTGCGCAGCGAGAGGGTTAAGGGAGTCCAAGTAAATTAAATTATGAATAAAAGTAACATGATGCAATGCTTAGCATGAACATAAATTTTAAGGGAGACCAAACTGGTCGCCAAGGGCGGCTAGTATGAGTGAGTAATTTAAGGTATTTCTTTATTATAGGATCATTAACATAACTCAGGTTTATACGCTGAACCAGGATGTCTGTTTACATGATGAAGTAATAAGTAAATGGCACAGATGTCATATACGCACCGGGGTACCTAACTGTTGCCAAAATAGATTATTTTGCTTGACAGGGTAACCCGGCTATTGTTGTTTATTTATTAATAAATTGTTTATTTACTTTAATTTTCTTTTAAAATTACATAAATTAATGAAACTTTATTTATTGCTATTTCCTTTTTTAAGTAATAAAACATAATTTAAAAATATATGTAATTAGTATTCGAAAACGATGTTTTCGGCAAATTGGCGTCAAAAACAGATCGCGCCAAACCAGGTGCGTATATGGCATCTGTGGCAAGAAAATTATCGGATGATACTTTTTTATATGTTTTACAATCACACTGGGCATCAAAGGTGGGCGAAAAAATGATCATCTAGAAATTATTCTTTACTACACAAAAAACAAACCTGTTTACAACAATGTATTTATTTTTGCAACAAATGTCTTTCTCTAAAAGAAGAAAATTGACTTCGAACCCGATTACAGAACATAACCTTTCTATCTAGTTAATTTTTTACTTTTTAAGAATGAAAATACATATTTACTGCTAATCATTACGTCATTTTATACATTGATAATTTTACTGTGCATATTATTGACATTTGCTATCCATTTGCTCTTCAAAAGTTTTTATTTTTATTTTTAAATGTTAAATTTAAATTTAAATCTTTATGTTAACCGTGCGCAGAAGATAAACCGTAAGCATTGATAACAATTTTCTTTAAATAATAAGAATTAATACAATAACACAATATCATTTTATTTCAACATCAAAGCATATACGTTTTATATTCCATATATGACGTCACATTTGCCTTCATTCCGCATCACATACTCAAAATTCATGCACCTTGTATTATTAAAAATACTTGAAATTTTCCGCTTTAATCTTTCAATCAGAAATTAAATTATTATTCTAGGTTTTTATCTTTTGGCAACGAAAAAAGGAAGATGGTTAAATTTAATCGGAAAAATGTCAATTTATTGCGTATGAAAAATAATGAAATTTTGGATTATTAGCAAAATATTTGAATAAAATAAATTAAACATAGCCTATGTTCATTTCCAGGTTGTAATCCATCTATATCCAAAAATGCAAAAGCATTAATTCATCCGTTTAGACGCAGGCTTCATTCAAACTTTCGGACACACATTGACATTTATAATATTATAAGGATAAGAATAAGGATAATGATGTAAAAAAAATTATTGCGTAATGTTTTTTTTATTATTATTAAATGGTTCCATGCCCATCCCTGAGTTTCATTAAACTGTAAGAACCATAAAAATATTAAAATATATTTATAAATAAAACCATCCAATAAAAATTCCAATTTGATATGTATTGAAATGTTTCAATCTATGCATGGAAAGATGTATTTCCTTTTCACAATTCATTTTTAAAAGAAGGCGCACAAAGCGTTCAAAATCCATAAATTTGGAAATCGTTCTTAGATATTCATTATGCTTTATAAATAGGACAGGTGAGCACGGTCAATAATATTTTTGAACAATTTTGGCAATAATGAAAAAATTCATTTTAACTTAGAAATAGTTGTTGCTGTTCAAGTACGACTAATTTAACGTAAACTCCGACAATAGGGGAAAAACCATTGCCTTTTCTTGAAATTTAAAAAATAACTAATTAAATTTTCTTTATCTCTCATCATTATTATTTTTTATTATCTGTTTTTTGTAATGTTTGCGTTATTAGGAGCTAAATTTTGTCATTTTAGGCTTAATGCCGACAAAATTGGATGAAATAACGCATCTTCTATGAATGAACTCACAAGCTCCTCTGATGATTCTGTGAGTCATTCATAGTTTCTTATATTGCATACTGGTTTCATATGTTCATTTCTGGATCATCTTTAAAACTTTATCCATTTCTTCATATATTTGTGATTTCAAATTTATTATATATATATATATATATAGGTGGAAGTATCAATAAGTTTTTGCCGTCACATAGAAATAATTGAGTGAAATTTATGAAATTGTTACATTTTACGAGTCCTTTTCTATATAGTAAGTCTGCACAGTAACACATTTGTGCAAACGTTATTTCAAAGAGAGAGGGGAGGATGTATTCCAGGAGCCGTGATAGTAGACTCAAAGGGGGGGGGGGGCTTTTTCTAACTTTTACCGACCCCCAGCATGTGACATTGTTGGAAAGGCCTGCGACCACTTATTCATGCTATGCATATCCCGAGCCCCGAGCCCCAAATCTGCCCTCCGGGGGGCTCTTTTCTTTAAAAAAAAAAAAAAAAAAAAAAAAAAAAAATGCGGCCATCATTTATAACTCCGGGGGCAAATTTGGTGCAGGGGTTCGGGAGTGCATAGCATGAATAAGTGGTCACAGGCCTTTCAACAACATGTCACATGTGGGGGTCGGTAAAAGTTAGAAAAAAGCTCCCCTTAGAGTCTATTATCGCGCTTCCTGGAATACATCCCGCCCCCCTCTCTTTGAAATACCGGTTGCACAAGTGTGTTAATGTGCACTCTGACTATATAGAAAAGGACTCATAAAATGTAACAATTTCATAAATTTCACTCAATTATTTCTATGTGAGGGCAAAAAATTATTGATACACTTTCGTATAAATTTATAAATTTAGTGTTATCAAGTGACTTAAAGTAATTAAAAACCATGTGAAAAAGAAATTAAGACTTTTGTTCAGGAGGGGGAGAGGTCCTTCAAGCCCAGAGGTTAATTTTTCTTAACTGTGAACTTTTTTATATTGCTTTTTATGTTGATGTGTTTAAAAATTGTCTTGGACAGAATATTCTGACAAAAAAAAAAAAAAAAAAAAAAAAGTTTACCTTTTTTTATGTTTATATACATCATTTTTAAAAACACAGATTTAGGAAAACTGCCAAATGATAGTCATTTTGACAAGTGGGGTTTACTCGGGCTTTCAAGTTGGCATTTTTCTCCACAAATGGCATTTTGACAAGATTTAGAAAAATATCACCAACCCGAGACTGCGGTCTAAGCACGACTATTTTAAAATCTTGTCCTTCCATGGATTACGTTCGGCGCCTACGCTGTAAAAAAAATTTCGTATATATAGGGGTGATTTTATGGGAAATTTTTCTGCCTTTACATTTTGAGTGGAAATCGTACATATCCCCGGAATAAAAGAAAAACATTCTTTTTTATCCTATTTTATTTGTTATCCTGAATGTTTTTATTTTTTTTTTTCATTTTTTTTAATCTTTCTAAGACAGACAAACTGAAATGTTCTTTTTCGATTGAGAAAAAACGGAAAACATCCCGCTAAATTTTCGTAATTGATGTTTTGACCTATAATCTACCAGTTGGATGAGGACAAGTGGTAAAGAGGACAGAACGTGCACCTTGTAAAGGCGAGTACAGAGGTTTGGATCCTGATAAAAGGCTAGGCGATAAACAACGTATGTTATAATATGCAATACAAATACCTGTTCTGTAAATGTGCATCAGTATATTTGTTACATGGATTTTTTCTAATATTGCAGATATTTATTTCTAAAAACAGATACTTCTATCTTGAAAACGAGGGGAACACAAAAACGGAGAATTTCCGTTTCTTAATTTTTTTAATTGAAAAGCAATGCATGAAAATCTTTCTGTAAAATTTCATTTTCGATATTCATAAATTCTCTTGATCGTCGCAATCTAAGGAACTAATAACGTGTGCAAATTAAAATCAACACCAATGCCCCATGACGCCTTCGACGTTCAGCATTACCATTTGGGTGTTGGACTCTCTAATATCCTCTTTTGGAAACCTTTTCAGAGTGTACGATCCTTGAAAGGAACCCCACTTCTCCCCTGTAGAGATCCCTTAATATTATGAAAGCTCTAAACAGATGCTAATGGTCCGTAATTCCCGGTCGTTTTCCTAAAGTTGAAACAGTGACTCAATCCTCACACATATTACTGAAGACGAAGAACAACATTGTGTACAATTCACTTTGTGCAGGAGGGATCCCAGACACGATGTGCCAATATATAAGATTGGGAGATTTATCAAAATCGATTAACCTGTTTATTTTATACACACGAGATGAATGTTAGGTGTTTCTTATGGAAGCAAAATGTTCACATGAAAAACGTGCTCACATAAGAGAGTTCCAAATATATATATATTATTTAAGAACCAATCGTAATAAAAAAGCGAACAAAGAAAGCATGCGTCAAGCATAGATTATGAAACACTTTCCAACATTTCCAGAATACCTCAAAAGAATTTCACCGTTTAATAAGGTGAAAGATGATGTCTAAGTAAAATAAAACAGTTTAGAAAACGCATAACATATTTTAAAACCCCATTAGCATATTTTAAAATCGTCAATAGTCTAAAGATATTTTAATTCTTTTATGCAGCCCTGAATATGATCTAAATATTTGTATATACGAGGGGGTGAGTCTTTGCCCTCACATAGAAATAATTGAGTAAAATTTATGAAATTGCTACATTGTATTAGTCCTTTTCTATATAGTCACCGTGCACAGTAACACATTTCTGCAAACGGTATTTCAAAAGAGGGGGGAGGGGAGGATGTATTCCAGGAGGCGCGATAGTAGCTAGTCTAACTTTTGCCACCCCCACATGTGACATATTGTTGGAAAGGTCTGTGACCACTTATTCATGTTATGTTCATCCGGAACCCCCCCCCCCCCAATTCGCCCTCCGGGGGGATATTTTTCTGAATTTTGCGGACACCATTCATGCTTCCCAAGGGGCAAATTTCATGGAAGGGTCTCGGAGGTGCATAAAATTATCATTAACTTCAAAGACCTGAAAAATTTTGTATAAATTGTAAATATTGCTCGTCAGAAATAATGCATAGGAAAAAATAATTTAAATAGTTTTTACTGTTATCTTCACAATAAAAGCTGTAATGTAAAAATTTAGTAACTGTTACTTAGTTTTTACTGTAAAATTTTAGTAAAACCTGTTAAGACAGAATCAGATTTTAGTGTAGGTTGCTATAAACGGATAAAACCCAGTTTTACCTTTATTTTAAGTGAATTTGTGAATATAAAATATTATGTTCATTTCTTTCGGTTAATTAATTCATTAATGGATTTATTAACAAATATTTTCTGCAAATATGTTTAAGCCGATTATTTCATACCGGATGAAAGTTTCCTCGAGATAATATTATTGATTTTCTGTCTTCTTATCTTCAGTGTGTTTAATTTTATAATGCAAATACTTAGATTGAATTATTTTCTTAGTACATACTTGGTTTAATGTAAGCATTCATTGTATTTTTTTTTCTCTCATTTTTTTCTAGTTGGCACTAAAGTTCCAGGCATTGTGCGGAAACCAAAAAACGCTAGCCAAATGGTAAGTGAAATTTAATTATCAGATAGTTTAACCAGAGGTCATTTTTCAACCATTTTTATGTAGATTTCGTATGAAATACTACCTATTGCAATCTCCTTCGGAAAAAATTTTGCAGATCTACACCGATTATGACCTCTAGAACCCAAAACCACGCCCAGTAAAAAACTTTATATATATATAACTTTTTTTATGGGCACGATAACTTCCATAATTCTGCACAAATCTTTTCCAAAGTGGTACATAAAAAGGGCCATAAAATCCCGGTTAAGTTCGTTAACGGGCAAAATCGAACCAAGGGGGTGGAAATAGGGATGAGTTTTGTGAAAAACGAAAAAATCCCAACCCAATAACTTCTTAATTATAATACATATCGACTCAGCTTAAAGTTATTATTACTTCTAAAAAAAGGGCCAAAAATTTATGTATAACAGATTTTTTATAACATTAAAAATGGGCTCAAGGGGCGAAAAAAATAGGGTTTTCGGGAGAAAAAAATTCATTTCTTTGTCAATTCCCACGATATCAAATCCAATTAAATCTATTATAAATTTTCTTACTATTATCTAAAACTTTTATTTTGACAAGTTTTTGTTAGGACCACTTCGTACCAGTAAAATTTTAAAAACGAAAAAAAAAAGGGGGGGGGGGTGTTGAAGAAGGAAAAAAATTCATAATTTCGTCAATTCACAAGATATCAAATCCGCATGAATTTATTATATATCTTCTTAATATTATCTACAACTTTTATATTGACAAGTTTTTGATAGGACCAATTCTTACTGCAAAAACAAATTAAACATACATAGCGGTTGAAGGAAAAATCATCGTATTAAAGGTGTACTCAAATCCAAACTGCTTATTTTCTGAATCATTATTAAATTCTGTTTGCTCACAAACACATCCAATTTGTCGATTTTCTTATTCAGAAACTATATAATGTACCGTAATGGTCAATTTTTCGATAGAGTCAGAATATATTTCCAAAAATGATGTCAAACTTGGCATTTTGAACCGAATTTCCCGAAGCGATTGCGTAGGAAACGAAAAATATGGTCCTACTGAGAAAATGTTTATAAATGAAATTCTAATTAATTGAACGACAACAACAACAACAACAACAAAAAAACTGGTTGCTTATTAATCTCTACAACGATCACATCAGCAAGTTTCATGTTTTTTCTTTTCAAAATGAATCTGAAAATTCTCTCAGAAAATTTCGAGTCGTTGGCATTGGAAAAGTATTTCTTTTTAATACCCCCTTACCATGTTTCTCATAAAATCAGCTCTTATATAAAAATGAAATTAAAAACTCGTCAGAAGTGGCACATAAAATTGTTAAAGTGGGTTTATCTGTAATCATGATTTAGTTTTTATTGTTGAAATTAGTATTTAACTTCGAAATCTACCTGTGCCTGTAGGCCCAGCCGACAGGGATTTTTTTTCGACTGAGATTTTTTTTTTTTTTTTATGAAGAGATTTGTGTTTATGGCTTCTGAAAGTTTCCATAATCGAAAAGTGTGGTCAAATATAACATGGTCTATAGTATCCAATATATATTCATGAGGTTACAAAACATTATAACTGAATATATATTATAAGCGATATATTTCGTTGCTTTTTTCAGATTATGTAAATGACTGTTTCAATTTTTTTCACTAACTTGTATTTAAATATTTATATAAAATGAAACAAACTATTCTTTCCCTGTGTGTGAAAATAAATATGCAAACAGTAGCATATTTTCAAGTTAAATTTATTTTGCTAGGAAAAATTTTTGATAAATTTTTCTACTTAAACGAAAATTCACATTAATTAAATGTATCTAGTTTCATCATCAGATTACATAACTCCATATTTACAGAAAATTCTCCTTTGAATTTTATGAAATTTAAAAATAAATTAATGAAGAAGATTCAATTCTTATTTATCCTAAAATAAAGTTATTTGCATAGACATTTATAATCTAGAAATAATAATATCGTCTTTTCTAAAAATGCTTGTGGAGGCCATCCTCCCTGAACTCCCCGTGAAAGATATGTTTTAATTCTGTTTTTCTTTTCATAATCGTGCTTTTAAAACTATCTTAAGCAGAGATTGAGGGGAGCGTATCGCTTTTTACCTGACAAAAATGATATTAAGCTGCTTCAATTCTTCATTTGGAAAAATGTCGATTAAATCTTACTTTTGTATTTTTGATATTTCTCAATTGTTACATTTCCGTTGTTTTTTATGTTGGCTTGTTTAAAATTTATTTAGCACTGAGATGACAATTAGTATGATTATTAGTTAGCTAATTGATGTTTCTACTCTCAAAAAAAAACAAAAAAAAAACAAAAAAAAAAAAACAAAAAAAAACCATTGTCTAGCAGCACGTCTATTCCGAAATCTTGCACCTCCCTAGATTTTGTTCCGCTGACTCAATGTTACTCTATGTAAAATTATTTATCATGAGAGAGTCTATTACATACATATAAAAATAATTTTGCTTTTTATTTTCTCTTTTTTTTTTATTGATACAAAAATAATAACATTTAAAACGTTCTTCGTACGTATGCTTCCTTTTTAAACGCCCCATAAAAATAAATTTAGGGGCGACACAATAATTCACAAAGCTGATGTGGCGAAGGATATGTGAGATTTCATGAAAATGGCATTTTTTTATATGTGAAATTCGTCTATTATTTTTAACTATTTATTATTTTATAAATTAATAACGATTTGCAGTTTATAACGTAGTTTAAGCTGAAATATCATTACTCTTTCTCTTTATCTCCTTGAAGAGCGGTGATGCCGCTATGGCATGGCATAATTTTAATCCCTAATTGCCACATTAGCACCCGAATTTTTTTATGAAAATTTCACTTTTATTAAGTACGTGAAAATATACTTTTACTTGTTTACAAATATTTTTTCTTCTAAATACTCGAGTCATTCAATTATTTCAACATTTTACGAATACAAGTACCTTGCCTCTAAAAGGGTTAATTTTACAGCTACTGTTTCTGCCCTGTTACACATTGATATTTATTCACTAATACCCCAAAATCTAAGTACTTCATTTCAATTTGGAGATAACTTCTAAATTGTCTCATTTTAAAATAGTTAATAGCTTTTAAACTAAACGAACGAATGTCATAAAAAAATGTATTTAGAGTAACTCAGTGATGTAGATTTATTTTCATTAGATCTTAAAATTACAATAAAAGACAACAAAACAATCACAGATTTATATGACAAACGTAAAGAATTTAAATTCAAAGTTAAGACATTTACAAATTTTAAATCTTGTCTACATCATTCTGTATTTCGAAATATAATACTTAATCATTTATATAGAATAAAATGTTTATGTTCTTCTCCTCTAATTAACAATAATATTAAAAAACTAATTTATGATGCATTAAATCATGGTTTTCCAAAAAAATTCATATATTCATTAATATACAATTAGTATTTTTCTTACATGATCTTTTAAAACAAATTAACACATGCGTAAACAAAATTACAAAAAAATTATAAAATAAAAAAATCTCTATAAAAAATAAAAATTGTAAAATAACATAAAAAAATTATTATAGGATGGATGGGTGGGTAGATGGTAGAGTACGGAGGAGGGTGGTGTTGTCTGGATAATACGCAATGGTTAATTTATATATAAAAAAATGGGGCTTTTGTATTATTACTATATTTTTAATACGTATTTTATAAGGATGTTGATTTGATATTTTATATGTAATTGGTGAATTTCATTAATTATTAGCTTTATTATTGTTTAATCTTATTTACAATCATTTGTTATAAATTTTAATTTAATAAGGACAATATCATATTAATTACTAATAGTATGCCATTTTTATAGTGATTAATATACATATAAGTATATTTAATATAAATAAATTTATACTGTATGGATTAAAATTGGGTAATTATATTTATTATTATTCCTCTATTCTTATTAATATTTTAATATTTATTTATTTTCACCTAGTGTTATATAATTTATTATCGGTTTATTGTTTTTGAATGTCCCACATTCATACTTTTAGGATTTTTATGGATGTATAAAATAATCCACACACTATATTTGTGCTTTTTAGGTAATTGGAATTTAAGTATCAGTTCACCTTCTTTATACTACCATATGTTTTTTATTTCCAGTTCATTTTATAATTATCTTATATATAATAGTTTTTATTAAAGATTTTTATATTTTTAATAATTATTTATATTAATTATTAATGAATTTATTCTGTTTTATAGCATATAGCTATATGCTATATTTTATCGATGTTCTAGAATTATTTAAATTCTTAGTGTAGTTTAAATAAATTTGCTAATAGAATATTTTGTATGCTTTTTAAATTTTATTAACAATAGTTTTTTTTTTTTTTTTTTTTTTTTTAAATACATTGTGTGGTTTATATTCAGTTTATAATTATCTATATATAAGGATATTTTTGGTTTTGCTGTTAATAAAACAATTGTTACATTCAATTGCTTACAACTGAAGCAAGTCTTTTGACAATTAAATCATAAATGTAATACTAGATGGCAGCACCACAATTTGTGTTTTTTTTTTCGATAAGTTCTAGATTTACTTCTTCCAGCTACATTTCAGTTATAATTTACTACACCAGGGGAATTTTTAGCTAAATTTTGACGATATTGTTTAACGGTTTTTAATTAATTTAATAGTGCATTTTAATTATGTAATTACATTCTATTTATATTATTTTATACTAGGACTTCCCTCAGAGGGATTAGTCTGAGCGATATTACTGAGAACATAGATTTAATAATAACATGTGGAAGAAAAGAAAATGAGATGTTATCTTTAATTGTCCATATACTGCGAAAAATTGAAATGATGAAAATAAACGAATTGTAGAATTACAAAATCTTATATATAAATTCGTATACACTGTTTAAAAAAATGGGAAATCAAACCATTCAAGACAGCCATGCATGGATATAAAATTGAAAGAACGCAATATATTAAAAGTAAAATAGAAAATGAAACACTAATTTACTTATATCGGAATTTCAACTGTATAAAATGATGCCAAGAGCATAATCAGACGCTCCGCACCAATTTGAGTAATTTTAAATGACAAATATATGATGTTTAAAAAGAATGGACAATACTTTATATGGTGTGTGCTCCCCGGAATAGTTAATATTGTACAATATCTGTTTTCCACAGATGCAATGAGGTTGTCGATAACATTTAAGGAATTCTCTTCTCAAAATCTAATATAATATCAAAGTACTGAATACATCAAAAGTGGCATGCAATGCTTCGTTAGAGTGTGTTTTAGATATGTTCGATCGGATTTAAATGATGAGTGTATGCTGGCCACTACATACGCTGTATTGTTTTGTTTTCAAACATATTCTGCACAAGTTGAGCTGTATTTAGCATGTATTAAATAAAAGAAATCGGCAATGATTACAACATAAAGTATGACACAAGATCTGAATATATCGTCTGCATAACTTTTGAGCTGTCAAAGTGTCATTTGAAGTAATTTACAAATCCATACATATTTATTCAGCAAATCATGCAAGCTAACATAGGCCAATATGAACCCGATTACAAAATTTCACCAGAATAAGTTAATATATAAAAAATCTACTAATGATAATTGAGAATATGACCTTATGATAAAATGTCTAGAAAAATGAATCTGATAAAAAATTCATATCACATTTAAAACGGCACTTCCCTCTGTTAGTGGCCTTGGCGAGAGAGAGAAAAGCCTAGAGAAGGAACACTTTAACAAGTACTTTCGGGCAACCTACTCACTGTTTCATACAGGTCTTTATTCAATATTTACACAATTTATTTAATGCTAGGTGAGTATCTATCAGTTTTGTTGCATTTAAATCTCATGTTTTGCGGAGGAAATGCAGCATTATGAAATATTTAAAGTTGCTGTACCTAATAATTCCAAATTAATGGTAATTGAGATCGCTTTCCGTTCATTTCATCTTTTTAAATTTAAAATTTTTTAGAAAACCATTCATAGAGACAATTGTATATTTTAAAACTAACCCGAAGCAAAATTTCAAGATTTTGGGCTCAGCAGTAACAGAGAAATAGAAAATTTTTGAAAGTTTTTTGTTTCTGCACTGTTTTTTATAGCGACATTTTTAGAAATTGTTCTATTGCGATAATTTACGTCATGATAAATACAGCCATGTAAATTTTCATGTTTATATTCCTAACAGTTCCATGTTCTTCGTTACTTAGATCATCTTTAGATCTTTTTCCACTTTGTTTAGTCTTTCTATTTTTTAGAATTCGTTCTACAACGAGCATTTACATCTTATTAATTACTACCATGCCAAAGTTCTAGTTTCTAACCCCAACAGTATCCCAAAAATTTCAGTATTCCAAATAAATCATAGTTTAGAACCTTTCTAGAAATTTTTACGTTTATCCGTCAAATTGAACCTTTTAGAGAGCGTTCATTACGAGTATTTACATCTTAAAAGTAACTACCGCACCAAATTTAAAGTTTCTAACCCAATCAATATCGCAGAAATCACAATTTTAGAACTTTTTTGCTCCTGCAGCGATGTAGGTTCTTGCACTGACATAAAATAGCCTTTTTTTCGAAACAGAGATGGCCACCAACATTTTTTTAAGTTGGCTATGTAGTTTCAGAGATAACACCTCACAAACGTACAAGCATTAATAATATTATATACTTTATAATATTATAACGCTTTATAATATTAGCATTAGATGTGCAGATACAAAAGCCATTTATCTGTTACAAGCTAAAGTGCCGGCGTTGCCCAGAATTTGAAGGATGTTTGTTCTGAAAAATCAATTTCAAAATTTAACATACAACACAAAACAAACATTAAAAAAAGCAGACGAAATGTTGTTGAATGAATCATATGAAAACGCTATATAAAAATGTACAAATGTATATAACAGACGCAAAAGAATACAGCTATAAATGAACTTATTTCAATTTATAATTGGAGCAATAATGTTAAAATACGCCAATATTTCCCTAATCGGGTTTTTATTATGCTTCAATACATTTTTCACACTCATATGACGTTATACTATATCCACCATGCCCTTTATATTTCCAATATGACGTAATATTTTCCTATTTCACGTGGAAACCTTGAAATAGAAAAGTTATGAAGTTATATTCACTTTCATTTAAATTCGTCAAACCATTTATTTCATTTTCATATTTCACGTGAATATCTTGCAATAGAAAAGTTATGACGTAATATTCACCTTTTTTTTTAAATTCGGCAAACTATTTATTTCATTTTCATTTTTCACGTGGAAATCTTGCAGTAGAAAATTAATTGTTGTAGTAATAATTTTATTGTGTTTTTTAATTGTTGGCAACTGCTATAACGAAAAATGTTTAAATTTGATAAGAAATTGCTGTTAAATTGGTGGTTTTTTATTAATTAAAAATTAACTACAAATTATTTCGATTCCGGATTACTTTAGTTGCCTCGGCCATGTTTTAATACACATGTAGTACGTATCTTTTCACAAATTTGGCTTCCAAATTCTGGATTTTTATAGAATTACAAACAGACAGATAGACAAGTTTTCATTTGTATATATCTCTCTATTCTAAAAAAAGTAACTAACGCAGTCGCCACCGCCGGTTTTGAATTTTTGTGACCGGAGGTCTTTCTTCTATAATATTAAGAAAACTATTACATACAAAAATATGAAAATCAGTGGTATTATAGCGAAATGTTTGATCAACACACTAATGCATACAGTTTTCAAATCGAAGAATTATTTTAAGAGATATTTAATGCAAAAGTTGGACAAAATCGTTCCATTAAAAAAAAATTATAAGAGCAAAAGCTATACATGGGAATTTAATCATTTTTAGATCATTTTATTCAATAGAAGATCCCGGTCTGCAGATTTCATTAATTTTTTTTTTAATTTGACTCATTTTTTGAGGTTTTATTTCTATTTTAAATTCAAATATTCAGCATTTTGACAGATATTTTTTACATATTTTAGAAAATGGTATTAATTTAAACTGTTGCCAACTGTATAAACAGCGCAAACAATAATGTTTGCTTCAAATAAAAAAATTATTTACACGTTACTATTATAAACAGAAACAAACCTTCAAATTACAATTAAATAATTAGGTATAAAAAGCAGGCACTTATTGGAAATTACGCCATAAAAACTATATTTACATGTGAATTTTAAAAGAGAAAGGATATTGTAAAATAAATTCATTAACATGCGTTAGAAATCTGAAATAGAACAAATTACGTCACATTACACTTATTATGCAAAATGAACAAAAAATAGTATTGCAAAACAGTTTAAATTTAAAAATTGCGCGAGACAAAATATTAGAGGTTAAATATTAGATTTTTTCAACATTTTGTTATTTGTCGTTTGATGTGAGGTGTTCAGCTATAAGTATGCAATTTTTTATGTTTCAACATAATTAGGGGCTGAGTTAGAAAAATTGCTTTAAATACACAAGTTAGAGCCCAGAGGGTTAAATATTAGACTTTTTGAACTTTTTATGATTTGTCATGTGATTCCAAGTGTTCAGCTATAACTACGCAAAATTTCAAGTCTTCAACTTAATTAGGGCTCACTTAGAAAGAATTGTTTAAAATACACATTTGTGAGCGCAAAGGGTTAAATGTACGACTTTTTCAAAATTTTATTATTTGCTGTTTGATGTGAGGTGTTCAGCTATAAGTATGCAAAATTTCATGTCTCCAACTTAATTAGGGGCTGAGTTAAAAAAATTGCTTAAAATACACAAGTTAGAGCCCATTGGGTTAAATAATAGACTTTTTCAAAATTTTATTATTTGTCGTTTGATGTGAGGTGTTCAGCTATAAGTATGCAAAATGTCATGTCTCCAACTTCATTAGGGGCTGAGTTAGAAAAATTGCTTAAAATACACAAGTTAGAGCCCAGAGGATTAAGGCTCCGCTGCACTGAAACTCCCCGATCGCGAAATCCCATGTTAGCCTATGGGAAAACTTTTAAGAAGATGATAAATTTTAACCAAATGGAAATTTCAAAGTTTATAGTGATTTTTTATGCACTTAAAATTTACGGAGATAATTTTTAAAAACGCACATCATCGGCAACTGACGTCTACTTTCTGATGGTGAAGACGGAATTTTAATAATTATATTAGGTAATGAATCATCGCGCTTGAAAGTTTTCCCATATTCTAACATGGGATTTCGCGATCGGGGAGTTTCAGTGCAGCGGAGCCTTAAGTAATATACTTTTTCAAAATTTTATTATTTGTCGTTAGATGTGAGGTGTTCAGCTATAAGTATGCAAAATGTCATGTCTCCAACTTAATTAGGGGCTGAGTTAGAAAAATTGCTTAAAATACAGATGTTAGAGACCGGAGGGTTAAATATGACTTTTTCAAAATTTTATGATTTATCGTGTTATCGCAAGTGTTCAGCTATAAGTATGCAAACTTTCATGTCTCCAACTTAATTAGGGGCTGAGTTAGAAAAATTGCTTAAAATACACAAGTTAGAGCCCAGGGGGTTAAATATTAGACCTTTTTCAAAATTTTATTATTTGTCGTTTGATGTGAGGTGTTCAGCTATAAGTATGGAAAATTTCATGTCTCCAACTTAATTAGGGGCTGAGTTAGAAAAATTGCTTAAAATACAGAAGTTAGAGACTGGAGGGTTAAATATGACTTTTTCAAAATTTTATGATTTATCGTGTTATCGCAAGTTTTCAGCTATAAGTATGCAAACTTTCAATTCTCCAACTTAGTTAGGGGATGAGTTAGAAAAATTGCTTAAAATACATAAGTTAGAGCCCAGAGGGTTAAATATCATACATTTTTCAAAATTTTATTATTTGGTCGTTTGATGTGAGGATTTCAGCTATAAGTATGCGAAATTTCATGTCTCCAACTTAATTAGGGGCTGAGTTAGAAAAATTGTTTAAAATACATAAGTTAGAGCCCAGAGGGTTAAATATTACACTTTTTAAAAATTTTATTATTTGTCGTTTGATGTGAGGTGTTCAGCTATAAGTATGCAAAATGTCATGTCTCCAACTTAATTAGGGGCTGAGTTAGAAAAATTGCTTAAAATACAGAAGTTAGAGACCGGAGGGTTAAATATGACTCTTTCAAAATTTTATGATTTATCGTGTTATCGCAAGTGTTCAGCTATAAGTATGCAAACTTTCATGTCTAAAAATTAATTAGGGGCTGAGTTAGAAAAATTGCTTTAAATACACAAATTAGAGCCCAAATGTTTAAATATTAAGCCTTTTTCAAAATTTTATTATTTGTCGTTTGATGTGAGATGTTCAGCTATAAGTCTCCGACTTAATTAAATTAGGGGCTGAGTTAGAAAAATTGCTTAAAATACACAAGTCAGAGCCC
The DNA here is from genome assembly GCA_963932465.1 of Maratus speciosus. NCBI lineage: Eukaryota > Metazoa > Arthropoda > Arachnida > Araneae > Salticidae > Maratus > Maratus speciosus. The sequence goes on from OZ010788.1 coordinate 86,172,022, forward strand.
AGAGGGTTAAATATTAGACTTTTTCAAAATTTTATTATTTGCCGTTTGATGTGTGGTGTTCAACTATAAGTATGCAAATTTTCAAGTCTCCGACATATATAGTTTCTGAGAACGGGCTCTGTGACAGACGGACAAACAAACAGACAAAGGAGTGAGACAGGTAGGGTTTCGTTAGATGGACGAAACTCTAAAAACATGCTGCGGATGACTGTAACGACATCCTAAAATTACATTACCATCAGCGATCTACCAATCCCGAATTTAGTTTATATTCGTTTCATATATTCTTAGTCTTTTGTGCGGCCCTGTAAAATAATTATCAATATTATATACAGTAAAACCTCTGAATAGCGGACACTCCGAGAATGCAGAATTTGTCCTCTATTTAGAGGTGGCCGCTACTGAGAGTAAAACATGTACAGTTATTTAAGAATTGGTAATCGAAAAAATGTCCGCTAAATAGAGGTATCCGCTAATCGGGTGTGTCCGCTATGGAGGTTTTACCAGTAAAACTTCTGAATAGCGAACACCTCGGGAGGGCAGAATTTTTCCTCTATTTGGAGGTGTTCGCTACTGAGAGTAAAAAATGTACAGTTATTTAAGGGTTGGTAATCGAAAAAATGCCCGCTAAATAGAGGTGTCCACTAATCGGGTGTGTCCGTTATGGAGGTTTTACTGCATAATAATATCATCCTTTACAAGAAAATTGCATGCTGTATGATAGACAGACAGACATCCAGAGAAAGATAACCTCCGGATCAATAAACACTCATGTCTTTTGTTTTAATCATTCACAATTGTATGTCATACAACATGCCAGATTTTATACAACAGGCTTAAAACTGCGAGAAAAACTGTCACCGTGGTACGGAATACTGTATTATTATTTGTTTGCCCACCAAAACTGGTTGCCACGGGTTGTTGCAAGGTTTGTGATCACGTGGTTGAAACTGATCTATTCAATATTACTGTGTGCGTATTTTTTTTTATTTGCTCCATGTGTTCAAACCAGTTGTCTACGAAAACATCAACCGGTGAAAGTGACGCACACTAAATTTCTGTGACGTATGCAGATAAATTGTGCTTTTTTAAGAGTTTTTTCTATATAATTTTTAAACGGTTTGGAACTTATTTTTCATAGTAGGTGCATTCAGTAGGCGACCCTCATAGGTACCTTCTGGTGCAATCAGAAACGAAATCCGACAAATATTTTTTGAATTATGCTTGACGAAAGATTTTTATTAGGCTTTTTTTTTAGTAGGACATGGCGTTAATATCCATCGTAGTAGTAAAGTGTACGGACAGTAATATTTCGCTGAGTATTAGCCTTCGCTTCGCTCAGACAATTATATTAAAAGTTATTTAACATTTATTTCAATATGTATTAACTGCATCCTATGGTATCAATTACTGTGATTTCTTAACTGTTTTATTAACCTTAATCTTTACGATATGGGTGCCATGTGAGCGTGGATTTATTCTAAAATATTAATCGGTATGGTGTTTATTATTTCATTTTATATCCTATAAATATTTAAATAGGTTTTATTGTTTTTTCCAATTCATATTATTTGTTTCTATTCTGTTTTCATTTTTAATCAATGCACTTGATTTTAATGGTTGTTAGGGCACAAGGGAAAATAACTTTTAGCTTTAGCTTATTTTTCCCACAGAAAACAACCATTTTGCTTATATCATTGAATTCTGTGCCCTTGAAAACGTAATTCAATATATAAGCATTTCCATTATTTGTCGGTGTCCACTTTCTTATTTTTCTTCCATAATAATTCTTATAAATAATTTAATCTTTTTTTTTTTATATATATACTTACAGCTTTAATTCATAATATTACGGTTTTTGATGGTGGTAGGTTATGTTTAATTTTTGGTTATATATATATATGGACGCTAATACAGTTTATGATACATATATTTATCAGTATGTAAAAATGTTGTAATTTGTTTGTATCTTTTGACTTTAATAGGTTATTGTATCAAAATTAGGTGGTTTTTCATATGTTTTATATGGATTAATCGTCCGCAATGTGCTAGTGAATTAGTGATATTGTGCTTGATTTTGTATTACAAGTTAAAGGTTCCAACTTTATTTTGTATAATGTCAGTGTTATGTATTGAAGTTAAATTTATTAATTTAATTTTAGTAATTGGAAATAGATGACGAATTGTAATTACATAATGGTTATATATCTACCTATATATATAAAATCCTAATGAAACGAATTTATGAAACGGATATATGAAACGACTGAAATGTAACGAATTTATGAAACGATTCTATGAAACGACTGATTAAACAACTGATGACGTTTCGCGGCGATTTCTCCTAAAATATGGAATACTTTGCGATGAAATTAACACCAAAAATCCGTCCGCAGATCTTAAAACTGATATTAGAATTTTTAAATTCGAATTAGTTTTCGAAATATGAATTTTTTTCTAATTTTAAATACTTTTTTCTAATGATGGCAACTCAAATTTTAATCATAACAGATATTTTTATTTCATATTTTAGAAAAGGTTATTTTAAATTAATTTGGCGACCAGTTTGGCCTCCCTTAAATGTATGCTAAGAACAATTCTTTTTTTTTTTTTTTTTTTTTTTTTTGTATTTCATTATCATTTTATTTAATATAAAACTTTCATTTAAAACTGAAAAATTTTAAATCAATGACTTTCACTTGTTTTTTTTTTTTTTTTTTTTTTTTAACGAAACGAAAAAAAAATTTAATTGCAGATGTCATGTACGCACCGGGGTACCTAAATAGCGCCAAAAGGGCGTTATTTTGCCTGACATGGTAACCCGGCTATTGTTGCTTATTTATTAATATATGTTTTTTACCTTTATTTTCTTTTTATTTAAAAAAAATTTTATAATTTTTTTTTTATTTATTGTCATTTCATTTTAAAAATGATAGAAAAAAATTTAAAAATACACATGTAACTGGTATTCGAAAACGATGTTTTCGCCAAATTGTCATAAAATAAATCACGCCAAACCCGATTAAATATTGCAAGAAATCCTGACATTTAATTTCAGATTCAAAGCAATGTTTTAATGGAACTACTTAGTTATCCTGTCGACCAATTTCGCCAAATTATATAAATCGCCAAAGCACTCACCAAATTATACAAATTGATGTAATTTTTATTTTAAATAACCAAAGAACAAATAAAGGTACAGATGTCATATACGCCCCCATATTGGCGCGATTTTTTCCCTGACGACAATGTCGTATACGCAACGGGTACTTAACTGGCGCCAAAGTATCGTTATTTTGCTTTATATGGTAATCTGGATGTTGTTGTTTATGCTGTCGATGTTTTCGCCAAAATGGCGTCGGAAAAAAATCGCACCAATATGACATCTGTGCCCAAATAAATTAGTATAGCATTAATAAAAATAAAAATAAAACGTCGAAATAAAAATCACTTGATGGCGTAAACACGTGTAAGTTCCTTACAGTCAAGTGAATGTGACATTTACGATCAACCATTATTGGCATTTAATCTTATAGTCTGGCGATAGATTTTTCGTTGATGGGATAACCAAGTAGTACCGTTTTAATTTACCACTCGAAAAATAAAAAAATGCTAACTGGCGAGTTAAAAAAAGCTATTGGCGAGATTTGCACCCGGCTAACATAAAAGTACCAAGAGTTTCTTTGAGATCATGGCATCTTTTATATAGTTTTATTCGAAAAAATAACTTTGATTCTGTAATCAAAATGGAAACATTTCTTATAAAAAGTGAAGGGTTGTAATTGTTTATGGCAGTTACATGACTTGGACTATTATAATATAAGTGAAACGATGGCGATAGAATAATATTGGCGACTTATAGCCTGCGGCTGGCTAACATTAAAGTACCAAAATGGCCACCTGGAATATAAAAAGGGAAGGGATCTGCCTGGAATTGTTGATAATAGCCTAAGTCACATGACTTAGGCTATTATTATAGAGATTGTTTTCAATTCTAAAAACAGCGCAAAGAATAATATTTCCTAACGATTAAAAATTTATTTACACGTGACTATTAAAAACAGAGAAAAAAACACTCTTAAAATTACTATTAAATGAGTAAGTGTTAAAAGCAGGAAAATATTGAAAATTATGTCTTGAAAATTGTATTTGCACGTGAATATTAAAAGAGAAAGGAAACTTTAAAATAATAAATATATTAATATGCGTTTAACCCTTTCAGGGGCAAGGTACTTCTATTCGTAAAATGTTGAAATCAGTGAATGGTACCAGAATTTACAAACAAATTTCGAAATACGAAAATGCTTTTTTCACTTACTTAATAAAAGGAAAATTTTCATTCCAATATTCTGGTGCCAATGTGGCATTTAAAAATTTAAATTAAGTGGTTCAAAAATGAACCACCGCCTTTGAAGGGGTTAAAGCAGTAAATTGTATTACGTCAATCGTTTTATAACGCTGTTAAAAAACACCGGGAGGCAAAGGCTCTGTTTACTTAATTCATTTTATTTTAGCTTCCTTTCAAATGTTTAACTGGTATTTTTTAATCAAACACGAAAACAACCATTGGATGTCTTAACAGCAACTGATTCGGCCTTCAATTTTCGCAATCAAAGGGAATTGAAAGGAAACCCGTTTACAGGGAGATAGCTATAGGTTTTTTCATTATAATTCAATCTTCTCTAATCTTTTTAAAACCGATCATATATATATATATATATAACCGATATATATATATATATATATATATATATATATCCAGAAACATAATGAAGAATTCCATTTGGAACTTAAAAACCGTTTCCAAGTACTTCAATCAACTTTAGAAGAAGAGCAAAATGTTACAGTAGTGAACAAGAAATAACCAATACTCTACAAGATATTGCAAAGAAGATAGCCGGCGATGCACAAGCAAAGCAGACAAAGAAAATAACAGAAGAAACAGGAAGATTGAAGAAGAAACGAAGAGAATTTAAAATGAAGATAAACGATCCTAAATTAATAGTTGAATATGCTGAATTATGTAAAACGGTAAGAAAATGTGTTACAGAAGATATCAGAAAATTTAACTGTGATCTTGTCAAGAAAGTTCTAGAAGATTACAAAAGTTTAAAATCGGCAAGGCGCAAACTATGTGTTGGAAGAAAAGGTATTTTTGCACTAAAAGGGGCAGATGGAACAATCACCAAAATCAAAAAAGAAATAGTACAAATTGTCGAAAAAATCTATAACGATCTATATAAATGTGAAGATCAAAGGGAAATCAACCTACGTGATCCACGAGAAAACTTAACAGAAACTGAAGCGATAATCCCAATGATGACAGACGAAGATTTAAAAGCCATTAGATTTATGAAAAAATGTAAATTCCCTGGTGAAGATGGAATTACAATTGACCTAATCAAAGAAGCAGGAGAAGAATTTGCAAAAATGCCATCCTTATTGTTTTCCAAATGTCCCAAGAAGTCAGATGTACCAGAAGATTGGAATAATGCTGTGATGGTGCTACTTTACAAGAAAGGAAAGAAGGAAAACATTAAGAACTACCATCCGATCAGCTTACTATCAGTGATTTATAAAATTTTCACCAAAGTTTTAACGACAAGACTTGAATCAGCTCTGGATTCAGCTCAACCTAGAGAACAAGCAGGATTCCGAAGTGGATTCAGCACAATAGATCGTATCCAAACGGTAAGGGAACTCGTAGAAAAACATAAAGAATATTGTAATTTACCTCTCTGCCTTGCCTTTATTGATTATGAAAAAGCATTTCATTCTATCTACACATCAGCAGTAGTAGAATCTCTGGAGGACATTGGTATAGACAAACCTTACATCAATATCATAAAAAAAGATTTACAAGAAAGCAACAGCAACCATCCGTTTGGACAAAGGAAAAGCAAAGATCAAGCTTGGAATAGGGGTAAGACAAGGAGACACCATTTCGCCTAAGCTTTTTACTGCTATCTTAGAAAATATTTTCAAGAAGCTGGATTGGGAAAACAAAGGGATTAGAATATATGGTGAATATTTAAGTCATCTCCGATTCACTGGCGACATTTTAATTTTCAGTAGCAGTCCTGAAGAACTGGAAAATATTCTAAAAGATTTAGCAGAAGCTAGCATTAATGTAGGATTAAAAATAAATTTGGAAAAGACTAAGGTGATGTTCAATTCATTTGCATCAATAAAAGAAAACCGTCTACAACAACACTGAGATTAAAGAAGTGCAAAGTTATGTGTACCTTGGGCAGGAAATATCATTGGATAATAGTATCATGAATGAAATCAACAGAAGAATAAGGAATGGATGGAGTGCTTTTGGGAAGAACAATATTATTCTGAAGGGTAACATGCCTCTTTGTTTGAAAAGAAAGGTGTTTAACCAATGTGTTTTGCCTGTGCTAACTTATGGAGCAGAAACATGGACGCTAACAAAACGGACGGTACAAAGATTACAAACAACACAGAGAAGTATGGAAAGATGTATGCTAGGTATAACTAGAAGAGACAGAAAGAGAATAACCTGGATAAGAAGTCAGACGAAAGTTTTTGACATCATTGAAAGAATTAAACGGCTAAAATGGAAATGGGTTGAGGCACATTGCAAGAAGAAAAGATAATAGATGGAGTGAAAACACCCTACAGTGGTATCCCAGAGATCTAAAACGACCAAGAAGACGACCTCAAGTAAGATGGAGTGATGAAATCAGAAAAGTAGCTGGTTTTAATTGGATAACTAAAGTACTAGACAGGAAACATTGGAAAAAATCTGGGAGAGACCTACATCCAGCAGTGGATTGAAAACGGCTGATGATGATGATTATATATATATACATATATATATATCGTGCAATATAGGTATTACTATTCGAAAATATCAAGATAGCCCAAGATTGTTCGTTTTGCATACTTACTTACATCTTATAAAATAGATAAATGCAACAACTTTTAACAAATATAATAGATATAATATAATAACCCTTTAAAAATAATAGTGTAAAATATAACCCTTTAAATAAACGTAATAGTGACTAATGATAAATCTTCCATAATCCCAATCCACAGCAGAATTTTATTTTCATGATCGTGATACTTTTATGATAAATAACATGACATTCTTCCGTTGATTCAAAGTAATAAACAACTTTGCTATTAAACAACTAAGCTAAAAAGCTTAGGAAGAGAATTTTGTGTCATCTGTAGATAAAAATGCAGCAACGTTATAAAAGAATTTTTAAATGAAATTTTTACAATATGATTATTTTCTAGAAAAAGGAAAAAACATTTGTAGATGAAGTTCCTCCATATGAAATTCTTTAGCATAGGGAAGAGTATTACATACATATATATATAAAAGAAAAAATGGGTTTTTTTACTCGATCCAAAAATAGTGACATTTCACACGTTCCTCGCACCCCTGCTTCCTTTTTAAATGCGCCATAAAAATAAATTTGCTGGCGAAACAATAATTCACAAAGCTTATATGACAAAGCATATCTATGCCTCCCTTCTTTTCTGCTATTGGGGAATTACTGAGCCCTAAGCTGGGATTTGAGGTTAAAAAAGAGACAGTAAAATAATAAAAATATAAAAAAGACTGTTGGAGCACCCCCGCATACTGGCAAACGATTACGGAGCGCAAACACCCCTCTTCTGGAATGCATCGCTAATCCCTCCGGTCCCTAGTTTGACATATTGCTGGTGAGGCAGTGGCATCGGTACAGTGAATAAAAAGGTTGGCGAGAGGTGTTATAACTTGGCGACTTAATTGGCATTATTTAAATTAAGTTGAACTTTTATTATGTAGATAAATCACTTAAAAAAAAAAAAAAAAAACGATTTATTGATTGATAACTAGTTATTTTATTTTACGTTTAAGATAGAACAAAGGAGGAAAAATATAATTTCCGAGTAACTATTTTTTCCAGCTTACTAAAAAATGCAAACTATTTATTGAAAAATATTTTTAAATCACCTTATTTTTTTAATGCATGAAGTTGATTATGAGAATTTCAGTTAGTTTTTTATTATTTGAATGAACAAGCTGCATTGCACTTGCTGTAGAAAATAATTTATTCGACATATATAGATATGATTAATATGCGTAAATGTAAATTTTTTTAGAATACATATATCACTACAGTATTCTCTTACATATTATTTTTGAAGTTATTTTTTATCAGCTTACCTTTTTTATCCTACATTTAAAAATTTTTACACTTTGGGATTTTAATGTAGATTCATCTGCTTTACTTAACATGACCGGTTTTAGACATAATCTCTCAGTAATCTGACATTTTCTGAATGTTCTGACTTTTACTGAAACTCTTAAATTATTCGGATTTTCAACTTTAAAACGTGAGCAATCGTAAGAATGCTCTAAGTGCCTTTTTTTTTTTAATTTCTATTATTATTATTATTATTATTATTATTATTATTATTATTAACGAATTGTTGGAAAAAAGTACTTTAGACTGAAAAGTTGGAAAATTGAATAAACGGGAAATAAACTTGTCTTTATTTATTTATTTTAACAATGAATAAGCAGCAAATTTTGAGAAAAATTTTTGGAACATCCTTAATGTAAATTCTAAATTTGTTTCGGTATTCCAAAACTGCGAAAAAGCATGTTTTCAATCAACTTTTTAAAATAGAATTTCTCAACTAAAAATATTTTTTATGAAAGCACATCACAAATAGGTTTTGTAGTACATAAATTATTAATATCCTTTGGGACATCCTTTATGTAAATTTTAAACTTGTTTCGGTATTCCGAAATTGCAAAAAAGCTAACCTTCAGTCGTTTTTTTTTTTTTTTTTTTTTTTTTTTTTTTTTTTTTTTTTTTTTTAATAAAATCTCTGAACTAAAAATATATTTTATGAAAACGCATAATAGGTTTTGTAGTACATAAATTATTATATTTTTTTAACAAAAATTTATATCCTTTGGAACAACCTTAATATAAATTCTAAACTTGTTTCGGTATTCCAAACTGCGAAAAATCGTATCTTCAATTGATTTTTTTAAAATAGAATTGATTTTTTGAAATCGATTTTTTCTAAATTAAAAATATTCTTTATGAAAACGCATCCCAAATAGGTTTCGTAGTACACAAATCATTTTTTACTTTTTAACAAAAATTTGTATCCTTTGATAAAAGAAGTTTAATGAACTCACTTATAATATTATTTTCATAAACATTTATACAATTTTCTCATATTTAAAGAACATCCCCCCACTACATTTAAAACAAGTTATGAAGCCTTTTAGAAGACACGTAGGCTCGCTATCTTTTTCACACTACCTGTAAATGTATTTCTCCTTCGTAGTGGTCATCGTGCTAGGAAGTCTCTTCAAACCAAAATCAATATACTGTCTATCGTTCCTGTAAAACGTCGAAAATGTGATGATTTTTTCTCTGTAACATTTTAGTGTGTTAAAAAGAAAGTTGTGTACGAAGATAAAACTTGAAAATTGTCTTTTTGCCTAAAAAATGTTCAGAATGTAAAATTATATAAATTAAAATATTATGATTAAAAAAAAAAAAAAAAAAAAAAAACTGTAGTTCGGTGAAGGCGTATGCGCGGTTTTGTAACGTTTTTACATTTAAACATTTTATTGGGGTTTTGGGAAAACAAAATGTATTTGGTGCTATGTTCTAATACAATAATAAAAATAAAATTGTGGAACACTTTTCAAGTTAAATTTGAAAATTTAATTGTTATAAAAAAAATCTAAAAAATGAATACAATTAAGTGAATCGCACAGAATTTTTCTTTTTTAATATTTTTATTTTCCGAAGCACTTTTTGTTGTAACTACGGGAGTTTTTTCTGTAAAAATATTTAATACACTTCTTCAGTGTATGCACTACAACTGAACAGCACAGTGTAAATTTATAGTTATAAAGGGGTATTCATGTAAATATATAAGTTTCATTTAAATATAAGAATTTGCAATTAATTTATTTTTACATCCTAAATTATAAGCAATAAGAAATGCATTCCACTGATTAAATTTTTTATACTAAATTTACTGTTTTTATGTATCATTTTGTTACGTTTGTAAATCCAAGAAAATTAATGTAGATTGCGGTATGAAAAATTTATCCGCAATAGACACATACACATATGTATATGTATATTTTATAAGACTATTACATTACTCTCTCGAAATAATCCTCGTATGGTAGGTAACATAGGGCATATTTGATGTCAGTCATCTTTAAGACATTACAATTTTTTAAATATCATTCAATATATTATGTCTTTCTTCGCATTTTCTTCTAAAAACTCTCTAACATTGTCACAAATATGATTCATTTATTTGTATTTTCTTCTAATACAGCTTTAATGGTTTTGGAGACAGGTGGCATATTTTTCCTATGGCACCTTCTATATAATTATAGGTGCCACCTACATGCCACGATTCTATAGTTTACCCTCACGAAACCTATAGAAGAAGGAAAGCTTTTTTATTACATAGAAGTTATTCATGGAGTCTATATGACTCTAGCCTTCAAAAATATCAAGAGCAGTCGGAAGGCAAAAACGTGAAAATATCAATTTAGAAGTGTTATTTGAATATTTTGAATCTTCTATTTATCCCTTTACTAATAATGTATTATTTGTGTTTCCACCAAAGAGAATTTTGAAAATTCGAAGTAATTCAATTTTTTTAAAAAAATCTAGTCATACTTCTTGATCACACTACTTTGAAATCAGTATTTTTTTCTGTACTTACCATACGTTAGAGTTCGTAATTTTTTAAAAATATTTTATAGATATCTCTATTTAATTTCAAGTGAACTGTTGTAGCTAATATATACAGACTTAAAAATAAATAAAAATAAAAATAAAAATAAAAATAAAAAAACTTTTTAAAATGGATGATTTTTGCCCTTTTTTTTGCAACTGAATTTTCTATTTAAGATTTTTAAAAAGAATAACTGAAAAATAAATGTATATAAAACTGGCTTCACTTTATTAAGAATCATTTATTAGATGCATATAAAAAAATTCAAGTGCACATCTTTGATAGTTTATGAGAAAATATGCATTAATTTATCATGAGTAAACTCGGTAGAGGGTATTCCGACTTAAAAATTTTACTAAAGAAAAATTTTGTGAAATATGCATATGGGGAGGTTTAAGAGGTCTCAGGATTCTTAAAAATGGAAAAAAATGAAAAAAAAACAAGACCATTTTCAATATTCAATATCTTAAAATGTATATAATTTAAAAACACATTTCTTATTGGGATGAAAGATGTATTTCATTTCATGTATTTAAAAATTGCAAGATGCAGAATTAGTATTTATAGGGTGCTCCAAACTGTCAGGCATTTGTCGAGCGAAAAATTGGTATAACAGCTTACGTGCAGGATTACAAAATAAATTTTGCAACTAGAATGAAATTTTTCGTGCATAATTATACTTCAGACTGTAGTAATTACCCTGAATCTAAATAAATTTGTATTTAAAGCATTTTTATATTTTAATACAAAGTTGTATTTACTCGTAGCTAATACAAATTATGAAAATTTCCGCATTATAATCATGCACCTAAAAAAATATTTTTTTGAACAATAAAAATGAAATTTTTGGTTCAGTTTATACAGACTAAAATGAAATATGTGTTTTAAATATTTCATGAAAAAAAAATATTCAGAAGTTTTTGAGATATCCTGCACGTTATGCCGAAAAACGTCATTTGTAGAAAAATGACTTCAAAGTTTCGGAAACGCCGCTTCAGCTATTGAGCGGGTAAAATTCTAAAAGCCATAACTTCTGTTCTAATAGGAATTTCAAAGAAACATATGTATCAAAATGTTAAAAAAAAATGGGATTTTAAGATCTAAAAAAATAAAAACTTTGAACATTTTAAAGCTTTAAGATTCCTGGGACTAAAGAGTCCGATTTTAAATCAAAATCGACCTAACTTGCCGATCATACTCAACATCAATTATACTTAAATCTGACTGTCTGTTCATATTTCATAGCATATCCTCCAACAATACTGCAGATTTCGAGATAAAACTAACGTCAGTTAGTTATTCGTGTGGATCCATATAAACTCTTAAAATTTAAAATTTAAATTAATTTTGAGATATTAATTATTTTGTAACGTTAAATGATATTTCTATAATGATTAATCCATTTTTGTGGATAAAAAGATGAAAAAGAGAATTTTTAATTATTTCTTTATTTCGATATATTTCTTTTTAATTTGAAATTGATTTCCTTTTTTTATTGTTTCAATTTAAATACGTGGTAAAAAAATGATTTGATAAATTATATTTTACAAGGAAATTCTAAAAAATAAAAGCATAACTTTGCACATCTAGTCTTCATCTTTTTCTAGTAGAAAAAATTGATTGTTGACAAATTGTCATCTATAAATCATTAGATCATAGGTTTTTTTTTTAATTTTAATTCAACAGAGGAGGTAACATTTGCATATAACTAGAGAATTATTCCCTTATATTTTGAACAAGTAATTTTAAAGAAGAAACGCTAATTTTCAACTAATTATTTCTTAAAGATGGCAATAAATTTTTTCTCAAGGCCAGTAAAAGCGGGCTGACTGAGCGCGAAAAATTACGTTTTTGTAAGCTTTTTTTTTTTCATTCATATAACGTGTATTTTTGTTTGTTTGTTTGTTTGTTTGTTTTAAAAATGAGTATGTCCAAATGACGTCATTTTTGCATAGTTTCATCAAAATAATTTCATTTTCCTTTCAGCAGCTCCGAAATAAAAAGTCAAATCTTAAAAAGAAAAGAAAAAAGTAATGCTTTTTACAAATGGAACATTGGCGATATGCATTTTTATCGAATAAACTTTTTACCTACGTTTTAAATACGTGTTATTACTTGAAATTCGGTATTTAATAAAATTTATATATTTTTTTTAACGCCTAATAAAATTCGATTTCATTTCCACTAAAAAATCGAAAGATATCATACAATTTAAATGCAACAAACAGGGTTGCTATGCCAGCTACTTTAGTAATAAATTCATCAATAAAGTATATACGTAGTAATTGTACAAAAACTAGCAAACAAAGAAAAAACACAGAGATTGTTTGAGTGTAAAACTAATTTTGTCCTGTGCTATAAACCTATCTTTATCTTTTTTCTTTAAAAATTGATGCTAAATTCAAATTGTTGAAAATATCTGACTGGTATTAGCTTTGTATATTTTTGTACTTAGTTTTGCTTATGATATGTAGTTTATCAGAAAATATGAGTACAGTAGAGCGCTGATTATCCGAACAAGTCGGGACCGACCATAGTTCGGATAAGCAAAAGTTCGGATAAATGGACAGACAGTTTAAAAGATGTTTCTGACTATACTAAATCCTTCACGCATTATCTAAGCTTAGTGTTTAAAAATTGTTTTTTAATTTTTGTCTTTTTTTTTAATTTCTTGTTGTTTATATTTTTATCATTTTTTTTTCTCTTTTTATCATTTTCTGAACTACAGAGATTATAATTTAAGGAAAAAAGCTTGTGATTGTTGCTTGTTTCTTTGAAGACATTCTTTTCAACGCTGCCATATCTCTAATTCTACTTAAATACTGTTTGTTGAATAGGATCAGCGCTCTTCTGCCGTTCGAGCCATTTCATAGCTGTTTCCAAACATCCAAAGGCTTCGTTATGTGTTAGACCTGGGTTATTTTCAGAGCATTCGTTTTCATTTTCTTCAGTTTCTTTTTCATCATAAATCTCATCCACAATCTCATCATCATTTAAAATCTGATATCCAGGGTCATGTATACTTCACTATTTAACCACTCGTTAATTTAATTTTGTTCATAGCTTAGGATTCTTTCCATTTCCTTTATTGTTTTTACATTCTTATTTTCTGATCCACTATCAGTTTTTTCTTCGTTTAAAATTTTATTACAAGCCAATGGATAATTGGGAGTTCGGTTAAAGTTTTTTTGGGGAGAAATAAACTGTTCGGATAAATAGAAGTTTTTTTTTTTAGAAATAGGCTGTTCGGATAATTGGAAGTTCGGTTAATTGGAGTTCGGATAATCGGCGTTCTACTGTAATTTTTTTTTTAAAAGTCTATTATCAATTTAGAATCATTTTAACTTGCCGTTGCCTCTCACTTACTCATTTGATAAATTTAACATTTCCTTAATACATCAAATTGTATACAGATTTTAGGATAAATAAAAGTTTCAATTCTATTTATAATGTATAGCAATAACACGTGAGAGCCAATTTCATTTTTGTTGTGGATCATGTAGAGCCAAATGTGCCAACCCCAAACTGAAAAAGATTTAAAGTGCGGTAACGTTCCGACAGTAAAAGCGGGAGCAAGCCCGCTTACTTGAGATGAATCATGGAACCCACCCCTCGAAAAATCGGCGCGCGTGCCGTTACAGTTGGGATTCGGCCAAGAGAAGCACATGGTCCCGTTAGAGATCGGTAAGTTGTTTGATTTCAGTGTTTTTTTTTTCCTCTCACCCTAGTTGTGAACAGTTGCAAAGTCGGCATCTTTTTTTATGTTTTGTCTTAAAACATGAAATATTCTGAAGTTGTGACGTTTGAGAATAGTTTTACTCCTTTTTCCTTCTCTTTTCTTTTCTTTTTTTCTTGACATCACCAAAAGCCATGTGGATGAAATACGATAATGAGAACTCTTTTTCAAGGATGTCGTTTAGTGTAAATACATTTAAATAAATAGGGTGAAAGTGTAGTGACCGTTTCTCTTGGCACTTGCATCGAAGATTTCGTATTTCATCTAGAGTAACGTAGATGGCAGCACTGGAAACATCATTTACGATCGGAATTGTATGTAAACAAAAAATCAGAGAAGCATGCATGGTACCATGTTTATACAATGAATTGTTTAAATATTCTAACTATCTTCGCATGAAAATTAAAATGTTATATATTTTATAAAGTATCCACATCATGAAAAAATGATTTTCATTTTAGTTGATTAATTGATTTAATTGATTGATGACAATTAAGATGATTTTTTTTCCCCCACAGAATATAGTTTTTTAAGTTCAGTTCATTTAATTTTATACTGTAAAGTTGGGTGTTTAGCTAGTTATTTTAATATAATATGCTGACTACATTCTGTGTTTGTTTTTATAAACCAAAGTGCGGAGTAATGGGACCCTAGCCCCATTCTTAGCTGCACACATAAAGAAAAAAAAAATAATTAAAAAAATAGAGACTTTCAGGACGCCTGACATTTACCACCTCAGCCTCGAAAGCTACTGACTGCACTGGAAATAAAAACATTAAGGGGGTTAAAGTGCATTTTAAATGTCAAAAGTTACCGACATTTTTAAAACTTTATTTTAAAATTATTTAGTCCACTTGTACACAACTTTAAAAGACTATTTATACAACTCTAATATTTATTTATTTTTTCAATTACGCATGTGTTATTTTTAGTAATTTTAAGCTATAAAAAGATATTTCACGCACACATAACTCAGTCGTATGGACTTGCCCTTTCCTTACTTGCTTCCGTCTTTTTTTCTTTTCTTTTCTTTTTCTTTTTTTTTTTTTTTTTTTTTTTTTTTTTTACTAAAACAAACAAACAGAGTCGAATTAAAATATCCTATTACCGAACAAATATCGCATCCTTTCAATTATAAAATTTAAATATTTTTGAAAAATCCGAAATTCGAAAAAGATTTAAAAATACCATAAAATTTATTTTAAGAAATATTGACTGAAAATTCAATGATCGGTCAGGGAATGGTCAAATCGGTCAGTGAACATTCATTTAATGTATAAGATGTTAAAATTTCTTGAAAATCTGGAAGTCCATTTTCAAGAAATCGACTCTTACGACAAGCTGCACAATATCCGTTTTGAATAACATGACTTTAATATACTGTGTACGGCGGCAGCAGAAACCATTTTTAACACTATCCAACATAGTTGAAAAGCGTTTATGAATTCGATTTGTTTGCCTGTCGTCTGTCAGTCTATGCTCTAATTGTCGTAAATACTCGTTCACTATAGAATATTCGCTGTTGAAAACGAACTGTGCAGAATTTATAGTGTTTTTACAAGAACATGCAAAATAATTCCATTAAATTCTGGTCTATGGCGATGGGGAAAAATCGTTTGCGGCGTATTTTATTGTAGCTCAAGACTCTTAAAGCTTCGAAAATTTCAAAATTTTAATTTGTTTATACGTTAAACTGCTATCTTTTCTGAACATTTTGATATAATTGTTTCTTTGAAATTCCCATTAGAACAGGTGTTATGGCTTTTAGAATTATACCCACTCAATAGCTGAAACGGCGTTTCCGAAAACTTTGAAGTCATTTTTTTTCCAAATGACGTTTTTGCGCTTAACGCGCAGAATATTTCAAAAACTTCTCAATATTTTTTCATCAAATTTTCAAATTATATGTTTCATGTTATTCTGTATAAACTGAACTTAAAACTTCCTATGTATTGTAAAAAAAAATTTTTTAAGTTATTATACTGTTGAAAATTTCAAAATTTTGTATTAGCTAAATATTACTTTGTATTAAAGATATAAAAATGCTTTAAATACAAATTTATTTTGGTTCCGAGTAATTATCACAATCTGGGGTATAATTAGGTATCAAAGTTTTCATTCTAGTTGCAAAATTAATTTTGTATCCTGAGCGTAAGCTGTCATACTAATTTTCTGCTAGAGAAATGTATGACAGTTCGAAGCCCCCTATAAATATTAATTCTGCAACTTGTAAATTTTTAAATGTGTTAAATGAAAGAACATACTTATATCTTTCTCACCTCTAAAAATTGTATTTTAAAATCATATACATTTTAAGATATTAAATGCTGAAAATGGTCTTTTTTTTTTTTTTTTTTTTTTTCCATTTTTTCCAATTTTAAGAGTCCTGAGATCTTTTAAATTGCTTATTTAGATATTTCATTTCAGTCTATGAAAAAATAATATTTCTTTATAAAATTCTGTTAGAATTCGTGAGTGTTTTATAATTTATGCCTGAACAATAGTTTTTCTTTCTTGTTTTATTATTTTTTGCTCAAAAAACGAAATTTCGAATTCGGTTTTGTTTAAAACATTATAATTTAATATGTACGAATAGAAAATGTTCATTTGTTGATCTATTAAAAGGTACTTAATTCTTAAATGACTTAAAAGATAATGGATTCATTTATTTTGATTTATTGTTGTCGAATTTTAGCAACATATATATTCTTCTCATTTTTTATAGAATTGTCTTTTTTTTATGCATATTAGTAAAGGTACCTTTTATCAAAGATTATAGGAAATAATTTTCTTTTGTTTTCTGATTGTCTGTTATTTCTGTGGTATTGTAGCTTTCTTAAACAATTTAAAAGTGAATTTAATTTTGATGTAATGACAGAATTGAACTGTTTGATGTTCCCTTGCCAAAATTTTAACTGTATGCGAAAGCGTTTTTTATATTTTTAAATTACTATTTCCTTTTATAAACGCTATAATGCTATCTGTCTTTTTAAAGGCTTTTTTAAAGAAGGGGTTAAACAGAAATATGAAATTAACAGAGAAGAAAAAGGATATAGTTAAATGTTTAAAAAAAATGTTTTTTCTTTTGTTGTTTAATTTGTGGATAATTTTTAAAGTTCTAAACGTGCCCAGTATGTTCACTGTCAATGACTTAAATGTTGAGTCACGGCATCACAATTCACCACATTCAACACAATGTTTCGTCAGTGGACGTGTTAAATAAGTAATAAGGCTATAGTTTTGACAGCCTAGATTTTGAAGACATTTACCATTGCCGTTTCAGATCATTTGTTATAACAATAAAAGAAGAAACCAGGTACTCTCTAACTTTTTCAATAAATAAATATTGGCGTCTTTATATTTAATTTAAAAAAAAAAAAACTCTGCTTGTATGCATATACTGTAATTAAATATACATAAAAATGACAACTGAGCTTTTTCATCATTCTATATACCTGGTAAATAGGATACAAAATCATTAAGATATATTTTGTATTGTTTTATACAATATATGAAAGTGTAACTACCTTTGCTGTAAACAGAGAACAATAAAGATAACGCGATTTTATGAGATCTACCGGCTGATTCTACGTTTAACTAAACCAAAACATAACAAGGATAAACTAATTCATAAAGTACTTGATGCAACTATATGCTAATAGCTTGGAGCCAAAAAGTAATACAGAATCTGGATGTATACGAAGGTAGGGGGGGGGGGGGGCAAATTATTCCACTGCTACTCTTTATGGATACCTCTGTAGGGAGCTATAAAAACAGAAGCAATAGATGACGTATTCTGCAGGGGTATCCATCAGAATGCGGATTAGAAGCGAGCCGGAGCATAAAAGTGACCAATACGTCTGTGCGTCATCCCTTTCCTTGTTCCGTTCCGGTGCGCACCACTCGTTGACACGCGTCAGAAGCAAGATGCGAGGCTTCCAGTGAATGAATCCGGAATGCTCGGAGGACATGGATGAGAAATGAAACCTGTTGACTAGTTTGAGTCTCGTGTAATTACGTTCTCCATGTAATGTAATGTATCCGTTAATGAGAGTCGGTCAAACTTATCTATTTATGGATTCTAAATGAGTTCCAAAAGCAGCAAATATACAGAAAAAAAGCTTCTAATAGAATTTTCATGGATGTTATTATTTTGAGAACTTGTACTCTTTCAAAGCAACTTTAAAAAAAGTATTCGTCTTTAATATTTTTTACATGAATCAATTTTCGGAAAAATGAAGGAATTTTTGGAACATTTAACTTGTTATTTAGCTGCTAATTAATATGAAACATTATTGACTAACTGTTATTAAAAGCAACAAAATATTTTCTATCGATTAAGTTTATACAACGATAGTTCGTGAATAAGTTTCACAATTAGAAAAAAAAAATTACAATTTCATGGATATCTTATTGCATAGAGCTTTCGAAAACGACTATTGCATTGAAAACTTATAGAGAAAAAGTGTTAGATGAATGAATTTCATCGGTTTTTGCAGTCTATTGAACTGGTAATAAATATTGCATATTTTAAAGACTTTAGATGAACATCACTTGATTTATACTTTGTGGTTCGGTTAAAAATATTTCACATCATATTGCAGTGAATTCCGTATTTAAATAATTTATCGTGGAGTAAAGTTTAGATCTATAATGTTGTTCTGCAAAGTGATTAAAACTTTTGTAGTTCTTAATTGTTGGTTCAACGCTTAGGATTGTCCAAATGATGTGATTAAAAATGAATTTAACATTAGAAGTTCGAAATTTTAAACTTTGTATAATTCTTAAATTACTTGATCGAATGACTTCCCTTTTTGTATCCTAAGGTAAAATTTACCAAAAAATCCAAATATTATGGCAAAATTAGACATTTAAATAGAAATTTTGGTACAATTCCTATATGTAGGCTAAGCAAATCTTAAAAACAGCATTTATTAATAGACATTACTAGATTACTAATCTATCGGTACCAGTTACATTTTGATTTTTGACAAAGTTGATATTATGCATTTTTTTTAATGGTACATTTTGAACGTTGGCAAGTAGTAGTCTTAATCAAAGCCATGTCTTCTTTTTTGAAGTAATAATAAAATCATTCATTACGTTTTAAATGCTTTACTAGAAACCGAACACACAGAGGAAACATGATGCTTCTGCTGAAATACGTTCAATTACCTCCAATTCATATATTTCACTGGTAAGCTGTATCACATCATGAAAAAGTTTCCTCTGTCCGGTCCGCTTATACGTAATTGAATCGGATTGAGAACAGATTTCCCTGTTCAATATCGGCCTGTTTCTTCTTGTGACAAATTTAATTAAACCTTTGTGATTAAAATTTTAAAAAGCAAACGAATTCGAAAAATCTGTGTTAAGTTTTTATATATCTCTCAAAATACTGTGGGCAAACTTATAAATAACGTTTACTCAAGGGAAAGAAAACTTTTTAGATACTTCAGAAAACATTAGGGCTCGATAATTCCCCTCCACCACCCCTGTCCTTTTAAGTAACATTTTCTCCTATATGTAGAATATTAGTTTCACTTTTGGGGTCAATTGTCAGATCGTATAATTTTGTAATTTTTTGTTTGTTGTGCTCAATAGAAAACTTTTATTAAACATCGAAAAAATTACTAACTGAAATTTAAAAATTTTCATATTTTTTAACACGTTAAGCGCCACGTCAGCTACAGGTGGCTGACAGCGAACTTTCCGTTTAAAACGCGTCATTCACCGATGGCTGACGTCTAAAATATGATACAAAGTGAAAAAATATACATTGTTTTAAATAATTACTGAACAAATATTTGAAATTTATCTACCTTTTATTTATTACAGGATTATACTTTCTTAAAAATTACTTTAAACGTTGTAAATTTTCAGCGCTTCAGTGTCAGTCATCGTGACACTCAACGTGTTAAGCAGGGATGTAGTGGGGGGTAGACGGGAGTATACGCCGTATACCCTCTGGATTTTTTTAAGGAACACCGTATGCCCTCTGTTTCTCAAGAAATCTATAGTATATGCACTCTATGGTATACGCCCTGTTTTGAGCGTATACCCTCTGCTTAGAACGTATACCCTCTGTTTTTTTTTACGACTACACCACTGGTGTTAAGGAAGATATGAGCCGATGATTTTGAAAGTGAAGCAAGTTCATTTTGGGCAAAATGTTAGTTAAAACTAAATCTTATAACAAATTAATATAAAATTTACGTTTTTAATCAATTTACATTAAAAATCTTTTAACATCAGTATAAAATTGTTACTAATGATTTATTTTGTTAACGATATGAGCTTTCGGATCAAAAATGCAAAAGAATGAAAAGTTATCACATTTTAGCGTACAATTGATATGCTAAAAAATAAGTGTGAAAATACCATTAAAATATTCTTAGTTATTTAAAAATAGTAAACTTTTTACAAGTGTGAAAAAAAAAAAAAAACCTGGCAACTTCCCCTCTATCTGTTCCGCTTATCCATAATTATATCGAATGCATAACGGATTTTTAGATCCCCATTCGCTTTTTTGTGACAGACTTAATTAGTCTTTTGTGATAAAAGTTTTTTTTAAGTCTCAAAATATTTTTTCTCGCCCTGCGTATTGTGAACTTCTTCCTGAACATTGATCACTCAAAATAATAAAAGCTTTTGACAAAAATATATTTAACATATTTTATTCCATTGTTAAATTGCATTTACCTAAGCAAAATAATTGAAAGATTCTCAAATTATTATATTTCGGGAAACAAAATTATCGGAAAATATTATTTTTATTTATTATCTGATGAAAACACGCTATAAAAAATAGGAATGCGTGAAGTAAGAATAATTTTGTACTTTTTAAGTAAAGAAAAATTTGATTTCATAAAAACTGCGTAACATTTTACTTTTAGTTTAAGCATTTCATTTTCGATCTTTAATTAATCATTAAAAGAATCATTAAAAAAACATTGCTGAATTTTATTTATTATCTGATGAAAACTTTGTATGAAGACTAATGCATGCATCAAGGATAATTTCGACTTTAAAAAAAGAAAATATTAAAAATAATTTAAATTTAAAACTGGACAGAGAAATGCTCTTGATTCCGTAGAAATATTACTGGGATTTTTCTTTCAATTCAAACATTGTAACTATTTAAAATTTTGTGGCAATTTCAACCAAATTTTGATGATGCAGTAGCTGTAATCGTAAAATGATGAAATATCGTTCCAACATTTGGATCTTCGGTTGAGCCATAGCTCCAAATGTTGGAATGATATTTATTACGCTATCTTATGGTTGAAGCTACTGCAGCAGCAAGAAAATTTGGTTCAAACTACGACAAATTTCTTAATAGTGCATTTTTTTATTTTTTATTAACCATTAATGTAGCATTAATTGGGATTTTGTCAGGAATATTTTCTACTTAATATCAAATATTTCTATGGTACTTGTATTTCATTCAAAATATATATCTCCAATATTAATTCAACATTTTTATTATATTGGTTTAAATTAGATAATACTGGCAACGTATTTCCAAATTGTAGCCATTTTTACTTCTGCCTTTAATATTCTGCCGAAATGCTTCAATATTTTGATAATATTCAGAGACAGTATCGCATCAATATTTATAGAGCTTTTTGGATGCTCATTTAATTAAAAAGGCATTTTTAAAAAGTAGCATTTATAATCAAAAAAATTCATGTTACACATCTATGTTAAGATTTAGAAATAGATAAGATATCACAGATGTGATTTACAAGCAATTAGGGTAGATTGTAGAGGGGCGGAGACGGTGAAGCATTTGTACTCTTTACAAATAAGGTATATCATGGATAACTTAATTAATTCGTTAAAAATATGTCAAAAAATATACTTAGAGTTGTTTTCAAAAAAAAAAAAAAATCTACTTTTATTTTTGTCTCTTGTAAGTCATTTTATACAACTTATTTTGCCCCATGTACTTCAAAAATATCCCTTGTTCATGCAGACTTTTTAAAGGTTTTTTTTTTACAGCAAGCCATTCTTGTAATGGATTGCTAAATTTAACAAGGGAAGCTATCCGATCTGTCAACGAGAATCATCACAAATCTTTTAGAAGTGAACGAACATGTGAAAAAAAACTACAGGTGAAACATGAGGCATTTCGCAATCGTTCGCAACCTCTGGAATAGGACATGTAAAGTGGCACCTGCTCACAGTATTTGCAATCATCTATCATCTACCGCCAAAAATAACGTATCTGTGAACTAAGTGGAATTTTTATGTCACCTCAACCACGTGCCTATTCATAATGGTATGTGTCATGTGTTGGACGTAAACTTATGTGCAACACTCTTGACTGTGAATCCAATGCAGCCATTACGTGCGTGTCGAGTGCACATTCACTTTGCTTACAGCGTTACTTTCTCGCAGCATATTATCATGACATGGAATGACTTATGACGTAAGCATGTTTATGACATGCATGTGATCTAAAGTGACATCAGAATGCCTCATAGCTCACAGATATATTTTTTTTTGCTAGTAAATGGTTGCAAATATTGCGGGTGGGACCCACTTTACACGTTTCACCCATGATTTCGTTCACATGCTTGATGCTTGTTCACCTATAAACGTCTTGTGATGATTCTTGTCACAGGGCCGATAGCTCTCCTTGTCAGATTATTAAAACTATTTTTCAGAACTTTTTGTCTTTGAAAATAAAAAATAAAAATACTTAAAGATATTTATATGAAATTATAGAATTTTCAGTAATAAAATTCAAAATGAAAAAAAAAAAAAAAAAAAAAAAAAAAAAAAAAAAAAAAAAACTTGAACAGCAAACATTAATATTTACAAAATAATATAATTTTATTTTGAATTAATTATTATCAAGAAACTTTTGACATTTTACTTTTTCTTCATATTTTTCGAGGTTAAGCAGCTCAGATCAGAGCAGATAAAAACAGCAGTAGAAAATTTCAATACCCGCTGATTAAAAGTTTAAGACACGTCGAGCTTTTCTTAATTTTACTTAAAATCACAAAAGCAAACATCGGTTCTTCAATGACAATGAATATTAAAAACAAGATAACGAATATAGATATAATTTTAAATAGTAACAGCATGTTACATTAGACGGTGAAAAAGCACAGGGTTAAAAGAAAACAAAGCCATTTCATACATCAAAACCGCCAGTAGAAATATTCCATTTATACACTATATATAATATATATTAAGTTAATCACGCATTTCCCGAAAAGAATTTTGAATAAAGCAAAATGCTGGAAAAAACAATATCAGAAGAAGAACTCTCCGCATTCAGACGTATGCGAAAACTGCGTAGAATGCGAAGTGACTGATTAAATGAGGGCGGAAATCAGCAATTTGTGGATGCAAATGACTTTACTCGTAGCTTGGGACGAGGTATTGGCCAAAAGGATTGAAACTACATAAAGACACTTATAACTTGCGGAAATCTCATATACCTGCCTGTCACTTTAATATTTAATAATACAAATCAATTGTCATACTTTCATTTAAATTTTCATAAATCTCTTTGCATCTGGCATATTCTTGCATATACTATTCGATATAATTCTATTTTTATTTTTGTTTATGATAAATTAGCTTGATGCAAGTTTTCTAGGAATGACTTTCATAAAATCAACTGTTTTGTGAACATTTTACAATGCACAATATTTATTTCCGAAAATATACTACTAATTTATCAATCAAACAGGAAATTACTGGGAACGTCTCTGTTTTGTTCTGCACAAAAATGCAAATTAGGTTGTACTGTTTCCCCTAATTCATTTTACAAACAGTCTTCATCAATTTTCACTTTATGAGCACGGATCGATGATTTACCTAATTATCTTTAAATTAGAACAGTAAATTAATAGGATTTAGGACGAATTAAACGCTTTTAATGCATTAATTCTTCATATTACGAGTTTTAAATACGTATTTATTTCGAAAATGCGAGGGTTATTTTTTTTCTGTTAATTAACTTTGTTTTTTCCTGTTTATTAGCTTGATCCTTATGATATATTTAGATGTAGCGCGTTACTATATCTGTAATTATTTTTTAATAAAGTAAGCCATAAGTATATAGATTTCAGGAAATACGAAAATTTACAACTGATTGTTTATGCTTTTATTATTTTAACACAAGGTAACAGTACAAGGTACAGTATCCGTAGTTTACTGGCATTCCTTTACTTCCGTCTTATTCTGTCGAGTTTTTTGTAATATCAAACCAGATGTTATTACCAAATGGTTTTCTGAGTGAATCGTATTGGCTGGAATGCCGTCCAGATAGCTCAGTTGGAAGAGCATTGACAATTAAAACCGAAGGTTCTGGGTTCGAACCTCGTCTTGGACGCTTTTTCACTCAGTTAAAAAAAAGTACTACTTGTAGGATTTGTTTACCAATCAGTTTTATTGTGTTCAAATAATAAAAGTTTATTACGTTTCCATAGTTTATTGGAGTTACTTTATTTGCGGTTTATTTCGTCGAGCTGTTCAAATAATATGGGCCAGATTTCATTACCAAATGGCTACCTGATTGAATTGTGTTGGCTGGGATGTCATTAGTGTTGCCTAGTGCAGTGATAAAAAGCGGGACGGGGAGACAAAAAAAAGTGAGACAGCGGCTTCTAAATCGGAACATTAAAATACAACGCATCTTATGAAAACGGAACCTATCTTTAACCGAATCCTGTCTTAAATGATAAAATTTCATTGTCTCTATGGTAGGAATACCATACAATTATACCTGCTAAGACGAAAGACTGTTTAAAATTGAATTTTCCTCTTGTGCCTTGCGATTCCGTCTTAGCAGGTTTTATTATACTAAATAAACATAACAATCTTATACAGTAAAAACCTGTGAAAACAGGATAACTAAGCATTGAAACAAAATTCCATTTTAGTACGTATACTTCCTATCGTAGGGTCAATGAAATTTTCACTTTTGAAACAGAATTTCGTTATAAAAAGTTTACTGAACAAATTAAAGTAAAACCTGTAAAAACAGAATCCCCAAGAACCACAATAATTTCGTTTTAGACAGGTTTCGGTCTTAGCAGTTAGATTTGTAAGATATTTCTTTGAAGTAACTATAAAACTTTCCGTTATAGATAGGTTCGGATTCCACTGGATGGAAACTAACGAAAATCATAATAAATAATTTAAAAGAATTTTTGCATCATGAGAAATCATCCTTAATAAAAAAAACGGGAGGGGCATTATGCTCTGCGGACTTGGTTTCCTCGTCTGAGCAATCCCTCTTAGGCTATCAAATCCAATCATAAAAAATTGCAGTGCTTACGCGGGAGAGATCTTGGAACGCCTGAATATCGGAATATCTCGCCTAAATCTGGACACCTAGCAACTATAGATGCCATCCAGATAGGAATGACATTGGCAATTAGAACCAGAGGTTCTGGGTTCGAGTTTCGGCCTGGGCACATTTTCATTTATTTGGAAAAATTACTACTCGCTTGATTATTTATGGTTTAAGTTACCTTTAAATAGATCAAAAATTGATTTTTGCCATTGATTCACATTAAAATTAATAAATGTAAAATATTTTAAACAAAAACGCTTTTAAAATTTTGCGTTAGAACATTTATTGTTGCTTATTATTATGCGTGAATATTTTTGATAAAGCACCATCATACGACGAACAATAGCTGAAAGTAGCATGTTGCGTTTAACCAAGAATAAGAGCTTCAGCAAAAAGGTTAGACTAAAGTCACAGTCATCAATATTTTAAAATGTTTTACAGATTGAAGTATATGAAATGGATAAAATGGAATTACATAGGGAATTACAATGGAATTTTTTATGAAGTAGATGACAGTAAATATATTTCCAGACTGAGCTGTTCAATTTTGTTTTATAAAATTTATTTTAGGGAATGTAATGACTGCAATAAATTCTGGAGTCTTATATCTTTTGGAGTTTTCTTACAAAATTGTGTTAAATCAGTATGAAGTCGCATGATTAAGAAATTTAAAGCTCTAGATAGAAAATAAATTTAAATAGGTTTGTTTGAATGGATTGCTACAAAAATCTAATGTCTTTTAGCTAACATTCTGCATTATTCATTTAGCCTTTTTTGTGTTTGCACTTGCATTTTTGTAAATTTGTTTGGTTAATTTCACAAAAACCTTCATCTGATCAATGAAATTTTTGTTTAAAATTTGACATCATTTACAGTTACTATTTTTTAGTTTTATCAATTAAAATTTACCATAGGCGCTGAAACAGGAGAGGGGATTTGGTGGTGGTGGGGGGGGGGGTCATTGCCTTTCCCTTCTTTTTGAAATTTAATTAGCTAAATTTTCTTTTTCCTGACCATTTTGGAAAATAAAAAATAAAATTATTGTTACTGTCTTAAAATAACTAAAGACTGGATGAAAGAGGAACTACGAATTTTCCGTTAGAAGCTGAGCGGCTGAGGACCGTTAACCATCGTAAGAAGCATTTTTTAATTATTTTTTTTTTCCATATTCATGCGTTTGAAATTTATCTTGGATGGGAAGTTCAGGGCTATAGATCCCCCGTGATAGAAAAAAAGCAACTTTTTCAGTTCTGCATTTTAAAAAATGCTAATAGAAAGTTATTTTTGAATATTTAATATTTATTTTTTAATTGTTAAATTTTTGTATAGCATTTTCTTCTTTTATCTTGCGTGGGTGGTTTTGAAAAAAAGGTTAGTTTAGCTTATTTCCTGTATATATTCTCCCTTTTAAAAACGCGGGCTACATTCGGGCCACGGGCACATCTATCGGAATTCTTGACCATCCCTTGATTTCGTCCTGCATACTCATGAACGCTGATGTCTTCTTTAAATTATATGAACTTTTCTTTCATTTTTATAAGTTTTTTTCTCTCGGGTTTACCTGATTGATTCAGTCTCGTTCCATCAGAGTTGGGATTTGAACATCACTGATGGCACTTCCTGGGATCCGGCAGTGACTTTCAGCATTCACACCTTCTGCTCTTCCAATTCCAGCAAACTTCCACTTAGGGAAATTCCCCATCAAGCCGAGTGACTAAACTCATTTCCATGGCTGACTGGGCCGACCCTGCATGACATCACACGGCCACCCCCGCAGGTGATTACCGGGCCATTTCTATCGGCCCGTTAGACTTATTGGCTAATCTGTGCGGGTGACGTCAGTATTGCATCTTCCATCATTTACGACGACGGCCTACCCTCAGTAAATCCAATTTCTGGACTGGCAAAAAGTCGTCTGAAAGGTCCCCCATTCTAAGTTTTGCGTAAATGAGCAAAGTGGAGAGAAAACGAGAGAAACATTTACGTATACAGAAGTTGTGGAGGAGACTGGAAGAATTTTGTATCAAATGTTTCATTCTTCTAAGTAACATTGCTGCAGAGAAGCAGCTAGATGTGAAATGGAATGCTGTTGTGACTTTTTTATATAAAGAAACCCTATTGAGGTGCATAGAACACTCGAGCAATATAGATGATTGTTTCATAATATTCAAAATTATGATAAAAACTATTTTATCCTTTCACATTTTCATCACAGTTGTGCATTTTTTTAAGTTTATAGTTCTATTGCAAGATGAAGATAACAGGTCACAAATTCTTACAAATATAATTTTTTTTTCAATGTAAAGGTTAGATATATTTAAATATTTTAATTACACAAATGAATAATCACTTGCTGGGCGCGCTTGGAGAGCTCCAAATTTGGTCATAAATTGGTTATTTCTTGTCAAAATGAAAGTTTTCTGTTAAACCCATATTGCATTCAAACTTTTCGTTAAAAATATACTAAACACACATTTATTTATGTTATATGCAAACGTAGAAAGTATAAAACCAATTTAAGCATTATTAACACTTGCCTAGTAACACCGAATATGTACGTAGCTAGTGATGTAGGTTCCTCCCTAATAAAAGGGAATAATAGTAAATTCTCTAATACTGATACTCCCTAATAAAAGGTTTATCCCAGTGTTATATGCTAAACATGATATGTCTTGGAAAATACAAGATAGTCATAACAAATCTATAGTTAAATGGGTGTTTGGAAGAAGGGCCTATGTTACAAATTTAAAATTTCAAGAAATGAAGAGAAAATTAAGTCATTGATTAGAGATGACCTGAACGCCTAGTGCAACATAGACCCTTCTTCCGATCTAATTACCCCCCACTTTTGTTTTCATGCTAGCATTGACGAGTAATAACAACTAGTTAGATGGGTAAGGAAAGTAATAATACTATTTAAATTTATTGTTTTACATTTTTTTAAGCATGTAAACATGTATATTATAAATTATAATTTTTAACCCAGGATAATTACCGATCATTCCACAACCACATAGGCCCTTTTGCAACAAAAAACCTAATTTTCCAAATTTTGTAACACATGCCCTTCTTCCAGACATTCATTCAATTGAATATACCCCTTTAATTATAGTAATCATATTTATAATTAAAAATTAATCTAATCGAGAAAGCCCATTAATTTGTTAGCCTCTCTTATTATAATAATTAAAAAATATTTTACTTATGAAGCTACTGATTCAGCTTTTTAAAAAGAATATTATTTTACTTCATGGTTGTATTTTTATATTATAAGCTGAAACAAAATATCTCCAGGAAAAAAAAATAACAATAATAAAAAAAAACTGACGCGATTAGTGTATGACAACCCATATATTTTTACATTAAATCAAGAAATCTGGCATGCTTAAAGTTTTTAAATATGTCTTTTATTGTTATCATTCTTTTTATTATTATATAATTTAATGCTCGCAGATTGATATTTTTGTAGATGTTTTAAGCAATTAAAAAAGTAATTTGATCTATAAGCATTTTCATCTTATCTCATTCTTTTGTAATTTATTATATATATTTTTGTATACGTTTAAAAGTCTGGTTTATGTATGTTTTTAACGATATGATACTAGATACAATTTTGAACTAAGTACCTACAGCATTTTAAAATTTGGTTTCTCAAATATTACTAATTTCGAATTAAAGATTTGTACTGCTGCATCAGGCCGACAAATTACATTTACCAATTAAAATGTCTTACTTAATATTTTCTGAATTATCTTAATATGTAAAAATTTGTATTTTAATAGGGTATGAAATATTGATGAAAAGTTTCTTAGCAATCCATTGATTTTTACTAAACGCATTTCACAATTCCCTGATGGCCATCTGAAACATATTTCATTTGTGGACTCTTAATCAATGTAACTGCATGATATTACCATAATGTTTGATAGAGGTTAGTTCATGGAACTAATCACTTACATATATCATAGTAATATTACTAATCTGCGTCTAGGGATCAAGGTTGTCTCTGATTGATTTATTCTACAATCGTGTTAATTGTTATTACGCAATCATTTGCGTATGCCATTTGGAATAAGATTACAGCCAATTGGTGTAGAAAATTGATCTAGAAGATTTTCCATCTTTTTAAAAGGTTGTATTTTTATAAAATAACGATCCAGTATACATTTTCAGCTCGAATGAAAATTTGTTTTCTGACAATAATGCAGTTAAACTCGGTTAATACAAAACGCAAGGGACTTATAAAATACCTCGTATTAATCATTACTCGTAACATTAGTAAAACGTTTTTTAAATTAAAAACATATAATGAAACTAATTTATCTTAGTTCTATAATATTAACTTAATACCAATAACATAACTTGCAATACTCAATATTATCTATATGAGTGTCATTTTCTTTAAACTCTAGAAAGAAAAATTACATACATGGTATTTATGGCAAATCATGATACTTTTACATTAATATCTGTTGAAAAAGGTCAGTGAGTTCTGAATGCTTATGCATGATCGGAATACTCATTTGTGGATTTCGTATATCCGGACGTAAAACGCTGAGAGTCATTTATTTGTACATTTTCATTAAAAACATTAAACACATGTATAATAATCACTTATAAACACATAAAGTTAAAAATGCTATATAAAGTGATAGAAAATCTTTATTAAGATTGACGATCGTTTCGTTGCACAAACGGCAACATTTTCAAAATCATTCAACGATAGAAAATATTTTCACATAATTTAAAAACAATAATAGCCTTGACCAGATAAAACCAGATTAATAGCCTTGATTCTAAAATTAAATTTACATTGAAAATAGAACAAAATGGTACGCTACCTTACTTAGATGTATTACTAATCAAGACGCACCAAGGAATAGAACGCACTGCTTACAGAAAACCCATAGCCAGTCAATCCATTATCCCTCATAATGCTCAAGCACCTTTTTCATACAAAGTTTCTGCACTTAGACATTCTATTTATAGAGCTTTCACAGTTTGTACCTCCGTGCAGTTAAATAACGAAATAAATAAAATATATGATATTGCAAGAAACAATGGATACAAAGAAAGTACCATAGAAAAATTAATTAAGAGCTTAAAGAATAACAAGAAAAGAAATTTCAATCCACAAAATTCCATGTTATCCACTTTACAATATTTTCCTGGTTTCTTCGAACGTCTGAAATATAAATTCAATAAATACAATATCTCCCTAGTCGCAAAACCTTCTATGAAATTAAGAAATATAGTATGCAAGAAAATAGATCCAATTGAGCCAAACCAGTTATCGGGAGTATACGAAATACCTTTCACCAAAGAAGATGGAACCAAGCAGTTTTATATAGGTATGACAACTAGAAAACTTAAAACTAGAATCAAAGAACATATAGCAGACATCAAATACAACAGAAGAACCACAGCTTTGGCCAGATTATACAGCGAAGAACCTTTACAGATCGATTTTAAAAATAGCAAGTTAATTTATACATCAAGATTTTATTTACCATCCATAATCCGAGAATCAATAGAGATATTTTTACGCAACAAGAATATTTGCAATGATTTAGTGTCCATAGAATTACCTAAAATTTGGAAAGAAATGCTATGTAATTTTAGTAACAATAGTAGAAATTAATCCACGCTCGCAAATAGCCAAGATAATTTTATTTTTATTTTATATTTTGCAATGCTTTTCATTATGCATGTTGTCTCGTGACATTGTTTACCATGTTATTGCTTTTGAAAATTAATCCACGCTCACCCATAGCTAATCTAATCTTTTAAATTAATTTTATGTTTACAATGTTTTTCATTATGCATCATGTCGCGTGACATTGTTTACTATGTTTATTGTTTTTAAATTATGTGAAAATATTTTCTATCGTTGAATGATTTTGAAAATGTTGCCGTTTGTGCAACGAAACGATCGTCAATCTTAATAAAGATTTTCTATCACTTTTTATAGCATTTTTAACTTTATCTAAAAACATTAATTTATTGAATAAGTACTTTTAAAGTAAAATACATACATTTGCTTAAAATTTAAACATCATTAAAGAAACATAAAAGAAAAATTAGTGTCCAAGGTATAAAAGTTTGTAACCTGATACGGGAGATTTCTAAAGTTGTGGCGGGTGACAGCTTAAAATTATCACGACACTGCTGATGATTGATAAGTAAGATAGAAAAAAATTAATGAATTTTTTCCTTAGCTTCGTGTAATAACAATAAAATGTGCATCTCATTTGGAACAAATTTTGGCTTTTCAATTCGTTTACTTTTATGCAATTTCAATTTAAAAATTTTACGTTAAAAATAAGTTGCTCGAATCTATTTTTTTATGTTTAAAAAGAGACATGTTACGGACTCTAACAAACCCGAACTCCGGTAATTTGTACCGTCTCTTACATCCTCTATGAACCCTGTTCACGTTCAAATCTTGGGCTCATTGTTGATTCTTCTGGTTGGGATATAGGTCAAGGCAGGCGCAGACACTAGCCATATTTTTGCTTTTGAATTTTGACTTTAAAACACGTTCTAAATAAATTTTGAATTTGCGTGGCTTGGTTGGGGACG
The DNA here is from genome assembly GCA_963932465.1 of Maratus speciosus. Lineage (NCBI taxonomy): Eukaryota > Metazoa > Arthropoda > Arachnida > Araneae > Salticidae > Maratus > Maratus speciosus. The sequence continues at coordinate 86,204,421 of OZ010788.1, forward strand.
CTGTGGTCGTCTTTTGCACAAGCTAAACGGAGCAAACAGATTTCCGTTTAAAGTGGAATCCACCTACACACATTCATGCTTGAATTGGAATTCGAACCCAGCACCTCTTGCATAGCAGCCAGTGCCCTAACCACTAGACAAGCAGGTTTGGGAATGTGTTTTTCGTGTTATAATTGTAAAAAGTGTTTAATAAAATTTTATAGATATTTTGATAAGTATAGCTATCTATATTAAATAGTTACTTATTCGTCATTTTACCCCATACGTGGGGACAAGTGGGCGAACATGCCTTCCCTTCGAAAATACATTTTGTTTCACCCTTCGAGGGCAGAAAAATATATTTTGTATCTATACATTTAAAATATTTTCTGTTAGAGAGAAATGTCTCATCTAAATTACGTCTTTTTAATCCGTTTTCTGAGTTTAGGAAAATTCTTGAAAGCTTAAACTCGCCATCTTATCTTTCTTTCCCCTACATTTATTAAAGAATTTTTCAAGAAATTGGTTATATATTTAGATTATATATTTATATATTATATATTTATATTTATCGACAAAGTTATTGGTACGTATGGTAGCTTGTATTTACGCATGTCATGCACTTAATTAGGATACGAGTAAACTTACAAAAAAGAGTAGTTTCAAGCTCTCATGTTTAAGTAGATTTTTTTTTTTTTACAGTGTGGGAACTTTTTTCATGGAAGGTGGGGGGGGGGGGGGGACAGGGTATTATTTAAACATGGCATGATAAAAATAAATGTGTTAATATTTTTAATAAATTGCGGAAAACCTTATGTCAAATAAGACGTCGTAGAAATCACAAAAGAAACAGTCCCTGAAATTTTATTAGCGAATTCAATTTCTTTTCTGACGACTGCACATATTTAGGACAGGTTACTGAGGACGTAATTAAAGTGCATTGGTCGTTTAAATCATTGGCTTGATTGATAAAGCGAAAGTAAAACTTCATCTCTATTCAAGAATGATTTAATTCTTGATAAGTGTATCATTATTGTGTTTTATAATTAGATTTACGCGCCACTTTTAATGACAACAGGTAAAGAATAAGTAATAATGTGGAGTTTTGAGTGATACAAAATGATTCTTTTTAAAGAAGTAGCTCCGTTCGTTACCGTATGGTGTTCTATCTCAAGCGGAAATTATCCGAGTATTTTTCAAAAATAACTTCTTAATAGCATCTTACACCATAATGTTTGTCAAAAAGTGGAATTTTTCTTGGCAAAAGAAATAAAATAATTGAAAAAGTCCAATAAGCACATTTCAAAAATGCATAAAAAATTCAACGAATTACAATGCAATGGAATCAGAATGCGGTTTGCACCATAAGACACTGGTAAATGGTCGGAAATTTTGTGGTAAAAAAAATAACTGGAAAAAAATTGAGCTATTTTCTTTATTGCCACGAAAAATCCAACACTTTTACAAGTTTTATGGGACAAGCCGTATGCTGATACGAGTGTTTGTAAAATTTTTGTGATTTTTACTTTCTTCTATCTTTACAAGAAGAAAGTATTGGATTCGTGAAAATTTTCGACTTCCAATTTTCGACGGATTTATACGTTTTAGAATGTCCAGAACACGATTTGATGGCTTTTAGAAAATGTCTGTCTGTGAGTCTGTCTGTCACTCTGTCACTCTGTCTGTGAGTCTGTATGTGACACAAATTTTGTGGGCGCTCTATCTCAAGAACTAATGCACGGAATTTCACAAAACTTCATATTTAGTTAGACCTTGATATAAACTGGACCTGATTAGTTTTTGGTGAAAATCGCCCAACAGGTGGCGCTGCTATGCGGCATTTTTCACGATTTCTGCAATAGCTATATCTCAAGAACTACTGCACGGATTTTCATAAAACTTCAGATTCTGTTAGTCCAAAATATAGTTTGGTGCTGATTACTTTTTTGTGAAAATCGCCCAACAGGTGGCGCTGATATGCTGCATTGTTCATGATTACGCAATAACTCTAACTCAAGAAAAAATGCACGAATTTCCATCAAACTTCAGATTCAGTTAGTCCCTGATATAAATTAGTGATGTTTAAATTTTGGTGTAAATCTCCCAACAGGTGGCGCAGCTGTGCTGCATTTTTCACGATTGCTACAAGAACTGTATATCAAGAACTATTGCACGGATTTTCATCAAACTTCAGATTTACTTAGTCCTTGACATGAATTGACGTATAAATTAGTGCTGTTTGATTTTTGGTGTAAATCGCTCAACAGGTGGCGCTGCTATGCTGTATTTTTGCGATTTCCGCAATAGCTTTATCCCAAGAAATAATGCTTGGATTTTCAACAAACTTCAGACTCAGGTATACCTTTATATCGATTAGTGCTGTTTACTTTTGGTGTAAATCGCTCAACAGGTGGCGCTGGTATGCTACATTTTTTTCAGAATTTCCGCTATAGCTCTATCTCAACAACTAATGCACGAATTTTCATCCAACTTCAAATTCAGATATACTTTGATATGAATTGGTGCTAAATCTTTGTTATTTCTTGTACTATTTAAATCATTTAATTGACGTGATTTATATAGAAGAAAGTTTTGTGATGGCCACAACATACTAGTTTTTTAATGTGAACGCAACAAATGGTACAGTCGTGGAAAAAAAAGTAAACACCCCTACTAACTCCTCAACAAATTATCGTAGAAGAAAGTTACTGATATCGTACGATTGGAAATAAAGTCTACTTTTAAATGATGTATATAAATTTTGCTTAGGGGGCCATCTACATATTAAAACAAACCATAATTTTGTTTTTTTCCATAGCAGTACACAATTCTGACAGCATAAATGAACTCTACACCCTTCAATTAGTCTAAAATCAAATTTTTATGCAATTCGTGCCATAAGTTTCCGAGAAATTAATTATTTTAAAACGAGCGTATTTTAAGGGCTGTATCCAAATTGAAGTTCGGCACTCGATTGTTAACCGAGAGAGCTCCCTTCTTCATCAAGGCACCTTAAGCAGCCAATTAAGCCTGTTAGATTACACGATAGCATAAGAAATTTCGACATATTTACTCACTTCTATCACAGACGGCCCCTTAAGCCATCATTTTGCCGTTTTTAAGCATAATTTGAAAACTACTTGGAAGAAAAATGTGAAATTTTGGATTTCCATCTTAATAAATCTGAATCCACCAAAAAAAAAAACTGTAGGTTCCAATTCATAATTTTTTTTAATATTAGTTTCATAATTCATATCAGAAAATGATAAAAATTGCAAATTCAACGTATTTATGTTTGGGTATATTAGTATTGTTGCTACAGAAAAAATTAGAACATTGGGATAATAATTTCAGAAGTTATAAATAAAAATATGAAAATGTAATTTAACATTAGAAGCACTAAATTGCGAATGTTTATAATTTAAAAACTTATCATTCAAATGACTTGAAATTAGGTGTCTAGCCATAGTTTGAATCAAAGATTTGAAATATCTCATTAAAATTGGGTATTGCCATTGAAAAATATGAAGTTTGGATTTGTTTTAATATGTAGATGGCCCCCTAAGCAAATTTTATATACGTCATTTAAAAGTAGACTTTATTTCCAATCGTTCGGTACCAGTAACTTTCGTCTACGATAATTTGTTGAGGAGTTAGTAGGGAGTGTTTACTTTTTTTTTTTTTTTCCACGACTGTACATAATATGTGCAATATTTATTTAAAAATAAACTTCTAACAAAATAAATTTTCTTCAATCATAAAAGATTTTATGACTTTATTTTTGTTAAAAAATAATTATTTTCTGTGATATTTAATTATTTGGTAAACAATACTTCAATAAACTATATTCGAAACCGGTTCCGAAAGTGAAAGTATCCTCATTAGAAGAAATGAAAAACTGCTACCAAAATCGAAAAAGAATAAAATGGTCTTTGTAGAGATCTGTTTAAGCTATCCAATGCAAAATATGTAAATGAATAAAATAAAATATTGTGATACATTTAGAGTAGAAATACATTTGAATAGCTATCTTCCTAAAAGTTAAAGCTAGAAATTAACGGTACTCTTTAGGTCAGCTTGATTTCCATTTTTCCTCCATTGCAAGAATTCAACACTCATTTCAGATTTACAAATGGCATGGGACTGTATTCATGTCATTAGTCTACATTTGTTATGATTCTGAGCAGAATTAACAATTCCTCCCCCCCCCCCCCCTTTGCATCTTCTCTTGCTTTACGTTACATTTTGTTATATGGTGTATGATTTTTGGGTTTTTGATAACATAGTTTTGGAAAAGAAAAAATAGTTTTAATATATAGCTGATGCACAGTCGTAGAAAAAAAAAAAAAGGTAAGCACCTCCTACTAACTCAGCAACAAATTATTCTAGAAGAAAGTTACTGGTACCAAATGATTGGAAATAAAGTCTACTTTTAAATGATGTATATAAAATTTGCTTAAGGGGCCATCTACATATCAAAACGAACCCAGAGTTTTTTAATAGCAATACCCAAAGTTGACATAAATAAACTAGATTAATTTTAACACAACTAGTCTAATTGGTAAATAAATCATATTAGATGTAAATTTCCAACTGGGCGAAAAATGTCCGGACCAGGATTCGAACCAGGGATCCCCTGGCTGAAGCCGCCATTGCTCTGCCATCTGAGCTATCCCGGATGAATCTGGTGGAACTTTTTCACCCAGCTAACCTTAATGATTATAGCATCTGGTCTGAAACCTGGTTCAGCTCAACAGAATAAATCTCAGGTATTACCTGAGACCATAAATAAATTCTACACCCTAGAATTAGCCTAAATCCAAACTTCCATGAATTTCGTACGATTAGTTTCAGAGAAATTGTTTTAAAATAAGCATATTTTAGGAACTGTACCCAAATTGAAGTTCGGTACTCGATTGTTGTAATGCTACAGAATGACTGTCACTTCTATTAACGTATTATTTCTTGCCAATATGACCATTTCACCCGGTTAATATGTTTCGACTATTGCCAGCCAAAATGTTTCAATAAAATGTGTAAAATATATTTTTTTTCAAATTATGCTTTTCTGTACATCGTAGATGGCCCCTTAAACCATCATTTTAACTTTTTAAATCATAATTAGAAAACTACTTGGAATTAAAAATTTTAATTGAGAATTCACTTAAGGCAGGACATAATAAATATAAATTTATCAAAAAATTTGTAGGTTGAAATTAATATTTTTTTCGAATATTAATTTCATAATTCATGTAATAAAATTTGTAAAATTACAAATTCAACGTATTTATGCTTGGTTTTTTAGCATTATAACCGCATAAAAAATTATCGCATTAGGAGTAAAATTTCAGGAGATATTAATAAAAATATGAAAATTAATTTAACATTAGGAGCTCTAAATTTTGAATGTTTATAAATGAAAAACTTATCATCGAAATGACTTGAAGTTTCGTTTCTAGGCACAGTTTGAACCGAATACTTAAAATATATTGTCAAGATTGTGTGTTGTCATTGAAAAAAATAAAGTTTGGTGTATTTTTGATTTGTAGATGGCCCTATAGTTAAATTTTACATCTATCATTTAAAAGTTTTATTTCCAATCGTTTTGTTTTAGTAACTTCTTTCTATTATAATTAGTTGCAGAGTTAGTAGGAGTTGTTTACTTTTTTCTTTTTTCGACGGCTGTACTTTAATTTCTGTCTTATAATTAGAACTTTTTTTTTTTTTTTTTAATAATCTGCTGAAAATAATGCTCATAAATTTCGCCATTTTTTGATAATTTTGAAAAATGTAATTAAAAGAGAGCTTTCAGTACTAATATCACTAATAATTGCATTCATATCAAATCCAGAACACAGTTCTGAAATATACAGTGTTTTACATTCTCCAGAGATTAAAAACATAAAACAAAACGATACAAACAAAATAATACAAAACTTGGCAATCAATTCAAGGCCTGATCAAACTTCCTCTATGTCATATTATCAGTGATTGACAAATACTCTATTTTCTGTTCAATTAAATCAGAGATCCAAGCATGTTTTTCTGTTAAAATGAATCAAATCTCCACTACTGATAAATAAAGTATCTGATCCACCCACCCATGCTATCTGCCGACCTCTGAACCCAATTTAGACGCCCGCTCACTTAAAACGCCTTTGTTCCGTCACCCCCTTCCTTTTGCCTTTTGTCTCAAACCCCCTATATGTGGACGCAATCACTTTTCTTCCAAAATTTTATCAGTGTTTTGAAAAAGGTTTTATGACTATAGTTTTAGCCATTCTGATTTGGCGGAAGTGATTTTGGTCTTTTATGTAGTACTAGATGAGTCAACTGTACCTTCTGTTTCTCCACAGTGCTTCAAGGCAATATTTTGAAATCGTAAAATTTTATTGTGCTTTTATTACAGTCGTGTTATGTTTGAAATGCAAAGAATTGAAACTGGAATGTAAGAAATGATCTCATAAAATAAGTTAACACGATTTGTTTATAATGCAAGTCTGGAAATGCTGCTATAATTGTATTTGTAATAATAATTTCAGTTAAGCTTGTTTTTGTTTTTTTATGATCGTGGTAAATTTTTATTTTATTTATACAATTCAATAGAAATGAGAATAATTCTTTCTAAATTTATTATCAAATGTCATCGTGAATTTAAGCTATGACCGTACATTTTGCCAAAAAATTCGTCACGTCCTTTATATATGCGTCCTGTATTCTCGCCTATGTGCCAATCCCTATATATGTAAAGGCAATCGCTTTTCTTCCAAAATTTCAAGACTTTTGGAAAATGTTTTATAGCTATAATACTTGGAGGCATTTTGTTCTAATGCCGGTGATTTTAGGTCTGGTTTTACCCGAATTAGCTGCACCTTCCGTTTTGCCAAAAGTGTTCCACGGAAGTATTTTGGAAGCATACAAAAGTCATTGTAGTTAAAATTTTAGTACCATTCTTTGAAAAATGCAAGAAAAAAAAGTAGACGGAGAGAGAGAAGGTAAGAAATTGGAATTGGAATTGAAATAAAAATTTCATAATATTGGTAAAAACGATTTGCTTATAGTGTGAAAAGCTTGAAAATGTGATGCTGTGTCGTTGTGGGTTAGGACTAACTCGTTCGACACTTAAACAATCACATTTTAATAACAATCACACACAAAATACATACAGATTCGCGAAAAGCGCAAATTAACTTTGGAACATACATATTTCCATAAAAACATCTCTAGGGGAGATACATTTCGAACACACGCCGAAACTTTACTTAAACCCGCGCAATCATGATTACATACATTCACTTCACTTCATCACTTCATGTTTGGCAAAATATCTCAGGATATTTTGCCGACAGTGGCAACAGCGCCATCTATATGCTATAAAAATAAGGGAAGGCAGTCATTTTGTTACAACCTCCCCTTCTGGTTCCGCGGACGTCCCGGTGAGGAACCAGTAACTTTTTTAGGTGGTCTGCCGCGTTTCCTAATAGGTGCAACAGGCACAATGTCAGAGTCATTACACAGTTTCAAAGCTGAAGTATGACATGTAGCAAGAGGTTCATTTGGATCGTCCATGCTTGCTATAACAAATGTGGTGGGCGATTTTTGAGTTAAAATAATGTATGGTCCGTCACGTTTAGGCATGATCTTTGCAGTTTTATTGCTAGAGGCTTTACTTACTGGATGCAAGTTAACCCAAACCTTGTCACCTGGAGCAAAACAATGTCCTGGTTTTCTTTTACGGTCAGCGTATTTCTTTCTTTGATCTTGCTTAGCTTCAACTTTGTCCTTAATTTCTTTGATGAAGTTTGCAAATTTCCTGAGGTATGGTGTAATTTCAGGTACAAAGTTGTCATTGTGAATTACAGCACGAATGTCGTGTTGAACGTCGTCTGTCGTTCTTAATTCTCTCCCAAATTGTAAAAATGCTGCTGTTTCTCCAGTGGTGTCACACTTAGCAGGATTCATTGCAAAACGTATTGTTGGAATTTTCTCTTCCCATGAGCCGTGGTCATTCTCTACTAATATAGCCAATCTCGGCTTGAGATCTCTATTTTTTCTCTCCACAGGGTTTGCCTGAGGATGATATATGGGAGTTGGGTTTAGTTTGATACCTATAAGAAAACAAAGTTGTTGCATCACACTACTAACAAATTGTGGTCCGTTATCACATATTATACGTCTGGGTAGACCATATCTAAGGATAACTTCTTCGAGCAAAGTAGTTGCACACTGTGCTGCAGTAGCTTCTGTAAGGGCAAATAGTTCAACCCATCTTGTTGCACAGTCTTCTACTATGAATATCCATCTTTTACCATTCTTACTTTTTGGTAAAGGGCCAAAAAGATCAATTGATAGAACTTCAAATCGTTGTGAATACACTGGTGTTTGTAACAAACCGGATGGTTTTTGATTAGAAGGTTTATACCTATTACATTCAGCACAATGTTTGACGTAATCTGCAATGTATGAACGCATTCCAGTCCAATAATATCTTTTGGATATTCTATTAAATGTACCTTCAGCACCGTAGTGACCAGCCGTAGGTGAGTCATGGTGTTCTTTTAAAATTTTCTCCCTTTCATGTGAGGGGACTACTAGTTGTGCTTCTTCAGATTCCGAAGTTGGGGAATACCTGTATAAAACTCCTTGGTTCATAACATAACCGCATTCAGTCCAATTAGTGTAGTCTAGAGTTTTTTCTTCATCTTCGAAACTTTTAATAATTTTCTTTAATTCTTCATCTTTCATTTGTTCAGCACGTAGATTACTAGGCATTTTAGCAGGGATATCAATCATTATGGTGCAAATATCACAATCTTCTTTACTGATATGATCACATGCAGGACGAGAAAGCATGTCATGTATGACGTTCGCTTTACCTGGAATGTATTCTATTTTCACATTAAATTCTTGCAACTGTAAAGCCCATCTGGCAAGTCTTCCAGAAGGGGACTTTAAGCTCATGAGCCATCGGAGAGGCTGGTGGTCGGATGCCACAGTAACTTCTATTTATTATATTAACTTCTATTCCGTCAATGTATCCTCTGAATTTATTAAGAGCCCAGACAACAGCAAGAGCTTCCTGTTCCGTGGTGTGATAGTTGCGTTCTGCAGGAGTAAGTAATCTACTGGCGTACTCAATCGGATGCTCTTCCGCACCTTTACCCTGGAGAAGTACTGCTCCAAGAGCATAACTGCTTGCATAGGTTCGAATGGTGAAGGGTTTTGTTTCATCAGCCTGTTTCAATATTGGTGCAGAAACCAGGCATTGCTTCAAGGTTTGAAATGCATTTTCTTCATCGGCACCCCAATGCCATTCAACATTCTTCTTAGTGAGGTTACTAAGTGGTCTGGATATTTCTGCAAATTCTTGTATAAAACGGCGATACCATGAACATGTCTGCAGAAACGATTGCAGTTGTTTTATATTCTTGGGAGGTGGGATCCTCACAATAGCATCAATTTTCCCAGGATCAACTTCTAGGCCATTTGGAGTGATCCAGTGTCCTAAGTACTTTACTCTGGTACATGCAAAGTTGCATTTTTCTCGATTTGCAGAAATTTTCCATTTGTCTAATCTTTTGAAAAACAGCTTCAAGATCAGATAGATGTTGTTCAAAACTTGATGATAAAATAATGAGGTCATCAAGGTAAGAGAGAATATTTACATCTGGGAGTCCGTTGCGAAAGTTATCCGTCGTCCTCTGAAACGTTGCAGGAGCGTTACGGAGTCCAAAAGGCATTCTGCGAAAGCGGTATGTTCCGAGAGGACATACAAAAGCAGTTTTATCACGATCAGGCCCATAGACACTCACCTGATGGTAGCCAGCATTCAGATCCAGAGTGGTCATGAACTGGGCAGTCTTTGCCTGATGTAGAAGATCGTCCATACGAGGGAGTGGATAGGTATCCGGTATAGTCACCTCATTGAGCTTCCTCTAGTCTACACATAGACGTACACTACCATTTGGCTTTGGAATGAGCACGATTGGTGCGGAATATGAAGATTCGCATTGCTCAATAATTCCTTTGGCAAGAAGATCATCAATTTCTGTTTTCAACAACTCTTTCTTAGCTGGTGATAATCTGTAAGGTGGTAATGATATAGGACGATGTTCTCTAGTGTTTATGTGATGTTCGACGACGGGTGTTGCTTCTCCCCCTGGTTGAAAGGTATTGGAAAATTTTCCAAGCAAGTCATTAAGTCTCTTTCGTTGTATTGCAGATAGGTTTTGACCTTCATTTTCTCTTAACATAACTGTGTTAATTTTGACATTTGGTGTTGAGATTTCAGGTGTCGTTTTGAAAGGATCATCAACAAAAGGAAATTTATATCTTGGATTGTTCTGGAAATACCCACTTTGGTTTCGCATATCCAACACAATCCCCATTTTATTCAAAAAATCTATGCCTAACAATGTTCTATTTCCGGTGGCTTCGGGTAACGCAAAAATCGTTGTATTAGTTCTACGACCTTCTATTTCAACAGTGATTGTTGCTTGAAGAACGTTAGTTTCTTTTCGTATGCCATCAGCGAGCGTTATGTTTACACTGGTCTCTTCGACCGAAGTTCCTTGGTCACGGAGAAGCTTGAACAACATTTCCCCAGCAATGGAATGTGTAGCTCCGGTATCTGCGCAAGCTATCCCTGTAATACCATTTACCTTTATATACAACATAGGTGTTGCCTGTGTATTAATATAACAAGATTGGAGATGTAGGGAACTAAAATTTGCTGATTTTACTTGCGTAGATGGGGAACAATTAGGACATTTTGCTTTGACAAAACCTTGTTTCCCACAGCCATAGCAGCTTATAACTGGACGCTTATCATCGTTTACAAAGCGTGAATTCGTATATTTTGAGGTAGGAAAAGTATTTTTGTAATTTCCAAAATGTTCGCTAGCTTCATTTTTGGTTATCTGATTTTTCCAGAATTCCTGACCATTTGAATTTTTAGATAAAACATGTTTCTGTGTTTCACGCGATTTTGAATTACTTGCTGATTTTTGAAAAGGGGGTCTAATATTTTCATATATGTCAAGCTTTTCGGCCAACAAGACAGGGTCATTTAGTTTGTCCCAACCATCTAAATAATGATTTTTATGTTCCGGTGGGCACTTTTTTTTAATCTGATCAGCGATTATTAGTTCGGAGAGCTTTTCAAATGAATTAACTTCTAATTCGGATAACCAACCTTCAAAATAATTTCTAATTTCAAAGTAAAAATCTTTCCAAGTAGTATTCCCTCTTTTTTGATGTCGGCTAAATAATACCCTAAACTTCTCCGCTGTTAATTTAAATCTTTTTAACAATATGTCACGAATATGTGCATAGTTTTTGAACATTTCTTCAGGCTCTCTTGCTATAAGTTTAGCAATGTCATTCGGAAGTACGGCGACTAATTGTGAGACCCAAAAATCTTTGGAGACATTTAACATTTTCATTTGACGTTCAAACATTGTCAAGAACAACGACATATCATCTTTTTCCGGATTAAATGGTGGTAGGATGTTTTTAATATCTATACGCATCTGGTCCATTTGATTTTGTGGAACAGTTGTCGCGGTATGGTTTTGAGCTTGCAGCTTAAGTTTTTCTAACTCATAAGCTCTTTCCTCTGCGATACGTTTGTCCTCAACCCTTTGTTCTTCTATGCTCTCTTGTTTTCTCCTATTTTGTTCTTCTATGCTCTCTTGTTTTTTTCTATCTTCCACGATAGCTATCAATGCCTCTTTTACAAATTGTTCATCGTCTTTAAAAAGGGCGCACTTCATAATTTTTTCACGCAAGATTACTATTTTATCATCTGCATCTATCTGAAGCTCTAATTCGGTAGCCAAATTATATAAATCGATTTTTTTTTCTTTAGAAAGAAACGCCATTTTTCCTCAAATCAGTTAAATTTATGCTTAAATTACAAAATTATATGCAATACTTAACCCATTAAATAATCAAATAACTAAATAACTACCTTCCCCTTACAGGTAAATATGCATAAACTTTCATAAACAATTGATGAAACATACAAAAAATAATTTAATACCATACTAAAATCTATCTCTAATTAAACATGAGCCCATGTAAATATTAATGCAAAAATATCATCAGTTAATATGCAACTTTTTTTTTTTTTTTTTTACCAATATAACTTACCGTATAAAACTGTCATAAATGTTTAAATCATAAAATTTAAAGTATATCAAATACCATGGATAATTTGATGTGAAAACGAAATTTTCATTCACAAATAAAAAGCAACAAAATGAAAGCAAGAAAATATCAAAATAAAGTACTTACTTACTTCTTTAAAATAAACAACATTCTAAATAATTATTGACGATTACTGAAATCACTTTTCTAATATACTACGCTGTGCACAGTTAAAAGAAATAATCATAAAATTCACTTACTCAAATAATATTGCATTGAGAAAAAAAATTACCAAAAGAAATTATATAACTCTTTCCCTTTCAGAAAATTAATCTTTCATAATACTCTTAAAGAACAACAACAAAAAAAAAAAACACATACATAAAACAGCATTTAAAAATAAATAAATCACCAGCTGGCCAGCAATAAACAGGAAAACAAAAAAATTTCAACTTTTAACCGGTAACAAAACAAATAAAATAAGATTTATCTTTCTTTAGCTAATCACTTTTCGATGATTCATATGGCGGTTTCAGATTTCTTTTAAACACACAGAATATCGGCAATAGTAGAACACTGAAAGTTATTTCGAAAACATTTTAGATCTGTCTAAAGACTTTTCGATGATCACAAACAACAATTATGAAATAAACTCAAAGATTTTTTTTTCACTTTTAACAGCACACTTTCGCCTTGAGAACTTTGAAGCTTGAAGCATACCCCACAAATAATTATTCCATAAGATGATTTCACAGAATTACGAATCTAGCTGATTCTAGCATACCTCACACAGAATTATTCCAGGAGATGGAGAATGGAACTAATGATTTATTAGAAAAATTAGGCACACTTTAGAACCGAAGCGGTTCTTTTTTTACTTTAAACTATTGAAAAATCTAGGTGATTCTTTTTATTCGTTTGCCAGGGCGGCAATACACTATAGAAGGAAAACGCTTTTCTTGAAATTAGGCTTTCACATTAACTGAATTGAGAATGGTTTCTCAAACTTTAGAATTTGGAGATTCTTTTTAATCACTTACTTTGTCAGGATGACAAATACACAATTATCCACTGTCATTATTGTCCGGATGACAATATTTTGAACCTGGTATAGCGGTTCCTTTTTATTTCGTTTTTGAAGAAGGAGATTTTTTTCACGTTGGGCGTCATTTTGTGTCGTTGTGGGTTAGGATTAACTCGTTCGACACTTAAACAATCACATTTTAATAACAATCACACACAAAATACATACAGATTCGCGAAAAGCGCAAAATAACTTTGGAACATACATATTTCCATAAAAACATCTCTAGGGGAGATACATTTCGAACACACGCCGAAACTTTACTTAAACCCTGCGCAATCATGATTACATACATTCACTTCACTTCATCACTTCATCACTTCATGTTTGGCAAAATATCTCAGGATATTTTGCCGACAGTGGCAACAGCGCCATCTATATGCTATAAAAATAAGGGAAGGCAGTCATTTTGTTACAATGCTTTATTTCATAAATGGATCCAATGTGGAGTTAACTAAGGTCAAGAACACCTTTGTTGAACGAAAAGAAATCTATAAAATAAGGGATTTTTTCTTAAGCATTCCTATTTAACTGCTATTTAAACATTAAATTAGGATGAATTATATTAACTTTATTTTCAACTGCTCATTTAATAGTACGCATATCTGCAAGCTCTTCTAGTTTATTTTCCCAAGTTAAGTAAATATGTTTTAAACCAGATTTTTTCTTTCTGTAATATATCTTCTGAAATGAGGCAGTTATATGATTTATTTTCTAAAGTAAAGTTTCTGGTTCAAAACATCTTTATTTTACTTGGAAGAAAAAAGTAACGGTTGGCAACTATTTATAAAGTTAAATTTTTGAAAACTATTTCTTATAGGTATTATGTATTTTGTTAAGCAGAATTTCACGAATTTTCAAACATTTAATTTATCAAAAATCCCTACATCAAAATTTTTATAACATCAAAATGAAATTAACATATAAAAGAATCCATTTTTCGAAGTATTAATTCTTAATCATTTATTAATTTATTTCTTAAATTCTCTTTTCTTGTTCTGAGTGATAGCTGTCTGATTAACGTTTACGAAAAAAAAAAAAAAAATGTGATACTATGACATTATGGCATTTTATAGTAAAAATCAGTCTAACTGCACATAAAATATTTGGGCTTGTAACACTGGCTTTTGTAAATACAGTAGGGTGCCGATTTTCCGAACACGTCGGGACAGAGCCTATTTCGGATAAGCAAAAGTTCGGATAAACGGACAGACAATTTAAGGGATGTTTCTGAATATACTAAAACCTTCATACCCAGTGGTGTAGTCGTAAAAAAAAACAGAGGGTATGCGTTCTAAGCAGACGGTATACGCTCAAGGTAGAGGGTATATCCTAGTGTATATATATTAGCTTTCTTGAGAAACAGAGGGTAAACGGTGTTCCTTTAAAAAATCCAGAGGGTATGCGGCGTATACCCCCTTATACCGTCCACTACATCCTTGTCACACCTTATCCAGGATTAGGGCTGGCAGCACCAGTTAGTGGTGCTGCCAGTGGTAGTTTAAGAATTTATTTTTTTTTTGTCTTAATTTTTTTTGTTTACTTTTTTATCATTTAAAATTTTCTTTTTATCTTTTTATCATTTTTTGAACTCCATAGATTATAATTTAATCAAAAAAGCTTTGACTGTTGCTTACTTCAAAGAAGAATTCTTTTCAATGGTGCCATATCTCGAATTCTCCTTAAATACGTTAGTTGAATAGGATCAGCGTTCTTCTGCCGTTCAAGCCCTTTCATAGCTGTTTCCAAACATTCAAAGGCTTCGCTATGTGACGGACCTGAGTCATTTTCATAGCATTCGTTTTCATTTTCTTAAATTTCTCCCCTTTTCCCCAAGCCTTTTATTCTCTTATTACTCCTCCCAACGATACACTAACCCGGGATTCGATTTCGAATGCTAAATCTGAAAGGGAAAAAATGAGAGAAATACGGTATTTGGATAATTGGAATTTCGGTTTAAAAATAAATAAATAAATAAAAAATGAGAGAAATAAACTGTTCGGATAATTGGAAGTTCGGTTAAAAAAAATTTTTGAGAGAAATAGGCTGTTCGGATAATTGGAAGTTCGGTTAATCGGAGTTCCGATAATCGGCGCTCTACTATACATCACATTTCTGCCAGTGCTTATCTCAGAAAATATTCTCTCACTAAAAGCTTGGAGAAAAAATGTGATAATATTTTGAAACGAGAGAGAGGCCTTTTGTTTTTTACTTCATCAACTGTGCCTCGAGGTCTGTGAGCTAAAAGCTCCACGAGTTTATGGAGCCAATAAATTAGCGCCCTAGGTTTTATGCGCGATAACGCCGTTTTTAGAGCTGACCGGTTAATATCAGATGAAACTATGTGGAGCTTAACGTAATATGCACGCTCTCGATGTTTTTATGGCTACTGAAGACTTTTAGTAGCGTTAAAGCTTTTCAAAATAAAACGAGCCTAAGAGTGAATTATTAGCAGTTGAATTATTTTTTATAATGAATATAAGTAAAAACTATTTTTTTAGTCCATGAGAAATAAGATTTAAAGAGGCTGAGGTATGAATATCAACCGAGAAATTTAAGTTTGATTTATTGTTTCATGACCGCAATTTTTATAAATATGCGAATGTGAGTCTATTGTTATAAAATTATTGTGATTTAAACGTTTATTATCATTTTGAAGGAGTGTTAAGTGCAGAAATGAAATAGTTTCTCTAATAGTAGAAACCCTTATTTTTGAAAGTAATATTTTGTATGTTTCTGAATCGGTGCAAAGAAAATATTGGGAATACAATAGGGGAAAGGGTGGTGTATAAAAAATTAAATCCTCAAGCCTACTCAAACCTTTCACTTTTTTTCTGCTCATTTCTATGCAATGCAGTACAGAAAAATTCTGATCAAAAGTTAATTTATGTTATGAGCATCTGAATATCATATGATGATGAAGCAGAGAAGAAAGAAAAATGTTTTAAAAGGAAAGAGAATCTGCTTACAGTTCTTTCTGGGATGCATTTTGAAATATTCAAAACATTTTAGATTATTTCAGTGCAGCAAAGATGATGGAACAAAGATGTCATTGGTGCGAAAGTATTTAGCACGAAAGAAAAAAAAATCTCTTCAAAGGGAAAGGGGAAATCTATTATCTCAAACTGAGGCTAAACATTATGACAACCAATTAGCCAATTAGTGCCTACGACCAGGTTTCGTAAATATCTTGATATTTTCGAAAATATAAAAAATATCTGATATTTTGATATATATCCGATACTTTCAAAACTTTTTCATCATATTGATGGTTTTAAATGTTTTCGTATTTAATATAAATTAGAAACTAAAACTTATTTCATTTAACATGAAAACTTATTCCGAATACATCACATATATAATAAAAAGATTTACTAAAAGACGTATATTATACACAAAAGGTAAAAACTTGCACAACATTAAAAAAAAAAAAAAAGGTTAAATGTCTAAAACCGACAAGCTTCAACCACTCTGTGGCCATCATCAGGGTCATACTTCAGTTCAAGAGAGACAAATATTTATTAGTTCGTAAATGTGTGTCCAACACAGTGTGTTAAATGTGTTTAACACAGAATGTTTACTTTTGACTTTTACGAACTAATAAATATTTGTCTCTCTTGTACTGAAGTATGACCCTGATGATGGCGACAGAGTGGTTGGAACTTGTCGGTATTAGACTTTTAAAACTTTATTTTTAATGTTTTGAAAGTTTTTTATTTTTTGTGTATAATATACGTCTTTTAGTTAATCTTTTTATTATAAATGTGATGTTAATTTCAAGACGTAACAGTCCTTTAATTTACTTATTCTGAATATCTTTTTTTTTTTTTTTTTTTTTTTTTTACTTGTGCAAAAAATTTGAAGATTAGGAATTGAAAAACTAATTTAAAACAGACACATATTGCTTTTAAAACTTTCAAAAAATAAACTATACGATTTAGTATCAAGTATAAAAAAGTTCATGTTTTTAATAACAAAATTTTAAATACGAAATGATTGAGTATATATTTCGAAAGATTTTTTTACCTCATGAATATTGAATATTAAAAACTTTCTAATGTTGGGGAAAAAGGCAAAGAGTCTCAGATAGCTTAGGTAAAATGAAATAAAACTACTCAAAAGCCTTCTTAAATTCATCTCATTGTGATTCATAGAGATCGCAAAAAACAATACATAAAGGAATTGAAGGAAAAAAAAATAAATCAAGGTCAAGTTTAATAAAACTAAATAAACCATGGTTTAAATTTCAATAAGCTTTTGTTTATTTTGTTATCTTATTTTTTATTTTATTTCATGAAACAAAATAAAAAAATTTACTTCTCATTTCATTCTTTGCATAGTAAGTAACTAATGGGTCAGACTTCACTTTAGCTTAACCTATTTTATTGTTTGTTTTTCTTTCATAATAATGCTAATAATTAAATATTTTTTAAGATGAATGCAAATGTTAATGTATTTCTGATTTTCATTGGTCTAATCAAAATTTAAAATACATATGTAAATACATGGCATCATAAAAGATTGTGAAAAAATTACAAATAAAGATGCTTCTTGGAATTTTACATTTGAAAACGCTATGTAACAAACGACTAAATAATAATGGAACATTGTTGTTCCAAAATTTAATGCCATTTGCCTTTTATTTAAAATTTTATTCTTTGTTATAATTTTAAATATAATGGTAAATTTGCTCACTCTTATGTGTAAAAAAAATATATTTTTAATTATTTTTATCAGAAAAATAATATTTTAGTAATTCATTTTAATTGGATAAATTTACCTTAACCTAATAAAGCAAAAATATTACATTTAAAATTTTAAATATTGTTAAGATTGTACGCGTTGTATTTATATAGGCTGATATGTTTAAGTTCTTTTGTACACATCAAAAGATTTTTAAGTTGTTAATTCCATATTCGAATGACGAATACGTATATATATTTCTTTTTATTATTCGACAAAATTAACTGAACTCCATACAGGAAAAAATTTACAATAAAAAAAACTTTGTAGTATGTTGATCTAGTAATGTTGTGGGAAGCAGATTGATTCTTATATGTTATTTGTACGCATCAAATATTTTTTCGTTCATAATTCTTTGTTCTTACGAAGATAAAGATTTTGAATTCTTTTCTCTGAGAAAATTTGTCTTTTACCATAAATCAAAAGTTTTACGTATTGAAATTAGTCCTTCAATTCTGTACGTTGATCTTTTATTTTATTATTAATTATCGATTATTTTTATTGCCTATTGAGAACATCACTGTGTGATGAAAATTATTTCTTTGTTATACTTGTTATTATACTTGTTACATTAATTTTTATGATAATTTTACAGACTTTTATATACACCAGTAAATTTTACTGTAGTTAATTTCGTACTCTGTTAAGGGGCCGTTCAAATATTACGTAAGCACCTAAGGGGGGGGGGAGGGGGGTTAGCGATTTGCTTATTTTTGCTGACAAGGGGGGAGGGGGGGTTTGAATGATGCTTACGTACGACATTTTCACAATCTCTAACTTGTAAAAAAAAAAATTATAAAATTTCAAATTGAAAGAAAGAAATAGCAAAAGAATATTAAACTTGAAGTTCTGATGTCAGCTATTTTGACCGCACAAGGAAAACATAAACGATCTCTTTTATCTAGAGGTGACTGTTCATGTTTGATGCATGAGGGCTTATTATCTCTGAGAACTTACTACTATTTCCAATTGTGAAAATAGAATAGAATAGAATTGAATGGACCGATGCGATATGATGTATTGTGACAATATGAGTTTTCCGGGAAAGCTTCCAAAACGTAAGTAAAATTCCATCTTTTTTGTTTCCACCCCTCCTCTGTCAAGTGGTTGAACCCCATAACCATAGTGACCGACTGCTCTACTGTCTGGTGTCTCGTGAGTTTTGAAAACCTCTCAGTACAGATCTGCACGGGCCGGGCTCGGGCCTATTTTCATTCACAGCACTCGGGGCGGGTCCGGACCATACATTTTTCTGAAGGCTCGGGACGGGCCGGGCGTAGTTACTACTCTTTACGGGACGGGCCGGGTTCGGGCCTTACTTTTTTCCTGGGGGATCGGGCCGGGCTCATTTTTTCTGTACAGAGCCGGGACTGGTTTCATTCTAAGTCTTCAAGGCCCAAAATTTTAAGTCCTAGTTTTGACGCAGCTCGTATGAAAATCATTGTCTCGGCGTAGCCTGATCCGTTCAAAGATCAGTAAAATTAGGTCAGGCTCAAAAAATTTTGAAAAAAAATGTACACATTTTTAAATCGCTATTATTCTACTATTAAACATTCAAATTTATTCTTTTTAAAGAATAGTAGATTTCTACGCTTATTAAAATATAGCTAAATGAAAATATAAGAAAACATGTGAGAAGGAACCTGTCTATGACGAAATCCTGTTATAAACTGAAAAACGTGTTGATCCATACAAAATTAATATACTAATACGTAAGAATAGGATATATAATACATTTAAAACTTGCTAAGAAGGGCACTTGTCTATAACGGATTTTTTTCTTTTTTATGTAATTCCGTTTTAGAAGATTTTATTGTATAGCATTTTTCAGATTTTTAGCACTTCAATACATGGAATATGGATTAACGATATTAATGATAACGGATTCATTTACATACAAGAAATAGAGATTGATTAAAAAAAATAAATGTCGCAGCCTGCGCCACTTATATAAAAATGAAGATTATAAACATAAAAAAATAGTTAAGACATATTTTGGCCAGAACTCCTCGTACGAGACAAATCTTTCACCAAATCGACATAAAAATCAATGTTTTGTAGACATTCAATCGGGCCGGGCCGAGATTTTAACTTTTTTTCCAGGTCGGGCCGGGCTCGGGCCGAACTTTTAACTTTTTTATCGGGCCGGGCCAATACTTTTTTTGTACGGGCCGGGCCGAATTTTTTTCTCTATGAGTCGGGCCGGGCCCGGGCCTGGAAATTTCGGCCTGTACAGACCTCTACCTCTCAGTACTGCAGTGTAGTTGTGTTTAAAATAAATAAAATCAGAAATATGTCTTCATTTCGAGAAATCTTGTATAAAAAACTTTTTGAAAGTTTCAAAAAGTCTGCATCAGATAAACCTTTGAAGGATATCCAATGTAAAACTAATGATGTGTGGCGTCAGTACAAAAAGTCTTCTAAAACTGACAAAGAGTTAGAGGTATTGGTGCTAAAAAGAATTGAGGATGAACTGCGTAAGGCAACCAAAAAGAAATCAGTCTTTCTTGATTATTTTATAATGGTAATTATAATCAATTTATTCTTAAAATTTTAAATATATTTTATCATAACTTTAAGTTTAAATAATTACTTGTAAAAATTGGAAAAAAGATAGATAAGATAAAATGACCGTGTAGCCTTGGCAAAACATGGTCAGTATGGGAATAAATAAAGACCAAAAAAACGTCAAAAAACGAGTTATTACTTTTTAAATATGGCGTAGCCAAGCTAAGCCTTATTTTTTCTTTTCAAATAACTCAAAAATTAATGCATCCATGGAGGAAAAAAAATAAAAAATATGTTAGTTTTGTAGCAGATAATCTTCTAACTGTTTTCAAATTTTGAACCTTACTAAAAATGAAATGTAACCCAATTGAATTGAAACCAATGTATCTCAGATTCAAAAACAGATAAATAAGGTTTCCAGTGATCTCAAAAAAGGAAAAACAATCCTTAAAAAGGAAACGATAAAATGCTGAATACCAAAGAAAACATCGAACCGCCAAACGAACAAAGCTTGGAGAAATCTGCCATGATAATCCAGACATTAAAAAAAATACCTTTTAGGGAATCAGTAGGAAGACCAAGTTTAAACAACCATTATTACATAAAGCAATAGCAGACATAGCTATTATTGGAAGCGCTGCAGATGCAAAAAGAAGAAACAAGTCCGAAGTGTCAAAACTCTCGATGACTTGACTGCAAAGGTTGGTTTTGCAATAAGCAGGAGTAGAACATATCTTCGTTTGCTTCCAAAAAATTCCTCAACCATCGAGTGTCGAAAACATGTCACCACAGTGCCGATAAAACTTTCTTGGATTCTGGCTGATTATCACCGATCTCACATTGATACCCAATTTGCAGTAATATCCATCCATTATTTAGAAACTTTAGCTTCAATTTTTGGAACCATGCAAGTGTTTCTTCTTTCACATGATGACAAAGCGCGCGTACCTTTGGGAATTACAGCAGTCAATAAACAGGCTATGATACTGATGCATATGGAGTATCACGTATCCTTAAGCGATCACGACTGGGTCATCGCTGAACGCCGCAAACTTATCCCATGTGTTTACGCTGGTATTGTGATTGCTCCTGGCATGGCAGGTCAAAGTAAATCCATACATAGGTTATTCTGGTCCAACGTTAATGCTATAAGAAGTGGAAAACACAGTTCTTCCACAGCAAATACTCATGCTCAGGATTTTGAAACTCTATTAATACTCAAAGATTTTGAAAAATTAGTGAAAACAGAAGAGGGTTTCATCAAACCTGTAATCATAGTAACGGTTGATGGAGATCCAGACAAGAATCCCCGCTACCAGAAAGTTATATCGTTTGCTATTAACCATTTCAAAAAGCATGATTTGGATGGAATTTTCATAGAGTGCAATGCTCCTGGAAGAAGTGCATATAATTGAGTAGAAAGGCGAATGACACCACTCAGTCGAGAACTGTCTTGTCTTATACACCCTCATAACCATTATGATTCCCATCTCGATGAGAACGGTCGCACTACGGATGAAGAAATGGAGCAAAATAACTTAGCATATGCTGGTAAAACTCTCGCAGATATCTGGAACTCATTAAACATTGACAGTTATCCCGTTACTGCCACATATGTTGATTCAGGCGAACCAGAGTCTCTTGGTTATGACTTGGATTGGTATTCGAAGCTCGTACAAGAAAGTCAATACTTGCTGCAAATTGTAAAATGCGAAAGAAAGAATTGTTGCTCTCCTGCACGCAGTGGATTATTTCGTATATTAAAAGGACGATTCATTCCTCCTCCAATTAAAATGATACAATCGTCAAATGACATCATTGCAAGTGAAGAGGGGGAATTTATAGATTTAAGTCTCCGTCTGGCCTTAAATCCGAATAGTACAGAAAAGGGATTTTTAAAGATGCTGTATGATTATTTTTGCTCTTCCATAAAGTTCACGCATTTATCCGCAAGAACTTGTGGAAGTTGTGACCAATATCATGCATCTCAGAAGTCAGCAAACAGACACAAAAAAATTCAACAGAGTGAAAAAAGCGAGAAGGACTGCCTTATACGACCATTGAGAATTGCTGCTCGTCGAGCAAATGAACTTATGCGCTTCGTAAAATTCGTGGAAGATATGGAAGATGTTGTGTGGATCAATGAAGATGAAGTTGATAAAGATTGCATCCGAATAGTAAGCGATGAAGATAATCAAGTAAAACTGGAAACCAATATCATAACAGATATGGAAAAATGGCTTGAGCAGCCGTGGTCAGCATCGGAATAGATATTGTCATGTTCAAATTTAAATTTTTCAAATGGCTAAGTTCTTCTAAAATTGTGATCTAAGAAATTTTCTTAAATAGAATTGTAAAGAAATAAAACAAGCGTTTATCATTATTTAGTAGTTATATTAGTCGAGTAGAGTTTTATAATTTGTATTGTGTCTTAATTTTTTTTAAAGTAGGGGGGGGTGTTCCAATTTTCTTACGTAATTATTAAGGGGGGGTTCGCGATTTGCTTATTTTTGCTGACAAGGGGGGAGTGGGGGGTCAAAAATAGTCAAAAACATGCTTACGTAATATTTGAACAGCCTCTAATTTTTTTAGTTCAATGTTATAACATTCAGCGGGGCAAAGTAAGTAGATTAACCACAATATAATTTTTTTTAACTTAAAAAAAGGTTGAACTTCGAATAATATTTCAGATTTCATTTAAAAATGGAGCTATTCAACAGCCAATTACAACTATTTTTTCTATACACTTTTAACCTGTTGCGAGCACATGGGCATCTGCGTGCATCTCACCTTTTCAGAACGCTATTTGCGCATCAGACTGTGCCAGGTTCAAATTCCGGTTCAGTCCCGGCTGCTCCTAAGTATGTCGAATTCTTCTTTAACGGTAGCATATATTCTACCATACTTGAAGCGCTAATTTTTCTACGGCACAAAGTTACGAAATATAGCTTCAAATCAATATATCATTAAATGTATATTCAACCTATATTAGTAGCAGATGTGGTGTATTAATAGCAAGAGCATCGATAAATAAAAAAATATTTTAAAAGAAACAAGAATAAAGGAAATGACGAAATCACGTTTCCGGCGATAAATTTTCGCTTTATTTTACAAATATTTTATTAAAATAAAAATTAACATTTAAAATATGTACGCCTAAAAGAGCTGCTTTTTCACAGAGTACAAAATATTTTTTTTTAAATGTTTCATTTTAAAAGTTTAAATGAGTTTTTAAAATCACTGTATGACATAGGCTACTATAGGCATTGATGTAACTAAGCCTAGCAGTTTTGCAAAAAGTATAAAAAGGAAAGTGTCCAGTTATACTGATGGCATTGAGCTCACAGGCTATTCACACTATTGTATATTATACTCTTATTCCAAAGAATAATGCCTCTCGAAAATAAATTAAGGGGGATTAGCCTGCCCGTTTTCCCTCTTTATACTTAACCAATGAGCCTCCAAATGTCATCAGGGAAGCTCCTTATCGAAATAAACCGGTATACTAAGTTTGAAGCAAATGGGATAGAAAAACCCATTTATCTAAATTAAGGGGGTATTAGCCCCCTGTTCCACTCTTTAGACTTAAACAATGAACCTTTAAATCTAATCAGGGAAGCGCCGTTTCAGAATTAACCGGTATACAAAATTAGAAGAAAATCTGATAATTCTGCATGAAAAACCCATTTATCTAAGTTAAAGGGGGGGGGGATAAATCCCCGTTTCCCCCTTTATACTTAACCAATGAACCCCAAAACTATCAAGGAAGCGCTTTATCAGAATGAACCTAGAAAAAAAATTTGAAGCAAATCGGATATTTCTATCAAGAGTTATCGCGTTAAGTACGTACGTACATACATACATATACATACAGACCCATGTGGGCACATTAGCTCTCAGGCTTTGACAGCCTGTGAGCTAAAAAAGTGCTTTTCCATTAGTAGTTTTGCTTGTTTCGTACCTAAATTTTTATAAGTTTACTATTAATATATGTATAATATTCAAATTTTATAAGTTTAAGGTTGTGAAATTTCCCAATTAAGAATAATTTTTTATGTTACTTTTTTTAGAAAAAGAAATAAAAAAACTGGATAAATAGCTTTAAGACGATTTTTTTAAATAATTTTAGTCCTTAATTATTTGACACAAATGCTGTTAATAAATGCTTTTTTTGAGTTTAAATGACAAAGATCTGAAAAGTATGTCCTAGAATTATATTTACATATGTAAAATACAACAAATACAATGCATATATTTGTTTTACTAAAGAGAGAACTTGTTTTAAAGCTTTTCACAAGTAAAAATGTACTCAAAATAATTTTTTTTTAAACTGTGAAAAGTACTCCATTTGTGCTGTAATCTGTACATATGGACAATTGAAAAACAAAATCGTAATTTTCAATCATATTATTTATTTTATTTAACCTAAAAGAACACGGTTTCAACCCAACAGCTAACTTTTTTGTTTGGAAATTTCTTATAATGGGCATTAAAAGATTAATCAAAAGCCCTGGCCTGATAAGCCCTTGTCAACAGTGAGTAACCAGAGTCACTTTATGGTTCAATATTTCACCAGTTTATTCTTTATCCATTCTTGTTTCAAAATTATATCAAGTAACTATATAACCTACGGAAGTTTATTTTTCAACTTAAAACAAAATTACTTTTCAGTATTGTACCATTTCATAATTCATGTAAAGTACTCAATCATGGTGAAAATTTTCACCACCTTATATTTGCAGCTATTACAATTACAATAGCAAATTTTTCTGTCAGCCTATCACGAAATTTTTAGCAATATACTCTTTTAAGAATTAATAGTTTAATTAACATTCTTTGACTAGATAAATTTACCGTAATTCCATAAAGCTGAAGTTTTATACTTTCATTTATATAATATTTGAATTCTGTTACGTTGAGTGAAATAAACAAATAACTTTATATTATTTTGCATAAAACAAATAATTTTTAAGTAGGCAACACAGTATTCTTTCACAGAAAAAAACAACAACATTTTAATTTGTTTTAAGTGGATAAAACTTACCTTTAACACCATAAAGCAAGAGTATCACATGTTAAAATTACAGTTTTTGAATTATGTACGTTGCTCTTTCATTTGAAAGATACTAATTGTTGACTTTTTATTGCCCATTGATAACGTGGCTTAGCGTGACAAGAGCACTTATCCATAGAAAGCAATACGGCTCATTAATTTGACATTCATACATTTATTCATTGATTTCTTTTCATCAAAATTTGTGAATGGATGGCGTGGAAAGGTAAGTACTTACCACTAATGAGGAGAAACTGGGCAAACTGTAGTGTCATCGTCGGAATTAAATGAAGAGTGTCTCGCGGAAATATTAACCAGAGTTAATGATGAAGTGCACAAGTTTAATCTTAAAATGCATTCATTGATATCATAGCTGAAAATTTCAAGTTCGCAGACCGTATTATAGGATTAACTTTGACGTATAAAAGTTTAGTTCACCAGTTTTGGAGATTTTAAAGGACTTTATATGAAAGCGTATGTTTACACACAAGTAAATAGGACTTCATTATGACTGCCACATGCCCTAATATTTTTAAAGAGGAATGTTTAAAGTTGTTAAAATTTTTAATAATATTTTACCTTTTTCAAAATTCAAAACATGGTTTGTAATATTTGCAACTCTACATTGCTTTTATTTCGTTTGTTCCTAAAGGCTTTAAGAGTGTTATAGAAAAAATAATTTTTATAAAAAATATTTCGTAGTTAGTGACGTGCAATTTTTATTTCTTGAGAAAGGCAACGAGAAAATGTTTATTCGTTAAATAAGTAAACACATAAATGACCAACTAATGGACTGGTGAAAAGTTTCTTGGTATTTTCTCGTTAGATAAATAAAGTATTTTTGATAATACACATGATCACATAAACAAAACTAAATTTGAAATTATGTTTGACCAAGAAATTTAAAGTTTACAATAAAAAACAAAGCAAAACAAAACTTGTACTTTCTATATAAAATTTAATTTTTTAATAGTCCATAATGGAATATAAAATTTAATGTTTTAGCATTTAATGATAGTTTAGTAGTGACTAATTATTGAAAAACATTTATTTAAAAAAAATTGTTATTTTCTAATTTATATTATGAAAATGTTTAAGGATATTTATAATTTTCTGGAACAAGTTACTTTTCCTACTTACTAGGGAAATGCAAGAAGTGTTACGCGCCGATTTTGACCAGAGCGGTATCGTTGGAAAAATCTCGTCCTGTGGAGAAAAAACTCAATGGGATTGCCTGTCGCAAATCAGTCGTTTTCGAGATATCCGACAATTTATGTCACACAATTTGTTTATTTATTACAGTATATTTATGCTGTTACATTTGTCATATCGTTAAATTTATAATTTTTGTTGTAAGGTTGCTTCTTGTTAACTTAATTGTGTTACTTGTGTTTAGAAATTAAGTATGAAAAAGGAAAAAAAAACTTGAGAAAAAAATGAAGATAAGTTAATGGTGTAAATGCAGGGCTGCCATGGGCGACTATTTTTATATTCGATTTGCACCCATTATTTTTCAAAAAAATAAATTTTGTAGTACATTTCACTTGCACGTGTGGTCAGAGTACATCTGAAAGAATTTTATTTGAGGAACTATTGGAAGATGAATTAAAAAACAGTCCCCAATGGTAGCCTTGTCTGGGAGCACGGCAGTGCGTCCGCCAAGTTCGCAGAAGCCGTAAGCTACCTTTTCCTGAACCATTTCGGCATAATTTTCGCCCCCTCATAACGTCGTTTTAGGGAGAGATACAGAAATTTTCCTTTTATACACATGTTCGTATGGTCAAACTGAACTAAGATTCCACGATTTCATGTTTCTGTATTTAGTAGTTTTCGAAATATTAAATTCCGAAAAAGCGCTTTTTTGTCACTGACTCACTTCGCATCATCAAATAACTAAGGTACTTTTAAAAGTCGTAGAATCATGAAATTTCACAAGTAAGTCGGGTTTGTAGCACAATTAACCAGAAAAATCTGAAAACACAGAATTTCCGCCTCTAAACCCTTCAAACAGGGGGTGTTGATTTGGCCGTAAACAGTTCCTTCACATTTAATTGCGCCAATGTTGGTCGCCAATACTCGATTACAGAGTTTTGAAGGGGTCACGTAATTTCACACAGAATAAAACTTTATATATATGCTTTTCCAAAGATGTTTGTTAAATAGAAAAAAATGAATATACCTAAAAATTTTAATCAGTATAGGTTATGATATATTAACGATATTAAAACAATAAAACATTTAACAAAATATAACCGCAATTCGGTATGTTTCCGATATAGTAGCCTTGGCGAAATAGAGAAAATAACCTTGACGAGAAAAGAAATTTGGTAATAACGTATTTTCTGGCAACCTATCTACTGTGTCATATACACAAGCAGTTTTTTCCATATGTATACAATATATTTAATGTAAGGAACCCGTTTATTTATTTTTGTATACATAAATAATTTGTATATAAAAAACAATATTTTATACGTGTATAAATAAAATGTTTATATGTATATACATATATATATAACATATATAAATTACATAAAAGTTCATCAGGTTTGTTTTCATAGTTGTTTATATCATTTGGCAACATATCTCAGTTTCTGAAGTCCGAATTGCGCCAAGATTTTTAAAAAACGCCAAGGTCCCTAAAGTGGAAAAATATCCTAATTCCATATGAAAGTTTAAAAATCTCCTTTTAATTAAATGAAATGTGTAACTAATAAACTGTCTTTAACAATGTGCGACAGATGCGGCGTCCGAAGTCCGCTGCTATTGTTATTATATTGTATTATTAGCCTACTTACTGTTAATTTATTGTTAATTTTAAATCTATAACTAAAGATTATAGTTATAGTTAAGATATGTTGGTCGCCAAAACCCGATTACAGAAAATTAGCCTGAGTTATAAAGGTATTACATGATTTCAAGCTGAATGAAATTTTATATGCTTTTACAAAAATCTTAATAAGGCAAATCTTTCAGTTTATCTGTCCATATTTCTATCTTTTACTTCCTTATAACAAATTTTATTAAACACCGGGAGGCGTCTGCACAGATCATCACCTCATCGAGTTGACGGCTGAAATTTTAGGATTAGTTAAATATCGATTAGTGTATTGAAATGTAACTGGTCTGCCAAGTCATAGCTTTCTGGAAACCACCTACAGACCCGATTTTACCGGTTAATTGGTGGATTTTCCATTGTGTTTTCCTGCACCCATTCCTCCATGTTTCCATACTTTTGGATGCAGGAAAATACAATTAGTAAACCTATCAGTCACCCACTAAAATTAGGTCTTCAGGTTGTTTCTACCAAGATGACTTAACAGACCAGTTGCATTTTAATGTACTAATCTAGTTTTAACTAATCCTAATATTTCAGCTGTAGACTCGATGAGGTGATGGTGTGTGCAGACGCCTCCCGGTCTATTATAAATGTCGGAATTCTATTCTCAATAGCACTCTGGTCAATCTGGCAAATATCCCTACTATTTATGGAACACTATTCCTTTAAGTGCGTTTTAGTGATGTTAAAGAACTTTATACATATGCATATAATACGTAATACATTTGCATCATACATATTATAGGTATGTGTATAATAAATAATACATATGCATTATTATGACGTCAGAACAAACAAAACATTTTTTGTCGCCAAATTTGGGAATTGACATGATATATTACCAAATTTGGTGACACTTCGCTAAATGTCGCCAAGCTTGGCGAGTATTTGACGTTTGTGGCTATTTTTCAATGAGTTAATTATTAATGCGAGCCATCTATTTAAATTTTTCCGCATATCATCTGAATAGTTAAATAATATAACGTACGAATATTTCCAAAGTGCCAGTAGTTTCGTCACTGCTATTGTTAATATATTGTACTGTTATTATACTTACTTTGACTATGTTGTTAATCTTTACTCTGCTGAAACTTCTGTATTATATAAATAGAATTTACGGAAACTATTAAAGCACCGAAACTGACAATTCTCCTTATGATTATTATAATTTTATAATATGTAACCTGTTAATCGATATGTACCGTTAGAAGGAATCTTCTATAATCCGGTTCCTCACATTTTAGTTTTCAGGTTTCAAATAAAATTAGCTAAAAACTTAAAACCATGGCAAATTGGCTAGTTCTTCAACACGATTAGATGAGAAGAATGATAGATTTTCAAATGGATC
This sequence comes from Maratus speciosus, assembly GCA_963932465.1. Classification (NCBI taxonomy): domain Eukaryota; kingdom Metazoa; phylum Arthropoda; class Arachnida; order Araneae; family Salticidae; genus Maratus; species Maratus speciosus. The sequence continues at coordinate 86,234,125 of OZ010788.1, forward strand.
ATAGCAGTGAGCCCGTAGACCTTCTATTCTTCCGTAATCGAGTCTATTGAAAAGGTTAGCATGAAACAAAAAGATATTAGCATCAATGTGGTTTAATGAAAATGCAGATATTATCAAAGAATTTAATAAGAATCATTTCACTTGTACCCAATCGTATCAGTTAAAATACAATAATTGGTAGTAAGCCCAATTAGAAAAGATTACTTAATACGATTAAAAATTTCCGCATTACAGAACGAATCGATAAGGAAACATGCATAAGTGAGTTAAGAGATATTTGTCATGAAAGAATGAAATACATAACAACACAAAATATATGATGTGCTTCCATGACCGTAAAGAGTTCTTGATTTCTCTATCAAAAGCTTCCGACTTGGAGAAATAATGAGCAAGTAAATTAAATTATGAATAACAGTAACATGATGCAACGTTTAACATGCAATTAATAGAGTGTATACGGCTTGCTAGAGGCGGCTAGTACTTTAATATAAAAAGAAATAAAATATGAATTTGTAAAGCTCAATAAAATAAATTTAGGTATTTTTATGCTAGCCGGGCGCAAGTGGCAAATCGCCAAATACTGTCCCCAACTCTATTGTTCATATTACATTCATTTCATTTAAAAATTTAACTTTTCAATCATCTCATTTAAAATAGATTCATTTCCCTCATTTTATTTAATAAAATATTTAACATAGAAATAAATAAATAAATAACAAATAATAACATAAACCAAAATATTTTATTTGAAAATCAAAGCATTGTTTCTAATTTACACATGTGAAAAATGAAAACTACTATTGGCGAAAAAACAAAATGCTAATTAGGAGATTTGCTCCCGGCTAACATAAAAGTACTGAAATTTAAGTTTTTTTTTTATATTAATATAGCTTAGAAAAAAACTAGAAAAAATCTAGAAAAAGTAGTGATATCCCAACAAAAAGTTTTCGGTAAAAAAAAAAAAAGCGCCAAGTTCTCCTTAATGTTTCTGCCAGAAAAAGTAGTGATATCTGAAGTTCGCACAAGGGCACAAGTTAAAAGCCAAACATCCCAAATCTTTAATTGAAAATGGCTTCCTGCGACTTGGCCGTTAATGCCTTCGAGAGAGTTTTCAAATTTTAAAGTATGTACAAATAAGCTACATGACAACTACATTTTTTGATTATTTTAGGCATTTTGTGGCACAAAGTACAGAAATAAAATACACATTTAAAAAAAGCATTTAAACCACTTCAGTCTATTTAAAAGCTTAGAAGTTAAATATAACAAAATACTTGTATTCAGGAGGTAATATCCCTAATTGCTAAAACATAATTAGTATCAGCTTTTAGCAGTTTATAAATCGAATACCTCTTGATGTATGCAAACAAACTATAATAAATGTTCAAACGAAAAAAATCTCTTTCGTCAATGCACAAGATTTCAATATTATACAATATAATATAATGTAACATATTGTGAGATTTGAAGAAAGTAAATTTTGTTTTATTTCTTAGGTTTTACGTTAATGACTTTAGCTTTAGACCGTACGAAATGTCAATTAAACCACATGTGGACTAAATGATCTGTAATCAAAACTATTGTTTGTTGAAAATGAATGGTATTTATCGGAAATCGTTTACTTATAATGTCTTTATGTGAATTTGCCTCTTTGCATACTAATATTAATTTTAATATTTAAATAATTCATAAATGCGAAATTTCCAATCATTAATTTTGAAATGCTGTAGAAGGCATTAACGGCCAAGTCGCAGGAAGCCATTTTCAATGAAAGATTTGGGATGTTTGGCTTTTAACTTGTGCCCTTGTGCGAACTTCAGATATCACTACTTTTCTGGCAGAAACATTAAGGAGAACTTGGCGTTTTTTTATTTTTTACCGAAAACTTTTTGTTGGGATAAATGTATTGTTTCCTGTGCTGTGTGTATGTTTATTGATGCTGGACATCTGCAGTGTTCACTGGTGGTTGTGGTCTTCTATATAGAAGGTGCAGGAAGCCATTTAACAGCAAAAATTATAAATTTAACGACATAAAAAATGTTGCAGTATAAATACATTATGATAAATAAACAATTTGTTTGACATAAATTGTCAGATATCTCGAAAACGGCAGATTTACGATGGGTAGCTCCGTTGAGCTTTTTACACCCCACGAAGAAATCTTTCCAACGATACCATTCTCGTCAATATCGGCGCGTAACACTTTTTGCACTTCCCTAGTTAGTAGTAGGAAAAAAAAGTTTAAAAATAAATCATCTCAACAGCTTTTAGTAATAGTATTTCAAAAAATAATAATGCATTTCTATTGGACAGCATTATGAGATCTCACCAAAATCCTTTATAACAGAGTAACAGAAAAACATGTGATTTAAAAATACTTCTTCGAAAGTGTCTTAAACTTAATACGTAAAATTCTTTACATTAACTCTCATATTTCTTTTTTACTTCTCGAGTTTCCATCCTTCTGAGCATGAAGATTAAAGGCTTCGGCCCTTTCTAAATTTAATTTCTCGCCACATTTGTTTTAACTTATGTATGTAGTTCTACAAATGCAGAGGCCAAAAACTTAAGTCATCTGTTTTCAACTCATTTCTTGGCGGTTCCTTTCAAGTTTCACCGACTGCGGTGCTGAATGAGTTGATCTGTTGAGACAAATAAAAACGCTGCACTTTTGGTGACAATTGTATGAGTTATACACATGTGCTTTAAGAATGTTTTCAAATATTTCATCTTCTTTTCACTAGAATATATGGGTTAAGAAAGATCTGTGACCCAATTACGAAATAATTTACATCTATCCACGCTTAAATTTTCTGATTGCATTCCGTATAGATAGAGAAACTTTGTTCTTTAAATGTTAATGTATTAAAGCTTGAAATAATGTACATTGATTTTAAAAAAAGTCCCAAAGAATTTTTTTTAGAAAGTATTATATAGTAAAAGCATTAATGATTAATAAAACAATCCAAAAAATTAAATTAAACGTGCCTAAATTAAATTTATTTTTGGACTTTATTTGAAAACTTGATATTTTTGTACATTTAAAAATTTTTGAAGATAAATTTTCTCCTCTCTCATTTCTTTCTATCGTTTTTTCTGCATCGTTCTATCATTGTTCTGCATATTTTAGTTTGTCTAGGAATTCCTTTTTTAATTTGTTATTTTGCCCTTATAATTTTACCTCAATAGCTTAAAATAGGAAAATATTTTGCTTAAAAGTTTAACAAAAAAGAGTATGTTAAGTTCTTTTCAATATGCGATGTTTTAGTCAATGTTAAATAAGTTATTACGAATCCTTGTATTAAGGTCTGTAATCAATGCTTTCACAAGGTTCGATTCATTACTTTGAATTTAAGTAAATACACAGAACAATAAAATACATAGGAAGTAATTCTTGCAATTAGAATTATCTTTCATAGTATAACTTGATTTTATTATTCTTTTTTGAAAGACTTCCTATATCTTCCATTCATAATTACTAAAACAAAAGAAAGGAAACGTATAAAGTACCTTACTAAGAATCAAAATGTTTATGTAAAATTAATTTCTATTCAAAATTTAAATACCATAATTAGTTCTATAAGTACTGAATTTTCTTTAAATTTATAGAATACAAAAGGAAGCACTTTCTAATGTCCTCGAACAATATGGAAACATAATACGGCTACATATGCAGTCTGACAAAGATTGTAGATTGATAATGTATGTGCCACAACATCAAATTCCAGTGTATTCATCACTAGAGGGAAAATTCAGGATTGTCAGTCACGGATGACATAAAAAAACTTGTCAGTTTAATTTACTTACATTTTGAAGCAAAGGAATATATTATCAATCTTATAATTAACATATTACGTTCTTAAAAGTATTTTCTTATTAGCAATTAACGTCATCTTATTAAAAAGAAGGATATGGGTGTCCCATTCCTCCCTCTGCTGGCATGTCCCATTCCTCCCAATACCCACTTTTATGTTAAACTTCTTTTATAAACAACAATGCTGCTTTTAGGCTTAGTTTAAATTATGGATAACATGCAATATAATGTTCCATAAATAGGGAAAGTATTACATCTACGCATGAACAAGTTATTAATATACAGAAAACATAAAAAGTATATGAAACAAATTTGCTTTTGATTCTTGAAATAATTTTTTTGAAATTCTTGAAAATCTTTTTTATACACAGTTGAAAGCTTATGCACATCAGGAAACGTTTTTCTGAAGATTGGGCTACCATTGCTTCATCTAATGTGCGATTCATGAAATGTTTAGAATGATATTAAAAATATTTATTGATTATATATAGAACAAGGTAGCGCTGCATACATCGAAAAATACATCTGTACACTTAAAGGTAGTGCTCAACCCGACAATAGAAACATAAAGTTATGGGACTCGTCCATTGGTGACACAGGCCCTCTTCTGCAGCTGCAAAGTAATCCTCTGGTAAGTGCTCCAAAGTCGCTGGGTCCACGAAAAGGTTCGAACAGCTAGGATCTTTATATCGACCGGACGCAGCAGATGGAAAGCTGAGAGAAACTTGACCGAATCTAAGGACACGAGAACTCGCCAAGAAAATGTCAGAGAGCCAAAAAAGACACCATTCTGTCTAAGATTTTTGAAGCTGTGGCCTTAGGACTTCGTACTTTTGAACTTTTTGGGAATGGACTTCAGCAAGAGAAAATTGGTCATTAATAACTTGTGAATCAATTACAAGAACATGATCGATGCAGTAAGCCACAATGTCAAGTTTCCACCTCCTATCATTGGAAAGGATCAGGGGCTCTCGGTGGATAGAGTAGTCACGCTGGTCAAGAGAACGTGCCAGGTAGTTTGATAGAGCATCATGGCGCTGCATTCTTAGGCCATGAGTTGAAAAGCATTGCTGAGAAACATGATTCAGGGTCTCGGGAACACGGCAGCCACGTGAGCTAAGGCTCCTATAATACGGGCTGACTCACGCCGCCATTTAATTGCCGCTAGGAGAAAAACGATTGGCCACGCCGCGTGGGCAACAATCGCTCATTGGTCAAAGTGGGAAACAAAAGGCTTGACGATTCAGCCTGCATTATAGGAGCCCTAACGAGAGCAAATCTTCTCAGCATCTCGTCCACGGGGTGCTCTAGTTCTTGTGTATAAACAATTGTACCGGACCTGAATCGCAGCAATGTAGTCCCTACCGGACATGACGGGATTGCCGTCATAAAGGCAAGCCGACGCGGCATAGGCGGCACCACACTGCTGTAGGCCAGTCCCATCGCATCGGTTATGCAGGTCCTCCTTAAAGAAGTAATAGACCCTGGCTCTAGATGTTAAGCAATTGCCATCTGGGACAGTCATGAGCCGAATGATTCTCTCCCGATCTGCGGAGAGACGTTGTAAGACCATTACAGGAACAATCCACCTCATGCACGGCAATCCCATTCCGCCATCTTTCACGCGAGCGTGAAAAGCACTCGATGGGACGTCATGCGGAAGGTGGAGAACCTCTCGAACAAACCTGCGCTCCTTCAGGTCGATCCTCTTGATGTTTCCCACATACAGCTTACCAAGCACAAGCTGATGATAATATCTCGGCAAGAGTATATGGCGGAGAAGGAACATTTTCTGCTGCGGCTTTAAATAAGCAGATTGCAGCCTCTTGAAATCAGAACCAACCGGAAGTGGTTTGTAAATCCTACGATCCGGGGTCAAAGAGATTCCAAGGTAGGTAAAATATTCATCAAAAGCGAGCGGTCTCAGCTGGCAAGACCCCACATAAAATCTCGCATCGTAATCATAAATTATTTTCTTTTGCTTCTTGTAGGCAATCCACGAAAAAGTGAAAGAGTTTTCACTGTTTATAGACAGACCTATGGTGGGTAAAAGATGAACAAGAATATTTAACAAGTCTTGAAGACATCTGGCGTCCCTAGCCAGAAGTAAAAGATCATCAGCGTAAGGAATGTGACAAATTCTAACAGACTCCCGCAAGGCTGCACCAAGGCGATCAGGAAGAGCCCGAAGAACAAAGTAAAAAACTATAAGGAATAAAGTCGACGAGAGGGGGTCACCTTGGCGAACACCCTTCTTCGGCGAAATGGATCTGGAAAACGTGCCATTATAAAACAAAAAAGTACGAGCATTACTATATACAAAAGGAATATAATTAATAAATGACTGAGGGACGCCAAAATGCTACAACGCCATATAGGTTGCATCAAAAGAAATGAAGTCGAAAGCCTTCCTGCGGTTAATGAATGCGGCAGAGCAAGAGTTATGAAAGGTTTTAAAGTTATGGAAAATGGAATCAAGTTAGTCAATGGCATGGACGATGTTGTCCATTGACCGGAAACCCAATTGCTGGTCGGAGATGGGAATAATATTTATAAGTCGAACATTTAATATTTTATGAAATTACCTCAGGAAGGCAGGTGCAATAGAGATCGGACGTAACTTCTCTGGAGAGTTTGTATTCTCAGCCTTTGAAAGGAAAATGGTACTGGAATCAAGGAAGAGTTGGGGAACCCATCCCAGCCTGATCCACAGAGTGTAGAACTTGGCAAGAGCTCGAACAGGGATACGGCGCAGACGAGCCACACAGATCCAGTCGAGGCCAACAGCGGATTTATGTGGCGGAAAGCAGTTAAAAATCTCTTCCGCACTTAGAAAAGACAGAATATCTGCAAAGTATTCGGGTTCAATTTTTGGACAATTGTCCGGAAGGAAACCAGAGACAGGTGACTCAGTTTCAAAGAAGGAGGTCCAAAAATCAAAAACTGAATGAGCACGAGGCTCATCCGAAAAACTGTTGGAGATAAAAATTCTGTCAATGTCCGCCTTTTTACTTTTACGACAAAGCTTTTGCAAAATGGCATACTGCTGCCTCTTGGCTTTACGCCTAGAGACATTCTTGGGCTTCTTAAAAGGCCTTACCTAGGAAGCAGGTAACTTCGGAGGCGCAGAGAAATCAATATCCAAAATAGTCTCGAGATATTGGAGACATAATTTCTTTGAAATCTCCGGATTACAGTCCGAAAACAAGAGAGCTGCATCGAGAAATTCAATCTCAGACTTAGATGGAGGTAAAGACATAAAGAGAAAAACCTACTGTCCCATTCCACCGCACTCTCCCCTACTAATAAAACTTTTTGAGTTGTACTTTATGAATATATAATAAAATTTTTTCGTCGTGTTCTTAAATCAAAAGTTTTGAGGTAAGGAAACCCGACAATAAATTTGGACGCATGTTATATATATTACTATTTATTTTACTCGCCGTTTTTATGGAATCTCTAGATTTACTATTGTCGTATAAAGTGTTTACACTTCAAAAACTTCACTAGATGGTTATTTTTTTCAATATCTTTCCACTTTAACTAAGATTTAGTTATTTTTTCTTGTCTTATATTAAATAACTTTACATAGTAGCGTATAACTTCACATAGTTCTGCTACACAGCAACTTTCAGTTTAATAAGAAATTCAGTGGTGCTTTTATTCACGCATATCATAAAATATTGTATTATCCATCTTTTTTTTTTAAAGTGCCTCTTCTCCATATAATATGTCATGTTAGCGAGTCGTACTAAATGTCACTATTTCAACGAACAAGTTCTTGGCACGCGAAAAGGAAAAAAAACTGTTAGTTTTTATCAAAGTCTAATCTTATTTTTTTTCTTAATCATTTTTTATTCAAGTGATTTCGTTTTTGGCATAACGCGTGATCAGAGTGAATAACATCCAGAGGCATTGTTTTGTAAAGGAGTGAAAGTAATCCCACACTCTTGCCACCCTAAACTGCTACGGAAGTCTTTGGATTTAAAATTCAGATCAGATAATGAGTTAGGGCAGAACGCCGTACACAGCGTTGATGGTATTTAGAGTTGTCCGTAGCGTTCAGTCATTGTATTCATGAACATAAAAAGAAGAGAAAATTTCAACGAAAATGAGTTTTTGTACACCGTATAGATTTACAATAGCTGTTTCATTTGAATATTCAATTATTTTGTTTACAAAGTGCTTAAAATAGAATTTACTCTCTCTTACGTGAGGCAATAGAGAAGAGGAATTGCTTCAGTTTTATTCAGTGTCGTGTATTATAATGGTTCAAGATTTTTTTTTCTTTTTTGCACTTTTGCGGACATTGTCGAGACTATACAAATGCGTCTAAAACTAAATTAGAAAATAGTAAGATTAAGATTTTATATTATAAAAATTATTTGGGAATTTTTAATCATAAATAACAGTAAGATTTCGTAATTGAAATTCATATCCCATACAAAGCGAAAGCTATATAAAAAATAAAAACTTGTTGCCATTTGAAGTCGTTAAAGGATGTAAAGCCATTGTACATTCATGAATGCCATTGTAATCAAACAGAAAAGAAAATTTTCGACGAAAATAAATTGTTGTACATATTTACAACAGCTCTTTCATTTGAATATTCGATTTTTTTTTTTTTTTTTTTTTTTTTTTTTTTTTTTTTTATAAAGTTCTTAAAATAGGATTTTCGTTCTCTTGCCTGATGTGATGAGATTGAGAAGAAGAATTGCCTCAGTTTTATTTCGTCTCATGTTTTGTAATCGTTCAAGATTTTCTTTACTCTATTAAGAACATCGTTGAGGTAACACAAATACGACTAAAATCAAATTAAAAGAATAATGAAATCATGATTTTCTTTTGCAGTTTTCACTTCTGTGAGAAAATCGAAAAAATTCCAGAAAGCTATACTGAAACTAACCTAGACTAATGAATTGGTAATGAAAGCTGGCTAAATATTCGACAAATAACACAGAGTTTAACTGCCACAAACTGTGATCCTTAACTATAAAATTCAATCATCTCAATGTTAAGGTTGTCGCATAGGAATTTTTTCTATCAAAGTGCATCAGACGTGTTATTCAAAAATTATAAACTAACAGTGGCCACACTTCATAACTACGTGTACTTTTCTGTTCTTTAATCAACTATTGAATCCTTATTACCAGGGCCCAATCAACAGTGAAGTTAAGGGAAGCTCAGTATCACTTTGGGGGCCCTTTTTGGATGGGAAAAGTTTTCTGGATTTTACATACATAGAAATTCATCAGTATTATACATATTATTCCCAAGTGTAGCTTAGCCAAGTTCGGATATATTTTATTAAACAACTTTTGATGATGTTTCCTGTATCACGGCCAAATTCGATTCCTCTTATAGAGTGAATCAAGTTTGGTCGTGCCTGCATATACTATAAGTAGAGTTTATTTGTTGGATATATAGCTTCACCCCGGTAGTTTCTAGTCAGCACATCTAGGATGTCACATCACTTGTTAATAGCCTGTTGATGATATTCAGATTTCTGGGTTAGATAAGTTTCCTAGTTTGGATTTTCTCTTGTATAGGCAAATGTAAAAAATAAAAATTGGAATTATAGAAATCATTTTACAGTCATTTTAGAGATGCCCGAAGTGTCTTCTGGATAACCAGACCCTGCTTATTACCACGTGATGTTTTTCTTATGTCCAAGTTTATGCTTTAAAGTATAGGGTATTTCTTTTAATTATTCCCAGTTTAACAATTATGGCTTTTTATACAACTACATTAAATAATTCTATTTTTTATAAGAACCATACCATTTAAATATTATTGCTTTATCAATGGTCTTTTTCAAACTTTTATGAAAATTATTTTTTCTTCCTCTTTATATGATATTTGAAAAGTTTTGAATCAACAGTGGTCCCGCCTGATAACTACTTGTAGTTTTCTTTTTTTTTTCTTTTTTAATCATCTATTCAATTATTATTAGTATATCATAAAGGTTTAACTTCCCATTTTATACTTAAGAACTTCGGATAAAGTATAACGTATTTAATTTAATTATTTTAGGTTTAATTAATATGGCTTCTCATTCTACATCATTTAATTCTTTTATTTTTTAATAAAAAGCACAGCAGTTTAATGAGTTACTTCATAAATTGATCTTGTCCAAACTTTCTTCAATATTACTCTTTCTTGGTTGCCATATCACTCAGTTCACAGCTTTTTTTTTCTGTGACAGTGCCAATTAATCTGGCACGCTTCAGAAGATTCTTTGTAGTTGACGCTTCCAAAAGGGTTCCTATAAGACTCGCTTAGGTCATTCATTATGAACGGATCGGCAACAAACCTTTTTTTTATGCTTTTCATTCAGAAAACATTAATAATCGTTACACGCTGAGCTTCTTTCTCCTATGAACTTCCTGAAAATGAAATAGTAGAGATCTTTTGTTGTAAAAGTTATCAAGAAACACCGATGCTTTTGTCGAACTTAGAACGCTAATGTTTGAGACAGCTGTGAACTGAAAACATCGAACGGTTTTGTTTTAAATGTTTATAGTAGGGTTGTTTATTTTGCAAAAATAGTTTTTGGTTTTGTTTTCAAAAGGTTGACAGGAACGACAAATGCGTTATTGTTTATTGTTGGTGGAGAAACAAAAGATTTGAGAGTAGCAGATAATAACGTTAATAACTATCATGATTGGAAAAACAGAATCAAGCACTTAAACGGAGCAAATAAATTGCATAGGTCTGCAATGAAAAAGCACTTTTTGTTGTTGTTGTTGTTAAGTTTTGCTGTTCATAACGTAATTTTTGGCTCTGAATTTAAAAACCATAATAAAAATGGTGTATCATATACCATTTCAGCAAAAACTTGACTTTTTTTATATCTAAGCTATGTTACAATCTGCTTATTGCATTTACAGCGCTTAGATGTAAAAAGATTTTTTTCTGTACAAAAAAAATATTATTACACAAAATTAAAGGTGTGTAGCGTTGCAAATTCCTTCAAAAAATTTATTTCACCTCTTTTGGAGTGAAAGTTTCGAATCAGAATAGACCGTGGACTCTACACAAAGTTTTTTAATGCTCTTGTATTCAGTTATGTTGTCCAAAGGTAAAAAACGCAGTTTATATTCGTATTCCATTAATATTCAGAGGAACCTAACTATCACACTAATGGCAATATTTTTTGCTCATTATAAGTCAGATGCTATCGGTGATTATAAGTCTAAAGACAGGAATGTCTTCACGTACCCAAATCTTCTTCAACTTTAGGGTAGACCGGGGCTAGTTGGCCCGCTTTTTCTTCTAATAATTAAAAAAAAAAATTACAATTCAACATTTTAAATTTCTTTTTATGTTACCACTATCAGTGTACTTTCAGGAAGAAGTAACAATAGTAAAGTTTGAAAATATTAACTATAAGTATTATTTTAGAAGCTCAAATTGACACCAAGTCGCTTGGGCCAACCTGCCCCGATTGCGGGGTAAGTTGGCCCACGTCACTTTTTAATGTTCTGATAGTGTAAAAGTTTAAAAAATGACCAAAATTTTATCAAATCTTAATTTTTATTTCTTTCGAACGAAAACATAATATAGCCTCCTAAATTAAAATAAAAAATTTTGTCAATTCACAAGATATCAAATTCACTTAAGTTTATCATAAATCCTCTTAATATTATCCGCAATTTTTGTATTGACAAGCTTTTGATAGGAACAATTCTTACAGCAAAAAGAAATTAAAAACAAAAAAAGTGTGTGTGTGTGGGGGGGGGGGGAGGTTGTATAAGGGAAAAAAAATCACATTTCCCTTAATCCGTTGCGGGCCAACATGCCCCGTGCCAAATGGGCCAACTAACCCCGTATCGCCATTTTTGTTTTTCATGACTGTAACGAATTATTCTGAAAGTATTTCAATAAAAAAAAAACATGCCCTACAATAACCACGAACAACTATTTTTTTTTAATTATTATATATCAAAATCTAAAATGTAATTTACAAACAAATAAAAAACGATTATTTATAAGAGAGGAAATTTATACAAATTTTTGAAAATTCTCAATAATTCTTTAACGGACTCTCCGACTTCAATGGTGCTTATGTTGGAGGAGGAAAGCGAAGAAACGCATACTTGGCTGGACTGACAATGTTATCTAACGCAAAGTTTAAAAAAAATATTGCGACTGGGCCAACATGCCCCTATGGCCAACTAGCCCCGGTCTACCCTACCATTTGTTTTTTGCATTTGTACACATTTCAAACCCTCTTTTAGAAGATTACACCCACCCCTCCTGACCCATGCTTCAGATAATTTTGTTTATGATGTTTCCTTTGTGAAACATAGACATGATGGTTCTAAATTATTCGATCAATCTGAAAACTTTGATTTATTAAGTAATTTGAGCTTATCTAAGGGATTTACTTAAATTTTAAGTTTGAAACTAAAAGTACAAACTTATTACCATCTAAAACATCTACTACGGTATATATAACAAGAGAACGGGAGTTCATCTCTTACTTTCTACAGGATATTGACAGAGTTTTCTGCAAGGCTATTAATAGATTGATCGGTAAATTTGACGATAAATATTAATAATGTATAGACTTTTTATAGACTGGGCTGAAATGAGTTTTAAAACTTTTATTTTAAGTAATTGGAACAAACATGACTCTGTATCTATTGCATCAGCATTAGTGGAATATATGATTGTCAATCATTGCTGGATATTTAACTGTGAAAATGCAGCAATTACATAAAAGAAAAAACAAAAAAACAGCTTTACCAGCAAAAGAAAAAGGCAGTTTAAAACCTTTGACTAAGAAAAATGAATGAATTTATATATCTTTTAATGCATTATATATGTATATGTAGTATATATATATATATAATTTTTTTCTAATTATTTATTTGTCATTATTAAGTACATCAGACTATACATCAATGTAACACATGTTCCCGGAGATTGTGAAAAAAAGTGTACGTGAAGAAAAAAATAAATGAGGTCATTTTTTGAATAAGTATCTTAAAAATGTATAGAATCAGTAAAAAGTTTTAAAACGTTTTCACAAACATACGTGTTGTAGACCTGTTTTACTAACGATCATATTTATTTAAACCAAACGAATAAAGCAACTTAATTTCTGGTAGAAGAGCAATATTCCGCCAATATCGTTTGTATTGGCTATATTTTGGCTCAAAATGGTAATACTGGTATTAAATATCGCTTCAACAGCGGGATATATACATTTTGCCAATATCGAACAAGTATTCGCAAGTAATATTTCGCCATTTTAATGTCAATATTTCCAATTAAAAACCTATAATCTTTTCTGTAATACTTATATTTCGTTGCAAATATTTTCATAGTTTAAAAAAAAAAGCATGATCATTATCGATATTACATGTGAAAAAATTTCAATGAATGCAATATTGAGTACTTTAAATTATGAGTTTAATGTATGTAAATATATAATACTAAATCAAAGGTGAGTTCCACATGTCTTATTACTCTTCGGGCTTGATAAAAATACTTCACTGGTTATTTTTTAAAAAAAGTTTTCAGCATTTATCCAAGTTTAACGTGTCGAACCATTGTTACCGAAATTTTTCCAAAGTGTAATGCTATCCATTTTATCTTATTTTTAAAAATAAAAACCAACTTTGACGTTTTCTAAAACAAATTAATAAATCAGAAATCAACCACTGAAAAAAAAAATTTGAGTGCTAAAATCAGAATTTTTGTAAATCAATAAAGTGTTTCTCTATGCACTATAAAAACTAAGCTTTCTCTTTTTTATTTTCCAGAGCAGTTTTTATCATATTTTACCTGAATGAAATTTTAAAAACTGTGGGTTTGTTTTGTTATTTGATTAAATAAGTCGACTAACTAAAGACAAATTTGAACTAAATTAAGCTATGTCAACTAAAGGGAAATAATAACTTCTTCTAAAAACTATTTGAAGATGTCTAGAAAACAGCTTTTATAGCTAATCTAAAACAAGATTTTTTACTTGATGCTCACAGCGTCACAGCATTATTATTAAAACTTATTAATAAAGCAATAATAAAACTAGACATTTACATGGTGGAAATATCGCATTCTTAATCAATTACAATTTTTAATTTGTGAAAGTATTTCTTTTTAATTCTATCGTGAACTGTATAAAACATTCAGATCCAACTTAAGATCCTAGAATAAAGGTTAATAACGGTCAGACCAATTTGCTACTTTGGACTAAAAGTGGCAACGATAATAGTTGAACAAGTGAGGCGTAACAAGAGAAGCATTTAACCTTGCATTGTGTTAATGGAATTGCGTGCATAAAACAGAGGGTTTTAAACCTCAAAAGGAAGTTCAAATTATTTATCACGTTTTTCGGAAGCTTTGAAAATAGAGGAGCATTTACACCAGATTTTATAGTAAGACAGAAAAAAAGGAAAAGAAATGTATCTTAATGACTGATGACCGATAAGTCAGAACTTTCTCCGTAGTTATATTTAAGTTATTAATCCTTGTATTTAGTTAATTGCATTTTAAAACAATTTTAGAGAAATTATGTTTTAAAACATGGCTTTAAATATTATATTTATACTACTAGAAAAACTGTAATTTAAAAAATTTATTTAGAGTCGAACCTCGTTATTCCGACACTCTAATGGGCAGAAAAAAGTGTCGTCATAGGAGGGGGTGAAGAAACCGGAGCTGAAGAAAAATGATTATAAAAAGCTCATTTTTAATTAAGTTAAGGAATTTTAAATTCATAACTGTTCTTGCAGTTTTAAGCAATAAAACATTATTATTAAATAAAATAAACACAAAAACAAAATTGAAAAGAATAAAAATTAGATTTATGATGACGTGTTTTAATGAAATATTGCTGAATTAAGGTTTGCTTACCCCTAGATGCGCTTCCTAGAATTCTTTTTTCAATATTATACAATGGATTGAAATCAATATTCTTTGTTTCAGAAATGGATGTTAGATAATTTCTGATCATTTCATGCAATGCTTCGGTTTTAGTCGGATCAAAAACATCATGTAACCATAAGACAGCGCCGTCTGACCAGAACAAAAAGACCGCGAGTAGATTGACACTTCTGTTTGGTCTTTAAGTTAGTCATTCATAGTGTGTGTGTTTACTTATTCAGATAAAGGATTGAAGTAAAATTTCTGTTTTATCTCAATGTGTATTTTAGACACTTTTGTGAAAAGTTTGGCTAAGACATTTCTTACTGCTTAATTTCCTTATAAGATGGATTATGAAAAATGGACAATTTTCATAAACCGTCGGGATATCCGGAGTTGAAAAGCATTCAATGACGTAAAATCCGGAGTTTATTTACATTAAAATCAGATACAGATAATCGGGACTTTGAAAAGCTGACGTGATAAGCGGAGTGACGTCAAAACCGGGTGTCGGGATAACGAGGTCCGACTGTATTTTTAAAAAAAATTAGAGCAGTAAATATTTCTTCGAAAAGAAAAAAAAAATCAGAATAAATTGTACAAATCCTTTTTTTACGTATTTCTTTTAAATACTTTTAAGGACAAATAATTCAAATTTAATTTAATTAAGACATACTAATTAAGTATTTTTAAAAAGGTCATTTGACATACATGTGTTGGGCGCAGGATTATAAAAAATAAATTTGATATATCCCTTTAATATTACACACATATATATATGTATATATATATTCTCAAAATATTGTACTTTAACTTCAACCTAAAATAATAATCGAGTTTCTAGATGAAAATATTTTTTCAGGAAAATAAACCATAGCATACAAAATTTAGGATAAAATTTCAATAAAAATGTAAAAAATAAATAAATATATTACAGGTACTTACTTAAAAATAGGTAGAGGTTATAAACATATATAAAATACAATATAATACAAAATATTAAGTTTCTATGTTACTTAGTTTTGTAAATAAGATACGCGCAATGTGAAAAATATCTGTCTTGAGGAAATTGACTTTAAAGTTCAAATTTACCTTGATTTGGTTAAGTATTGCTCCACATATTTTATCATAAAGCTGGTTATAATTGGAGTATCGTCATTTTTTTTTTTTAATTTAGTAACATGTTATTTTTTAATAACGGGCAATTTTTTTTTTTTTTTTTTTTTTTTTTTTTTACATTTTAAAAAGTTTTAAGGTGATCTACCCCTTAATATCATTGAATGATGTGTGATAAGCGTGAATATGCCCCACGATTAAGTTACAATGATCAACAGTTGTACTTACTTTTAAAAACAACCGTCAGAGAATATTTTAAAATGTTTAAGATATTGTATATTAAACTATTACAGACTTTTAACTTAATTTATTTTAACGAAATTATTACTTTGTTTTATTTTTAGTACACAGTCTTCAATTGTATAACAATGAAAGTAATTCAACATCCAAATTTACTGATAAAGTTGCAAAAAAATGTCAAATAATTAATGTAAAATAATTGTAAAATGGAAAAAAATGTAAAATAATTATATTTTCGAATAAAATATTTGTAAGAATAATTCTTTCACTCTTAATATTATTGAATGATGAGTGATAAGCGTGTATATGTCCCGCGATTATGTTACAATGATCAACGGTTGTACTTACTTTTAAAAACAACCGTCAGAGAATATTTTAAAATGTTTAAGATATTGTACATTAAACTAATACAGATTTTTAACTTAATTTATTTTAACGAAAATACTACTTTGTTTTATTTTTATCACACAATCTTCAAATGTATCTCTTAGTATTATTGAATGATGTGTGATAAGCGTGTATATGTCCCGCGATTATGTTACAATGATCAACAGTTGTACTTACTTTTAAAAACAACCGTCAGAGAATATTTAAAAATGTTTAAGATATTGTATATTAAACTATTACAGATTTTTAACTTAATTTATTTTAACGAAAATACTATTTTGTTTTATTTTTAGCACGCAGCAAATGTATAACAATGAAAGTAATTCAACATCCAAATTTACTGATAAAGTTGCAAAAAATGTAAAATAATTAATGTAAAATAATTGTAAAATGGAAAAAAAAAATGTAAAATAACTATATTTTCGAGTAAAATATTTGTAAGAATAATTCTTTTACTCAGTTTTTGTTTATTTTATTTATTTACTTATTGTTGATGTTATTGTATGATATTTACCGAAATTTCTACTATGAGTACAAGTTTAAGAAAATTCTACATTTAACATTTTGTATTATCATTAGCGACTACCTAAAACTTTATTATTGATAATTTGTGGTCCCTTTTTAAGAGTTTATTTATCTGTAATGGGAATCTTTAGGGATAATTATCTTCAAAAATCTACTGAGTACGAGAAAAAATATTCAAGTAATATTTTTAATGAGTTCATGTTAAATCTTTTCAATATAAAAGCTACTTTATAAGAAGACTACGTTTTTAAGACGTTTTTAAGTTAAGAAAAAAAGTGCATCATAAATTTCTTTTAAATTATTAATTTCAAGAAAGTTAAAGTAGTGCATTTTTTTATCACAAAAAATGTTTTAAAAATATTTCATGAATTAGATTCATCATCTAGCTTAAAAAGTGCCATTCCGAAATAAACATGCTTTATATCAAAAGAGAAAATTATGCTAATTCGATAGCATGCCACTTGTTTTACTACCAAACTTGTTGAAATAAATATTGAAACTTCTAGTTCTCTTAGTACATATATGCGTCAGTTCTCTTAGTACATATATGCGTCAAAAACTAGAAAAAAAAATCTCTATTTCAATTTTAATTTTTTCTTCATTTAAAGTATTTTTCAGTTGTGTTTCGAATCATCCTGTATATTGATATCATAATTAATACTATATCATTATATATTTAGCTGTGATTAATTCATGTCTTTCTGATAGCATATGTAACTGCAAGTTTCGAAGTATTTAATTGAATCTTCATGAACCGTATCAATATTATCAATGAATCACAAATTAAAAAAACCTCTTAAATAGTTCTTTATAAAAAAAAAAATTGTTATACATTTACACTTATACAGATTTTCATCAAGCATTATTGCATCAAAAAAATGATGTGCTTGGGATACCCAATGTTTTAATGCAGTAATGCCTGATGAAAATTGGAATGAGTGTAAATGTATAATGTAATATAGGCATTAACAAAACAACTTTTGTTTATTATAATTTTGATATTTTTCATTGTTTATCAAATTTTACGCCGTTTGCATACTAAATTATCAACTGCTTTCAAATAAATTTTGAACTTAAAATATTTTTTCATTTGTTGATTCTGTATCTAAGGGGTCATCCATATATGATGTTACACTTTTTTTCAATATTTTTTACTCCCCCTCCCCCTTTGTCACAAAGTGTCACACTTCACCATACCCCTTCCCCTCCTCTTGTCCATGTCACGCTATATTACATAAACATATACTTGCAGTTCAAAAACAAAGTATTATGTTATAGATCATATTTCAAATTTTATTTTGAAGCTTTTGACTATGTGTTTTAATGACATTTGTGAGCATAATAATAAAAATGATTAGTGTACTTATTTTGTATGAAATAAGATTAAGATTTACAACAAAAAACATAATTAATATACAATAATAATAAAATATTAATATGAAAGAACAATTAAAAACATTAGTATTTTGGAATTTGAAATAGAATTTAATATATTTGGCTTTAAATGTTATCTTTACTGTATGAAGACAAAATAGTTTAATTTCAAAATAACTATAAAATTTAATCTGCTGATTTTTAATGCTTTTATTTTAACCAAAATGTATGCTATCACATTTCTTCTTACGTCCTCCCACCCCCTTGTCACAATTTGTCACAATTTCATGACCCCCCCCCCCCCCCACTCCAAGCGTAACATCATTTGTGGATGGTCCCTAAACATGTTTTTGTACGCATAAATCTCAGAATTTTATCTTATAATTTCTTTATAAATAATTTTGTTGAATTTAATTTTTAAATTTCTAGTTTTATTTCTTCCGAATCAAATGGGAAAAATGTCTATATTGGTAACATTATCTTGCATACGTAATTTGAAAATATTTTCATGTTGAAGTTCTATTGTAGAGGAGACATAATTTAATTATGTGAAATACTGAATCTTAGTTTTAAGAAAAATAAATATAATAATAAATAAATAAAATGTTCCTTAAAAGGGAAGTTGTTTAAAGCTGTTGGGATATTTTTATTTTTCTCTATTGTGTATTTTTTAAAACTCTTATTGAAAATTATTGTGTTATTATATTATATAATGTTTATAAATATTTAAAAATCATGTTTTTCTGTCATCTCGAAAAAATTGGTAAGATGCTAAAATGGCGTTTTGGTGAAATTTTGGATTCCTTTGCCAATCGGCGCAGGATACGGAACTCTTCCCTAATTCCATAGCACTGAAAAAGTTTTATTGCAACTTCCTCATCAAGTAACTGCCCAATGGTTAAATCCATCTCAACGTCAATGAAAAATGTAATAACTTAGAAAATATTTTTAATTAGAAAAAATATAAATTAAGATGTTTTGCATGGATATGATTTTAAATAACAATTAAAAAAGTTATTCACGTCCAATAAATAGCATGTCAGATTTTTTTGCATACTTTAAGGCTGTTCTCAACTGCTCTGCTCAACAAGCGCAAATCGTTTTGAGACATTTACATTCATTCATTCACAATTCATTTTTCAACGGAAAAATATAAAATTGGAAGGCCTGACTATGGAAGGGATTTGGAATCGAACTGCGTTTTCCATTTTTTGATAAATAAATTACCTATTGAGCTATAAGCAATTTTGATCACGTGACAAACACTTTTTCACCCTCCATTGAGTGGTTACTCTTTTTTCGCCCAAAAATTCGGTTAAAAACGCCCACTTTGACAATATCTCCTGACAGATCCATTGCGTTTGGAAAAACAGGCAAAATCAGCTTGATTACATAGTTTCTGAACAACAACACCTGTTTGTTTCATGCATTTCTGAACAAAAATAAATTAAAATTTGTCATAAAGTTGCCCCTTTGGATTTGAGAGTAGCCGTAATCGGTTCGTAGGCGAATCCCGTCAAAGATCTTATCTGATGTTATTCACTGCACAGAGTGAAAGACTTTGTTGTTCACCAAGGTTTGAGGACATAAAAATTACAATCAATATAAATATATAACAGATTAACACCTTGTAATAATATACTACTTGTAACTGCTAGAAGGTAAAATATTAAAATTTAAAAAACAGTAAAAATAGGTTTTATTCGACTTTTACATTTTTTGACTCTATCCCAGTAATTTTCAAAACAAATAAATAAAGATATTCCAATAATTCACGATCTATGATGCAGTGATAATTCTGTGCCCTTGAAAACGTAATTCAATATATAAGCATTTCCATTATTTGTCGGTGTCCACTTTCTTATTTTTCTTCCATAATAATTCTTATAAATAATTTAATCTTTTTTTAATATATACTTACAGCTTTAATTCATAATATTACGGTTTTTGATGGTGGTAGGTTATGTTTAATTATTGGTTATATATTAGCATTCAAATTACTACGATGCATTTGCGCAAGTAATTATGAATGTATGCTTTTTACGATGTTTTTAAATATCTTTTCATTTTGAATGTCAATAATTCATTTTGAAGTATTTTTTCCTTTTGGTATCTTATATATATTCATATATATTCCCAGGTCGCTAAATGATTTAGCAATCTTTTAAATATTATACGCTTAGATAATTGCTGCAATAGCGCACTGTCTATGTGTATTATCAATATGATTTCTACTATGTAGTTATCTGATACCTTTTTTAGGATTCCATTAATTTTTTCATTCCTATCATTGCATTGCTTTATTTAATGTTATTTAATTTTCTAGTTATGATTTTATCTGTATTTTCTTGTGGTTAGTATACGATATTGTCCTATATATTCTCTATTTATGCTATAGCTTTACATAATTCTGAAGAGAGATCATTTTATATATTTACATCAATATGGTAGTAATAATTATTTCTGTTCATAGATTTAATGTTAATATGCTTTAGAAGTTTAAATTCATATTACTTTGATCTGAGAAATTAATTGGGAATGCGTTTTGGATGTCTTTGCAAGGTTAATGTTGTTCTGGGATTTGATGTTAGATGAGGATCTTTTTTTGCCTTACTTGTTATCAATGGGTCCAGTGGTATCTTGCTTTTTTAGTCTACGAAATAAGGGTTATCATTATTTGGTTATGGTAAATTTGAAGATTGTTTTTATGTTCTGCTTCTATTATTGTAAATATTGTATATATTATTCTTACTCAAGATTTATTATTTATTCAAGACTAATTTAATTAAATAATTAATTTTTATATTATTAAATTTTCTTTTTTTATGGCAATTATTGCATTTTCCAAACATTATTTTTATATGGCAGTTCTTAGTAAACATCTCGATCCTGGCAAGATACACTTAGCATCTATGCAGTGTAGTGCCCGGTACAGGAACAATAATTGGGTTGTTCCTGGATCGTCATCCAGCAACCATTTATACTCTCCCCCTCGTCCTTTATTTTTTCGTAAGTGTTATGATGCTCGGTGCAAGACATGTCCATACGCTTCTCAGACAAAAATTATCTCAGATCCTAATTATTCAAGCTTTTGTAAAGCATTTAATGTGATTTATAGTATAAAGTGCAACTTATGTAATATGAAATATATTGGTGAAACATCAGGTCCAATTCATAAACGTATCAATCATCATCGTTCAGACTCTAATAATAACAAAGCAAAAAATATACAATCTACAGCTGAAATTCAACATTTTCATATACATCAATTTAAAAATACGACAATTGAAATTCTTCAAATTCTAAAAAATAAATCAGAACGTCTTTATATGGAATCATCATTTATGAAATATTACAACACAATTTATCCTTATGGACTTAACAGTGAAGTATTTAACAGACCTGTCAAAGTCTTCACATCTATAAATAACAATATTGATTATTCTCCCATTTATCCTACTCTTAATCATAATTTAAATAGTAAAACAACACGTAATAAACGAGGAAAGGGTTCATCATCAGTTGTAGTTTCCAAAAAATCTATCACTAAACATATAAATGATCTTCAAAGAAAATATTTAGAGAATTATAACTGGTTGTTAATTCGAAAACACATCTTTGCTATTAAAAAGAAACAGATTGTACAACATTTAAATGTATTTCTAAGTAAATCTTTCTCTAAACATTTCTCAGATATTTATTTTGACCTCATTATGTCTAGGGTTAATCTTTTAAATATTAATTTACAAAAAAAACATAAAATTCAAAACATGAATACTCAAATGTTAATTACTTTTTCAAATCACATATTTAATAAAATTAATATCAATTCTATAATTAATGATAAAAATTGTTTTTTTCCTATTAATAATCTTCATATCTCAAAAACCTTTAAATATCCTAATACAATTGGTAGAAAGTTTTTTAACTACAATACATTTTCAAAAAATACATCTGCTGCAAGTAATTTTCCGTGTAAATGCAATGACCCCACTCTAAAAAAATACATAAACAATGATCATGGACATATAATCACTGGAAATCTTGATATTGTTAATGATTTTAAATTGAAACAACTAATGGATTATGGTACTAAATATAGACTTCCATCTAAATTTAATGTTAAATCTATTATCAAACAGTTTACACATGATATTGATATTTTTATTTATAAAATTTCTATCTCTTATAATAAGCCTATTGAATATTTTAATCAGTGGAAAATATTAGTAATTGAAAAATTAACTATGGCTTTAAAAAATAATATGGCTGATTTGGTTTCTATTAATACACTGCATATTTTCCAACAAATTACTAAATTACAAAAAAACTACGTTATTACATATGTAGACAAATCTCCTAATAATTATGCTATTATTTGTAAATCTTATTATCACCAACTTCTTACAAATTGTATTTCTTCTAATAAGTCATTTAAAAAAACTAATGAAAATGTAATTGTAAATAATCGTAAAATTCGAAGTTATTATAAAATATTAAATATTTTATCTACTAACTTTAATTATCCATATTTAGTTCTTATTCCCAAATTTCATAAAACTCCAATTAAATTTAGGACTGTAACTATTGGTTGCAATACATATAATAATAAAGCCAATAAACTTCTCTTAAAAATTCTTAATCAATTATATGTACTTACTACAAACAATGATAATACACATTGTATAAAAAATAGCTATCAACTTGTCAATATTTTAAAAAATCTTCATTGTGTATATAATATAACAACATATGACTTCAAAGATCTTTTTAATAATATAGACCTATTAGATTTACATAAAATTATAAATGCATTATTTAAAAAGTATTATAAAAAACTGGAATTACCATCTAATATTGATATTGCATATTTTAAATCTTTAACTAACTTCATTATCTATAATAATTATATCTTGCAAGATAACACTTTATATTTACAGCATGTCGGTATACCACAAGGCGGTTGTACATCCAGTTTACTCTCAGACTTATACTTATATCATTATGAACGTAATTTTACTAATAATAATCTACATTTATATCGTTATATTGATGTGCTGGCAAGTTCTAAGAAAAGACACTTTTCTTATATCAATATATGCCCTTAGATATAAAAATTAATATTTGAATAAGAACCTTTAAGTGATATGTTTATCACCCTCGCAACTGTTAAACTACCTAGATTAATATATTATATATATTAAAACTTACACACTAGTAGATACATAAAAGCCGTTAAACTACCTGTTTATCTCCATCGCCAATATTAAACTACATTAATTACCATGTTATATATACTAAAACTTACACGCTAGTAGATACATAAAAACAATTCAATAACAAGTTTATAACCCTAAACCTCAAAAATATAAAGCACCTCTTAGGCCATGTGAATCACTACACTACATATACTAACTTAAACACTAGTAGATACAGAAGCACAATTCGGTGGCCTGTTTATCACCCTAAAGAACAAAAAATAGAAACCTATTTCGAATTATCTGACTAAATATCCTATATACATTAAACTTAAACACTAGTAGATACAAAAGAACAATTCGGTGACATATTTATCATCATAAACAGAAAAATAACAAGTAAACTTTGAATTATGTTACTAAACACACTATATACACTAAACATACACACTAGTAGATACACCAGAACAATTCAGCTCCCGCCCGTCTTTTTTTTTTTTTTTTTTTTTTTTTTTGTGTGTAATACTTTAGTTAGATCAACCTCTACTTCTAAAAAAACATAAAAATGAAGAAAATTTAAAATATTTTTACACTTCTTCCGTACTTTCCTCATCGTTGTCGTTCGTTTGAGGTAATTTAATTTTAGCACTTGGCTTCCACATGTGAGTAATATGGCGTTGAATCTTTTTTTTATTAGGTTCGAGTATATGTTTCAAAATATAATTATTGCGTCTTGCCACCTTTACAACTTCATAAGGACCGTCGAACTTAGGATGTAACGCCAATGGGCGTCCAACATTTTTTAAGTATACTTGATCCCCAATTTCCAATTTCACAACTTTTTCAAAATCTTTGCCCACATATTCTTTCGCCATTCGTTCTTGGTTTGCGAGTGCAGTTTTATAAACTTCTTTCATATGTGCAATGCGTTTTTGAACAAACTGTTGTGTACATAACATATCCGGCTCCTCTAGAGCTGTAAAATGGTTGGCCGTTTCTCTAGCGAAAAACAGCTTATCAGGACGGTATCCTAAAGCTCTGTGCATCGAAGTATTATGCGACAGAATAAAGAACGGCAACCTTATATCCCATTCCGTTGTTGTTCTTGCCATTGCACTAATCGAAGACTTTAACTCTTTGTGAGTCACTTCAAGAATTCCATTCGAGGAAGGTTTATAAGTAGAGCAAAAGTGGAGGTTCACCCCCATTGCTGTCATAAATTCTTTAAAAAGGGTTCCCCGAAAATATTTCGCGTTATCCACAATTAATTCTCGAAAGAGGCCAAATGTACTAATGTAATTTGTGAGTGCATTTAGTATCGTTTGTGTCTCTACATTACGCAATGGTATTGCCTGTAAAAATCTTGACGCAACGTCAATGATCGTCAAGATAAAACAGTGTTTTTTTAAGGTCTGTGGTAGTTTGCCCACAATATCCGTATGCACCACTGAGCCTATTATATGATCTTTCTCCACTTTCTGTAAGGGAACCTTAATCATTTTATGCTGCTTATTTTTGTTACAAGGTATGCAAGCTGCACAATAATTTTTTATATCCCTATACATCCCAAACCAGTAAAATCTTGTTTTCACTAATTCATATGTTTTGGGAAAACCAAAATGTGCCTTATGAGCTTCTTGAATTATTTCAAATATTAATTTATTAGGAGCTATCAGCAGTGGTTTATCTTTATACCGTTGCTTCAATATTAGTACTTTGTTGTCCTTTAACTCAAATTTCTTAGTCTGGCGATTTGGTTTACCATTTTCAATTTTCTGAATAATTAATTTAAGTTTTGGATCATCATTTTGAGCCTCTCTTATCTTTTCTTCAGAAAGATTAGAATTAACTTTAAATAAATCATTTTGTAGTTCATTTAAAGCCGTTATATTATTTATATTTCTTGAGACGAAATCTGCCGGGTTCTCTTCGCCAGGAATAAATCCTATCTCAAAATCAAAATTCCCTAACCTCATTATCCACCTTGCTATGATATCGCTCTGTTTTTCTAACTTAAGATGATCAGTCAAAGCTTTAGAATCAGTGAGTATTGTAAATTTTTTTCCCAAAAGAAAATTTTCAAAATAAACACAAGCATCATGAATCGCTAGTAATTCGTACTTTATACTAGGATATTTTTTCTCAGAATCCTTTAATTTTCGTCCGTAAAATTCAATCGGTACATAATCCTCTCCCTGTTTCTGTGCTAAGATTGCAGAAAGTGCTGTCTTAGATGCGTCCGTAATTAAAAAAAATTCCTTGTTGAAATTTGGCGCTTTTAAAGTTGGATTATGTAAAATAGCTTCTTGAATGGCCAAAAATGCTTTTACCGCCTCTTCGTTCCAATTAAATTTTACTTTTTCTTTGGTCATTTGAACTAATGGATCTACAATTTCCGAATATTTATGTATTAACGATCTAAAGTAATTGGCCATTCCTAAAAGAGATTTGACACCCTTTTTGTTTTTAGGCCTTGCCAAATTTTGAATTTTTTCAATATTCTTTTTCGAAGGAGAATAACCGTTTTCATGAACCCTAAAACCTAAGAATTCAATTTCATGTTTGCATATTTGCATCTTTCGTGGCTCTATTGTTAAATTGTTGTCAATCAATTTTTTTAAGACCTCTGCAATTAGAGTTAGCATTCTTTCCACCGAATTCGCCGCAATAAGGACATCATCTATAAAATATGTGACTTCCTCTTTATTGAAGTCGCCTAAAACTAAGTCCATTAATTCTGCGAAAGTAGTTGGACTGACCTTCAAGCCAAAATTCATTCTCACTGGCTGAAACTTGCCAAATTCCGTTATAAATGCTAACTTTTCCCTGTCTTGTGGTTGTAAATTTATTTGGAAAAATGCGCTGTGGAGGTCCAGGACTGTATAATATTTTTTTCCGCTAATTTTCTGCAACAATTCACGAATATCAGGTATCGGATAAGCATATCCTTCTAATATTGCATTTAGTAATCTATAATCACAAGCTAAACGATATTTTAACTCCTGGTTCTCCGCAGTCTTCTTTTTTACAAATAATACCGGAAACGCGTACGAAGATTTGCTTTCTCAATAATATTTGCCTCCAACAACTTTCTTATCTCTGCTTGTGCATATTCTCGCACTGTATGAGGAATCTTATAAGGTTTAGACTGTATAGCATGATTGTGCGCCAATTTGATTTGGGGGGTGACTAAGGATGTCTGACCTAACGATTTGTAAGATTTCGAAAATGCATGTAAATGTTGCATCAAAAGGTTCTCCATCTTTTCCTGTAGTTCTTTGGGAAGATGCGCAAGATCAAAATCTTCCGGTGAAATTTCTGTTTCCCTCAATTTACGAACTTCCTCAATACTTAAAGTATTAATCTCATGTACCTTACCGTCTATAATATTTTCAGGCACTTCATCCGTTCCAAAATCAATGTCTAAAATTAAATTCCCAAATTTTGTACCCTTCTGTAGAATAATTTTCTTATCCGAAATATTCTTAATTATTACATTAATAATTCTGTTCTGAGATATTTCGTGTACCGAGTTATAACATTTAATGCCCAAATTATGAATATCTGGCTCAAAAAGTACCATACTGTTTTCTTCTATAAAATCAGGACATAGTAAAGTAGCGATTTTTTCTTGCCCTGCAGCAATATAAATTTTGTGCACTGATTTTACCCATATTTTGTTTCTCTTACTCTCCTTTTTAGTAACAACATTTTCTACTTCTTCAGTAATTATAATATTTATGTCCTGCACTGGTAATTTGTTATCATTATGATTGAGTGGAATTTTTGCATTTTTAAATTTCAACATTTTTTTTTCTATGTCAATCACCATTTGATTTGTTTTTAAATAATCATATCCCAACAACATATTATAAGATGCCTTAAAATTATTTTCTGTTACATAAAATGTGCCAGAAGTAAATGCATTCTGTAATTTAAATGACAATTGTATACAATGTGTAAATGGAATTGATGTACCGCTAAAAGATTGTATTCTAATCCTATGGCCCAAATATTTAAATTTTACATTATTTTCTTTTATTTTTTCAAATAAACTGGCTGAAATTAAAGACACTGCTCCACCCGTATCTAAAAGAGCTGAAACTTTTATTCCTTTAATATCAAAATTAATAATTGGTACATTTTCCATTTCTTTATCACTAACACTCGCTATAACCTTCGTATTTTGGGATCTGAGGACAGATTCCTGCTCCTCATTCTTAGTATCCCCAGATCCCCTTATATGTTTCCCGAACGTTGTTTATTTCCCGTTATCTTACGTCCCTCTGTTTTATTTGATGTACTATTATCCCGATTCGCATTATTCACATTCCTATAATTTTCCTGGGGATTTATTTGACCTTGATTTTGTGGGTGATACCCCTGCCCATTTGGAAAATTCTGCCCATAGTTATAATTAGGATGAATATTTCCCACACCATAATTACCATAACCTGAAGGCTGTCCCGGTGGGACATAATTATACTGATAATTTTGACCCATTGGCAATGAAGGAGGAAGAGGGGGTGGAGGAAAATTCCAATTACCTACACTTCCGTACCCCTGAAAATTCCGAGACTCATTATTAGAGCTTGTAAATCCCTGCATATTTTGTCCATGTGTTGGAAAATTCTGTTGATAATCATTATTCCGATACTCTCTTTTATTATTTACATTATAACGACATTCTTCCGTATCATGATTTCTTAAATTACATATATTACAATACCTCGTATTATTTCGTGAATTATTTTGCCATTTTTCTGTTGGCTTACATTTTAATTTTTCCAATTCAGCTCTCAACTGATTTAATTCCTTTTCTTGTTTTTCATTTTTTCTTAATAATGATTCGCAAAATTCAGTTGTTGTACTTGTACCTATCGCATTTAATTCCTCAAACTTAACCGACAAAAACGCCTCTTCCACTGTTAGGGCAATTTCGGTTGCTTCCTTATACTGATCAATCGCTCTCTTTCTTATTTCCAAAGCAATATCCCGTTTGATAGATTCTAAGAATCGGTGTAATTTCATCAAATCAAATAATTTCCGCGCATCTGCCTTGTTAGAAAGACCCGAAATGTCAAAAAATTTCGCAGCTACCAGATTAAATCTCACAATATAATCCGACATACTCTCCGCTGGTTTTTGTTGAATCTTTGAAAAATCATTATGTGATTCACCGAATGTTTTTTTTGTGTCAAAGGTTTGGATCGCTTTTTCTTTAAATTTCGCATAATCGGTTTCCGAATTTAGTTCTACATCCGTTTGCAACCTTTCACGTGCCGTTCCGACAAATTTTGAGCGTAAAATTATTAATTTCACTTCATTAGAAAAGTTCGTCTGGACGGCAGCTCTATCGAACTCCTGAATAAAATAATGTATATTACATTCTTTCTTCCCATCATATGGTGCAATCACATTTAATAAATTATCCGTATTCGCCTTTTCGGTATCCGTTTTAGACATATTTACTTTATTCGTTGAATTTTTTAACTTACTCTGTGCAAGACGGGTACGCGCTTCAATAATGAAATTATTAAATTCCGAACTGGTACGCTTTTTAATTTTAGACTTATTTCCCATGCGCTAACATTATTTTAAAAAAATTGGGTGTAAAATTTCCAATTGCAAAAATTATTAATAATATGAAATACCATGAAAAATCAAATATAAAATGTAAAGAAATATAAACACAGCATTCAAAGAAAACCCCTTAGGAATAAGAGAAATAATCACAGTAAATATAACGCATACTCCAAAAAAAAAATAAATTCTTCCGAAGAATAGAGGAAAAGAAAAATTAATGTAATGTATATAAATCTTTCTTCAAGTGCACCATCTCAGCCACACATAACTGTATATATATATATATATATATATATATATTTTTTTTTTTTTTTTTTTTTTTTTTTACATCTATGTATTTCTACCTTTTCTATCAGTTGCACTGATAAATTATAGAAAAATTTTATTATTTTCTTTTTATTTATTTATTTTTTCTTATTTATTTTTTCTTTTATCATAATAATACCCCTCTATTATTATTTCTTAATGCACATGTATAATATACAATTACTCATTATAATTCAACTCGATATATTTAACAAACTCCTAAACCTGAGAAAAACATATATAAAAAGTAAATATATAATTTTCAATAATATATTTTCTCATATTATCATTTGTCATGACTGAACCTTGTTATAAAAGTTGTGCCACTCTTTGTTTTGTCCACAGGAGAACTTTGTCATTCGAACAAAAAAAAAAAAAAAAATTAATATGTAGGATGAAAAAATTGAAATTATCTGCATAATAATTTAGACCTAAATATCCTTAGAATGTTAATACGTAAAGTATAAAAAAAGGTATAAGTTTATTGAATAAAAACAAAAAATTATTAATGTAATTAATTTGACCCAAAATGTAATTATAATTAAGATAAAATAATAATAACCTCACGTTCCCAAAGGAAGAGATCACGGTACCACCTAAGTATCGGGGAAGCCCATGCTGGCAAGTTCTAGACAACTATTAAACAATTAGGTTAATGAATATCTTAATTTATCTATAAATTCCCTAGCACAAGCTAACAAGAGTGTTGGGCGCACCCTTTTCTCCGAACTTACTTGATCCAAAAGAAAATCTATCTTATAGGGGCCTCTAATTATAGAGGACCTGGTGATCGTAAAGCCTAGTTAGTTAATAGATAACCTACGGTCATTTACCTAAAAGTTTATCTTGAATAAATAAGACAATGCGTTGTGAAATGTTTAGAAGATAACTAACCTATGGCCAATTGGTTTGAAGGGAAATATATAATAAAATCAAAACCACTAAATATAACTCCCCAATTTTCAGACAAACCAACCCTACAAGATAAATTTAATTATGGCTTTTACATATATGGTCTAATAATAATATTAAGCAGCCAGGTAATTTCTAAATACGTAAAATAAGTAATTAGCAAGACTTTTAACAAATAATAACAAAGAAGGGAATTAATAATAATAAATCATTTATTTACACCACAGGCAAATTATATTAAGTTACAATTAAATAATTCATACTTTTACCATCCAAAATAATAACTCATGAAAAAAAAACACTAATTTGGATATTAATTGAAGTTGACAAGTTCTCCTGGGCACCCTATTCCCAATTCAAAACATTTGATATTAAAACGGTACACAATAGAAAATAGAACATCCATAACATCGTACCTTTTTCCCCATTGGGGTCACAAGATCCTTTTAGAGTTGTAGACTTGACAGTATATATATATATATCCAAAAGTTCTTTTTTTTTGTTTGTAGAACCACAACACACATATTCGTGTTCCGTAATTTTAGTTTTATTTACACTAAATTCCACCCAGGTCTGGGCCAAAAGCAAAAATGTTTAAATCATTTTTTTTAAAAAAAATTAACACTACTATATTGCTCGTCATAGACAGAGCAAGTAAACATGGGCAGATCAGCCAAAAAGGGCTTGAAAAAAAATAACCACCGCACTCTGGAACTCTTTTTGTACATCTGTATTTTTTTCGAGAAAAAGAAAATCTCTCTCTGTTAAAAATTTGCATGTGAGGCCCTGAGTGGTGGATGCGAATTAACATATTCAGCATAATTAAAATCTCCAACCACTCGCCGCTGCCTGGACCCGCCTTCGTGTCGGCCAGTGGTCAGTGGGTCCCCGGAATGCACAGGGCCTTCCGACCCTCCTACATCCGATATTTCAAACCCCACTTTCCCACGAGACCGCGGGCTCCCACACGAAGATCCTGCAGCTGTCCCATAAAACATGAGGTCATAAAAGTCCCTCTTTTGTACCAAAACTGTCCGATTCTTTACTTTACATCGTAATATCATACATACAGATAGTAACTGGCAATTAAGCTTTCCCCTTAGCAAAACACTTGCCTGGGAAAATACTTAATGCTCTTGGTACCCATCCTTAATAAAATAATAATAATGTATTAATAAATGCATACATAAAAACAATAATACTGTACATTGAAAAAAAAAACTTGAATTAAAAAATTAATCAATTAGATAAAATAATCACTTAGATAAAAAAAACTTGAATTAAAAAATTAATCAATTAGATAAAATAATCACTTAGATAAATATATACATAGATGATATCGACAGTAAACTTATTCATATATATATATATATCTTTTTCCTTCAAAAAAATAGTTCTAAATATCCAAAATGTTGAAATCATGCCAACATGATGACATAATTTTAATTGATACTGATCATTCTGCAATTACTCCATTTCCAGTAGATTATCCCACTAATTTGGAATTAACGGAAAACCTTTTATCTAACAATACAATTAACTTCTTAGATCTTAAAATTACAATAAAAGACAACAAAACAATCACAGATTTATATGACAAACGTAAAGAATTTAAATTCAAAGTTAATACATTTACAAATTTTAAATCCTGTCTACATCATTCTGTATTTTGAAATATAATACTTAATCATTTATATAGAATAAAATGTTTATGTTCTTCTCCTCTAATTAACAATAATATTAAAAAACTAATTTATGATGCATTAAATCATGGTTTTCCAAAAAAATTCATATATTTATTAATATACAATTAGTATTTTTCTTACATGATCTTTTAAAACAAATTAACACATGCGTAAACAAAATTACAAAAAAATTATAAAATAAAAAAATCTCTATAAAAAAATAAAAATTGTAAAATAACATAAAAAAATTATTATAGGTTGGATGGGTGGGTAGATGTTAGAGTACGGAGGAGGGTGGTGTTGTCTGGATAATACGCAATGGTTAATTTATATATAAAAAAAAATGGGGCTTTTGTATTATTACTATATTTTTGATACGTATTTTATAAGGATGTTGATTTGATATTTTATATGTAATTGGTGAATTTCATTAATTATTAGCTTTATTATTGTTTAATCTTATTTACAATCATTTGTTATAAATTTTAATTTAATAAGGACAATATCATATTAATTACTAATAGTATGCCATTTTTATAGTGATTAATATACATATAAGTATATTTAATATAAATAAAGTTATACTGTATGGATTAAAATTGGGTAATTATATTTATTATTATTCCTCTATTCTTATTAATATTTTAATATTTATTTATTTTCACTTAGTGTTATATAATTTATTATCGGTTTATTGTTTTTGAATGTCCCACATTCATACTTTTAGGATTTTTATGGATGTATAAAATAATCCACACACCATATTTGTGCTTTTTAGGTAATTGGAATTTAAGTATCAGTTCACCTTCTTTATACTACCATATGTTTTTTATTTCCTGTTCATTTTATAATTATCTTATATATAATAGTTTTTATTAAAGATTTTTATATTTTTAATAATTATTTATATTAATTATTAATGAATTTATTTTGTTTTATATCATATAGCTATATGCTATATATTATCGATGTTCTAGAATTATTTAAATTCTTAGTGTAGTTTAAATAAATTTGCTAATAGAATATTTTGTATGCTTTTTAAATTTTATTAATAATAGTTTTTTTTTAAATACATTGTGTGGTTTATATTCAGTTTATAATTATCTATATATAAGGACATGTTTGGTTTTGCTGTTAATAAAACAATTGTTACATTCAATTGCTTACAACTGAAGCAAGTCTTTTGACAATTAAATCATAAAAGTAATACTAGATGGCAGCACCACAATTTGTTTTTTCTTTTTTCGATAAGTTCTAGATTTACTTATTCCAGCTACATTTCAGTTATAATTTACTACACCAGGGGGAATTTTTAGCTAAATTTTGACGATATTGTTTAACGGTTTTTAATTAATTTAATAGTGCATTTTAATTATGTTATTACTTTCTATTTATATTATTTTATATTATATTAAAAGTTATTTAACATTTATTTCAATATGTATTAACTGCATCCTATGGTATCAATTACTGTGATTTCTTAACTGTTTTATTAACCTTAATCTTTACGATATGGGTGCCATGTGCGCGTGGATTTATTCTAAAATATTAATCGGTATGGTGTTTATTATTTCATTTTATATTCCTATAAATATTTAAATAGGTTTTATTGTTTTTTCCATTTCATATTATTTGTTTCTATTCTGTTTTCATTTTTAATCAATTCACTTGATTTTAATGGTTGTTTGGGCACAGGGGAAAATAACTTTTAGCTTTAGCTTATTTTTCCCACAGAAAACAACCATTTTGCTTATATCATTGAATTCTGTGCCCTTGAAAACGTAATTCAATATATAAGCATTTCCATTATTTGTCGGTGTCCACTTTCTTATTTTTCTTCCATAATAATTCTTATAAATAATTTAATCTTTTTTTTTTATATACTTACAGCTTTAATTCATAATATTACGGTTTTTGATGGTGGTAGGTTATGTTTAATTATTGGTTATATATATATATATATATATATATATTTCTTTTTTTTTTTTACGAATTTTCTCATATTACGTACGTTATTTATTATTATTATTATTATTTGCATGTTTATTTCTATTTCCGTAACCATTATTGAGTAACTCGAGCCACAATTTTGATATGAAAAATAAAAAATAATAATAATAATAACGTGCGTAATTTGAAAAAGTACCTAAAAAAATGAATGATGGTGTTTAAAATCATTTCATCGTAGATCGTACTATTTTTGAAATATCTTTATTCATTTGTTTTGAAAATGACTCGGGCAGAGTCATATATTTAATTATTATCTTTTTTTCTTTTTTTTTAGTTTTCTAGTTTTTTATATATAATAAAATAGCTAGGAAACTAAAAAAAAAAAAATAATAATATTAATAATAATTAATCATTACTGCTGTTGGTTTTAAGTACTAATATTCTTCTAGTAATAAAAATGAATAATTTTTCAATCAATAGTTTTTAAAAATTAATGTACTTCATATGATTAATAATAATATTTTTTTAAATCCCACTATTGGCATTTAATTATTTATTTTATTACTATCAATTAAATAATTTGAATAAAAAATATTTAAATGAATATAGATTTTAAAGTATGCTTATTTTAAAACAATTATTTTTGTTTCAGTTAAATAAGTATTTGAAATGAAATAATTGATATATATATATATATTTTTTTTAACCGAAGCAATGCTTTGGTTAGTTAGTTTTTATTTAATTAGGGTTATTTATTTTTTTTTAATGCGGTTCATTATTAAAAATATTAGCTGATCGTTGCTCTTTTCCTCTTAAATAACTAAAAAAGACAGAACTATTTTTCCATTAATGCCACTAAATTACTTTACATAGAAGCAAAATACATTTTGATTAGAAATATATATATATATATATATATATATATATATATATATATATATATATATATATGTGTGTGTGTGTATATATATATATATATATATATGTTTTTAACATAAAACTACTCTCTCCGTTCGCATATATTCTCCAAGTAAATCATCTTTAAATTAAATTCTGAATAACCTGCCTAATATGGTTTCAGATAATATGCATAACCTGCCACGTATTACATAAAATCATAAATTACTCTTCCTTTAAACAATGTTTCCGTTAGCTATGAATAGCTATAAATTTATATCCATAGAAAAAATGTTTTTACATACAAATAGTGCTACTACGGTGGAGCGAAAATCTTTTAAATCTTCATAAGCGTAGTTTGCTCATTACTTAGAAAGCTGCTTTAAGTGTTTTTCGGATTTTCATAAATAGCGTGAAAATTTTATTAGTTAGAGTTCATTTTTGCACCGATAGGTTTCTCCGCATCTCTCTATTCTAAAAAACAGTAACTAACGCTGTCACCACCGCAGTAAATAAACTTTTCGTGACCGCAGGTTTTTCTTTGCTAATATTAAGAAAACTGCTACGTACAAAAACATGAAAATTGGTAGTATTATAGAGAAATATTTTATAAGCACGCTGATGCAGAAAGTTTTTAAATCGAATTATTATTTAAAGAGATATTTAATATTAAATTAGGTAAGAATCGTTCCATTAAAAAAAGTTTTATAGGAGCAAAAACTATACATAGGAATTTAATCATTTTTTTTACGGATATACATTACAAACTCTCGGTGTGCAGACTGCAATTGTTTTTATTATTATTATTATTATTTGACACTTTTTTTTTATTCAAATTTTCAACATTTCGAGTTTTTTCTCTTCATATTTTAGAAAAGGTTATTATTTTAAATTGTTGCCAATTGTAAAAACAGCGCAAAAAATAATATTTCCTTTAAATTGAATTTTTATTTACACGTGACTTTTATAAACAGAAAAATAAAACTTTCACATTAGAATTAAATAATTACGTGTTAAAAGCAGAAAGTATTGAAAATTACGTCATAAAAATTGTATTTACACGTGAATATTAAAAAAGAAAGAACACTTTAAAATAATGAATTTATTAATATGTGTTAAAAGCAGTAAATGGGGAAAATGATCGTCATATTTAAAATGGCCA
Organism: Maratus speciosus; assembly: GCA_963932465.1. Taxonomy (NCBI): domain Eukaryota; kingdom Metazoa; phylum Arthropoda; class Arachnida; order Araneae; family Salticidae; genus Maratus; species Maratus speciosus. The sequence continues at coordinate 86,270,152 of OZ010788.1, forward strand.
AATAATAACATTGCCAAACAGTTAAAATTTAAAAATATACTTAAACGAGACATTTCATATTTCGAGATGATCTTTTTAACTATTGTTGCTAATTCTAAAACAGCGCAAATAATAATATTTCCGTTCTAACAATACAAATATTTTCACGTGAATATGAAAAAGAGAACGAAAACTATGGGGAAAATTAAGTCATATTTAAAACGATACATTTAAAATATCTTATTTAAAACAATTTTCTTATAGCGTTGTTTAAAAAATACCGCGAGGTAAAGACTCTGTTGATTTTGTTCATTTTATATTAGCTGATTTTCAACTGTTTGACTTATCTTATTTAATCAAATACAAAAACAGCCATTAGCTGATTCGGCTTTAAAATCCCTCAGTAAAAGGGAAATGAATGGAAACCCGTTTACAGGGAGATCTCCACTGGTTTTTAAATTGTAGTTCAATCTTTCGTGATATTTTTTTTATTGTTGTTGGTGGTGTTGTTTAATACGACCAATTATCTGCACTAGGGATATGGGCCCAAAAGGGATGGGGTGCCCTCCGTGGGGGCTTTCTAAGGGAACCTAACATGTATTAATGCAAGGAAATCCAAGGTTCGGAGAAAACCCCGGAAAACTCCGAACGATTAGGCCGACAGGCGCGATTGGTAATATTTCTTAGAGCCGATCAAAGTAGTGTGTTTTTAGAGTCTACGGTGTCTGAATGGAGATTGGCAGCGTAGCTGTGGGGAGGGTGGAGGTAGCGCTTCCTAGCAGCATAAAAAAATAACAAAGAAAACCCCCTGAAATTTTTGAAATTGTTGCGGTTATTTAAATAGTAACAAAATTGTAGTTAGTTCATTTCCATTTAATTGTGACCTGTTAATAAATGCGTTTAGTTAGTTTTTAATGTGGGCAGCTATTTAAATAATAGTTAGCCACTTATTAACTGATATACAATAACTGATATTCATACTGATATGATTTTACATAAAAAATAAACAATGAACAATTTTAAGGAATAAATATACTTCGACCAGTTGTAAATAAATTTACCGTTACGATTTATTTTTATTTTATGTTTAATCCATGCGATTTTTTTTTCTTTTCTGAGTACTTAATATTGATATTTATTTTTTTATGTTAATTCTTTTTATTAATTTTAATGAAATAATTTGAATTAATACATATTTAAAGAAAGATTAGTAAAAGTAAATTTTTTCAATATTTGTATATAAAAAAAATAATTAAAACAGTTGAATTTATTACGGTTATTTCAATTGCGAAAACTTGTTGATATTTTGCTTTTATTAATTTTTCCTTATTATTTCTTTTAAAATGTAGTCGTCTGTTTAAAAATTACTTAACGAATGCTTTTTTCTCTCTAATAAACAAAAGAGCTACAAATATTTTCATTTGAAAACATTGCTATTAAATAAAATAAAATTTGAAAAAAAAAATCTCTTTTTTATGCCTCTAACATAAAACAGTTGTTTCTTTTCACATATATTCTTCTAATAACATTTCTTTTAAAGTAAACCACGAATAACCAGCCACACAATGTTTCCACATAATAATGCATAACCTGCCATGTATTACATAAATTCATAAATTACTCTTCTTCAAACAATGCTTTCGCTCGCCTTGAATAACTGGAAATTTATATCCTTGGAAAAATGTTTTTACATGTAAATAACGCTGCCACGATGGAGTGAAAAACTTTTAAATCTTCATAAACGCAATTTACGTATTATTTAGTAAAGCACGATGCGCTGCCGGAAAACCCCATAAAATGTGTTTCTTGGATTTTTATAAATAGATAAATTGGAAAATTTTATGTTTAGTGCTCTTTTTTACTTTCTTCTATCTTTACAAGAAGAAAGTATTGGATTCATGAAAATTTTCGAATTCCGGTTTTCGACGGTTTTACACGTTTTAGGGGTCAGAGATTCCAAAAAACCTGTTTTTACAAAATGTCTGTCTGTGACTCGGTGAGTCTGTCTGTCTGTCTGTGTGTACGTGACACAAATTTTGTGGGCGCTCTATCTCAAGAACTAATGCACGGAACTTAATAAAAATTTATATTCCGTGAGTCTCTAATACAAATTGATGCTGATTAGTTTTTGGTGTAAATCGCTCAACAGGTGGCGCTGCTATAGTACATTTTTCACGATTTTCGCAATAGCTCTATCTCACGAACTAATGCACGGATTTTGATCAAACTTCAGATTTAGTTAGTCCTTGATATGAGTTGATGCTGATTACGTTTTGGTGTAAATCTCTCAACAGGTGGCGCTGTTATGATGAATTTTTCAGGATTTACACGATTTCCCCAACAGCTCTATTTTAAGAACTAACGCACGGATTTTCATCAAACTTCAGATTCAGTTAGTCCTTGATATGACTTGCTACTGATTATGTGTTGGTGTAAATCGCCCAACAGGTGGCGCTTCTGTGCTGCCTTTTTCACGATTGCCTCAATAGCTCTATCTATAGAACTAATGGACGAATTTTCATCTAACTTCAGATTTAGTTGTATGTTGACACAAGCTGTTGTTAATTAGGTTTTGGTGTTAATAACCCAATAGGTGGCGCTGCTATGCAGGAATTTTCACGATTTTCGCTATAGCTCTATCTCGAAAACTAATGCACGGATTTTCTTCAAACTTCAGATTCAGTCAGACGTTGACATAAATTGTTGCTGATTAGGATTTGGTATAAATAACCCAATAGGTGGCGCTGCTAGGCAGCATTTTGCTGGATTTAGACGATATCAGCGATAGTCATATCTCAAGAACTAATGCACGGAATTTCATACCTTTAAAATCCCCATGAGATGCATAGATTGCCATTTAATTTTGGCAGTGTGATAGCAAATTTTGAAGTATTAACATGTATGAGATAGAAGAAAGTTTTGGGATTGGTACATCCGACTAGTTTTATACTGATATAGTTATACATTAAAAAGAATAATTTGGTAATAAATAAATATATATATATATGGAATATATATACACTTCAACTGGTTGTAAATCCATTCACCGTTACAATTATTTTTTTATTGTATTGCCGATGTCGGATTTTTTTTTTCTGTGTACTTAATATTAGCATTTTCAACTTTTTTATGGTTGATTGGTTGTGTTTATGACGGCCAATTATCAGCACGAGGGATATAGGCCCAAAGGGGGGAGTGCCGCTCGTGGGGGGTCTTTCTAAGGGAACCTAACCCGTATTAACGCTTGGAAGTCCAAGGTTCGAAGAAAACCACGAAAACTCCGAACGATTAGGCAGACGGACACGATTGGGTTCGAACCCAGCATCTTCTATCTACCAGCTTCGAGAGCAGAACCTCTCGGCCACTGGTGGGGCTCAACTTTTTTATGATAATGTCTCTAATCATTTCATATCATTAATTATTCCCCAATTAAAAATAAAATACTCCAAAATACTCAATAATTGCTATAAGTGATAAACACATAAATTTTTAAAAAGGCAAAATACCTTTATTTATTTATATTTCGACATGTTACATTGCATCAGATGGCAACATTCTCACGAAAATAAAATGATAAAAATATTTTCGCAAAAATTGAAATTGAAAAACTAGTAAACAAAAACAAAAATCATGCAAACACAAGGATAATGAAATTAACTGCAATATTAAAAATGGAAATTTGTGAACGTGAATTATTTTACATAAAAATAATATAATAATATATTAATTATATAATAATATAATAATATAATAATATAATAATATAATAATATAATAATATAATAATTTATGCATCAAGATCTTATTTGCCATCCATCATCCGAGAATCAATAGAGATCTTCTAACGCAATGAGGTTATTTTCAATGATTCAGCATCCATGGAGCTCCCTAAAATTTGGAAAGAAATGCTACACAGAGTCATGAAACAATAATGTAAAATAATTCACGTTCGCAAATTTCCATTTTTAATATTGCAGTTAATTTCATTATCCTTGTGTTCGCGTGATTTTCGCTTTTGTTTACTAGTTTTTCAATTTGAATTTTTGCGAAAATATTTTTATCATTTTATTTTCTTGAGGATGTTGCCTTCTGATGCAATGAAACATGTCGAAATGTAAATAAATAAAAGTATTTTGCCTTTTTTTAAAAAAATTATGTTTATCACTTATGGCAATTATTGAGCATTTTGATATTTTGAAGTGATTTTTATAGATAGTTTATAAAATACTCCTTTTACAGACATAATTAATTGAAACTCGCTTTCCATTTTAAAAATATATTTATTTCTGTACTTATTTTGCGGTTAATAAAAAATATTCCTTCTAATGCTTATCAGTACTTTCCAGCCGTTAATACATTAAAAAAAATAATTTTTTTATTTTAAAACTTTTACATTGCAATTGCATATTTTTCTGCCTATTAACGAATCCATGAAAAAATTTTTCTACTTTTTGAGCTTTCTAAACTTTCTACTTTTTGAGCTTTACTGTTCGCAGTAATCTAAACGTTTATTAATGATTATTAGTCATTACGAATCAGTTTTTCAACTAAAGTATGTACTCTGATTACGTTAAAGGTGCTCTCTGTCTCCGTATTTACTTTTACATATAAATTTCTCATTGCTTAACTTTGGAATCTTAATAGAAATGTTGAAATTTCAGTTCCATCAATTAATAAATTACTTGGTTAGATTGCAATTCAAAATTACATTAAATGAGTTATCTGTTAGGTTATAATATAGAATTCAATCTTGGCTTGGTGCATCGCTTTTGAAGTACACAACTATTTATGACTTTTGAGATGATAGTAGATCTTCATAAACTCAATTTACATAGTACTCAACAACCATGGCGAGCTGCTGTAAAAGACAACAGAGTGTGTTTCTCGGATTTTTATAAATGAAGATCTCAGACGATAAAGGTGGTAGTGATGAAAATTTGAGTTAATCATATGACTGAAGTAAATAAAAGGTCCTCTACCATCTGTTAAATTACTATTTAAAAAAAAAAAAAAACACCTAATGGTCACAGAGATTTTAATTGTTAAAGTAGACACTTGTCAATAAACTCAAATAGATATTTGGAACTTTGCAGCTCATTTTGTCAAAATGATGATTGTGTATCACCTAAGTATCACCATATAAAGTGTTATCACCTTTATCATCTGAGCTCTTCAAATAACTTTAGAAATTTAATCGTTAGCGCTCTTTTTTTCATACTGCTCTTTTTTCATAAAAGAATAAAAATTAAAAAAATAAATAAATTTTTTGAATTTGTTGCGGTTATTGAAATTTTAAAATGCTGTGGTTAGTTCAATTTTATTAAATTGTGATTAATTAACTTTTTAATTATGGACCGTTATTAAAAATTTGGTTACTCACTGTTTAGCTGATACGCAGTGACTGATAACCACAATAACTTCAATAACTTATAGTCATAGCGATATGGTTTTATATTAAAAGAATAATTTGTTTATCAAATATTTTAAGGAATAAATCTACTGCAATTGGTTGCGAATAAAAAAACTTTTTTTTTCTTTTTTCTTTTTTTTTTTTTTTTTTTTTTTTTTTTTTTCATATCTGTGGGATTATTCTTCTGTATACGTAATATTTATATTTTTAATTTATTCAGTTAAGTTCTTTTATTAAATTTAATGTAATGATTTTAATTAAAAAATGATTAAAAATAATCAAAAAATATTTTTTCAATTATTTTTTTCATTAAAAAAATGTTTGAAAGTTGTGAATTTATTATAGTTATGAAAAGCTGTTATCAGGTTAATTTTATTAACATGCTATTAGTTGTTTTTTTTTTTAATGTGGATAGTTACAAAAAAAAAAATAATACTTAACTACTAATTTTTTTTCTCTCTGTCTAATAATCAGAATGGCTAAAAATGTTTCCCCTTCAACAAAATTGTTTTTATAATATTTAAGTAAAGTAATGTTTGAGATTAAATAAATAAATAAATAGATAAAAATAAAACAAAGATCTCGTTTACAAATTTAACATGTTTCTATTCGCTTCATTATTCTAATATTTCATCTTTTAAAGTACATTCTTAATAATCTTCCATATAATGGTGAGTCAAAAATTATGGACATATTTGAAAATTCAATGGAAAATAAAGTAATTGGTGTGAAGAATGAGGTTTAGATAGACATGCTTCTTATGATAAAAAGTTTTTTTTTTTTTTTAAGTATATTTAAAAAAAAAAAAAAAAAAAAAAAAAAAAAAAAATCTAAAACTTTCTATAGGTGGCGCTATACCTTCATATCATAAAATATCACCACAAACTAAAAGTAGGCGGTTACAAAACAGGTTATTATTATTGTAATTTTTATTTATTTTTTTATTTTTTTACAATAAATTGAAAGAAGACGCAACTATACGTCGAATGGCTGTTTTTGTTACTTTCTACGACAATTTGGCGATTAAAGTGTGTGGAGTGTTCTTTTTTATTTATTTATTTTGAGCACACGTTGAAATATTTTATGTTTTGTACAAAATAAATGTTCTGTGACTGCTTATTATTATTATTTTTTTTTTAATCTTTCTCAGTTTGGAAGGTATATGGATACTTTTATGAATTAACGTTTTGTTCAAACAAAATTTTCACGCATGAGAAGCATTTTCGTCAAAACAGCATACTCGTGCTCGTACAGAAATTACTTGATTTTTTATTGAATTTAAAAATGTTTCAAATACTTTTGGTCCATTATGTATGTACCTGCCGCGCATTATTCTTCTTTTAAACAAAGCTTTCCTTTGCTGTTTGTGACGAAAATTTTACAACCATCGAAAAATACTTTTACATGCAAATAGTGCTGCCACGATAGGGAGAAAAACTTTTAAATCTTCATAAAAGTAATTTTCTTATTATTACTTAGGAAGCATGACGCATTGCTGTAAAAACGCACTGAGTGTACTTCTAGCATTTTTATGTCTTATATGCTCGTCCTATCGGTTTATTTATTCCATCTATAAGTTTCTCCTCTTAAATTTTATTTCGTTACGCACTGGAATTCTTTTTCTCATTCAACCGTATTTTGCTCTCTTTTATCCTATCTGCAACAAGGCGCTTGCGCGAGGAAGTGTTTGCCGATTGGTTTCAGGTCTTCGCTCTCTGATGCAATGTTTGAGATCGCAAAATGCAGCGTTATTCGAAATGTTAAACACTCTCTTATATGAAGTTATGACCGGTTGTTACATCTTTATGCTGTGGATTAGTTGGTAATATATGAAGTTAATCGCAGTGGATTAAACTGAAATTCAATAATACTGCTTTCCGTATGGATTGATAAATTTGTATCAAAAGATAAATAATTTCCCAACACGAAAAAAATATGGAATTACTTATGCTGGACGATGATTATTTTATTACTTGCGTTTAGCGATCGGATTAAATTAATGTGTTTCTGTCTCGTTGAAATTTTGGAACTCACCTGGTGCATTCAAGAAATATTGATAGAGGATATTAATATCACAAAGGATTATTTTCTCCTATAAGCAGGTGTAAGTTTTTATTTTAAAATTTTTATCCTGTTCTATCCTAAATAGATATGCTTCTTATAAAAGCACCATAGATTAATTTAAATTAAAAAGCAAGTTTGTATGTAAACTTTTTTAAATGACATGAAACCTTTTATAATTCTGGTTGCTGAAAGTTTATGAATTTTAAATTTACGATTGTGAAAAATTATGGGTTCTTTAGTTTAAAAGTTCTTTAAAAAATTGGAATACTAATAGTTTAATCAAAGTTTCTTTTTTCGTACATTTATGCTCTTTAAGATTTACCGATTGATTTCATATGTATATTCCTTTCAGTTTTCAAAAAGCTGAATTATTCAAAATATTGTACAGTCACTTAATCGATATTATGACAAGTTGTTTGATTTTTGCTCGGGAATGAGTTCGTAGTGAGTGAAATTAACCACGAGTGAACAAAACTGATAATTGGATAGTTGTGCTTTTTATGCATATTTTGAATGATGAACGAAATATAAATTATTTCTTAAATGGAAAAATATAATAATAATAGCAAATTACTTAATAATTTTTGGTTTTCGATGACTAAATAAAGTTAATGTTTGTTTGATTGAGGTATAACTTTGGAACTAGCATTACATCTATAACATTGTTTATAACATTAGAAAATTATAGACAGAGAGCTATGTTTAATATATTGAATAATTAACTAAGTTTTTATTGTAAGTTTTATCCTATTTTATAGTTTGGTTTTTATTTCATTATACGGTTTATAAATAATAATAATAATAATAATAATAATAATAATAATAATTTTTTTCAATGTTTTCAAATAAGTTTTAAGATACTATTTCAAAGCTATTAATGTACTAAAATACACTTTTAAATATAATATGTATATATATATATTAACATGAAAGAATTGCTACATCCTATTCTAAAAATATGCATACAAGCATAAAAAAACATTTACAAAAAAAAAAAAAAAAAAAAAAAAAAAAAAAAAGAGCTAAGGATCAAATAAATTTGATATGCGTTGTGTATGATTATAAAGCCTATAAAAATATTATTTACAGATTATGGTTAAATTATTAAGTTAATAGAGGCTAAATTATGAAATTAAATAGGTTAATTGTTAAATTATTAAATTTTAAATTTATTGGAAGATTTAAAAAATGTATTATTTATTTACAAAATAGGCTGCCATAATTATAGACGCTAATTTTTTTTATGGTTAAATTTAAATTTAACAATATACTTACAAATTACTCATACGTGAAAGCGTGTCCGTAACATTTTATCACTTTAAATACAAGATTATCGTTCAAATTTCTTAATTTTTCATGAATTCTACGTACAGTTCTTACATGCTTTCTCAATCCCTGTTTTAATCGCCTTGGTTGAAAAATATTGCCGTTCATTTTCGTACAGTAGTCATGCTAGCTTTTTCTACACTTTCTCCAGAAGATTAAGAACCGGACTAAGTTCAAGGCAATCCATGACTGATATTATTCTAAAGAAACCATATTTTTGTCGACTTAGACGTATAAATCGATGCTCGTCTTGAAGAAAAACACAATCAGGTCCTCCCAGTAAATTCATCAATGGAGTTAAATGATGCTCTATTATTTGGTGATATTCCTGCCTTCAATTTTTTAACTACAAAAGAGCAAGAACGTTTGCTCACTAAATCCAAAACCCCCTCAAGTTATTATTTATCTCTACCTTGTTGCCTACTAAAAGAACAGTTCAATTCGTTCCTTAAATAAAGCCTGTAAAATTTATATCCTTCAGGTATATCCATCTAAATTCCACTATTTCTCATCACTAAATTTGGTTGAGAACCATTTATCACAGAACTCTATATGGAATATCAGGAAGAAACTATCATAGCATCATTTTACTCCTCTACTGCATTTGCAGGGAGCGTAATAGTGTTTTTCAACAAGAGGTAACACTGATATATATATATGCAGTGTTGAATTCAGAGGGAGGGGCGGGGGGGGGGCATTCCTGAAAAAAGTGTCTGAATTCAACATTGTTTATATGTCTAACTCGACAAAAATATGATTTTTCTAGAATGATATTAAAGCAATGGACTGGTCTGAACTTACTCGGGATCTCAGCGCTATTGAGAATGCTGTAGAAAGCTAGATGAAAAATGTATGAAAATCGACGCCAATATTTTTCAGTCAAGGAAATTAAACAGCGATTGAGAAAGCATTCTATGAACTACTCGCAGAATTTATAAAAAAGTTACGTCGCATATTTGAAATGATATAAAGTAATGAAAACATTATTAAGTCTTACCATTCATTAGTAGGTTATTAAAATTGAAATTTATCCGTAAAACATTTTAGTGTCTATATTTATGGTACACACTGTTTTGTAATTTATTAAAATAATAAATTATAGATTTTTTTAAATTTCCCATAAATTAACGCTAAATAGTATGTATTTCCCATAGTGTTTATAATCACACACAACACTTATCATATTAATTTCATTCTTAGATTTCTTTTTTCTTTCTTGTTTTTTTTTTCTTTTGATTGCTAATTTATGTTTGTGTCAATAGTTTTGGGACAGGGTGCACTCTACTTTAGGTTTTTTATTTGTTTTAATTGCAAATTATCTGCAAATGTGAATGGAGCTTTATTAAAAATTTTGAACAGTCACTTTGTTGAAGTTATGACAGATTGTAAGATTTTAACTCCGTAAATTAGTCCGTAATGGACGAAATAATTGGTGAGTGAATTTAACACATATTTTGAAAGTTCAATTTTCTGCATATTTTGATGAATATGAAATGAAAGATAAATTCTTTATTTATTTATTATTAAAGTGAAAGACTAATTCTTTCTATTTTTTTTCATTTGATTGTTTGAGTTTGACGATCGTATAAAATTTAAATTCATTGGTAAATTTTGAAACTGACAGAATGCAGTCAAAAATTATTGATAGAGGATGCTATCTTATTTATACTGAATAGATGTAAATTTTAATTATAAATTTTATCCTGATTTATCCTAAATAGACGGGAGTTCTTATTTTAAAATATAGGTTTTTTAAATTTAATGTAAAAATGCAAGTTTTAAATAATTCATTACGCATATAAATTTTAACGTCATTTTTCTAAAAATGAAGTTTAGATTTATTAATAATTAAAATAAAATTACAATTAAAATATTTAAATATTTAAAATATAATGATAAACATAATTTAAATATATGTTTAATAGAATCGAAATGACCGTTCAGATTTTATACAATTACTAAACGTTAATTATACCTTTAAATAATTATCCTGAATGTAGATATTCCCCGCGTCTTACTTTTTTTTTAGTAATATATAATGAAAAAATGTTTCTATATTCAAAGGTCTTAAAATCTCCTTTCCAGTACCAGAGATCTTCTGGATAATTAGCGGATTCTTGGGAGAAGAGCATCATCTGATTTTTTATTTATTTATTTATTTTTCAAAAGCTATGCATCAAATTTTAATTAAAATGAATAGAAATAAAATGATTTTGCAAATGAGATTTAAAATGGGAAGTAATTACAGTGGAACTTCCCTTTACCAAAGTCCCTATTTAACGAAGTTTTCTACTTAACGAAATTTTCTGCTGAGCCTTGACTTTGAACACAATAAACATGTAAATTAATCTCCATATTACGAAAAATATATTCCATATAACGAAGTTTCCACTTTTGTGCGTGTACAATATTCAAACGGAGAGGTTGTTGTTGCGACGGTTGTATGAATTTATTTCAGAGGATTATATAAAAATGAAATTATATAGTTATTTAACCATTTGCATTTAAAAGAAGAAATGCTAAAAAATTTCGATATATAAGAAGGGGATTCTTGTTTAAAAGAAATGTTACAGATTAAATGTTCGGATACTTACAAAAGACCGAAAATTTTTATGAACAATGTATTTTTTATATATAAGAAACCTGTACAAAGTAACATTACAGACTTTTTTAAAGTTATGGATTTGGAATACTAAGAAAAAAGAGAAAAGGTACTCTACGCTACAGTCTTTGTTTACCTCTCTTTATTATGTGTTTTTTAGATATTATTCCAATTAAGTTTTTCTCATGTAGCTATTGGTTGCATAAAAAAAAAAAAAAAGTTGCTGGTACATTTTTCCAATATTTCCATTTTATGTGCATTTTTCATTTCATGCACGTGTATTTTTTTTTTTTTTTACAAATTTCATGAATTTGAGTTGATTTTCTATTTAACGAATTTTCTTCATAACGAAGTGTTTGAGTGCAACGATGAAACTTCGTTAAATGGAAGTTTCACTAATAAAATAATCGTTAAAATATATTTTTCTTATACATGTTTCAAAGTTGTGTAAATCCTTTTTTTTATTTTCTTTCTGCCTTTTTCAGGAAAAAATATTAGCCTTGGCTTTTTTATTACATTTTTTTCACTCAACATTAAAATACTTAATTTAAGTTTTTTTATTATTATTATTAATCAAAAAGAGTTTATTTTTCTAGTAAAGCGATATTAGTTAAGTTTTTTGAAATGTCCCAACATAAAAAAAATCCTACCAATTGTCTCTTTGTTGGTAGTAATAACCGAAGGTGCCTATAAAGAGTCTATAACGTGGCCCCTGATGCCGATCTAATGATGCGGCCTAACGTTTGGCAGCAGTACTTTTATTCGTTTTAAAATATATATATTGTTAGGTAAAAAATTAGTTTCTTATTGAATATACATGTTGACTTCAAAGAGTTTGTTTTTAATTATTTGTAAAACCATTTTTTTATGAAGGTTTCAGTGTCTCATACGTAAAACTAATAATTTCAAAATATGATAGGAAAACAAAGGAGACATATATAAATATTTTATTACGCAGAATGACTTTATAAAAATAAATAAATTTAAGAGAATTTTTAATTATAAAAGTATCAGTGTATCATTTGTGCTAGAAATGATTTCTATTCATGGTAAGGAAAAAAATGAAACACTTGCGTACAAACCTTTTATTTCACTCAGTTTCTTTATAAAAATAAACAGTTTTAAGATAGTTTCAGTTATGAAATTATCCTTTTATCATTCGTAAAAATAATGATTTCAGAACCTGGTAGGAAAAAAGCATTTACATGTGAATATTTTATTTCACGATTTTTTTTAAAAATCAAAATAGGCAATTTCAAACCAGTTTCGAATAGGAAAATATCATTTATAAGAGTAATGATTTCAAAACATGATAAGGAAAAAATAAACAGATGCTTGTACTTCGCAAAATGAATATACAAAATTAAACAATTTTAACACAATTGCAGTTATAAGAATAACAGTCTATCATTTGTAAGAAAAATCATTAGGAAATGGCATAGAAAAATAAAAAAAAATTACCCCAAATAGAAATACTTTGCAGACCTTTTAGTGAAAACGGTTTTTTAAAGTATTTTGTTTATTATTTTAATGTCCATTTGTGTAAATGATAATTTGGCAATGTAAAGAAAAAATGACACACAAAAATGTTTATTTTACAGATCATATTCTTTCCTGTGTTACCTAATTAGTTTTCTTAATTTAGTTTTATCGTTTGGAAATGGTTATATATCAGACACGATTGATATGATAGTAACTATACGATGTGGTTAATGATTTGGAACTTGCTCTGCAATTTACTTATTTTATCAAATATATAGTAGTTTTATTAAAACTTTTTCAGCTTTATAATTCATTGTTCGTGTATGTACGTAATAAGGTAAATGAGTTTTAATAATGCTGTCTCGCACAGTATTTATTTATTTAAAACAAGTATGTGCATTTAGTTGGGAAATGCAAGTTTTTTGCGAATCTAATAATAGACTGATTTCAGCTATATTTATGCTGAAACTTAGGAAAACAGTTGACCTCCTATTTATTATTATTATTATTATTATTATTCAGATTTATTATTATTATTAAGAACACTTTTTCATTCCAAAACGTTTTAGTGAGGGATTCAGTGGCACATTTTTGCAAGCAATTTTAGCGTCGCTTATTATTGTATGCAGGATAGCTTAAATGGTTTATACAGGGTGTTGCCAAATTCGACCGACAAATTCAGAGGGGTGATAGTAGGTATCAAGATGATGAAAAATTACCATAGAACATGGGGTCTCAAACCACTTATTTAGTCACAAATACAGGGTGGTTCACCCAATAGATTAACATACAAGATGGGACACTTCCATACAGCGTAATGGTAATGCGATTGCGATCGTAGCGCCTTTAGTGACAATGGGGAAGAAACTCCCCATCCTTGTAATATATTTATTATTTAGTATCTACTTTATAGTGATCTTTCTTTTTTTAACTTTGCACGTTTACGTTTTCAATACAATCTTACACCGATACATGAACATAGAATAGATATTCTATTTTATACATCTAATATCTATTCTATGTTCATGCACGGATATATGCTGCTGCTGCTTTTTTTTTTTTTTTGCATGATGAGGAAACGTTTTGAGTGCAACGAAACACAAAGTAAAAATTTCGTCTTGAATGCTGTATATCAAAAGTGAAGGTGTAATATAAAATTATACAAAATATTGCACTCCACAAGTCCAAGAAAATTTCATAAATTTTCCCATTTGGTAGGAAAATTTTTACTTCCGATGTTTTATTTATTTATGAAGTTTAATGTATTAAACAATCGTTACAATAATCTTTTAAAATTTACGCATTTCCACTTTCTTACAGATAAAATAAAAATATTGTTTTAAATGTAAATACCGTACAACCAATTCAATAATATTTATAATACTTACATATAAGAAATAATAATAAAATTACAGATGCGGAAAAATTCCTTTCGACAAATTTTTAGAATTACATAAATTAAAAGTTAAAAATAAATAGAGGTACCGACATTAATTCAATAAAATTTTATTCGATATGAATAAATTAGCACAGTACCTGAATTTGATTTTTTACAATTTAATCTCATAAACTTGCATATTTATAGGGTTTTTCTTTTATATTATTACTCTAATTATTATTTTGTAAGTTAAAAGTGAACGATACAAGTACGATTTTAAAAAAGCGGCTAAATAAATAAAGCATAAATACGATATCGTCTGCCTCTACTTCGTTGTAGAAAAGAATAGATATTCAAAACATAGAGCGTAAACATATTTCTTCAACATAGGTAAATTTCGGAGGCTTGTTAATTCTTCCCCCTTCTCGGTAGTGACGCTAGTACTGTTGCTATTACAGATTTTGCCGTAAATGTCCCATCTTGTATGTTAATCTGTGGTTCACCCCAGGGCCTGTTTACGGAATAGGCCCGTGAAGCCTGTGCTTACCCACTGAAATACAAAAGGGCCCCCAATTTTACTCTTCAAAACTAATTTTTAGAAAAAAGAAACTCAATCAGATTAAAATATGCATTTTTTTTTATTATGAAACTTTTTTGTTCTTACTATGTGGCAATTTGTAAATCACAAAAGATATTTTGAAGTTCAAATATCCTCAACATTAATTCCATATTTGTCATTTACAAAATAAATTGGTTATTTAAAATTAAAAATATAATAAAATACTTTTTCATATGTATACATAGGTAATTAGTTTTAGTTTCATATTAAAAGTGTTATTTACTCTAAACTTTGATGGTAAAATTTCAAATTATTTAAGCATACGAAAAAGAGATTTAGTAAATAAAAAAAGCAATTTGTAGAGTAATAGGGGGCCCCCTGTGTGACGTCGGGCTTCCCCTACTTCCAAGTGTTAAGCGGACCCTGGTTCACCCTAACTTAACTCGGGTTGACGGTAGTAATTTTGAGAAAACTAAAAATACTGTAATGAAAATGTAACAACATGTATCTCGTTTGGTACGAAATGTGATAGCATCACGAAAAGTTCTGAAAAAACTGGGTGCTTACGCAATCGATACCTTATAAACTGGTAACCGCAGTCCAATATGTGAAGCATTAAATGCATACTGCTGGCGCATATAATGGAAACTTCTACCACTTTTTTGGTGTTATCACATTTACAGCAAAAGTGAGAATGTATATTAAAAGTTTCATTATAATGTACTTAATTTTTCTGAAAGTAAATACCAGCAACCCAAGATGAGTTAGAATAGAACACCCTGTATTTTTGATTAAATAGGTGATTTTCGACACCGTGTTCCATTGCAATTTTTGTTCCTCTTGATATCTATTATCACACCTCTGAATTTGTCAGTATTTACAAATTCGAATTCGGTAACACCCTGTATAACGAAACTTGTCATCCAGCTGGCGCACCATCTCAGGCTATTTCTGTAGCAACATCATATAAGCCGCTGCAAATCAAAATGTACAATGTCTCAAGTACGGATTACTCCGAGTATGCTGGGATTTATTCGTAATCGGTATGACACCATCCATTTACTTTGTTTTCGCTCTGCAGTGGGCCGTGCGGTGTTGTTACGCCAGCAGACCTCGCTGTTGCACCATTTGACTATCAATTTCATTAATAATTCATATGACAATTTCTATCAAATCTATTATATGTACAAAAATCAAAATCGCTATAAATTTATTCTGAAATTGTGATACTGTCTTCGAGGCTAACTTGCAATCAGTAATATTTCGTTTAACACTTTCGTTCATTTGGATGCTATATGAGATTCGTAATTTAAATTTTAAAAGAATGTTTAAGTTAAGTTTTCAACTAAATTTTATTTTGAGCGGCACCTCTTAAAAATTCTCCAGGCCATATACATGATATCAGATTTCTTTCCTCTGATAATCTAGAATAGTATTTTAAACATATCGGTTCAAGAATGATTTTTTTTTTTCATTTGATTTACTCATTATTCAGGAGATAAAGAATATAACAATTAAAAAACATTTTTTGCACTGAAAATATAATGCAAACTATATCACAAAAAAATAAAATAATTTTCTTTAGCAATCATCATTGAGAAAATAATTCTCTTTCTTTCACATTGAGTTTTTTATTGTACTGAGCAACTCATTCATCATACTTTTTATTTCTGGTCATTGAAAGTTTATTCAAATAAACATTCATTAATAAATATGCTTTGTCTTAAAAAAGCTAATTATCCGAATGAGATAATGACAGCACCATTTAATCCTAAAATGCTTGATTAAAAATTACAAGCCTATTATACTATAATTAAACTGCTGCAACATTTATGCACTGTGGATTAAGTGACCTGATGTACTTGGCTTTTTTCCAACAAGACAGATAATTATGCTCTTTATTTAATTGAGAGTACTAAATAAAATAAGTGAGCATGCATAATTTTTATTTGGACTCTGCCAGTTATAATCGTACGATTAGCACAGATATTTGAATCAGGGGTTACTTAAAAAGAAGAATTCAACAAATCTAGCGTCATAAGTATACTTCAATGTATGGTAATGAGTTTTTCTGGGTGTCTTATTCTGTAAAATGGTTGCTTATTTCAAGTATTTTCAAAATCATAGAACAAGAACATGCAAATAAAGCCTACTGAATCTTCTTATCTACATTGGAGATTGCATTATAGATAATATATTATTTAACTGAGTTAAAAAATATATTTATTTGTTATAACTGTAAAGTCTAGTTCACGCTATTCATTGGCTTATACTGCGACTTTTTTCTGTTATACGATTGATTAGTTCAAGATATATAAAAAACTGTTGACAAAAAACTTGTTAATAAAATTTACTGAACCCACTAATCTAAACTGAAAACTTTATACCAGATATATTTATTTAAGAAAGTTTATAAAATAGTCGCTTGATACAAACGCTATATAAAAATATCAACATTTAGTACATCCCGGTATCTTGCTTTAAATCTTAATATATATATATATATATATTATTTGTGATTTCATTTTTATTATATATATATGACCATTATAAACCAATACAAATTATCATCAACAGCAGTGAATATGCAAATATATAATATATCGCGTTTTGTTTTCTGGTGAATTGCGTATCTGACTTTTTTAAATTTTATTCATCTCATTTATATATATATGTGTATATATATATATATAACCATTAATTAAACATTACCGACCAACATCAAAAACCGCAATATTGTGAATGAAATGACAATAAAAATGGATACCATAAACATATATATAGAACTGTATGTATAAAATAAAGTGCCATATACTTAATTACAAGAATTAATATGGAAGAAAAAAAGAAGAATATGGATACCGAAAAAAATTGAAAAACTTATATATTGAATTACGTTTTCAAGAGTACAGAATTCAATGATATAAGCAAATCGTGTGTTTTCTGTGAGAAAAAAAGCTAGAAGCTGAAATTGTTTTTTCTCCTGTACTCAAACAACCAATATGACCAAGAGAATAGTTTCAAGATGAAAACAGAACATTATCAAATGGAATGAAATGTAAAAAACAATACAACCCTTTAAATATTTAATTTATAGCATAAAAAATAGAAATATTACACAACATACTGAATAAAATCCCAGTTGATTTTCAAAATATCCTCCCGCACATGGTATCCAAAAGCATGATAAGATTAAGGTGAATGAAACAGTTAAGTTAACACAGAAATTAAATCTATATGGATTCAGTTAATTCATTTTGAAAACTTATGTTTAATAATTTTTTTCCCTTTGGATCTTAAGGTTTCTTTCAATTGTTTGGGCTTTCCCGATATGTTGCAGGGAGCTAAATATCGTCATTTTAGGCATATAGCCGAGAATATTCGACAAAATAACATATCCACACTGAGAAATTAAGCTTGCATAGTTCTTCTGACGAATCTGTAAGCTATTCATAGTTTTATGGGTTTTGCATTTCTGTTTTCCTATTGTCTTTCCAATTTTATTTTTATATTTGGGATTTCATTTTTATTACATATATATATATCACAGATTTGCTACTGTGGAAACTACATTAAAAAAAGTCAACAATTAATAAAACTACGTAATCATCGTCGATGAAAATGTAATTTTCCAAATTTGTAATTTTTACAACTCAGTGAAAAGAAGAATAAAAATAATTTTTTATAATAGTTAAAAAAATGAGAAAAAAATTATTGCTGCTAGTGCCAAACGTATGCGTAAAGACTGTTGTCTAATATATTTTAAAATTTAAAAAATCTAAAGTAAAAAAGAAAAAATTAAGATCTAAAGTAAATAATGTTAGATATATCTAAAATTCAAAATATCTTGCACTTTGAAAAATATAAAAAGTGTAAAATATCTACTAAATTATTTTAAACTCAGATTGAATCACTATCATAAAATGTGACAAAATTTGTAGTCTCATAAATTATTATTATTATTGTATGATATTTCAGATTCTTATATATTTTTGTTTGAGAAATATTGTGTTAGCTATATTATTTTCATAAAAATATAATAATACTTTTCTTATACAATTTTCCAATATTTGTAAGGACATTTTAAGCTATTTTATTCTTTTTTGTAAAAAAAAAAAAAAAAAAAAAAAAAAAAACTTAAATATCGAGAGATGTTTGAAAAACTTCTTTGCATCCTACTTTGCCTTCTCAGTGTAATCTGCTGACTGTTAACTGAATTGAAGATTAGTCCGAATTCTATGCATATTAAAATAGAAGTATTTCGAGGTTCAAGGAGTCTTTTTCAATGAATTATATTTCAAATTCATGTGAAGTGATAATTTAGTTAAATGATTTTTTAAAATTAGATTTATAGTTTCAAAGCAAGTTGGTGTTAATAAACTTTCAAGTGATTCAGTAACTTTTTAAAAGTTTGACTGCATCCCTTTTTCTTACTTGAGTTCTCAATAAGTTAGAACAGAAAAAACTTCTTAAAACAACATAAAAATATATAAATGCGCTAGGCCTTTCGAATGAACTCAGTCTTTTTTCATCAGGTACAAAGAAGACTGCTTCTACTTTGAAAGCAAAAGCAAGACTGAAAAACTGAAAAGTGGGAAAAGACAAACTTTCTCAGTTTGGAAAAGAAGAAAGGCTGAGTTCTTTCGAAAGGCCTTGCTCATTTTATATTTTTATGGTGTTTTAAGTAGTTTTTTCGGTTTTTATTCTTTAATACCAGCTTTTACTGATATTAATCTGAATAAGTTGTTTGTATTTTTATGTTAAATAGTAACCTTAATTTAATTAAATTATGGGTGATACGGAAGAGGTTGGCAAAAATTTTAAAAATAATATGTTGAACATAGAGTACTGCATGATCGGGTAAAACCCATTCCTAAACCAAAGTTTATGTTTAAGAACAACCCAAAAACCCATCCGAACGCGACAAAAAAAAACTAAAAAATCCGAATTTGAAGTGAAAGAAAATTAATCCATATTTTAATACAGCTGTAGGAAAATAGGCTACAATTACATCGCTAATATCAATTTTTTTATTTTTTTATTTTTTTTTTTTATAAAAATGAATACATACACACTCGTTAATATCCAAATATATAGTTTCTTTCCCCATAAAAATCGGGTCAATTCAAAATCGACCCGC
This sequence comes from Maratus speciosus, assembly GCA_963932465.1. Taxonomy (NCBI): domain Eukaryota; kingdom Metazoa; phylum Arthropoda; class Arachnida; order Araneae; family Salticidae; genus Maratus; species Maratus speciosus. The sequence goes on from OZ010788.1 coordinate 86,290,092, forward strand.
AACGAAAACAATAGCGTCAACCCAACTCGGCCCGAAAATGGGTCGGCCCGGGTTCCGGTAAAATCGAGTTATCCGACTTGAGATGTGGGACTCTAGTTCAACAGCATTTTATTTAAAATACAAATTTTTCTGAACTCTCAACTCTTTTTTGTTATTTTTCTGGCATTTAAAATCTGAATTTCTCTCTGCTATTTAAATATCATAAAATCCTTAATAGGATTTTTTTCCAACTTAAAACGAATTAAATAATGCTTTCTTATCTGCCGTCTAATTACTTGAAATATGTACACAATCGAAAAAATTTTCTTATACACTCATACATTTGCTTGCAAATTTTTATCTTCACTCTTCATTACAGTTGTAACAGTTGTGAAGCCATAAAATAAGCGCCTTTGAAAAAACAGAAAAAAGAAAATGTAATATACATATTTAACACAAAACTTTTATCCTTAACAACCTCCTCATTAACGCAAGAGAAAACATAAAAACAATAAATCTCAGGTGTGAAACGTTGCATCTCATATTTACAATTTATGATGATATTTGACGCAATCGAATATGCTTTCTGGTGAACCATGAAAAATTCAAAAAGTATTCTTGAATGAATCAGCATTTAAATGAGGCAGTATATTTGCAAACAGACTACATGCCTATTTCTACTGCAGATTTTGAACTTATCACAATTTTTTTTTAATATTGACAAAGTATCCGGTGATGCATGAAACAGTGTGGTTCAATAGTAAAATATTTTTGCCTCAAGAATTTAATTTAGGAGTAATAATTTTGAAAGTTGATTAAATTGCATGTTATTGGAAATGTTCTTTTTTGTTTTATGATTATTTCATTTTAAGACTATTTTCAAATACAAAAGGAGCTACTTTCGGACTCATTTTTATTCATTTTTTTCATTCAAAACACATGAAAACTATGTAATCGAAAGACGTTTTCCATTTTTTTGTAAAGGCAGAAAATACTTCAAAAATACTGTCAAAGTGGACGTTTTGAACCGTATTTCAAGACGCGAGAAAGGAGGAAAACCCGTCGTCATTTGACCACAATTGCTTATAACTCGACAAGTAATTTATTTATCAAAAAATGGAAAACTCATTTCGATTCCAAATCGCTTCCATATTCAGGAATACCAATTGTATGCCTTTACGTTTAAAAATGATTCAGAAAATGTGTCAGAAAGTTTCGCGTCGTTGAACAGAAGATTTGAGAACCGCCTTAATTTTTATATTTTTAAACCTAATATTCCTAAAATAGTATGAAATGATTAATAAAATTGTTCAAAGTTTATGATACATTTTGTTGAAAAACTGACTGAAGGTCTTAGCTCCTGCTTAAAAGGGGAAAAAATTCTGCGTCATGCATAGATTATGAAACACTTTCCAGCACATTCAGAATAATGTAACAAATCTTCATCGTTTGATAAGGTGAAATATGATGTCTAATTGAACAATTTGGGAAACGCATGATGAAAACCCAATTTCAGTAATTCCCATTTATCGTCGGAAAATTATCCGAATTCTTTTTATGCAGCTCTGTATATGATATGCAGATTTGTATCTATAAACTCCATATGTAAAAATTTAGTTCAGTAAGAAAATACATACCACAGTTGAAATTTTTCCTTCAGACATTTCCGCTAATAAGGCGAAATGTATGTGAATTCTTTTCTTCAGTCCTGCATACGACTATGGAATTCATACACAACGAGTAGCATGGAAAATATTAGTTAAATTAAAAAACGCATACTGAAGCTGAAAATGCACGACTAGAAATTATTACTCAAAGACTGTAACCGAATTATTTTCTGTGCCCCTGTAAATGAACGATAAATGTCATGAACACCCTATTCCAGGGATGGCGAACCTTTTTGAGTATGTGTGCCAAAAATTTCAAAATTTTTACATACCAACATTCTAACGTGTCAGAAACATTTTAGCTTATATAAAATCAATAATTAATTTTGATATAATTTTTACTTAAATATTATTACACTTAAACTAAATTCTATTCCTAACTTATTAAATTATGCTCTGCATACTCAGTCATGTTGCATTGAATTCCTATTAATAATCTAACAAATGATTTTTTTTTTTTTATTGTATACTTCCGAATCAGATCATTTTTAGTTCTTCAAGCAGGTTCAATATATACATAATTATTTACACTAACAATTATAATTCAATTATCAAAATTAAAACCTAAATATAATAAAACCTAACTTAAAACCCTAAACCTAAATAAAATCTAATCTGAAGTAGAAGAATGACAATTAGGTATATTACTATGCAAACTATCTCTTAAAATTCAATTTTCAACAATGAAACCTTTGAAATTTGATAGAAAAGCAAAATTATTTGGAAAACCCTATATGTTGAATGGTTTGGTGAGAAAATGACGTTGCAGGGCGCTTTCGTTGAGATTTATAATACCTTAATTCATTCAAAAGTAACGGATTATTTTAAAGTAAATTATATACCTGTTACACAAAACTGTACTTTTTGTTTAAAAAAAAAAAAAATGAATTGTTCTCTATAAACTAAATATAATCTGTAAGTTTTTTCGCGTGCAAGAGAAGTTTTCTTACGTGCCAAGTTCGGCACGCGTGCCATAGGTTCGCCATCCTTGCCCATTGATTTATATCAATTTCAAGACACTTGAAATAATGTCAGTAAAATACACTGCACATGATTTTTCCCAATTGACTATAATGTTACAGAATTCTTTTGAGAACCCCTTTAAATCAACTAGTAATGCTACACACTTCATTTTCAATACCGAACATAATTAACATATATCAGTTACGTGAAAATCCGAGTATATTTACGCGAGTTAGAGCGTGATCAGACAGACCGAATTCATGAACTCTTTTCAACTATATTGGAATGTGTTAATATATATATATATATATATATATATATACATTTTCTTGACCCCCAAGAGAAAACAAAACTTTTCTCTTGCGAGTTTTCGCAGTCTGGATTTAAAATTTATTGCTCCCTTAGCCGCAAGAACGTGACATTAAGATAGTTATTTTGTACAAGTATAATAAAAAAGCATTTCCCGCCCAACGTGCTCGTAATTTAAGATAAACCGACGGAAAATGTTTTATGTTATTTATACGTTTTTGAAATGAAAGATGTTTCGCAGTTTTTCTCTTAGAAGCAAAAATTGTCTCACATTACACAACTGGAAACGTATTGGATATTTTTCTTTTCATAGTCCTTCTTTTATTTTAATTTTCTTTTTCCTATAGTTCCATGTATTAATGTCGATAAGAGAAATTCCGCTTAGTAATCTAAGCAGAATAAGTATAATGCAAGTTCGTATTTCTGTTTGCTTTCTCACAATATGCTGTTAATTTAAAAAAAAAAAAAAAAAAAAAAAAAAAATTGTGGGACATTTTCTTATTGTAAATGATGAACGTGTAATATATAAATGATTCGTCGTTTACAGACACGTTTCCAAAATAAACTATTCTATAACAAACTTTAACCAAACATTTTTTCTCTAAATTTATCTCGCTTTTACTATGGTTTTCAAAACTCTAGTATTTTCCATAATATTTCGTTTTCTTAGTTGATTGTTATCTTTCTTATCATTGATCCCGAAGAATGAGTTATTGTATTAATTGTCATGCTATTTTTTGCCAATCCTTTTTTGCTTGTTTGTTTGTTTGTTTATTGAGTTAGCTGACCAGCTCAACATTTTTGCTTGGTAATTTAAATTTACAATTCAAAATTGTTAGAGAAATAAAATTCATATTGTGATTTTATTTTTTAAAATAATCGAAATATTATAATTTAATTTAAGAAATTTGAAAAAAAAAAGAAAAAGAAAGAATGAAAAAAAAAAAGAAAAAAGAAAAGAAAAAACGCTTTAGATTTCCAGTAAAGCAGAAACTCTTTTATATACATAATGTGAAATCCTCAGTTATTGATACGTAACCAGTAACTGACACTTTAGCACAAATTTAACTCAAATAAGCATTTTCTTGTAAAATTCTGCACAATAGTGGTATCTAATGGCAACTTATTTGTGTTAACCCATTTATGCCTAGCGTCCCATTTTTGGGACGCTTCGAATTTTAATAAATTAGTGTAATTTTCTTCTTCTTTATAACATGAAAATTGTATGAAACAATTATCTATAAATGTCTTTATCTGTTACCGGGAGATGACAGCATAAGATAGATATTTATTTGCTTAAAATGAAGGCCATTGTCGAAGTTTATAGATTTTTCAGTTTTCAAGATGGCGAAATGTAAAAAGTAAGTTTATTTGTGTATTTTAAACCAAGGATCCAAATAAATAAGCTTAGCTTGTAGATTTCTTTGAAATATGTATTTTTTTAAATTATGAAATTATATGTTCAAGCCCATTTTTTATGAATTTTTGTAACGTACAGAATATAGGGCGCTAGGCACAAATGGGTGCATATTTTTATTATCCATTTAGGGGACAGTTATTTATGTAAAGTCCTTGTAAAGGTGATTATGAAACAAACTGTTTTTAAGCCTCAAATACGATTATTCTTATAGTTTGTTATTACTACTACTTATAATGTTATTAGTCTCTGCAAAGAAATAAATATATTTTTTTAGTAATTCATGAAAATACTAATTATAGCATGACCGCTACCAAATAAAACTATTTCGATTCGAGCCGAAAATTCTTCAAAAAATAAATTAAATATGTTTCACAGAGAAGTAATTTAAATAAATAAATAGTTTTAAATAAAATTCTGGTGTAAAATATTCTTATAACACTTGACAGGGGCGCAGCAATTGGGCGATTGTCACTACTAAATTTTAAGAGTTTTCTTTGACTTGAAAAAAATCTCAGAATTTCTTTCCTGAAATTAGACGAAGAATACTAAAAAAATTTTGCGGTGTCAATCGATTCTCTGGTGCTACATCGTTCCATTACCGCTTGAGTAAAATTTCCGGTCGTTCTAGTTTTAAACGAAATCGTTATAACTTCTTTTTTATTCATACAGACATGCATGCAACGCTATTGATAAAATTTTATCCCTTGATCTTTTATGAAATTTCTATAAAAATGAGCTTTTAACCCGCAAAATAAGGAAATGAGGATTTCAACAACAATTTATGGCAACTGAAATCTAACGTTTTAATTCCTTTCACTCTATATTTACTTATTTTCGATAACATTTCTTATCTTTCAAAATTTCTATGCCGTTGTATAACTTCTTTCTATTGTTTAAATATATCCCTATTACGTAATGCTTAACAGCGAAATTTTAAATAATCGAAGCCGGCAGCATTCATTGTTATTTTCCTTTCACGTAACTGAAAATGCAATTTTATTTTTTTATTAAAATTCAGTATGTTCGTGACCTTCAAAATGATTGCTTTTTCATATTTTCTTTTCCAAAAAACAAACGAAATATAAAAAACGGTTTAAAAAAATAATTTTTACTTCTTTCCTTTTTTTTTTCTTTTTTTTTCTTTGCATTTTAACTTCTTTATTAAGCTGTGCGATAGTGCATCTGTATGCGTTCATGAATTTCTTCAAATAAAATTTTTTCCACATAAAAAAACAGCGTTTTTCAGATAATAATTTACATTGAAGAAAAAACATTCAAAGTTTTTATGATTTTTTAATTGTTTTACGAGTAAAAGAGATACAGAATACAATAAAATACTGAACATTCAGCAACTTATTTAAACATAGAAGATATACTTTTGCGAGGTATTTGCTATAAGTAAGTTTACATTTTGTAATAATGCCTACTACAGTCGGACCTCTATTTAACGAACCTCTATTTTGCGAATTTCTCTATTTTGCGAAATTTTACTTGGAACCAAGAACATTTTGCAAATTTCTTCGTAAAATAACCTCCAAATAGCGAAATGTATTCTCTATTTAACGAACTTTTCCTTGGGATCTAATTTTTTTTCTCCCTATTTCTTAAAATATTACTGGACATTTCAAACTTATTCTTTCTTTTAACACATTTTATGATGATCAGTGACCATGAACAGGTCTTACGAGGCACCTAACTCACCGAGAGCAGTAAAATCGTTGTGATTCTTTGCTTTCCATCCAAGAAGAGCAAACTTTCTACATCCACTTTTAATCCTCAATGGAGCTGGCCCGTGTCCTTAAACTATAGTTTCCCGTTTTCTAGATTGTTGATCATGATCAATCGTTTTGGTAATTTCGGTTCTTGTAGCTCGAAAATGTTAAAGCGAAAGTGCTTGAGCATCAAAGAAAAACATTTTTATTCTTGATGAGGTGGATAAAGGCATGAAGAAAAAGAATACTACTTTAAAATTTGGTATTCCTCCATACAGCTTATCAACCATAATAAAAAATCGTGATTGTAATGTAAAATAATTTTTTTTAACTGAAAATACAATGTATTTCTAGACAATGTTTTGTTTCATTCTTATTTCCCTAGCAGATTTCGTTTGATGGGTAAAATAAGTAAAACAAATAGATATAATTTATTTAAAAAGTGTGACTAATTACTTGTTTTAATTATATTTAGTGTTTACGGACTTAAAATGTATTTTACATAGTTTAAAGTATTTTAAAAGGTGACTCTCTATTTAACGAATTTTCCATATAATGAACTTTTTTTCGGGATTTAGCGACTTCGTTAAATAGAGGTCCGACTGTATTTTTTTTAACCTGTAATATAAAATCATTAATTTAAGTAAGTGACTAAAAAAATACATTGTGCATTTTTTCACTGCGTAATTCTGAAATCAGAATATTAATTAATTTCACTTTTTATGAAAGTTAAAGGTTACGACAGTTTTTTTTTTCGTATGTGGCAGATTTTTTTCCTTAAAGCCCGCTCAGAAATGTAGAAATAATTATGTATAATAAATTTTTTTAATTAATAGACATTGACTTTTATTTAAGATTTTGATGAAAATACTTTACACTATAGAAAATACTTCCAAACTCCTCAAACTTTGCTACTTTTAGTTATAATAAATTTAACAAAAGTAAGTTTAGTAAGTTTTTTAATGTTATTTGATATTGTGGGCTTTATTATTTCTTAGGTGAAATTTACCATACTTCTAAAGTAGCAACGTTTTTAAAATAATGATTTTCATTAAACATTGGAAAAAAAATAGTTTTTCGAACATTTTATGATTAGATATTTTTTTAAGGATTAAAAATAAATACAAAGCAAGCACATGGCATCGGTTCACTTATTAAAATTAATAAAAGTATACTTTACGATAAGTAACTTTATATTTTGTGATTAATACCTACTAATTAATTATAGCCTATAGCGTAAATTAATTAATTCAGGAAAGTAACTAAAAAATATATTATCCATGAAATTTTTCTTTGCGCACACTTGAGTTTAGAATATTAATTAGCTTCAATTTTTATGAAAGTTAAAGGTAATGACTGTCTTTTTTTATGTAGTGGATTTTTTTTCTCATTTTACAACCTTCTCAAAATTGTGCTTCGTAAAAAACTTACGTTTATTAAATTTATTTGGTTAATGGGCATTGATTTTTGCTTTAGATTTTGATGAAAATACTTTACTGTGATGTGCTTTACTTTAATGCTTTTTGGTGTAAATACAGTTTCATATATTATTAAACTGTTTTAATATATTTAACAATAGTATTTTTAAATTATTTCACATCGTTTGCTTTTTCAGTGTCACGTTAAAATACTGTAGAAATATGCAGGTTTTAGTCTTGTTAAAAAGGTCATTTTAAAAAATTAGATTGATTAATTTATCTTGAAATAAGTACCACTTACTTTGTATCGTTTGTAGTTTATCAGATTATTAGTTTATTATTTATATTTTGGTTCTTTACCTTCCTTTACTATTTCTTTATTAGTTCTCATAATTCTTGAGCTTAAATGGGTACAAAACAATCAGTTTTTGATACACTTTTAAGTAATTTCATATGTATAAGTTTTTCATGTAAAATATTGCATAGTAGATAGAATCTAAGTTTATAACTGCATAGATAATAAGCAATTATTTTTTGTAATTATTGGTTTTAAGGAATATCAGTTGAATAATGTATTTGCTTTAAAAAGAGAAAAATCAAATGTACACATATGGGCATAAGTGAAAATATCTTTCTACACAAGTATGTACTTTTGTAAATAATTAATAATACATTTGCTGATATGCGTATAATATTAAATTAAAATTTCCATTATCGTTTCGGCCAAAACTCAGAACTGGAACTTAAATTTTTATTTGACCCACATAACTTGTATTGATCTGGCACTACGAGTTAACGCTATAACACACAGAAAGTCTTCAAAATTTGCGACAATACATAGCTTTTATTAATTAAAAAATGAAAAACAAAATGAACTATAATCACAGGAGATGTTAATTCCCTAAACATTTTACCGTGTTTTTAGAAAAGTTTCGCAACATCACACAATTAAAATTTTACGTTATGACGTTTTGCGTTAAAGCAAAATGCTAAAATTTTGATTTTGTGAAGAAACTAAAAATGTAACTTAAGGGGGCTTATCTGATGGGGAAGAAACGTTGTCGATTCCCATGTTATCCTATGGGGAAAATACTTATCCTTCTCGTTCATTCAAATTTTGAAATTTCAACAATATTTTTTTTTCACCACGTAGATAGGAACGTTCTTTATCCCTCTGTAACCTTAAAATATTTTAAAGATAATAATGAGTACAGTGGAACCTGGTTAAGACGCTCACGGTTATTACGCGATTCCGCTTTAATACGCGGATTTTTCCCGGTCCCTTGAATATCGTCTATAAAGCTAAAGCAACAATATCACGTTTAATACGCGAACGGTTAATACGTGATCCCGCTTAATACGCGAGAGATTTTCGGTCCTTGGAGGGAAAAAATCATCCTCAAGACGCGAATTCATTGATCAAGATACGAATTCTGTGTCTCTTCTTCAATGTTGCCAATTTACCAGATTTGTTTAGTATATTCAAATAAAAAACATTGCTTACGAATATTAATATTTACTTTATTTAATAACAGATTAATTAAGGCGGACATTACTAATAGGAAACAGTGGCAGATATTTGAATTTTAAAAAACTCGCTAAATTAGCAAAATTACAATTCTTGTTTGATCCTGCGTCCTAACATTCTTTGTTTTTACTGCAGTAGAGAGAGATAGACGAATTCGGGATACTCAGATGTGTCATGAAATTATTATGATTAAAGATTAATATACTTATTGTTAGTGAGGTTTAAAATGTACGTTATATCCCTACCGTGTTTCATGATACATATTATAGGCAAAAAAATTAAACTGGTAAAGATTACATAATTACGACTGCGGTTGTTTAATTCTTTTAAGTTTTCTTTACTCTTTGCTATGCTAACAATGTTTTACACAAATACTATTAATAAGGATAGTTTATTCTTATAATGAAAAGAAGGACAGATTATAATTGTACTCATTATCACAAATACTAAATATGATTTTAATAAGTGCTTCAAATGTTTAATATTTTTTAAACTCTTAACTCTTTTTTAACTTAAAAATAAATAGTCTAGCTGGAAATAATTATTTTTATTTTTGGTTGCAGCATATTAATCCATAATAAAGCCGTTTTCATTCACTTTTTATTTTCCGTTATTATGCCATTTGGTTCTATAAAAAGAAACAATGTGTTAGAGTTAAATTTAATCTAAAGACACATAAAAGATACAATTTTCGACCATAAACATATAAATGGAAGTTCTAAAGTTCATTTAGACCATTAGACGTTATAAATAACCCCAGTTCCGGCAACATTATACAAATCACGTTTAATACGCGATTCTGCTTAATACGCGACCTCTGCCCATTCCCTTGAAACGCGTCTTAACCGGGTTTGGCTGTATTTTAAAATTTGTGTTAAAGTTTCAAAAAATTCCGAAAAGTATAAAAAGTATTCTTTACTTGTTGGTAACTTATGACTGGAAAAAAATATAAAACTTTTAAGGTTACAGAGATATAAGGAACCGTCCTATCTACGTGGTTAAAAAAAATTTTTGATGAAATTTCCAAATTTGAATGAACAAGAAGGATAAGAATTTTTCCCATAGGATAACATGGAATTCCATTTTTTTTCTTCCCCACCCAGATAAGTCCCCTTAACATTCTATTCCGTCTGTTTAATTCTTAATATTCAAATATCTTTAACTCAAGTTCTACACCACATACAAACAAAATTCAATCTGATCTAAGAAAGCGAAGAAATGAAGTTTAATATACTGTAAAAAAAAGGGACAAATATCTTAACATAGGAAAATACAATATAGCCAAGAATGAAACTATGCAATAACTTCTTCCGAGTTACCCACGATTCCGAAAAACGTTCTTTATCTTTAGAAACCTCAGAAACTAGTTTTTTTTTAGAGATTCAAAAAGGAATTTATAAACACAAAGTTTGTTTTTGCTGCCACTGATTTTTGGAAAGCAAAGCTTTTAATTTATAAATTCAAGCACAACTTCATTAATTAAAAAAATATATATTAGGCATAGTAAATTCCTTTTGCGGCCGCTGATTTTCGGAAGCGTTTCCGCTTAGTTTTTATAGTGTATTAACCCCTTGCCTGTGACGTCAGTTCGGACAACGCAAATGCGCCAATTTTGGAATGCCCGACTTGATATCGGGCAAGAGAAAAATCGGTGTTTCAATTTCGTGAAGCCCGAACTCAGTTCGTCCAATGCATAATATGTCATTTACCATTTTCCCAATACATGGCGATACTTTCCCGTGAAAAGTTCGGCAGTTCCGCGCCATTAGTGAGATTTTTGTAATTTTGCAGTTACAGACAAAATTAAAGAGGAAAACAAATTCCCATTTTTGTCACATTTTTCTCAAATATAGTCACAGGCAAGGGGTTAATTAGTTTTCGGAACTCGGAAGATAGATTCTTCGGATGCAATCCATTCTCGGGTAAACATTTTGCAAAAATGTTTTACAGACAATTCCTAAAAGAACAGTGTTAACTAAGAATCGACCGAACAAGATTTTTAAGACCGAAACCAAAACGATTTTTGATAATCTTCCTATTTTCGGCCGAAAACGAAAACGAAAATGTCCAAAACTTTTTAAAAAGTAATTATACATATATAGATATACAAAATTATTAATTTATTATGCGTGCAATTATACGTGTGGTCAAAGTTGGCTCTCTGTGCCTCTGACCAAAACTTTTTCTTTTCAGATTATAAAAGACAATTAATTCATCTACGACACAGAATTATTTTCTAAATTCCATCTAATAAAAAAATGTTCTAGGTATACATATATCGATTTTTCCTTTACAATGATTTTTGGAAATTATCATCTGTTATACTAGAACTTTCTCAAAGAGTACTCGAAACACTTCTGGGGTTTCAAACTAAAAATTGTCTATTACTGTAAGTCTGCAGCTTTTAAAGAGCACGTGAAAGGCGTCTTCAAAGTTTAGTCACATAGGCATTGATTGCTTTATAACTTGCACTCACGTCTTGAGTCAGTCATTCAGAACTGCTAATGATAAACAGGGAAGTTCATAGCAATAAATAAAGAGCGTCTGACTTGAGGTGATACAGCTCAAATCAATGAGTAAAATTGAAAATTTTCGAAGGAAGAAATGAAATGTTTGGAATAGAGATAGTTTCACTAAGGCTGAATTTTTGGCAGCATAATTTTCGGCGAAACTCTGATTTTTCGCCGGAAATGAAACCAAAGTTTCGGTCGATCTCTAGTGTTAACATTAACATTATTCTGTTACTCTTGCATGTATAAATTTTTAAAAACCAGTGGCAGCAGAAGAAACTTCGTTTTTATAAGTGCTTCTTTAAACGTCGAAATATGTTGTTTTCTGAGGTTTCTAAACATAAAGAACCTTCTTGGAATTGTAGGTAATTCGGAGGAGGTTATTGTACATTTTCGTAGATTAAGTAACGTTTGTCTATTTTTACAGTGTATTATTAGATCACAAATAGAAAATCGGAATTTTGAGTGAAATTTCCGTTTTAAAGGTGGATTCTAACTCTAATCATTTACATATAAAATTTATGTGTTCTTTTTTACTTTGAAATATGAGCGCACCAATTTGCTTCCCAAGAAAATCTTTTGAAACTTTTTTCTATGCTAGCATTATGCACAGCTGTTAAATATTTCATTATATTTTATTCTAGTTTAACTAGAATCTCTTTCCGTAAATCGCCATTCTTTCAATAATATTTCTTGTTACTCAGCGATTATTCCGGAAAAATGCTCACGTGTTAACTTCGCTGGAATAATTCTTTTCATTTTCTTAGCTGAATAACAGTCTGACAATAAGTAAAGCGATCATTAGGATATTATGTTGCTGTAAGTGCTTAATTGGATGGTTTATAAGCTAGAAAACGATCGTTTAAAAGACTGTTCATAATGAAGGACTCTCAAAATACGGGCTGTATTGCGTTGCAGAAATGGTTAGTTTATGCAGGCTTAGTGTAGAAAAGATAGGGGTACAATTAACATTTAAAGGATACAAGGTCACAAGGACTGATTTTTTTTCTAAACCGACTACATCACATCACATAGGGATTTAAAAGGTCAGGAATCATTTAAGTGTTAAAAATGTAAAAAAATATTATTTTAAAACTGCTAGACTCACTTATCCAAACTTTAAAGAAATATTTATACAACGCTATTCTTTTAAATTTTGCTTTTTTAAAAAGCTAAATACGTTTAATTTGTATTTATTTTAAGTTATCAACAGGTACATATTTCGCGTAAGAAAACGGTCATGAAACTCAATCATGACCGTTTTTGTTAATATTTAAATAAACAGTGTCTAATTAAAATTGCCTATTATCTATTGCATTGACATTATAGAAATTCCTTAGTTTATGCAGCCTTAGTTTAGCAACAATAGGAACACAATTAACATTTAAAGGAATCATGGTCACATGAAATATTTTTAAAGTTATATTTATACAACTCTTGTTCTTTTAAATTTTGCTTTTTAAAAAGCTAAATAGATTTATTTTGTACTAATTTTAATAAATAAACATGTACACATTTTACGCACTGCACGTTGGATAACGCTCACAAAATTTGGGCATATGATTTACCTGATGGTGATGATGATTGATTACAATTACCCTGAAAACCAGTATCAGTTATGTTGGTTATATTGTGCCAATATTTGCATTAATCTCTAACCGTGTTGAAAATTAAGCGGAATTCTAAATTCAAAATATCTACCAGACATTTAAAATAGTAATTTTCATTTTATTTAAATCGTAGAAAATCTGCCATTAACCCGGAAATTATCATTAAAAAATTCTGGTTTATATTTTGAATACAAAAATAAGCTTAATTTTCAACACTGAACTATCGCTGATACTTTAATTAAAATGCCAATATTGGTAAAAATTATTGAATTTAAATTGCAAACATTTGTAATGAAACGTCAATACTGAAGAAATATTGCTATATATTGCAATTTTTGGGGGTTTTTTCTTTGTTTCACCCACCGCTTCCTGAGGGCGAGGGGTGGGGGGCCTTACACATTAATAAGTATTTACTTTATGATTTTTCTAAAAGTATCCATATATAGAAAGGTATAATATCATGTGATTTTAAAATGTACTGTTTATGTTCATCTGCTAAATACTTTTTACTAATATTACATCATATCACTCAATACATAAGATGCTATAATTATGTTATAAAATTATGACATGATGTTTAACATAATGATGTAATTCGCACAAATAAAAAAATGGCATACAAATTTTTAAAAAACTTGCATACAATTAAAATAAAGTTTCGGCTGTTGTAGTTTATTCTTTTCTTATTTTGATTTTTTTTAAATTAAATTTTATTTGATAACCCAAATTTGAGTAATCCGGGATTGCTGGAGGTATTCGGGGTCTCGCGCTCGAACAATATTGACCTAACCATTAAAATAGCTTTGCCTCTATAGTGTCATCATTCATACTGAAAATTTTCGTTTTAAATAGAATTATTAAATTTCTAACATTTAAATTAATCGGCAAAAGTTTTATTACTATAAACATATTCACAGCAGGAGATAATTTTTTACGGATTAGGATATTATTGATTGGACACAAATTTCATCTTTAACTTTCTTGTAGAATTCAATATGAATTTAGTTTATAAAATGATATATTTATTTAAGTGAATGCATTTATAAACTAGTTGGATGTGCCAATCCCAAAACTTTCTTCTATCACATGCATGTTAGTACTTCAAAATTCTCTAGAACAGTGCAAAAAATAAATGGCAATCTATGCCCATCATCAGGATTCTAAAGATATGAAATTCCGTGCATTAGTTCTTGAGATATGACTATCACTAAAATCGTGTAAATAATGCAAAATGCAGCATAGCAGCCGTGTACTAATTCTTGATATAGAGCTACTGGCAGAAATTGTGAAAAATCCAGCATAGCAGCGCCACCTGTTGGGCGGTATACACAAAAACTAATCAGCAGCAGTTTATATCAAGGTCTAACTGACTCTAAAGTTTCGTGTCCGTACATTAGTTCTTGAGATAGAGCGCCCACAAAATTTTTGTCACATACAGACAGACTGACAGACAGACATTTTCTAAAAAACATAAAATCGAATTCAGGGCCTTCTAAAACGTATAAATCGAAACCGGAAGTCGAAATTTTCCACGAATCCAGTACTTTCTCCTTGTAAAGATAGAAGAAAGAAAAAATCATATTTCAAACAAGACTTAAAGTGGAATCTTTAAAGTGGAAAGAGCAGAGTCAAACTATACAAGAGCACTGATAAAATCTATAAAATCTTAATTATTATTAATATTATACAGTCGTACCCGTTTAAACGAATATTGGCGGTTCCAGAAATAATATTTGATTAAGCGGGGTATTTGATTAAACGAGGAATCATAACTGTAATATTTAATGCGTAATAAAAAGGCAAAATAACCATCTACGGTATATTTAATTAACAACATAATAAATAGTTAACAGAATAACAAACTAAAATAAATACGAATGCTAATATAAAGTAAATACTTATTAATTTAATGTCAGTACATAATTTGGTTTACATCACACTTAATGCAGCTCGTTTGAATTTGGTCAAAACTTTGCTACTTCTAATTTACGTTACTTATACTGCCTTTAAAAATCGTTTAAAGTGGTTTGTTTAAATGGAATTTTAAAAGAGTAAATCGAGTTATTTTTCGAATGAGTGCAAAATATCACAACTACCATCTCGAGTCTCGAAGTGACGGCGCATTGCCATTAAAGCCTGATTAACAGCAAGAAGTGATGGTGGTGAGATCAAGGTGGGGAAATCATTTGACCTGTCCATGATATACCTGCCGAACGAAGTCATTGCAGGAAGAACTGAAAATTTGTTTTCAGGGTAAAGGAACCGAAAATGACAAAAGGTGGAAGGAAATTCCAGCTGAAACGGTCTTTCCGCGCCTATCTTCAAACATCGGTCACACAGTTGTTATTCGATTAAGCGAGGACGTTCGTAAAAGGTATTTGGTTTAAGCGGGGGAAAATAACATAGAACCAATAGGAATAAATTCCGTTCCGGAGGATTATATTCGAATAAGCGGGTTATTCGATTATCCGTGACCCGATTAAGTGAGGAGGACTGTATATGCACTATAAAATCTTAATTTTTGCAAAAAAAATAAAAAATAAAAAATAAAAAGTAAAGTACAATTTATAGTTTGTATTGCAAATTGATTAAGTTAAAAGTTCTATAAAAATGATATAATACCTTTATTTAGATTAACGTACGTTTCATCGCACAAACGGCGACATTTTCACAATTATTCTTGATAGAAATTTTTTACAAACTTGATAAATAATGTCACGAGACTTCATGCATAGTGAAAATCAGCGCAAACATAAAATAAAATGAAATTTTTGATATTTGAATTTTCGATGATATTTTTAAATATTTCTGTTTCCAAAATAAAGTCTTTATAGTAATCTTTTTATTTTGTTTAGAGCAACATGTCCTCTTTGTCTAGGACTTTTCCCTAGTAACAAATGTAGAACCAACCTAATTTATTTTAATATTATCATTTCAAGTACGGAATTCATCTGTTGTTGCATTTACACAGAGAAATTAACAAAAATAGATACAGGAACTAGAAAATATCACTTCCTGTGCATGAAATATTCAATAAAATTTATCCTGGTAATTTTGGGGCACTTTGAAACAAAAATACGGATTCTTTCTGGTACCAATGATCTTTTAAAAATATTTCTATTTACAAAATAAAGACCGTATTAAATGCTACAATTATTTATTGTGATCCTTTTATCTTGTTTAAAACAACATGCCCTCTTTGTCTAGGATTTTTTTCCTAATAACAAATGTAGAACCAACAAATCAAAATGTAGAAAAGTAGAACCAAATGTAGTTATTTATTTTAATATTAACATTTGAGGTACTGAATTCATCTGTTGTTGCATTTAAACAGAGAAATTAACAAAAACTTATACAGGAACTAGAAAATATCGCTTCCTGTATGAAATATTCAATAAAAAATTTCGTGGTAATTTTCGGGCACTTTAAAACAAAAATAAAGGTTGTTTCTCTTCCCATCAGGTTTCAGTATTTTTTTTTTTTTCCTGATTCATTTTTCTTGCAATCTATATGGCATTGTTTTCACACCCCAAAATCCAATACTTCACAAAAACAAACTTTTGGATTAAAAGAGAAATTGTGTGCATAATTTCATAGATAAAACGTGCGTTATCTGACCATCGAATGCGTAAATAGACTTTTGTTCCAAGGGGAGAACGAGGGGTGCATTTCTTTTGTTCCCAGGGGTTTTTCGGAGTGATGACAAGAGAATGGGGGTTTTGGAAGAAGATAGCCTCTGGTGGGGAGCTTGATCTAAATCACTAGATATGCGATCATAAATGAAGTTTGGAAATTACTTCTACTCTTGAATGGTGGTAGTAACCAGATGGGACTTTCCTTTTTCCGTTGTTAATTCAATACTGTTATCAAATTTTATATGGAAAAAAAAAAACTAGTTGGATATGCCAATCCCAAAACTTTCTTCTATCTCATGTCAATATTTCATTATAATTAGTTTTATTAGTATTTTTATTAGAATTAAGCATAACTTCATGCACTTTTCGATGATACAATATTGAAAATTGCACAAAAATCGCTTTTATAGCGCCCTCTACCGGCGGATTTTTTCCAAATTCAGAGAGGACCTTCTTGCCATGGCCACAAACATACACAAAAAATTTGGTTCATTTCTATGCCTAACTTCATACACGTTTCGATGGTACAATAATCAAAATGCACAAAAATCACTATTACACACCCCCCCCCCCTACCGGCGGAATTTTCCCAAATTCAGGGAGGACTTTCTTGCTATGGCCACAAACATACACAAAAAATTTGGTTCAATTCTATGCATAACTTCATACACTTTTCGATGGTACAATATTCAAAATGCACAAAAATCGCTATTACAGCGCCCCTACCGGCGGATTTTTTCCAAATTAATGGAGGACCTGCTTGCCATAGCCAAAAACTTTTTTTAAAAAATTCTATATATAACTTCATACAATTTTTGATGGTACAATGGCGACACACGGACATACGGACACACGGACTGACAAACAGACATTTTGTATAAACATGTTTTTGTGATCTCTGACCCCTAAAACGTGTAAATCCGTCGAAAACTGGAAATCGAAAAATAATTCGATTACAATACTTTCTTCTATTGAAGATAGAAGAAAGTAAAAAGAAGAAGAAAATGTTATATTTCATTATTGAATTGCATCATACTTTTTTTTAGTACAAAATAATTTATTCAGCTTGGTTAGTCCAAAAACAATTGCTCCACTGTAGTAGATAACTAGATATCAAATAAAGTTGAATTATAATATCAAATTTTAGCAAAAACTCGCAAATAGGCTTAGCAGCATATTGATTCTCCGTTTTATGAATCATAATTTCACCACAAAGAATTCAACGTTTCTATCTCCATATGCCTTACTCAATCACATATTTTTGCGATTAAGTAAGGCGAAAACTACAATACAGAAATAGTGGTATTCATAACCAAATCTCCCGCCTCTCAGGCTGCGCCACTGGTCTGATCGATAATTTAAATTAATTAAACATATTAATAGAATTCAACTTTAATATATTAGTAATCTTAACAGCAATGATTAGGAAAAAAATAAAGGCAAGTAGCAAGCAAATTTTGATTTAATGTATCTTTTAAATACCAAACTTAAATAAAAAAAATACACAATTGAAAGTTAACAAGAAAGAAAAATCATGCGTTAAGCATAGATTATGAAACACTTTCCAACACTTCCTGAATGCTTTAACAAAACTTCGTTAATTAGGGAAATAAGGTAAATAAGATAACTAAGTAAACATTTTATAAAACGAATAAAACATTTGAAAAACGGATTTCAGTAGTTACCGTTCATAGCCAAATATCTATTCCAATTCTTTTGAACAGACCTGTATTTGATCTGTAGGTTGATATATATACTATATAATGTGAAAATTTAGTTTGGCAAGAAAATGAATAATATATTGAAGTTCATCTTTCAGCAATTTATACTAATAGAGGGAAACATACTTGAATACTTTTGTCCAGCCCTGTAGTTTACCTAGTACCTTTATTACATACCACTATTCAGCTGAAATTTAATTAAAACTAAAACACTCTTAAGACTACTGAGTACACATTTCCAGAAATTATCACCAGTAGACGGCCATGTATCCAACTCTTTGCTGACCCTGTATATCATTTTATCTATATTCTACAAATGTTTCTTTGTAAACTAAATTCAGTTCAGCGTAAAAATGCATAACTCCTTTAAAACCCATCTTTAAGCAATTTATGCTCATACTCAGTAACCTTTAAGAATTCATTTCTGTAGCCCTGTATATGAACTATAACATTTATACGCACTTTATAGTATGCATAAATTTAGTGAAAAAAGCGCATATGATAATTAAAAATACATTTCAAGCAATCATTACTAATATACAATAATTCGGATGCAATATAGTATCTGAAATCTTTTCAAATATACCGCAAACAATTCCCCCTATACCATTATGAACGAACGGAATTCTTTTGTGTGGCACTGTAAATGAACAATAACTATTCTTTGCACCGCATATTCAACAGAATGCATATTTTAGTGGACTTCATAAATGAATATCAATTTTACTATGTTTGAAAGAGTGTAACACCATTAAAAATCATTTGAAACGATTTTTTCCCATTGGCCGTAATGTAACGGAAAACTTTTGACTGTCCCGGTAAATGAACTAAACATGCTACAAACTTCATTTGAAATAGGGAACGTGCTATGGTAGAGGTCACTAACTTCCGAAAATTTCAAAACGATCCGAGCATATTTACGAGAGTTAGAGCGTGGGCAGACGGCCAGACGAACCGACAAACCGAAATCATAAACACTTTTCAACTTTGTTGGAAAGTGTTAAAAACCATTAAACTATCTTATTGTTATTTAATAAATTCTAACTTATGTACAGAAATACATTTTTTAAAGCTCTATCAATAACTTAAATTAATTAATATGTTGATAAAGTGGATTTCAATTTATTAGTAATGTTAACAACAAATATTATCGGAAAAAAATGAAAATATCAAGAACTTTTTGATTTAATGTAATTAACTTCAATTAAAACGTTTAATATTCTAAATTTAAGTCACAATTTATTTATTACCCACCTTTGGATCAACAAGAACTGCCTAGCTAGACTCTCGAACGAAATGTGTTATTAAGGC
Source organism: Maratus speciosus (assembly GCA_963932465.1). Lineage (NCBI taxonomy): Eukaryota > Metazoa > Arthropoda > Arachnida > Araneae > Salticidae > Maratus > Maratus speciosus. The sequence continues at coordinate 86,309,875 of OZ010788.1, forward strand.
AATAATAGGTTATAATACACTATAATATACTAAATCAATATACGTTATAATATACTAAATCGATAATTTAAATTAATTAAACATATTAATAGGATCAACTTTAATATATTAGTAATCTCAACAGCAACGGTTAGGAAAAAAATAAAGGCAAGTAGTAAGCAAATGTTGATTTAATGTATCATTTAAATACCAAACTTAAATTAAAAATACACAATTGAAAGTTAAAAACCATTAAACTATCGTATTGTTATTTAATAAATTCTAACTTATGTACAGAAATACTACACTTTTAAAGCTCTATCAATAATTTAAATTAATTGATATACTGATAGCATGAAATTCAATTTATTAGTAATTTTAACCACAAATATTATCGGAAAAATAAATGAAAATATTAAGCAAATGCTAATTTAATGTAATTAACTATATCAATTAAAACGTTTAACATTCTAAATTTAATTCACAATTTATTTATTACACACCTTTGGATCAACAAGAACTGCCTAGATTCTCGAACGAAACGTATTATTAAGTTAGTTTTAACCTTTAAGCTGTTTACTTGAGAAGGAGGGGAATCTGTGAATAATTATAATCATTTCTCATCGCTAATTTGTAAATTAAAATCGGGTTTTATTTTCGCAAATAAAATATTTATTTATTTGCTAGTACAATTTCCAGTATTAATGGGAAAAATCATTAAATATATTTTTTTCTTTTTTTAATAATAAGGAACATAACATTTTTTTTAAATTATTTTTTCAAGTTGGCTGCATGGATTAATTAATTTTCTCACTGAACATTAATTAATTTCTCTCCTGAATGCTGTAATTAATCTTTTACCATCTGGATCTAATGTCTTTAGCTTGTCGATCAGCGTTTTGTTTAACGGAAATCTCATTGACCGTACGCGTTACATGTGATAAATTGGTTGTACCTTTTTTTATTGTTGTTACGTTTTCTTGTTTAATTTTACCGAAAATATTACTTTATTTTTCGTATGAAAGAAACAAAGGAGTTTTGTTATTTCGGTATTTGTATTAGTTTCCAAGTTTTAAGTTTTTATTATCATTGTAGTTGTTGTAAAATGCAGATTTACACGTTTCTAGAAAGGGGGGGGGGGATAAGAAATGAGATATTTTTAATTAAATTTGACGCAAAACCTTTAATTAAGACCGTTAACGAATCATTTTAATTTTGTCAAACATTTTCGTAAAATTTTATAATTTTTTTTTTTTTAATAATTATTTCAAAAGAATAAATCTTCAAAAGTAATTTTCAGTGACAAGAATCTAAATTATATATAATTCTTAACTTGCACAGGTAATAACCTTATAAAATATTTGTATGCATGTATTTCACATCTATATTCCACGGAAAATATAACGAATTTCAATCTGAAATGATCATCAATTATTCGTAAGGAACTTTGTTTCTTTATAATATCTCTCGAAATTTAAAATTTAAAATTAATTTTAGAGCTAATATTTTATTTTTAACTTTTAATGTAATTTCGGTATTAATTCAAATGGTGCCAGATAGGCTAATTTAATATTGCCGAAAAAAGGGAAATAATTGGGAATTATTATATCTTTATTTTTCTCATCAAAATTCGAAAGATTTTTTTTGTTGTTGTATCTTATTTGACTTGATTGTGGTTAAGACTGTTCTCAAAAGGAATAAAAATAAATTGCTTTCGCGGATGAAAGTGACATCATATTTAACAAGTATCTTAATTCATTAAAGTGAAATATTTCTCTATAAATGTGTAAAAGTTACTCCATTTTTAGAGTCTTTAAATTCTTCTAGCTCGAAAATTAGGGACCAGATCTTCAAAGACTAATTGTTTTTACCTGTAAAAATGACTCCTTTGAAAATTTGCCTTTTCATTAAGGAAATTGCAATGTTTTATTATAATTGCATCAAATTAGCACGATTTTTAAAAATATAAGGCTAGTTGGGGCAACTGGGCCATGATTTTACGATGTGACTCTGGAGCTTCTGACAATTCAGCTTCAAAAAGCTAATGATCATTTGAATTAAAGCCTGAACTTTTGTAAATGTGTTCAGTTAGGTTCCCTCTATCAGACAGAAATGCTCAAAATTATATTTTAATATTTAAAATATATATATATGCATATTTCATCTTTCTTTCCTCATGGGCCCAGTTGTCCCATAAAAATGGGGTAAGTGGACCAGGATGGTCTATGTTTCACACGCGTTTATTTTTTTTTTTTCATATGAGATATCAGGTCCTGTTTAAAAAAGTGCAAACAACTTAAAAAAAATTTTACCAGGCAGATCATGTAAATTATATATCAACTAAAGAGTGTTATAAGGGAAACCTTTGCTGTCAATGTGTCTAAAAAAAGCACTAAAAGTGAAAATATTAGATTTATTTATACCAAAAACTTAAAAATTAAGTAAGTACTTATGTACTTTAGTATAATATGTATAAACGTCACATGGGTATTTTAAGGGGGGAAAAATAGCAAGGTAAATCTATGAACAAACGGCTACGTAAGTACTTAAGTACTTTACCAGGTATCGCAGTACCTGTATCCAGGAGTCGCATTTTATAGTGAAAATTTTATTGCTCTTACCAGAACCCTTAATGATATACCTTCATTATCATTTTATTTAACATATTCTAAAGAAAGGTGCGATGAAGATATTATTTTCAAAATAATGGTAGGAACAATAAAAGTTTCCCTATAGAATGCGACCTCTGTAGTATCGTACAATTTCAAGGTTTGGCTATCTTGCTTTCAGGGGCAAGGTACTTGCATTCGTAAAATGTTGAAATAATTTAATGACACCAGTATTTACAAGAGAATCTATTTGTAAATAAGTAAAAGTATATTTTCGCGTACTTAATAAAGGTGAAATTTTCATTATAAAATTCAGGTGTCAATGTGGCAATTAGGGATTAAAATTATGGGATGCCATAACGGCATCACCGCTCTCAAGGAATCAAGAAATTTGGTTTGATACCACCCAGTATGCTTTTTTTTTAAATTTTATTACGTAATTTTAATAAGTTCTATAATTTTCTTTATTGCGAGCAAAAAACAATGGCGAAATTTAATTCCTGTAGTAAGGAAACTCAAAAAAAATATATATATTTATAACTATTGGGGTAACTGGAACCAGCAAGGTCCAGTTACACCGGATACATGTCCCACCCTCATAGCATGCATGGTCACAGTAACGTCATTGTGACGTCACTGTAAGTCACTGTGGTCACGTCACAACTGTGACCAAAATGCCACCACTCAGCGATGTCACACTGTGACTGATATGTGAACTTCTTACAAAACTTTTAAAAATTATAAAAATTCTTCAAAACATGTTACTTACTGTAAAAGATATTTTTCTGTCAATTAAAAAATATTGTGACGTCACTGTTATGTCACTACATTTAATGTACGTCTCATTATATGACAAAAAACCCGTACCATACACTGAGAGTGTAACTCGCAGTGTAAACTCGCAGCAAAACAAAACATATGTTAAGATTAAAAGTTTCCACATCAAACAATAAAAATAATTCAGTGTTTGTTTCCGACTAATGTTTCACAACAAAATTAAAAACTTCACCAAAAAATGTACATAAATAAAACACACAAATTTAATAGACATGTAATCAAACTGCTCGCTTAGACTACTAAAATTTTTGAATTAAAAAATCTGTTGTACGTAGTAAAATACTTGATGATATTTACGACTATTAACTCTTGGAATGTTGCTAATATGAAAGTATCGCTATTGAATTTTAAAACTTTATTTGAATACATAATTGATATTTTTCATATAAAAATGTTTTTTGGTGCTATTAGTGGTCAATCTAGAAAAATGTGTTAACTGTAGAGATTTCAATAATAAAATAATGTTTTCTTCCTGTATTCTATAATCCGGGAAAATGGTTTTTAATTATAAATTATTGTGTGTATAAATTGTGTGTGAGTATGGGAAGGGACGGAGTTTTGTAATAAAGCAATGCTTTATTATAAGAAATAAAAACACTTGCATATTTTCAGTAATAAATTTTTCTACTAGTGTTTAATTATTTTAAGTTATTCTTAAAAAATAAATTTGGCTACTTGTGTCACATTTTTTAAATAAATTTAACTTTTTCCGAATATAAAATAAAATATAGTAAAACCACTTTAAAGCGACCATGTTCCGTTCAAATAAAAATTGGTCGCTCCGGGAGGTGGTCTCTTAATAGAGGTCACGTTTAAATCTAGATTTTAATTGTTAAAAAAAGGTAACAATTAATGTTACTAAAATTTATTTTTCACATTATGAAAAAATATGAAAATTTAGGCTTCAAAACAAAAGTTAATTACATAAGTTAATTACTGCAGAGTATAAAAAATGAATATATTGACGTTTGTTGTGATTTTACGGTTTTATCTTTTATAGCTTTTATTTCCAAGTCCTTTCGAAGTTCAGTATATAAATGCATTTATTTTTCTTTTTTTGGACGGGAGCAAATAATGACGATTTCATTAATTTATCTATTTCTTTGAGAGTTTCCTGACAGAATAGTGCACGGCAGTTTATTGACCGCCATTCTTAATTTGTCATCAGAGTTAAATTCATTGCCTAAAGAGGCACAAAGGTGTTTAAACACTTGAAAGTTATCGGAATAAAATATTTAAAAAAAAATTTCTAAACTAACTTTAGAAGTTTGATGAATAAGGCGCTCTCAGGAATTAATTTTCTAATAAAACTTTCTTCAAGCGACCAGGAAAAAGCGGAATTTATTTCATTTTCTTCAAAGAAATTGGTCGCTCATGGAGGAGGTTCAACTTAAATGGTCTCTGAATGGAGGTAAAATTAGTATTGAGCCTATGGAAATAAATTTCGTTCTATGACAAAATGGTCGTTCAGGGAGGTGGTCGCTTAATGAAGGTGGTCGCACCGGGAGGTGGTCACTTAATAGAGTTGGTTGCACAGGGAGGTTTCACTGTATACAAAATATATGTAAAACGCATGGCGTAATTAATTATTCATATTTTTTTTTTTTTTTGCAAAACTTAAGTAGCTTTACAAAACTTAAAACTTGAACTATTTTGAAACACATAAAAAAAAGTTAAATGCATCAAAAAATTCTTCAAACAAGAAATTTTAATTGGAAGTAAGTTTATAAAAATATTATGTCATATAAATGTATAAGAACGGAAAAGCCATCTGTCCTTGCTTTGATAAACAAAACAGTGCGAAAATCCGCAGACGATAAATCTGTTAAAAACAACATATTGCGTTTAATCTTTAGAACAGGCAGATGGAGTTTTTTGATGGACAATAGGTAGCGTTATGAACATGCAGTCTGTCAGATATAAACATTTAACCTAAAAAATTCATAGGAATAATCATCCCAAAGTAATACTTTCGACAAAAATATGAGTTCGAGATATTTACACTAGCTTTGGTGTGGTTTAAATGATTCCCATCATTGTTAGTGTATGTATTATTGACATATTTTCTACTTCCAAAATTTGTTCTTCCTAAAACATGGATTCCATCGGAATTTAAAGAACGACGTTAAGGGAAAAAAAAAGGTATGGAAAAATATTTTATTCCAGAGTTTGCTTTTCTTTAAATTATAACGCTTTTAGTATTTTCTTATAAACATTTCATTAACCTAATACAGTTTAGTAGATTTATTATTTAATTTATTGAAATAAATAACTGTCTATCAACAATTTTAATCAGATGATTAATATCAATTATATAAATTTATTTTAATCAGATTTGTTTTCTTTAAAATATTATAGGTTAAAATCACATGTTTTCTCAAACTTTAAAATGACATATTAAAATATTATAATCAAAGTTTAACATAATTAGCAAGTATTTAAATGTATTTAACGTACTAAATAAAAAAGGCCTTTTTATAGAATAAAATTTTTTGATTGTCTCAAACAATTTGCGTTGCACATTTTTATTTAAAAATTAATATATGTTCGGAAGAAAAGAAGATGGTTTATTCTATTTAGAAGAAATAGGAATTTTTTTACATAATGGAGAAGTACTATTTAAAGGATATGAGTGTCAATGAGTATTGTTCGATGTGAAAAAAGTTATAAAAAATTATAAAGAGATATCCTTAGCTGATAAGAACTTTTCAGTTAGACATTATGAACGAAAAGCTTTGAAAGTAAACCGGTTTCTCAATTTCTTGACAAATATAGAAATTATGCAACGCAGTGAGAATTTAAATTTGGTTTTATTGAAAGATTTTAATTTTTAAAACACATATCCATGTACTTGAATGAATGAAACTAAAATGTAAAATATATTTCATTATTTTTTTCCTGGATAATTTTAATATTTTACTTCCTGAATGATTTTATACGCATAAACTTCAAAATATCTATACTATACAGTCTATTAGAAAACAGACTGATTAAAGGGGGCTTGTTATTTATGATTATCATCTAATCCTGTAAATAAAATAATAATAGTAATAATGAATCAATGTGTGCTTCTATTTTGTGCTTATGGTTTGAATTTTTATACTTTATTCACATAAAAATGACTAACTATTTTGCATTATTTTCATTATTTTTTATTTTACTGTGTCATATAAAAGTAAATATGATTACCTGCATTTGTAACAGACTGTATATATAAAATTTTCACCACACGTTATTCTAAAACCTTTATAATAAATTAAAAACGTCATCAAAAATTGTTCATAAATAAAACACAAATTTAATAAACATGTAATCGAACTGCTCGCTTAAACTACTAAAACTATTAGAATAATAATAATAATTAAAAAAAACTGCTCTAGGTAGTAAAATCTTTGGCGATTTCTTCGACTATTAACTATTGGATTGTTGCTTATAGGAAAGTATCGCTATTGAATTTCAAAACTTTATTTGAATAAATAATTGATATTTTTAATATAAAAATGCTTTTGGTGTTATTAGTCAAACGCATTAAAAAGAGGTGCTAGTTCAATAAAAACAGAGCATGATGACAGAGCTTCATGAGTAAATGTAATATAGTAATGTGTTTCGTAATGCAATAAGAAAAAGTATATAATTTGTTAATATGATAAATAAAGTGACATTAATTTTTAAGGATTTTATGAATTACAAATTGAAAAGTAACGACATCATTTAACAATATCTTGTATTTTCTGAAGAAATAAAGTTCTATAATTTTTGTAAGGTCTTGGACACACTGATTTAGGAATACTGTCGTATGAGGTAGTTTTTTAGAAGAAATTTCTGATTGCAACTAAAGGTGAATTTCACTTAAAAAAAAAAAAAAAGGATGTATTTCGCCCATTTTAAAAAGAACAGGGTGCTGCAACTTTAAAAAATGGTCTAGATTGAACAGTAAGTAATTGCAGAATTAATAAAAACAGCAAATAAATATAATTTAATTAGTGGCACAAGTAACAAAACAAGCAAATAGGGTTTGCAGCTCATCTTGCATTTGTACAAAGGAGTATTACTGTTAATCTCCGACGCTTTGGGCGGAAGCGAAGATGACATTTTATGGAATGACGGAGATTCATCATACACCGATTCATATTACAATAGTGGTACTGCTACCTTCAGTGAAAGTGATTTATTATGAGAATTTTTTGCCAAAATTTTCACAAAGATTATTTGTAAATTTTACGTCTATAAAAATATTACTATAAAAAGAAAAATGGTATTTAATAAACAGCACATAGTTTGGAAACATTTGATAAGTTACTAATTTTATTATAATGTGTTTTTTTATACCAGTAATGTTTTAGCATTAGAGTATACAATATTGTGCAGTAAATTTCCCCGCTAATAGTCGCACTTAGACTTTCGCAATGAAAAATTGGCAAAAAAGTGCGACTATTACGCGAGTAAATACTGTAGTTGTTGAGCAGATATCATTCTTTCCTTCTTCTTTTGATATAAATTTATTATTGCAAAAGCAGAATGGGAAAATATTACCTAATTATTTTTTTACTCTCAAAAGTTTTTAATACTTGCTGTGATGTTTATAGAAAAGAAAGAATAACTTGATTGGTTAAAGATGAATTTCGTAAAAGCATTGCGAAAAAATGCAAATTTCGTCAAAAGATCATGGGGGAAAAAAGCGAATTTAATCTAAGATTAGCAAATTTTGTCAAAATATTGTAGAAAAAACGCGAATTTCGTCAATGGACTGCATAAAAGGCGAAATTTTTAAAATAAATCGCGCAAATAAGGTGAATTTTGTCAAACGATCGCGAAAAAAATTCTAAATTTCTACAAAAGGTCGTGGAAAATAACGTGAATTTCATCTAAGAATCGCAATTTCGTCAAGAGATTGAAAAAAACGTGAATTTCGTCAAAGGATCGCGAAAAAATGCCAATTTCGTCAAAAGATCGTGGAAAAAAAACGAATTTCATCTAAGAACAGCAAATTTTGTCAAAAGATTGTAGAAAAAACGCGAATTTCATCAATGGACCGCATAAAAGGCAACATTTTGTAAATAAATCGCGCAAATAAGGCAAATTTTGTCAAATAATCGCGAAAAAAATCTAAATATCTTCAAAAGGTCGTGGAAAAAAACGTAAATTTCATCTAAGAATCGCAATTTCGTCAAGAGATTGAAGAAAAACGTGAATTTCGTCAAAGGATCGCGAAAAAATTCAAATTTCGTCAAAAGATCGTGGAAAAAAGCGAATTTCATCTATCAAATTTTGTCAAAAGATTGTAGAAAAAAAGCGAATTTCATCAATGGACCTCATAAAATGCGAAATTTTGTAAATAAATCGCGCAAAAAAGGCGAATTTTGTCAAACGATCGCGAAAAAAAAATCTAAATTTCTTGAAATGGTCATAGAAAAAAACGTGAATTTCATCTAAAAATCGCAATTTCGTCAAGAGATTAAAGAAAAACGTGAATTTTGTGAATTTCAAAGCATAGTGAAAAAAAGCAAATTTCGTCAAAGCATAGCAAAAAAAGCGAATTTCGTCAAATGATAGTGAAAAAACATAAAATTTTGTCAATAAATCGTACAAATAAGGTGAATTTCGCCAAAGGATTTCGAAAAAAACGTAAATTTCGACAAAGTATCGTGAAAAAAACATTCTGAAAATTTTCTGTGAACTTCAGAATTTTCATTTACTCATAATCACTCCTGCCTCCATTGTCATGGTGCATTGATTGAACTCGAATAGCGATTTCATTTTTCAATAAATATATTGCATCTTAACGCTGTCACAACATTGTCATTGTAGTCACATATTCGTCACAAAGTTAATGACAAAATCGTCACAAATTACACAATTTTCACAAAATTGTCACAATGTGACTTCACAACATTGTCACTGTCGTCACAGAATCATCACAGTATTAATGACAATTTCGTCACAAATGACACATATTTCACAAATTGGTCTCACCGTGACTTCACAAATTGGTCACAATGTGACGTCACAAATGAGCTCTAAAACGGCCATAACGACCTCACATTCTAGTCACTGTGACTTCACATCGACGTCACGTGACGTCACATCGACGGTCACAAAGTCACAGTGTGACTTCACAACGACGTCGCCGTAACGTCACCATGCCTTACGGGCAGTTGCCCCATTCTTGAAAAATGTATGGGGTAACTGGGACACCGGGCTTACATTTGAAACATGCAGTAAATATGTATAGATACCTAATAATATTAATGTAGTTATATGCCTAATCTTTAAAATAAAAGGTTGTTTAATAAAAGTACTTACAGTATTTTAATAAAAAGCCGAGGAAGTTCAACCATATTGACGTTGTTTTTAAAAAAAGAAACGTAAATTTTTGACAACGTATCACAGCTAAGTGAGAGTTATAATTGAGTTGACACACGTTGTTTTAGGAAATAGAAATTAAGGAGCATTGTTCACAAAAGCTAAAACTTAAAAAACATCAACAGTTTTTTTATAAAATAGCCTATGGCCCCGTTACCTCGTGGGTCTAGTTACCCCAACTATCCTTAGTTTTCACTCAACGTACACTTCAATTTAATAAAATTCATATTAAATGTAGAATAAATTTCGATCTCATGTAGTACACACTCATTGGGTTGCCCAAATGATAACCCCTGTTCACGAATTCATTTTTATATGTGCTCAAAATTGGCAGGTGTTCTTATTCAGAAACTATAACAGAGAATCGATTTTATTTTTACTTTCTTCTATTGCATATAGAAGAAGGTATTGCAATAGAAATTTTTTTCGATTTCCGGTTTTCGATGGATTTACACGTTTTAGGGGTCAGAGATAACAGAAAACATGTTTATACAGAATGTCTGTCTGTCCATGTGTCCGTGTGCTCGTATGTCTGTGTGTCGCCATTGTACCATCAAAAATTGTATGAAGTTATGCATAGAATTGAACCAAATTTTTTTTTAGTTTTTGGCTATGGCAAGCAGGTCCTCCCTGAATTTTGGAAAAAATCCGCCGATAGGGGGCGCTGTAATAGCGATTTTTGTGCATTTTGAATATTGTACCATCGAAAAATGTATGAAGTTATGCATAGAATTGAACCAAATTTTTTGTGTATGTTACTGACCATAACAAGAAGGTCCTCTCTGAATTTGGAAAAATTCCGCCGGTAGGGGGCACTGTAATAGCGATTTTTGTGCATTTTGAATATTGTACCATCGAAAAGTGTATGAAGTTATGCATAGAATTGAACCAAATTTTTTGTGTATGTTTTTGACCATGGCAAGAAGGTCCTCCCTGAATTTGGAAAAAATCCGCCGGTAGGGGACGCTGCAATAGCAATTTTTGTGCGATTTTAGTGGATTTGAATATTGTACCATCGAAAAGTGTATGAAGTTATGCATAGAATTGAACCAAATTTTTTGTGTATGTTTTTGGCCATAGCAAGAAGGTCCTCCCTGAATTTGGAAAAAATCCGCTGTTAGGGGAACCTGTAATAGCAATTTTTGTGCGATTTTAGTGCATTTTGAATATTTTACCATCGAAAAGTGTATGAAGTTATGCATAGAATTGAACCAAATTGTTTGTGCATGTTTTTGGCCATGGCAAGAAGGTCCTCCCTGAATTTGAAAAGAATCCGCCTGAAGGGGGTGCTGTAATAGCGATTTTTGTGCAATTTTCAATATTGTACCATTGAAAAGTATATGAAGTTATGCATAATTCTAATAAAAATACTAATAAAACTAATTAAAATGAAATATTGACATGAGATAGAAGAAAGTTTTAGGATTGGCGCATCCAACTAGTTTATTTTTCGTAAAGGCAGACGATCTGTCAGACAATGTTGTTGCTCTATAGACTTGGTTTCCTAGTCTGAGCAGTCTTGCTCGGGCAGACAAGTGAAGTCCGAGAAAGGTTATCATGAGACAACAGTTGCTTATTATCCAAGATGTAATACATTTATCGAACAAGTAGGTAAATTTGGTCGAAGATTGCACAAAGAATTTCGTTTAATATTCCTTTCAAAACACTTTATCCTTTAATTAATAAATCCAAATCATTCATTTATAATTATGAAATCCTTACATAGATGGCAGCACTATTAAATTTAATTTTAAAATTATTACCAAAAAGAGATCTTTTTTAGTCAAATCAAAAATATTTAAGTCAAGTTATTTAAATAAAATTCAAAATTCCGAAATTTCAAAAATTTAGCGGGGGTTTAAACAAAATTTAAAATTTCTGAAAACAAAAAAATGTTTAAACAAAATTTAAAATTTCTAAAAGCAAAAAAAGAAAACGTTTAAAATATTTTAGAATCCTGAAATTTTTTAAGAATTTGGTGGATGTTCAAGCAAAATTTAAAATTTCGATTTTTTTCCAATAAAACAAATTGTTTAAACGAAATTTAAAATTCCAAAATTAAAAAAAATTTAGCGAAAGTTTAAACAAAACTTAAAATTTCGCAATTTCTCAAAAAAAGAATTTTTGAACTAAAAAATTAATTGTTAAAATATTTTTCAACAACTGTTGACCTTTATATATATATTACAAAAATTCTGTAAAATTGAATCTATCAAACAATAAAATCTATTTCCCAGAAAAAATTTGAAATAGCGACGCCAAACTTCGAACCAGGATCCTTTTGCATAGCAAGTAAATGCGTTACAGCTGCGCTATCTATGCTACGCCAAAAAAAAAAAAAAAAAAAAAAAAAAAAAAAAAAAAAGATTGAACTTAAGGTTCTGTTTTAAAATCTAAATCGCAGAAATGGTCGGATGTCATTAAATTAATTCTTTTATTTAAATAATATAAGATGTTTTCAAAATTTTAAGATCTGTCGTGTGATCGGAGATATTCAGCTGTAAAACTACAAAATTTCAATTCTCTAACTTATACATTTTCGAGAACGAACTCTGTGACAGACAGAGAGAGAGAGAGGAGTGAGAGGAATAGTTTTTCGTCAGATGAATGAAATGCTATTCGATTTCAAATCATTTCATACTCATGCCAAACAATTGCATGCTTTTACGTACAAAAATGAGTCTTTGAATGCGTCAGAAAGTTTCAGCTGCTGAGCAGGAAAAAAGATATATTTTTTAAAGAATGCATTAAGCATTATTACTTCTTCTTCTTCCTCCCTTCAAATCTCGATTTTGTATTTTTATCTTTCTGATTTTCCTCCTTTTACATCTGTAGAAATGTTCTGATAAAACAAATTCCTGAACTCCATGAATCCCAATTCTTTTTATTCTATATTTGTTCTTCATAAAATTTCATGATGTCCAGACAAAATAATTAAATGAATGTAATTTTCTCTTTTTGCTGCTATGGAAATGTTATTGTTATTTTTTTTTAAACATTCCTAAAATCAGTTTAAGTAGTTTTTTCTACTGATAACGAACATAAATTTTTAGCTGTAAATTTTTATTTGTCTTTACAAATGTTCTGGAGCTTTATTAGATCTAGAGTTTTTGCATGTTTTGAAAATTAAACTCCGAAGATATTATTTTAGCTCTTAAGTGAGATATTTTTTAGAAGAGAAAACCTTGTTTTTGACTGAAAAAGTGAGTTGCCGACTTAGGTTTTATGACAAATAGTGTTTGCCTTGTTGTGTAATAGCATTCCTATTTTAGAAACTATTTTGAAAAAATAAATATATAAATAAAGATAAGAATTTTATTTACTAATATGTTCACTTTGAAAGCACTTTTATTGAACTACCATATTACACTTTGATTTACACGATAAAAAAGGTTTTTTAAAATATCCAGGTTTATTTTGCTCCACTCCTCGACCACAATCTTCCAGAGTGCATCCAATGTTTTGAGAAGCCGTTTATAAAGAGCTAGTTTTAATACAGGAGAGTCCCGATTATTCGAGTCCCGCTTAACCGAGTTAATTTCTTCTGTTGGACTGATGGCTTCCATTATTATGAAACAGCCATTATAAATGAAGTGTTACTTAAAGATGAAAGTGCAGTTAAATAAAAAGTTGGAACTAAAAAAAATTACGGCCATTTTGCTTCCCCATTCTAACCAGAAAATTAAAGTTCTAACATTTTACGGCTGCTCTTTCCTCTTCGACTAACACTTCCTTTTTAATGGCTGTTTCATAATAATGGAAGCCATCAGTCCATCAGAAAAAAATGATCCCTTCCAAAGGTACAAGTTCGATTGAAACTAGTTGGATGTGCCAATCCCAAAACTTTCTTCTATCTTATACATCTTAATATTTCAAAACCTAGTTACACATGTTAATACTTCAATATTATTAGTTCAATACTATACCAACTTTGATTTTCATCTTAAATTTCTGCTCAAGTCAATTAAACGGACTAAAAACGAGTTAATCTATATCATGATATTTGTTAAAATTATTAATTTTTCCTTATTTTGTTATTATCAGCTGTTTGCGAATAACAGGCTTAGCAGGTAGCCAGTTCACGCCACTGCATGAGCCGCCGATGCACAATAGAACTACGAAAAATCAAGAAAAGTATACAAAAATCGCTAGCACAGAGACCCTTTACCGCGCAATATTTCCAAATTCAAGGAGGACCTGTTGGCCAAAGCCAAAAACAAGCAAAAAAATTTTGGTTCAATTGTATGCATAATTTTATACGTTGTTCGATGGTACAATAATGAAAATTGCACAGAGATCGGAATTATAGCGCCCCTTCTGGCGGAATTTTTTCAAGTTCAGGGAGGACTTGTTTGCCATAGCCAGAAACATGCACAAAAAATTTGGTTCAATTATATGGATAACTTCATACACTTTTCGATGGTACAATAATGAAAATGGTACAGACATCGCAATTATAGTGCCCCCTACCGGCAGAATTTTTCCAAATTCAGGGAGGACCTTCGTGACATAACCAAAAACAAACACATAAAATTTGGTTCAATTCTATGCATAACTTCATACACTTTTCGACGGTACAATATTCAAAATGGCGCAAAAATGGCACAAAAATTGCTATTACAGCGCCCTCTACGGGCGATTTTTTTACAAATTAAGGGAGGACCTCCTTTCCATAGCCAAGAACTTAAAAAAAATTTTTGGTTCAATTCCATGCATAACTTCATACACTTTTCGACGGTATAATATTCAAAATCGCACAAAAATCACTATTACAGCGCCCCCAAACGGCGATTTTTTTACAAATTCAGGAAGGACCTGCTTGCCATATCCAAAAACTTAAAATAAAAATTTGGTTTAATTCTATGCATAACTTCATACACTTTTGGACGGTACAACATTCAAAATCGCACAAAAATCGCTATTACAGCGCCCCCTAACGGCGATTTTTTTACAAATTCAGGGAGGACCTGCTTGCCATATCCAAAAACTTAAAATAAAAATTTGGTTCAATTCTATGCATAACTTCATAGACTTTTGGATGGTACAATATTCAAAATCGCACAAAAATCGCATTTACAGCGCCCCCTATCGGCGAATTTTTTCCAAATTCAGGGAGGACCTGCTTGCCATATCCAAAAACTTAAAATAAAAATTTGGTTCAATTCCATGCATAACTCCATACACTTTTGGATGGTACAATATTCAAAATCGCACAAAACTTGCTATATCAGCGCCCCCTACCGGCGAATTTTTTCCAAATTCCAGGAGGACCTGCTTGCCATAGCCAAAAACTTAAAATAAAATTTTGGTTTAATTCTATGCATAACTTCATACACTTTTTGATGGTACAATGGCGACAGACAGACGGACAGACGGACAGACGGACGGACGGACACACAGACAGACAGACATTTTCTATAAACATGTTTTTTGGAATCTCTGACCCCTAAAACATGTAAATCCGTCGAAAACCGGAAGTCGAAAAAAATTTCGATTACAATACTTTCTTCTATTGAAGATAGAAGAAAGTAAAAAACTATTTAATACTTTGAGCAGAAAGAAGAGGCTACACCTGCAATTTTCATGACACTAATTGAATCACGTAGTTGCTTGCCAATTTGTACGGTTTTGTTATCTCTAAAATTTAATACAAATTTTTGCCAGATTAAATCATTGACAATTGTTAGATTTCGGCAATTGAATTAGGCAAAATTAACTGGTAAGTTTTAGAGGTAAGGTAAAATCTTAGAAATTGGTAGCTATGCAGAAGCGTAATACTGCAGGAAAAAAAAATACTGCAGCAAAATTGACGTTCAACAAACAAAGAACTATCAAGGGCTTTTTCAGACAACCAATTTCATTCACCGTTTTTCTTAAAAGTAACGGGGATGTACATTAAATAAATATTACTAGTACCATAAAAATGAATGAATTAAGTGGAAATTTATATTTCATCTCCTTAGTTGGTGACGATTTGTTTAAATCCTGTTTATCCGAGTTTTTTGCTTATCCGAGGTGAACTTGGTAAATATTAACTCTGATAATCGGGGCTCTATTGTAGTCCAGATGCACAGTTATCCATAGGAGACACGTAGTGGATTGAATGACATGGGTGGGTGAGAATTTAAATGGGTAGCCTCAATTCCGGTGTCATTTATCCTTTTTTCTAAAAATATAGCAGTTGATTTAGAGGTACACATGGTGAATATCATTTCTTTTGTTTTGATTAGTAGATTTATAAATGAGATTTTTTTTTCTTACAGTTCCTATAGAGATATTTAAATATTTTATGATAGGTCTTTGTGGGATTCGACTTTCTTTTTAAATATGAGATGCGACTTTAGATATAATAGGCTGTGAACGTGATGTTAGGTATGCATTTTTACCTTTTTCCAAATCAAATGTTAAATTTTACGTTTCTTTGCTTTTTTATTAATTATGTCACTTATTTTACGCGTAGAAATATTAAAACATCGATTTTTACACCTTTATTTAAATAATAGAATAAGAGTATTTCTCTTCGTAAAGCTCAAATAAATAGCCTTCGACTCATTGTTTATTTTCCAGCGATATTTTAAAGCAAAGAATATTTTAATGATGCAGACAATAATTAAACCCTTTTGCGAATTGATGTTATATAGGTTTTTTTTTCTTTAAATTTAAATCATGGAGAAAGTCAACATTGTTAGACGCTCACTGTTAAAAATTTGCAGCAACTGCCCAGTAATCCAACCGTTTTTTTTTTTGTTGTTGTTGTTTTTTGAAAAATAACTGTTACACAACTATAATTTAACTATATTCTGACCAGATTATCGGCAAAAATATAGTCAGAATAGAGTTAAGGCTGCTGGTCACACAGCTTCGGAATTTCCCTCGGTAATGTTAAGGCTATGGGCGTTTGATGCATTCTTATATTCAAAATATCTCCTCAGGAAATTAATATTTTTAACTTATTTTTTCAGTGTTCTCTTCTTAAAGGATGTCACTTTTTTTCTTAGTTGTCAAAATATTTCTAAAATCTATGCTTAATTTAATATTTTATGTTTTAAAAACTGATGAACTGGGAGTAAAATTTTAAATCTTCATATAAAATTAAGTGTAGATTTTAGAAATATTTTGAAAACTAAGAAAAAAAGAGATATCCTTTAAGATCAGAACACTGAAAAAAGAAGTTTAAAATGTTAATTTACTGAGGAAATATTTTGAATATAAGAATGCATCAAACACCCATGGACTTAACATTACCGAGGGCAATTAGGAAGCTGAGTGACTAGCAGCCTTAAATTATGGTTATGTAACCATTTTCTATAAGGACGTTCGAATGACTTGACAGTTTGTTGTACATTGTTAACATCTCACTGTATATTACAGTGAATGTTGCTTTTTTAACACATTGTAACAATTTGCAAAAAATGCGAGCACGCTGCCTTTTTCAAAGATTCAATTAAAATTGAATTCTAAAATATTAAAATAAGCGAGACACAAAAAAGAAATCATTAAAGTTTCTGTTTTTCTTTTCGATCAACTACTTCTGGAAATTTTAAAGAGCTGGTTGCTTTTTCAAGTTTCGAATCCCTATTCGGTTCTGAATGTTCCTCGTTGTGCTGAATGCACTTGCAGTTAGAGCTCACTGTCTGTTTTGCCAAAAGATCCTCACAGTGACCGTATGTCATCTAAATTTTCAGTTTTTATTTTTACTTTATCTAATTTTTCTCTGTGATATTTGTCTACTATCTTTAACCCATTGTAATTTTCGTTAATTAAAATTGAAAGTTGAAAAATAGAAAATGATACATGTAATTATACAAATTAAAACAGAACATGTATGTAATGGAATCCTACTTTAGGATCCTACACTTAACTGTTAAAAATATGCAACAAATTGCCCAGTCATTCGACGATTTTAAAGTAAATGATCATATAACTGAATTTTACTCTATTCTGACTATAATGTGGGTATTAATATTATCATAATTTAATAAAATTACTGTTATGTAACCATATTCTATAAAAAGTGTCGAATGCCTGGACAGTTTGCTACAAATTTTTAACAGTGGGTTACGCGAAGACACGCTAAAGTTAAACAGAAGACAGCGTTATTTTTAAATATGTTGTTCGTATTTTAATATTTTAATTTTTTTTAATGGAATATCTGAGGTAGATGTCTAATCGGGTATCTTCATACTTTTTCGATTTTCGGGGGAAAAAAAATGCAACCAAAATCGAAAAAGTACGCAGATACTCAGACATCAACCTTAGCTATTTCATACAATAATAATAATTATTATTATTATTATTATTTAAAAATATCGAAATGGAACGGAGAAATTGGAAAAAAATCTGCTATTAGTTTCACATTAGCTTGCGAGTGTCTTAGCTTATCGCATTACTAGTTCTTAACGGGAAAAAAAAATCATGGTACTGGAGAGGAAAAAAACACATAAAATACAAATTTTAAAAGGTATTGCCCTGATAAGACGAAAAACTGCCTAAAACAGAAATTTTTTTCGGTCTTTTGCGATTCCGTCTTAGAAGGATTTATTGTACTTTTATATTTGTATTCCATTTTTCTTATAGAAGTAATGATAAATAACTGGCTTCTTGGAACTATTTCCATTTTCTCTAATAGCTGTTATTAATAAAACTTATTTTTCTATATATAACATAAATGAATAAATTTCTAATACAATATATCACAGAAATGCCGAAGCAGCTGCGTTGCACAAAATAAAGATCATACCTTATGCAATTCAGCAGGTGTTTGAATGGGATCAGGATGTACGTTGTATTATCGCAGCTTATAGATTGATATTGAATTGATCTCTTTTTAAAAATGTTTCAAAAATTTAAAGAGCATTATTATTTCCTATTGAAAATGACTGAATGATTGAATGAAGTTTTGTTTATTCTGAATTTGAGCTTGTTGAATAGCACAAAAGTCATTAAATTCAACACTCAAAAGTATTATTTACAACACTCAAAAATATTACTTTTATTCATAAAAATAAAGTTATGTGGTTAATAAAATTCATTCTCTGGTTTACATTGAATTCAACGCACTCCAAAGCATGGAATATATATTAACTTTTGAATGGAATTAAATTTAATTAAAAGACATATTAGTAATGAAAGTGTATTATGTCTTCTTTAACAGAAATGCTGGCACGATGTAAGATCTAAACAATTTTCAATGTTCAGGCTCAGGCTCAAAAAAATTTATTTTTATCTGTCCATTTTACTTAACTGTTTCTAATAAAATTAAATACTTGAAATAATTAAATTACTTAGAATATTAAGGAAAGAAATTTCATTAGAATAATAAAGAAAATTTACATTGATTTTCACTTTGAATTATTTAGTAAGGATTGTTTCCTAATTTCCATTTACTTCGATACATTTTTTTTTTTACTCAAAATAAGCTACAACATATATTTACTTGATGGGGGGGGGGGGGGGATGCAGCTTTATTTGTAAAAAAAAATTATGATATAGATTTTCTTCTTTTCTTTTCTTTTCATTTTCATTTTTCTTTTTTCTTTCTTCTCCTTTTATATTTATAAAAATGTCTAAAACTGGAAATGACTTCATAAGAAAATTACTGTCATTTTGATAGTAATTACATATCAAACACAGTTGATTGTTATTAATTAAAACCATAGGAACCGAGAAAACAATTCGAATTATCCGATTAAAATAAAAAAAGAAAAAAGAAAGGACCTTTGACGGTATTACGAAAGAAGACATACATATTCAACATTAATAAATTATATATTTTCTATAATACGAATTGTTTTTAACATATTAAAATGTAAAATTGCATTATAGTCTAAACTAAAAATTATTATGAACATATTAATTTATTATAAGTGTGTTTATAAAGTCCCGGACCCATTTTGATGTTTAATAACTCATAAAATAATGAAGATATAAACAAACTTATGGCATTTATTGATGGAATAACTCATATATTTTCCTTTTCAGGTTTGAATATCTTTACTTTTGTAAATATCGTCTGCGCGTGTTCAGATAATTTCATTTTCCAGTCTAAATATCTGTACTTTTCTAAATATCGTCTGCTTATTAATTGCATTTTTCTCTCTTTTGTTTTTGGCAACTATTGCAATGTTATGTTTACTTTTGATGTGTTCGTTCTATGTTACTTTTGTATGTGATGTTTTATTCGAGCGGATATTAAGGAGAATGCATACACCACAAGAGAAAGCACAGATTTTACGGTGGTTCATAGAAACAAAATCGATAGTGCAAGCACAGAGAAATTGCAGAAGAATTTACCAAAAAGATCCTCCATCCAAAAGCAGCATCTTGCGGTAGAAAAAGAATTTTCTAGAAACTGGAAGTATCGCAGATAAGAAACGTTCCGGACGTCCCTGCACAAGTGATTTTGATGTTGAGCGTGTCAGAGAGACATTTTTACACAATCCTAGAAGATCTGTGAGATCAGCGGCAAGAGAATTGGATATGCCAATTTCGACGGTGTACAAGGTTATTAAGAAAAAAATTAAGACTGCATGCATACAAAGTTCAAATTGTTCAAGTTTTGGAACCGGAAGATAGGCCTAGGAGGATGGCCTTTGCAACAGATATGCTAAGGAGAATAGAACATGATGCTGATTTTCTGAAGCGCATAATGTTCTCCGACGAAGCATCCTTTCATGTTTCTGGCATTGTTAATCGCCATAATGTGCGCATATGGGGATCTGAAAACCCCCATGAATACCGTGAGGCAGTAAGGGATTCCCCAAAGATTAATGTGTGGTGTGGACTAATGCACGACCGAGTCATTGGGCCTTTCTTTTTTACAGAAGAGAAGGTCTCATTAGTCGTATACTTAGACATGTTGGAAAACTTCGTATTTCCACAATTAGAAGAGCTTCAGCCACATGTCATTTTGCAACAAGATGGTGCACCACCTCATTGGGTACCATCGTTCGTACTTCTTTGAATGACCATTTTCCAGGAAGATGGATTGTGCGAGGAGGTCCAATTCCTTGGCTACCCAGATCACCTGATATAACGCCGCTGTACTTTTTCCTTTAAGGATTTGTAAAGGACAATATTTACAGGAGGAGAGTGTCGAATATTGATGACTTAAAAGCCAGAATTACAACCGCAATAGCCTCTGTGGATGCCGACATGCTTGCCGCTACCTGGCGTGAAATTGACTACCGACTTGATATTCTCCGTGCGACGAAGGGGGCACACGTGGAAGTTCATTGACTAGGATCATGAAACTTTTTGAGTCTATCTAACCATTTATGTTATTAATTTTAATCTATCTTTATTATTTTATGAGTTATTAAACATCAAAATGGGTCCGGGACTTTATAAACACCCTGTATTATCTGAAAAGTTAACGGGTTGGAATAGCTGTTTTTATATTTTTTTCCTTTAATTAGGGTTCCGTACTTCAAAAGTAAAAACGGAACCATTATAAGATCACTCCTGTGTCTGTCCGTCTGTCTGTCTGTCACAGCCATTTTACTCGTAAACTATGGAACGTGGAAAGTTCAAATTCGGGGAAGTAATAAAGACCATTGACCCACATATTTTCAGATTAATAAACATTAATAAATATATTTAGCAAAAAAGTAGAGGGGCTAATTATGCTACTTGAAAAAAAAATCTTTTCTTTGTATATCATGAGGGGTATCCTGTGAAAGCTTTTGTAACGCTGAGCTCAAAAATACATTCCTTTTAATTTTACGTATTATATTTTCAAAGATATTGTTGAAAATGTAGCGCAAAAATATGTCCCCCCCCCCCCCCATCTAATTCCGAATCTACTGAAACTAAAATTATGAAAAAATTAGAGGTAGTAGACATTAATATAAACCTTGCCGGAAAATTATAGCGATTACCCTAGGTCACATAGTTTTTGAGTAATTAGCATTTTTCTGTTATACACAAATTTCGATTTACTTGCTTTCAGAAAAATTGTTGAGCATCGCTGAATATACCTATCGTTGCAGAAGAATAAAAGCATTGTTGATAATGATTTTCGAAAAAAATCATCGGTAATTAGCCGAGATATTAACCCTTAAAGGTACGGTCAGTTTGAACATACACAAGGACAGGGGCGGCGTACTCTATGCCTAGTTAACAACTTTTAATGATATATATGTGTAATCTATTGTCCAGTAATAGTATAAAAGCAATAAACGTCAAATTGTTAAAAACACACTAATTTAAGGAGTCTCGGGACTCTAAAAAGTAGAAAAAAAGACCATTTTCAACATTTAGTGTCTTAAAATGTATATGATTTTAAAACACAATTTTAATTGGGATGAAAGATATAAGTACACTATGACGCAAAAGTTTAGACAATGACGTCATTCAGCTTTAAAATGTAGAATTATGACGTCAGAATTACAAAAACCTGTAAATATATTCAAAAACTGATTTAAAATGCTATGTACAAAAGACAGTCGTTTTATTTGCTATAATACTAATTTTTTTCATAAAAATTCAAATGTGCTTGTCGCAAAAGTTTAGACACTATTTTAAATTTCTTTGAATATTCGCTGGCATATGCAAATTTAGAATCGATGATGTCACAAATTTGGAGTACTTAAGTTCTGCAAACGATTGCGCTTCATAGTCGACATGCCGAGAGCTAAAGAAATTCAAGTGAATGAGGTTTCAAGGATTTGGCAGTTGAAAGGTGAAGGGAAGAGCGTTTCTGAAATTTTTGCTATTATTAATAGGTCAAAAAAATCTATTTATCGAGTTTTATCGAGTGGTTCCGAATATAAAGCAAAATGTCGGTCTGGGAGGCCACGTGTGACAAATGTACGAGAGGATCGCCTGATACAAAGACTAGCGAGTACTCAACAAATGAGCGTACGTGGAGTTCAAAGCTCATCGGGACTCTCTGTATCAAAGGATACGATTCGTAGACGAATTTTGGAAAAGGAACAATCGTTTATAGCAAAATGCAGAAGAAACCAGCTCTGAAACCACATCATAAGTTACAAAGACTTATGTGGGCTCGAAAGCATATGTCATATGGAGAGAAATGGCAGTCAGTCATATTTAGCGATGAAAAAAAGTGGAATCTGGATGGTCCAGATGGTTGTTTATCGTATTGGCATGACTTGCAGAAGGAACCTCGACGTTTTTTTAGTCGCAGACAAGGAGGGGGCTCGGTGATGGTTTGGGCAGCCTTTTGCTATAATGGACAAGTATCTCTGACCTTCACCAGTAGTCGTCAAACTTCACAGCATTATACACAGACATTAGAAGAAAACCTACTGCCATTTGCTGAGCTTCTAGGGGGTCCTCAGTGGGAATTTCAGCAAGACAATGCTTCAATTCACACTGCAAAACATTCAAAATCTTGGTTTAATTCCCATAATATAAGAGTTCTCGACTGGCCAGCATGTAGCCCAGATCTTAACCCTATAGAAAACCTTTGGAGCATCATGTGTCGCAAAGTTTATAGCAACGCTAGACAATACTCTTCTGAAAAGGAACTTAAGACATCTATTGAGAATGCATGATACGATATCGATCCACAAACTATGCAAGATTTAGTTTCTTCCATGCAATCTCGTGTATATGACGTAATACATAAGCATGGATGCGCAACCAGGTTTTAAAAATTGTTTATTTCGATTTTATTTAATTTGTGTCTAAACTTTTGAGACAGCAGTTTATTTTTGTTACCATTTAATTTATTGCAATATGCACAATTCCACTTTTCTTTGTTATAAATGTTGTTTATATGTACAGCACATTAATTTCAAGCACTGATTTGAAAATTGAATAAATATTTTTCAAAGTATGTAAGAATTTCTTCATTGTCTAAACTTTTGCGTCATAGTGTATGTTCTTTCGTTCCATGTATTTAAAAAATTGCGAGATACAGAATTAGTATTTATAGGGGGCTCGAAACTGTTAGACATTTGTCGAACAAAAAATTGGCATAACAGTTTACGCGCAGGATTACAAAATAAATATTGCAACAATAATGAAAATTTTGGTGCTTACTTATACTTCAGATTGTAATAATTTCCCTGAACTTAAATAAATTTGTATTTAAAGCATTTTTAAATTTTTAATGCAATGTTGCATTTAGCTAATACAAAATTTTGAAAATTTCAACAGTAAAATCACCAAAAAAATATTTTTTTGAACAATAAAAAGGAAGTTTTAGGTTCAGTTTATACAGACTAACATGAAATATATGTTTTGAAAGTTTCATGAAAAAATATTCAGAAGTTTTTGAGGTATCCTGCGCGTTATGTCCAAAAAACGCCAGTTGGAAAATAATGACTTTAAAGTTTCGGAAACGCCGCTTCAGCTATTGAGCGGGTATAATTCTAAAAGCCAGAACTTCTGTTCTAATGGGAATTTCAAGGAAACAATTATATCAAAATATTCAGAAAAGATAGGAGTTTAACATCCAAAAAAATTAAAATTTCTTAAATTTTGAAGCTTTAAGAGTCCTGCGATCACTTAATCCTTTCCGACACGGAGTAATTCTATTTATAAACTTATGAAATAATGAACTGACGCCAGAATTTATAAACGAATTTATTAGAAAAGGCGAACTTGCTTATTTTGACGTACATGATAAAAGGAAAATTTTAATTAAATATTCTTGATGCCGTTTGTCTGTTTTGGAATTAAAACTAGGTGCCCGTTTTTTAAGGGCATCGCCCTCGAAAGATTTAATTAGAATGAATCGCATAAATACTGTGGGATTTGCGATAGTTTGCATTGATTGTATCTCTCAATACGCCTCGAGTGACTTTAAAATTTAATTAAACACCTATCTGGAGAAACGCGATACTGACCAAGGCGGCGTTGCAACTTTGAGACCTCAATTCGAATCGCGGTTAGCACAATGCCAAATTTAAACTTTGAGCAAAGGTTTTGTTTTAGCTACACTGTAGAAATAAAGGTTATTACTACGCTGAATTTAGTTTCATGAAATGCCAAATGAAGTTTAACTATGCACTGCTTTTATTGTCAGTACCGAATTAAGTTCATCATAAACAGATTAGGGTAATATTAAAAAAAAGAGTTATACGTATAGCTATATTTGATATTATTTAGGTTCCATATCTCTTTGAACTTTCATGGTATAGCCGATTACACTTTTCTAATATATACAGTTATACCCAACCCCACGTTGTATAGTTTTTTACAAAGTCTTAGTATTCTTTTAGCAACTTTTTTTTTTCTTATAATGCAATTACAAATTCATGTATTTATTCTACGGAACCCTCTGTACGCGAGTGATGCTCGAACTTGACCGTTTATTTTTATTTAATATTAATCTAACATCTACATTTATGACTTTACATCTTTTCAATAAATTATTTACTCTTCTATATTAACTTTTGCTTTATTACCCCGTGTTTATTCTTCCGTGTTTATTTTTTATTGTTTTTATATTTCAATATTTCTCTAAAACGCATCATCGCTGGTCCTGTTATTAAATTTCAGAAAAATTTAAATTATGTGAACCATCCAAAATATATTCTTAGGGGCTATACATATATAACGTTATCAACATTTTGCTAATTTTGAACCCTTTCCCCCCCCCGCCCCCTTACGATATCATACGTTATCATTCGTCCTCCTGCCCTCCCAAGATAATATCGTTCTCAGTGTCTAAAAATTCTTTTTTTTTTCTTTCTTTTTATACGCTTACAGTGACATACACATATGATTATTCATTTATTAGTCGATACTTTACGGATTCAAGAAGTCAATAAAATATCAAAACGTGAAATAAATTATATCAAAAATCATCTAAAAAAGTTAGTTATTATTTAAAAGTATTTCATAATAGCTTATTGTTGCATAATGCCTCCAAAAGTAATATTGTGTTCTTGCACTTGCTCCATGCTCGGGGAGGTTAAAAGCAGTGGTGTAGTCGTAAAAAAAACAGAGGGTATACGTTCTAAGCAGAAGGTATACGCTCAAGCCAGAGGGTATACCCTAGTATATATATATACTATAGCTTTCTTGAAAAACAGAGGGTATACGGTGTTCCCTAAAAAAATCCAGAGGGTATACGGCGTATACCCCCGTATACCCTCCACTACATCCCTGGTTAAAAGTAGAACTTATCAACAAAACAGTGGACAACATATTCTTTGTCTTTTTTTACTGGTAAATTCAAGTAACATTTCCTAAATATTATGCTCCTGATTTCTCTAACAGCGAATTATATGTGCATATGGCAGAAGAACAGGAATGCCAAACGTTGGGGTATTCCAAATTTTGGAATGAAATGATTTTATAAACATTTAATGGCTTTAATAATAGATTTGTATTTTCATAAAAACATGAATGATGATAATAAAAAAAAAGGTAACAGACTATTTGGAAGTAAAGAAAAAGTACTGAAAAAAGAAAATTTTGGTTGGATCAAAATTGATAACGATATCAAAAAACAACACCCCCCCCCCTCCCCCACGAGATATCTTGCGATATCAAGTGCCAGACCACCTCTTCCCCGCTGAAGTGATAACGTTATATATGCACATCCCCTTACAGGCAAATATCAGAAATAAGGAATCAACTTTTTTTAAGTGACTTTATACCATGTTTAAATAAAATCTTAAAATTTTAGCATTAAAACTTTTTTTTAGTTTTAACCAAACTTTAAATTTGTATAAAAAAGTTATAATTTAGCTTTTTACTTATTTATCCTTTTAAATTCTATGTTAAAACAAACTTGAATTCTTTAAAAATATTTGATTTTTACATTTATTTCTAATATTCCTACCCAGATGTTATTGAGTAAATTTTTTACATGGTTATTGTTGTTATTATTGTGTGTGTATGAGCGTGTGAGTAAACATTATTTATATGCAATACATAGAAAATCTTATAAAAGTCTGATTTTAATGTAACAAATTTCTCAATACATTTTATACGAGTAAATACTAATGCGAGAAATGTCGTAAATTTTGCATCACAACATAATTTCCTCTTTTTTTGTTATTTTCTGAGTGGCATCTCTGTGAATAAGAAAGGAAATGAAAAAAAAAATCGTTATCTAAAAATATTAGTTCTATAGCAATTTGTTTAAAATATTATTGATTAGTAATCTGGATAAAAGCTGCATTTTCCATTTCATTTGAAATATAATGATTCGCGTAACACAGTCATTTTTACGTAAAATTATGACGATAAGAATGGGAATTTCTTGCTATTGTCTTTTATGTAGAAACAAAATTATTATTACCATATCGTTAATCTAAATGGCACATTAGAACGATTTTGATGAATGTTGAATGGTTCTCAGCCGTGCGATTACAATGACTAATGGCATTGTTGTGTCATCATTCATTGTCCAATTAAAATGATTTATTTAAAGTACTTTTTTTCGGCTGTTTCTTTCCTTCATGGAAGTACTTAGGTTTAATTGCCTTTAGCAGTTTTATTGGAAGAAAAGTTCTCAAAATATCATCAATCATAATACAGGGCGATTCAAAAAAGTTTGGACAGGCTTTAACGGGAGGTTCTATTTCTTCGGAACGAAATTTTCGACTTTTTTTTTTTTTTCCATCCTTTGTGTGTGCAGGCTTCTGCCCTAAATCGTTTTCCTGATATTCCAATTCCTTACAGTCTATTTGGCTCTTTGAACGTGACGCTATAATAAAACTTTAAATCTGTTTTCCTCGAAACTCTGTTTTTTAAACTGGGCGATCAATTTTTCTCAAGAAAAATTCCCCCGGAAGCATAATTTTCATTAATTAAATATTTTTTTCAAGCTCGCAAAAAATAGGTGGGGTGGCGGAAAGGAGCTTTTTAATCCGAAGGACCACAGTGACCACCATTTTATCAACTTTTTAAACCACATGTTAGTATAATCTCCAGAGAACTTCATGAAATTTTGCGACCTTTTTTCGTCACAAGCAACTGAATGTGACTGGAGAAAAAAGGTCGCCCGATTGTAAGTTTACATTGCGCACTTGCATATACTTCCCATAGCTCAAAGAGCATTTTTCATTTTAATTTTCCAGAAAAAATTAACTATGTAAGTGAAATGTCAATAAATATAAATCAAAAAGTCCAAAGGTGATATTTATTTTCTTTATAATCGAAAAAAAAAAGATTCATAAAATCAAGTGAATTTCAGGTCAAAGAAGTAGAAACTCCCCTTAAAAATGCATACTACAAAAACCAATTTTTGTAATCTAAAATAAATAAATAAATAAAAAGTGACAATCTATTTTTCCAGTCAAAAATATAGGATGTCTCAGTAGAATACGAATTATTGTTAAAATTACGATGATAAAGGTATTTTAACGAAATTTTGAACTCTCTGCATTTTAAATGTAATGAATGTAACGATAGTAAGATGAACGATTGATTAGTAATAGTATTCTCTTAATAATTAATAGTATACTCTTAGTAATTAATAATTTAGAATGCTCTGATTAGTAAAACATTAAAAATGCCATTCTTCTCCGACCAAAACTCACTGCATCGAATTTTATAAATTTTTTGAGCTTTTCGGCTCTAAAGAATCGTCTATCCGTTTTCAGTGCTGGAAAGTTCTTCAATTTAATAAATTTAAAATTTTTAAAACTCGGTCAGTTTTGGAAAGACTCAGAGACCGTATAAATGAATATATAGATATTTTAAATCGTATTTTAATATGTATACAGACCCTTGCAAATTAAGCGCCATATCTAAAAGATGTACTTGATTTGTATACTTTTTGAAACTGGAAGTATCTTCCTATGAACAGCAGTTTAAGATATAATCGGTACAACTAACCGGTATACCTTTCTTTGGCGTGCCATATTCGGATAATGAATAAATAAATAAAAAGCTTATAAAATCCTTAATATAGAAAACATAAAATCCGTAATATAAATGTAAAACTATGAAGTGGAAAAAAAATTATACTGTCGAATTCTGTTATATCGAGGATGTGGTAATCAGTGCCGTTGCTCGATATAAACAAGTTCGCGCAATAAACGCGCTCTGCAGTGTCGCAGTAACTTTATTTCGCGCTCTGCAGTGCCGCAGTAACTTTATTTGGCATCTGGTGAAATTTTTCCTTTCATCTTCTACCGATTACCGATATGTCTGTAGAGATGACTAACATCACCGATGTCTTACCAGAGTTGATTTCTGGTGCCGCAGCACCGCTCACACCCCGCTTGCTCAGGCTCTGAAGCTTTAGTCAATAATTCTCCATGGAATTAAGGTAGTACACGAAAGTTTATTTAAGTCAATGAGAAATAATAAGTTGTCAAAATTGTAGAAATTTAGCATCTTTAATCGTACATCTTTAATTATCAGCTTTAAATTGAAGTGTTTAATAGACAGTTTAGTTTTTTTTTCTTTTGAAAATGTGCTACTTTATAAAAATAATTGGGAAACAGATGTAATGAAAGACTGAAAAGAAATCACCCTTGCCATTTATTATTATTATTATTAGAATCATTTTGGTTTATACTTATACTTGCGTCAAATTAAGACCATTGCACGGGAAGTATTTAACATTTGACTTTTTTCTAAAGCAGCTTTGAAGTTTTACACACAAGTACAATTGTCATACACAGAAATACACTTCCAGTCGGCATACACAGAAATGCAGCTTCAGAAATGATGAAAATGTATACTATGAAATGATATGTTTTCTTTAAAGAGGATTGGGATAAAGAGCGGGACGTTTTTGTGAATCTGTAGATTTTTTGCTCGCTTTATCCGAGGTAATACCCACGTTTCTTACAATGTATTTTCCTCGTCTTGCAATTCCTTGTTAAATCCTCCTCATCTGAGATCGCTATAACCGAGTTCGACTATATCATCGTTGAATCCACTAGATCTTGAATTATGGATATTGAAGACCGTTGCTGAAGTCATTATTTTGAAAGAATAAAATTCTTACAAATATATAAAATGCGTTCAAAGGACTTTTAAGTGCCTCGCAATTGTCATTTCCTTTCCGCTGCAGACAGATAGCTATATCCATACTTTTTTTTGCCAATATTTACCAAAAGAAAAATAAAAACAGGGAGCGTTGTTTGAGTTAACAGAAGAGATTTTTTTGTCTCCTTTTTTTTTCGTTTAATGTCGAATATTAACTTTCACCGTAAGGTCAACTGAAAGCGACTGCTATATAGTTAAGTGCTGTAATTTTTTCACTGTTTACATAGAACAAGCCTTTGTGTGTAGATAAGGTATTGTGATAGAAAGAGTGAAAACAAACTGGAAAAAAGATTGTGTTAAGAGAATGGTGTATTGACTAACACGATATCGTGTAAATATTAATCTTATGCAAAAGATAAAGACAGGGTTTTTGTCTTGCCATATTGAGAAATTTTACATCAATCTGCTGCTGTAGGCTCTTTCCATTTGTATGTAATTACAAACTTACAGCATTTTCTATCTTTCCTTACAAAAATTTCTGATTTTTCTCCAATATTTAAAAAATATTTCTAAGCAGTTTTTTTTTCTCATTTTTTTCTTTTTCTTCTTCTTCCCTTTTTTCATTGTATTTATTTCGTTTTTGTTTTCACATTTTCTCAAGTATTTTAGATTAAGTAGCTGTTAATTGTCATAGGATTTTTCCAATTGTATCATATTACAAACTCACAGTATTTTCTATTTTCTCTTATAAAAATTTTGGATTTTTCTCCAACTGTTTAAAAAACATTTATAAGCAGTTTTTTTTTTTTTTTTTTTTATTTCTTCTTCTTTTTTTTTTTCACACTACTAATTTAGTTTTTTTCCCTCACATTTTCTCAAGTATTTTACTTTCAGTAGTTGGCAATTGTCATAGGACTTTCCATTTGTATCTAATTACAAACTTAAGGTATTTTCCATTTTCTCTTACAAAAATTTTAGATTTTTCTCCAAATGTTTAAGAAATATTTCTAAGAAGTTTTTTCTTATTTCTTTTACTTCTTTTTTTCCCCACTATACCAATTTAGTTTTTTCCCCACATTTTTTCGAGTATTTTACATTAAGTAGTTGGCAATCGTTATAGGACTTTCCATTTGTATCTAATTACAAACTTAAGTATTTTCCGTATTCTCTTACAAAAATTTGTGATTCTTTTCGAGATGTTTTAAAGCTATTTCTAAGCAATTTTTATTATTTTTTTCTTTTCTTCTTCTTTTTTTTTTCATTATATTTGTTTTCACATTTTCTCAAGTATTTAACTTTAAGCAGTTGTCAGTTGTTGTCTATAAGTAGTCTCAATTGTAGAATAACATTTTTCTTAACAAGGTATCGAAATTGTCCTCTAGTTTTTCTATCAGATTACATCAAATACAGTTTTTTTTTTCATTTTTAAGAATAACAGCATGCTATTTTTCCAGGAGTTGTTATTGTTAAAATGTGTATAACCCGTGCATTTAATGATAATACAGTTTGCTTTAAAAAAAATTTGACAAAAATAAAAATCAAGCTTAAATCATCTTCAAACAGATTTTATTCCGGTTCTAATTCCTTTTACTCCACACAGAAAAGAAGTTGCCATGGCCAATGGATAAATACATCGCATACGTCACCTACCGTTAATATATTTACATAACTCATATAAAGATTATAGTATATATTTTAACGAAGGCAACGGCATACGCCTAGGATGTATGTCAAGTACAGATACGAAGTTTTTGTTTAACCTTTGATTACCGTCGTTACAGAACATAGCAATACTCACTTTAAACGAATTCTCTAGTGATAGTATTATTTTTCTATCTACAACTTTCAATTATTAGTTTGACGATAATGGCACGTTTCATATTAATCTCTGGTTTTGTCCTAAACCCTTTCGACTAATCAAAATTGTATTGTTCGCATGTAGCTACTATTTAATATCGTATAAAAAAGAAAATTCACAAAAGCTTTGAATAAATTATTATCGTTTGAAGATATGTACGTCAATAAAAATACATTTTTTTTTACATAGTTAAGAAGTTCTTATTTTAACCCCTTGACCTTTCACATAATTAAAACTTTAAGTTGTATTTGAATGTACGTTTTTTCCCTATTCGACGTTATAAAAATTGGGCTTGTGTGATGTCCAGAAGTTAAAAAAATTGCAGTAAAAGCGAAATTCATTGGTCAGGTGTTGCCACCATTAAAATGACGTCAGCATTACTCACAGAAATGCCTTTGCTTCATAAAATAGATTGTCAAATTCTATAACACCATTTTTTTTTTCAAGTTGAGGGAATTTATATTAGTAGTATTTACATTAATTTAATTATTTGTATACTAAAATTTTGTTTTTCTAATAAAATTCAACAATTATTTAATATGCGTCAATTATTATAAAAATCATCGGAATAAATCCTACAAATTATGAAAATGTTCGACATTCTGTGTCGCCTTCATTTCATTTGATGTTTTATAACTCGGATAACTATTTATTGCTTGAGAAGCGAATGCAATGTTTTCTGATAAATGGGAACCCATTAACATTCTTGTAAAATTTTGAAAAGGATTCGGATTAAAGTTATGTTAAAGGTTAATAATGGTTAACAAAATGTTATTTTTATATCACTTAGTTTTAATCCTTAAATCACATAGTGGCAACAGAATTTTGGAATAAAATTTTCCTCGTATTAGGTATATGAAGAAAAGTACTTAGTTATTTTCAAATATATTTGTTCGTAAATTTTGGTATTGTTATGTATGACTTCAATATTTTAGAAATAGAAGTACAGTGAAACCTCCCTGTGCGGCCACCTCCATTAAGCGACCTCCTCCCTGAAAGACCATTTTTTCATAGAACAAAATTTATTCCCATAGGCTCAAAGCTAATTTTACCTCCATTCAGAGATCATGCCAGTTGAACTCCCTCCATGAGCGACCAATTTCTTTGAAGAAAATGAAAGAAATTCCGTTTTGTCCTGGTCGCTTCAAGAAGGTTTTATTAGAAAATTAATTCCGGAGAGCGCATTATTCATAAAACTTGTAAACTAAGTTCAGAATTTATTATTATTATTATTATTATTACGGTAGCTTTTAAGTTTTTAAACCACTTTTTGCCTTTTTAGGCAACTAATTTAACTCTGATGACAAATTAAGAATGAAGGTCAATAAACTCCCCTGCTCTATTCTGTCGGGAAACGCTCAAAGAAATAGATAAATTAATGAAATCGTCATTATTTGTTCCCGTCAAAAAATAAATAAATAAATAAATAAATAAAAAATAAATGCATTTATTTTACTGAACTTCAAAAGGACTTGGAAATAAAAGTTATAAAAGATAAAACCGTAAAATCAAAGCAAACGTCATTGTATTCATTAAACTCTGCAGTAATTAACTTATGTAATTAACTTTTGTTTTGATACATAAATTTTTATATTTTTTCTAATGTGAAAAATATATTTTAGTAACATTAATTTTTACCCTTTTGCAACAATTAAAATCTAGATATAAACATGACCTTCATTAAGAGACCACCTCTCGGAGCGACTAGTTTTTATTGGAACGGAACGTGGTTACTTTAGGGAGGTTTTACTGCATTTTATCCCTGAAAGGATTAAAAGGGCGATTAGGACAACTTACAAAGGAAGTCATCTTGATGATACTAGTAAGTTTTACTTTACTCTGTTTGCTTCCATTTATCAGTTTAAACGTGAACTCCAAGCGATATGCTGTACTTATTTCTTCCCACTTAAAATATTTCTTTATATTTTGAAGCATTTCCTTTTTTTTTTTTTTTTTTTTTTTTTTTTTTTTAACTTTACGTCTGAGAAAATATAGACATGATTAAACCGCTTCTTTTTGACACATTATTTCGTCTAACTTCAGATTTTCTCCCCCCTTTTTATATGAGATGTTTTTAAACAGACGATATTTATTGGCAAAAAATTCTCACAGCCATCATTTTGGTAGCATCAAAACATTCCCTGTTTCCTGGCGCCTAAAACACTCTTGAAAGTCGAAACTATCGCTAATGAATCCTGAACATTGAGAGCCCATTATTTAAATGTGACTAAAAATTGAACTCCATCTGCTTGACGCATACATGTAAGGCTTCGCCGCCTGCTATGCTGTGAATTAAAGTGCTAAAATTGTTGAATGATTGGAAGTTTTTTTTTTCTTTTAAATCTTATATTAAAAATATTTCAGCTGTTCGCATATCGCTCACATCTGTTGTTACTGGCATATGTATAGCGTATAAGATTTTCTGTTTTTTAAGTCTCTTAAAATAACCGTCATTAACACCTGGTTTATTATTCATCTCTTTTTAAAAGTAAATGAAAAGTATTTCTTTTGTTACTTTTCGCAGAAGTTTTTTTGGAACGTTGATATACAGGGTGCAATATGTTATCTATCGCCGACCTTTAATTTCTTAACCGTTAGTCGTAGACATATAGTTCCAATTACAAAAACTCTTCAAATTAAGTAAATAGTCATGCTGTGGCATTATTTAAAGTAAAAAATCAATTTTGTAAAAATTACGAAATCTAACTTTTTATACTGTCCCCCAGTCTCTATAGTTATATTTAGTAAAAGTTTGCACATATCATAACACATATATCACAAAAAGTTTAACATTTGTACTACAAAAATTGACACAGTTATTAAATTCATTTCATTGAGGGATCAGTTAAAAGATGAATTAAAGTAATTCGAGATCAAAATCAGGGTGCTATGTCGTTTTTACCGCGAAACCAACTTTAGCCGGTATCACCAAAGAGGGTTATTTAATCTAAAAATTTGAGCTGACTTTTAGCGGTCGTATACAAAGCGAAGATTGAAATATTGAAATTACACAGAAAAATAAATATCAATTTATTATAATATCAGAAAACGGCCTACTATAAAAAATGAATACATAAAACGATAGAAACTACTAGAGATACTGCTCAAAGTGTTCTCTATTGGTGGCAATGCACAATTGAATGCGTGGTAGTACTGAGTCCTGGACACGTTACAGCATAGCAGGTGTGCAAACTGTGCGACAATCAAGGATGATGCGTTGCTTCAGATAAATCATAGATGTAGTCTCAGTCACATAGACTTATGCCTTGATTTAATCCCAGAGGTAGAAGTCCATGGGAGTCAAGTCCAGTGAACGCGCTGGCCACTCTAGCGGACTACCATATCCAAGGATCTGTTGACCGAATTCGGCGACCAGATACGCCCGGATGTTTGATGTTTTATGCGGAGAGGGCTCAATCATGTTGAAAACTCGCCCGGCATGCATGTCGGAGAGGCAGCTTTTCATGCCAGTCACTAACTGTGTATTGTAGAAGATGCAGGTAACAATCCAACAATCTAGGTTCCCCATATATAGCACTACACGTGTCGTACTGTCCGAGCGATGTGGAGGTTTCCAGGTCGCGTCATCCTTTTGATTGTTGCACAGTTTGCACACCTGCTATGCTCTAACGTGTCCAGGACTCAGTACTGTCACGCATTCAGTTGTGCATTTCTACTAATGGAGAACACTTTGAGCAGTATCTCTAGCAGATTCTGGCATTTTATGTATTCATTTTTTGTACTTGACAATTTTCTGATACTATAATAAATTGATATTTATTTTTCTCTGTAATTTCAATATTTCAATCTTCGCTTTGTATACGACCCCTAAAAGTCAGCTCAAATTTTTAGATTAAATAACCCTCTTTGGCGATTCCGGCTAAAGGCGGTTTTGTCGTAAAAAGGACATAGCACCCTGATTTTGATTAGAGCCGTTTTCTAGACAAAATTAGTTTGACCCGTAGTGACCCAAAAATGACCATCTAATAGAAATACATGTGACCTAGACCAATGATTTTCTCGTGCTCTGAAACGGTAGAATACAAAATTTTGTTAAAATCGTTTGAGCCCTTTTTTAAATACAATTAACTTGACCCTGACCCATTGTGACCCACAATGATCCACTAAGCGAATGTTCTTGAACATGCGATTTACCCCAATGGTATTCTTGCGCCCGAAAATGGTAAAATTGAAAAATTCGTCAAAATCGTTAGAGCTATTTTCTAGATAAAATTAGCTTGACCCACAGTGACCCAAAAATGACCCACTAATCTAATTTTCTCGAACATGTGATTTAGTATATTATAATCTACCTACGTCTTCTCGTAATCCAAAAGGATAGAATACAAAATTTAGTCAAAATCGTTAGAGCCGTTTTTTAGATAAAATGGGCTTGACCCAAATATGACCCACTGATCGAAATTTCTCGAACATGTGACCTAGCCCAATAGTCTTCTCGTGCTTAAAAACTGTTGGATATAAAATTTAATTAAAATCGTTTAAACCGATTTTTAGATATAATTAGCTTGACCCTGACCCATTATAACCCAAAATGACCGACTAATCGAATTTTCTTGAACATGTGACCTAGCCCAATGGTCTTCTCGTACCCAGAAATGCTAAATTACAAAAAATTTTTTAAATCGTTAGAGCCGTTTTTAAGATAAAATTTACATGCACACATGCACATTACACACATAATTTTTGCTCGTATTATAGTATAAGATTTATTATCCATACCTACTATAATTTAAATTTTCAAAACTATTATCTAAAATTTCAAAAATATATTCATTTTATTTTATTAATAAATGTGACAATTTTTAAAGCTTTGTTATGATAGAATAGTTAAAACTGTCGTCAACCGAAAAGCTAAGTTTCTGCTAAAATGTAAAGAGTTAGCGAGTTTCTTTCTCATCGAAGTTAAGAGGCTAATTCAGTCAAGTGAACCGTTTGCTAATGCTAATACTATGGAAGAAATTTATAAAGATATCTCGGTTGCATTTTTAAATGATTTTTTTTCTTTTTGCATTGGATAGCTGAGATCTATCTGTACAAAGGCCGTTTTTTACTTTTTCGATTTTGATTGTACATTTATTTTATGAGGATGCTTTTAGTTTCGAAACTGGGTTCCGAAAAGGAAAGTGTCCTCATTAAAAATATCTGCAATCAAAATCGAAAAAGTAAAAAACGGCCTTTGTACAGATCGATCTCAGCTATCCAATGCAAAGAAAAAAAAAACATTTAAAAATATTGAAATGCAACCGAAATATCTTTATAAATTTCTTCCATAGGATTAGCATTGGCGAGCGGGTCTTTTCACTTGACTGAAGTAGCCTCTTACCACCGTACCAACCATAGTCTAGTTATCGCGATTCCGCTTGTATATCTCCTAACAACAAAGCAATATTTGGCTAATATTGGCATGAAATACTGTCCGGACACAATGATATTTGTAACTTTCCATTACTGCATGAATATTGGCAATAAATATTTTGCTATTTTATAATAGATATTTGTATAAAACTTGCGTTTCGTTGCAGATATTCTTATTGTGAAACCGACATTCAACCGACATTGATATTTTATTGGAAATAATTCAGATTAATTCAAGCTTTGCTCCCAGTATAATCATTATAATCTGCGTTTGTTTTTAGCGTTATACTAGGTTATATATAGAATCAACGTTACTAGAATCGACGATTTCAACTGGAAAACCCGATCAATGGCAATGGATTTTATTGGGGATTTTCAGTTGAAATCGTCGTTTCTATTGATAATAAACTAAATAAACGTACCCATTACAACGTTATCACTCTCCGCAATGAAAATTTAATTATAATTCCATATTTTCCATATATTTTCGATATTTATTAGTCATTAAATTTCTAAAATCTTGTTAAAATTTAATTTTAAGGTAGTTTATACTCCTAACAAAATCCAATTCACAAATCACAAACACTCTATAGACAGATTTTTGATTAGTGCACCACCGTAGTGGAGATTGCTTTGGGGCCTATAGCAACTATGGCTTTTCGCCTCAAATGATCCTTATTATATACAGAAACAACCACAAGTCACAACAATTTTTATTTCTTGTTCCATTACATATTTATATTTATATAACTATAAAGCGACATCCACAAATACATCCATGTCTTACCCGAGGATTCGAACCCGGGCCCCCGCCGTGGCAGCAGCTGTCGCTACCGACCACGCCACTGGGCGACATAGACAGATTTTCGCGTTGGGGGAATTTACAAGATACCTTGTGAATGCGATAAAATGTACATTTGTCAAATGAAACGACCTTTTAAGGTTCGCTTGAGGGAGCATAAATCTTGCGTTAAAAACTGTGACATTAAACGCTCCACTTTTGCTAACCACTGCTGGTCTAGCAATCACAATTTTAAATTTTCCGAAGTTTCTATAATACAGAAATGCTCATCAATTTACGATCTAGATTTTTAAGGAGCTTATTATATATGGAAGAATTCTAACAGTTTAGTTAACGATTTTTCCAGTGCGCCCATTTTTTTTTAATTTGTGGCTCCTATTTCTTTAACTCCCTCTCTTTCCTTCTCTCCTTTCTGCTTAAGTTCATCCAGAAAGGCTCATCACCTCTAATTGGTCTCCTCGTATTCGCGTGCAAGTTTGACTCCGCTGTTGTTTTGCGACGCTCATCGCTATTTCGCCTTTGATAGTCGAGCTGTGAGGTGCGTCTCTCTGGATCACTATGTTTTAGCCTTTAACTTTTAATTTTGCACTGATGATAGAGCTTTAGAAGCCCCGAAAGCTGTATGTACCTTTTGAATACATTCGTTTGTGCTATCTAACGTTTTCATTTTTTCTTAATATATTGGCACAAAGTACAATCCTTCCACTTTCTATGAAAATAGCTTTATACCGAGAATTCAACTTCAGGCTTTTACCAATAATCATACAGATCCTGGTTGCAATATATTGTTGTACTGGTTCTTCGGAAATGTATGATAAACATTTCAGTGGATGTGTTAAAATAGAAAGTGCGCCTTTTATAATTTTTATTATTTTTACTTTCTTCTATCTTTACAAGAAGAAAATATTTGATTCGTGAAAACTTTCGACTGCCGGTTTTCGACTGATTTATGCGTTTTAGGGGTCAGAAATCCCGAAAAACATGCTTTTACAAAATGTCTCTCTGTGACTCTTTCTGTCTGCATGTGATACAAATTTTGCGGTCGTTCTATCTCTAGAACTAATGCACGGAATTTAATAAAAATTTACATTCATCTGGTCTCTGATATAAATTAGTGCTGATTAGTTTTTGATGTAAATCTCCCAACAGGTGGCGCAGCTATGCTGCATTTTCCACGACTTCCTCAATAGCTCTACCACAAGAATTAATGCACGGATTTTTATCAAACTTCAGATTCAATTAGTCCTTGCCATGAATTTATGCTGTTTAGGTTTTGATGTAAATCGCACATCAGGTAGTGCTGCAATGCTGCATTTTCCGAGATTTCCGCAATAGCTCGATCTCAAGAATTAATGCACGGATTTTCCTCAAAATTCAGATTCAGTTCGTTCCTGATGTGAATCGGCGCTATTTAAGGTTTGATGCAAATCGCGTAACAGGTGGCGATGGTATGCTGCATTTGTCATGATTACCGCAAAAGATGCACGAATTCTCATCAAGCTTCAGATTTACGCATACCTTGATAAATATTGGTGCTGATTATGTTTTGGTGTAAATCGCCCAACAGATGGCGCTCCTATGCTGCATTTTTCACGATTTCTGCAATAGCTTTATCTAAAGAACTAATGCGCGAATTTTCATCTAACTTAGGATTCAATTAGACATTGACACAAGTTACCACTGATTAGGTTTTTGTGTTAATCGCCCAAAAGGTGGAACTGCTATGCTGCATTTTGCAGGATTTACACGATTTTAGCGATAGTCATATCTCAAGAACTAATGCACGGAATTTCATATCTTTAGAATCCTTATGATAGGTATAGATTGCCATTTAATTTTGACATGTATGAGTTTTGGGATTGCCACTTTCGACGAGTTTTTAAATAAAGTCCTATGTGATATTTATTATATAAAATTAAGATTTTAAATAATCTTTTACGATTTATCATCTGAGTTGAATATGTTGATAGTTTTGCCAAAATGTTAAAACTTTGAATAAGGAAATTATTTTTTAAGTTTTTAGGAAGAATTTTGCAATTTAATTTGTCATTGGGATTTAATGTTTAAAAACCTTAGATAAACACGTTTAAAGAGCAGAAATTTACAATATGGGAATGTGTGTGCATGTATGTGCGCGCCTAAGCATAAGTATACGCAAGCCAAACAATTATCCGAAAAAAAAGTCTAATTACGACGAAAGGAACGTTGAAAGGCATCATAAGCAGTATATTATTACCGGTATACATTCTGGACTTCTTTTTATCAGTAGGAATGAGGTGATACAAAGCAGTAAATAAAGTAAGTGTGTACAAAGGCATGCTTTTTTTTTTTTTTTTTTTTTTTTTTTTTAATTGAATTAGAGACAGAGGGGCTTCATCTGGGTTATGCCGAAGTTATAACAGAATAACCCGTCAAGTGCCAGTATTACTTCCGCACAGAGCGTTCCGTACAATAAATATATGAATTAGTAATTGGGCATTGCATTACACAAATATATCATTAAAAGTTGATATCTAGGCTTTGAAAGCCGATGGTGCGTAAAGTACGCCACCCGTGTCTTTATGTATGTCCAAACCGTCCGTGTCTTTAAGGGCTAATATCTCGGCTAATTACGACAATTTTTTTCGAAAATCCTTTTCTATAATACTTTTATACTTCTGTGATGATAGGTACCTCCAGCGCTCCGCAATTCCTTTGCTGAACGCCCGCAATTCGAATTTTCTGTGTAACGGAAAAATGCGATTTTCTCAAAAACTATGTGACAAAAGGTAATCGCTATAGATTTCCTACAAGGTTTAAGTTAATTTCTACTACCCCTAATTTTTCATAATTTCAGTTTCAGTAGATTCGGAAATAGAGGGGAGCGGGGACGTATTTTTGCATTACATTTTAGACGATATCTCTGGAAATATAATACCTAAAATTTAAAAAAAAAAAAAAAATTATTTTTGAGTTCTACGTTTGGGTTATATGATACCCCACACGATATACAATGAAAAGTTTTTTTTTTTCAAGTAACTTAATTAGCCCCTCTACATTTTTCCTAAATATATTTGTCAATTGTTAGTCATCTATAAATTTGTGTGTCAATAGCCTTTATTATTTCAGCCAATTTGAACTCTCCACGTTCCATAGTTTACGAGCAAAATGGCTGTGACAGACGGACAGACAGACACAGGAGTGATCTTATAATGGTTCCGTTCCTAAAAATTGGGTATATAAATACATAAATTTACAAAAATACTTGTACAGACCACTACAAAACAGTTGAGAATAGATATAAATGTAGGCGAAGAGTAGATTCATCATTCATAAACATACTGATTTTCCAGAGTGGACTGGAAAATAATAGTACATTACCAGAAAACAGCAAAGGAACCTCAGAGAAAAGACATGAGAAGTCTATGAAAGGAACTGAACTGACTGAGAGAGCTTACAAAATGAGTAGTGCTGCCATCTTTCAACAACATTAATAAGCAAGGAGTACAAACCGAGCAGACAGACAAACATCAGAATTAATATTTATATTAATACATTAAAAAAAAAACCAGTAAGATTAAATGTAGGTATTATGTTAAAATATTTTAAAGAATCATTTCACTACGGTCATGCGCACTCACAACAACAAATATACTGTAAATGTGCGAGTTTTCAATTTATACTGTTGTCAACTTCATTCATGATTTACAACTAAGATGATTAACTGTAAAATTAACGTATGTTTTCTCAACTGTTCAAATGATTATATATTTTCCTCTATCAGTTTTATGAATTATATTTGCATTATATTTAAAAATTTTATCTTGAATTCAGATAAAATTTTGAAAAACAATTACATAATTTTTATTGTACAGATAGGTCTTTAATTATTATTATTATTATTATTATTATTATTTATTATTATTATTAAAGGGGGAAAATGTAAAACTGTGAAATAGCTTATTGCAATTCCAGATATCGTAGTTTTCTATTAATATAGAATTTTAAATAAGTGTAGAAGGAATCCCAATTTCTACTTGTGAGTGTATACAGAATTATTTTAAATACATAATGGTGGCTATATGATTTTATTACTTTATGCAATATGAGAACACATAGGTTGTTTACTTTTTAAATTTTACCATAACTATTCCAGATTTTTTTTAACGTAAAAGAATAGCTATATAATTTCTGTGTAAATTCAAAGCAGCAGATGTTAATATGTTTTTCTTGTTAATAACAATAAACAATCTATTCCCCAATATTTACTTTCAGTATCAATACTGATTTTATTTGAATGAACTGATTTTCAAACCATTTTATTCCGTTAAGAAATTAGTAACACACAAAAAAAAAAAAATATTTATAAGCTTAGGATATTTCTTTGGTGTTGAATCCATTAAATTTTTTAAACTTTTTTTTTTTAACTGCACAGTTAGAGGAAAAATCACTCGGAACTAAATGAAGAGGACAATTAATAAAATCTATTTTTCCTTGTTTCAAATAGTGCTTTTTTAACTGCACAATATTAGTCATAATGTAAAACATTGTGAAGTTTAACTATTTTGGCATGTTGGAGACTATGTTGGAGTCTAACTAATTATACAACTGACATTTGTCGTTCTGTGATTGTACGAAACAAAGGT
Organism: Maratus speciosus; assembly: GCA_963932465.1. Taxonomy (NCBI): domain Eukaryota; kingdom Metazoa; phylum Arthropoda; class Arachnida; order Araneae; family Salticidae; genus Maratus; species Maratus speciosus. The sequence continues at coordinate 86,352,196 of OZ010788.1, forward strand.
ACCACGCTTAATAGATTTACCAAAAATTAATTAATTAATTAAAAAAAAACATTTTTATCAGTTACCATTTTTCTTTAATTACATGTTAGGGGAGCTAGGGGATGTATGGGACAAGGGATGGATGGGACATTCTCAATATTTCAGGCAATAAACATTTATTTTAAATTGCTTCCTAACCCCATATACCTCTACCACAGTGTGCTTCAGAACTAAAAGTAGGACAACATTGCTGTTTTCATTTTCCTTCAAAGTTGCATTTTCTGAAATCTCTGCTTAAAAGTAAGTTTTTTTTTTACATTTGAAGATGTGAAATATCTTATACAATATAAAAAATTAAGCTATGTTGTAGTTATTTATTTTAAGGTTCAATATCAATAATTAAAATGAATGAATAGTAACCATTGTGACAAAATAATTTTTGAGGTAAAATGGCTGAGAAGGGATATTATGTATCATGGGGATGATTGGGACATTTCAAATGGGGATGAATGGGACATTCTCACTCCTCCCTAGAGATGTTGAAAATTTTATTTATTAATTAAATAGTATTATATAGGATGATAAATCAATAATTTACGTCAATTAATAGTAATAAATAGTATTATATGAGTTGTTATTGCTTAAAATTTCTGTGTGTTACTTATTGTATTGTAATAATTATTAATGGATTATCAAAAAATTGGTACTAAAACTTAATCAAAATAGATAAAATTGATAAAAATAGTATATGTGTATTGATCAATTGGGGGAAATTATATTGAATTTTGAAATGTTGCACAAATAAATCCCCACCCCTAACATATTGGGTCAATCGGAAAATCGGGTCGTGTTGGAAAAATCAATTCGTACCGGAAAATTCAATCATTTAATTATTAGACATTGATTCCGATATCTAATGTCTAATAATTATCGGGCAGAGTTTTCCGGTACGAATTAATTTTCCCAACACGACATGACTTTCCGATCGACACAATAATTTCCGTTCTGTATGTTTCTACGATACATTTAATTAATATTAATTAATAAGTTAGGATTGAAAATTATTAGCTATGCTATATTTAAAAGACATTTTTCACTTTCATTTCAAATCTAAAATGCCTCATAAGTGGAAAAAAAGAACAGGTTGATAGCCGAAGTCCTCATTAAAAGTTAAAACTGCAATAAAAGAAGTTATTGAAAAAAAAAAAAAAAAAAACATATCGATTCGTGCTGTAAAATCATATATTACAAATATAATTTTTATATAAGGTTATAATTATAAATTTTAATTTGGTAAAATTGAATACAGGGAGGAAAATCTTTGTGTCCCATCCATCCCTATTAGTGTCCCATTCATCCCTGCTGTGGGGATGATTGGGACAAGGAGGAACGTTTTTTTGATTTCATAATATTTTTATGAATAAATCATAATCTAGAATAAATATTCTTCATATATGTTGGCAAATACCTAATGCATGAAATGTGATATATAATATTGATAGTAACTTAAATAAAAAAATATAAAAAAATATTTTTGTGAAAATGTCCCATTCATCCCCCACCTCCCCTACTTGGGCAATTCTTGTTGGACTTTGATTTGAATTTTTCAAAGTATTAAGACTTAATGGTGGCCTATGAAGAATTTTTCTTATCGCGGCTAAGATATTCTGACTCAAAAACTAGTAGACAGCAGGTGTTGGGTTCGGACCCACGTCACTGGGTAAAAAAACCAACCAAGCAAGCAAGCATTCTTATTTAGAATTGGCTTTAAAATGCGATCTTTACTAATCTCTTCTTCGATTGGACCTGTTTCTGTTGTCTGTTATTAACTACGTTGTTCGAACAGGAATTTGTTTGTTTTATTTCAGATTTAGACGAGTTTCTTTCTTTTCTTTTCTTTTCTTTTCTTTCTTTTCTTTTCTTTTCTTTCTTTCTTTCTTCTTTTTTTCTCTTTTTTTTTTTTTTTTTTTTTTTTTGCCAGAATGCCAAAATCAACTTTTGAAGCGACGGAGTTCACTATTTTTAAATTTTTCTTGTACTAAGTCGACGACCACTTTTGAGGATATGATGTGGAATCTAATGTACACATACTTCTTTCCCTCCTGTATCGTTCAGAAAATTTAGGCTTCAAAATGTTTAAATGATTAAATGTTACGCCTTAAATTTATTGCATGTGAATTAAATTTATTTCAAGTTATTTCACAAGTTTTTTTTTTTACACGAATATTTTCAAAGGCAATAGAAGTTCATGTTACATTTTCACAAAATTTTTGACACATAGCTGAACCTTTACATTAAAGTTCAATAATTTATAACCGATTTAATTAATCGAAATTTGATGAATAACTTTTATTATTGAATAATGAATGCATTAAAAATGCTCTTAATCTATTCGTTTGTGTGCGTGTCGGGGTGGGGGGAGGGAGTTTCAAAACATTTTACGCTTCTTTAAAAAAACACATCAGGGATTTTAGGAATTAAATTTTCAGAAGAAAGTTCAAATTAAAGAATAAATAAATAAATAAAGTAAAAATGACCCATATTTAAAACTGTTATTTTCTATATTAACTGAACTTGAACACTAAAATAATGGCATTTCCTCAAAAATTGAAATGACAAATGGGAATCGTGCAGTATGTAATATTACATTTGATTTCGCATATCATTTTCATATCACAAAGACATTAAGTACAGCTGAAATCTTCCCTCAGTAGAGAGTAAATTATGGTAATTTCTGATTTCGAGAGTAGGGATCAAAGATTGTTTATATTCAGTTATTCAAATTTTTTCAACATTAGACAATAATGCACTTTATTTTGTATTTATTTCACATTAACTAAAATAATTTTTTTATTTCTTATTTGAATTAATAAAAAGGATTTATAGTCTATCCATAATCAAAAGTTTTAATGAATAATTTTGTGTTTATATAATATCTTAAATTAGCACTTAATATTGTCCTTGTCACATCTCCTGTGAACTGAAGTGAAAGGACATCCGCGTGTCAGGAAAAAGAATAATGTTTTATTTTATCGTCTGTTTTGGTTAGGGTATATATTTTTATGTTCTGTGTTCGTCATTGTGACTGTTTTGAATAAAGTAATGTGAATTTTTTAAATGAGTGTAGTTTTAATGGTAGAATAATGTACGGTCATCCCGGCGAACCCAAATTTTAGTTCAACACAACAGAAAGGGTAAGCGGATTACCTTTATTAAGTATTAAGTAAAATATAACTTTTACAACGTTCGAATCAGGGATGTAGTGGAGGGTATACGGTGGTATACGCCGTATACCTTCTGGATTTTTTTCAAGAACACCGTATACTATCTGTGTCCCAAAAAAGCTATAGTATATACAATACAGGGTATACTCTCTGCCTTGAGTGTATACCCTCTGCGTAGAGCATATACCATCTGTTCTATTTACGACTACACCACTGGTTCGAGCACTTTGAGTTGACAGTCCACTTATTTTATTTTTAGAGACGGAGGGTAAGTTATGATTTGTAAGATTAGGCAATCGTATAGTCTATATCTATATAATGATCAAACATCTATGAAGTGAATATAATTTCTACAGTACTTTTGGATTAAAGTATTTGTTAAAATTTGTTTTGAGATAGTTAAGCATTTTGAAAGCTATATATTGAGCATACTATGTAGCTGTAGAAAAGAAATATATATTTTTATAACATTTTATTACGGCTAAAGTTTTCAGCGTGCATTAATATTTTTTCTCTGGTATCTTTTTCAATATTTTTCTAATTTTAGTGCATTTTACAGTTATTTATGAGAAATTCTTTTAATTACAGGTGGAAAACATCACTTGTTGTTTGTCTTATATTGGCGAATTAGGAGTATCTATAGAGGGTGTAACCTCTAAAGGTAACTATTTAAAAATTCTTTTCTATTTGCATGTATGATAAAAATAATATCTTATAATAAATTATTTCTCATATAAAATGTTTGCCCCCCCCCCACCCCCCACACACATACACACAATTTTTTCCCCATTTCGTTTTTTTTAATTCTTTTATTTTTTAATAAACTGACAAGATATATTTTTTAATAAACTGACAAGATATATTTAATAAAATGATTTTCCAAGAGAGAGAACATGTATCGCAAACATTTATTGTATCATACCTAGCATATTAGTTAACTATAAGTATTAATAAATTTATTAGGGCACCATAAAATAAAATATGAAAAAAATTACATATGTTTAGTCTTAGAAAAGCCATTGATTCTTCAGGAAGTTCATCAAAGCAATTGAAGCCATTACATTTCTTGACATAGATTAATTCTTAATACATTCTGAATTAAAAATTATCAACGTAAAAGACAAATTTGAATGATAATAAAATAGAGTAGATGTGCCAGTAATGGACACCCTTCCAGTAATGGACACCCCTTGATGTTTTTGGTTCATAAAAAAAAACTAATAAATATTTAGCTTTAATTATTTTTTTTTTATGATTCCACCTTGCATGTTTTATAAAACTGGGTTATTGTTGACACTTTTAATCAAACCAATCAGGAACCAGAAAATAATGTTTCAAACTTTCACTGTTTTTCTGTGAAAATCTTAATGAAGAGGCTAAGAGTTGGCTTCGTTTAATTAATTTATATATTATTTATTTTCTTGCAAAATTTGAATGTTTTTGTTTGAGTAGCAATAGAAAACTTAGAATTTTATATACTAACGGCCATTTACAAAATTTCCTTTATTTTTAAGGTTTTATGAGTGGGTGTCCATTACTGGGATGGTTAATTAGTCATTTTCCAATAATGTGCACCCCATGTAGACATTGCTAAACATGCAATTTCAGTAATGTTTATAGTACGTAAAATATTTTGACTTAGCTGCAAACTTAAATAATCAAATTTAATTTTTTAATTATGCTTACCAAAATGTAATAACACCAAAACTTTTATATAAATAGCTGCTTTTAAGTTATTTTATGTGATTAATGAAATTTCAATATTTTATTTTATTTTTAATGTATATGTACCTTGCATATTTTATAATATGGCAATCAAACCAGCTAGGAAGCAGAAAATATTGTTTAAGTGCACAGTCAAAGAGGGGCTCATGGGGCTTAATCCCTCTCCGTTTAAATAAAAACAATAAAATTACAGAAGCTAATCTAATAAAAATCTATTTTCTGTCTTAAATGTTTCCTTATTCACCTCTGACAGAAAAAAAAGTAATATTAATGAAAGTTATAGGTAATATTCATGAAACTAGTAAATCTGCAGATCATTGGCCTCAAACATCAGTTCTACAGTTTTATTTTGAAATTATTTTATTTAGTATTTAAAATATCCAACTTACAATATCACTTCTTTCATATTTCTAATATTAATTATTATAAATGATGTATCAAGTAGTCTCTGGAAGATTAATTGATAAAAATAGCGAGACAAAACTAAACACTAATGTTCCAAAACTTTTTATTTTTAATTACCTTTTAAACCCCCCCGCTGTGTAATTGTCTGATATTTAGTATTTTAAACTATCCATCTAAAATAATTAAAATATCGATCTTATAATTACAATAATTGATGCAAACAGGTTGGTTGGTTGGTTGGTTGATTTTGTGACGGTCGATTATCTACACTAGGGATATAGGCCCGAGGGGGAGTGCCCTTCGTGGGGGTCTTTCTAAGGGAACCTAACCCGTATTAACGCATGGAAATCCATGGTTCGAAGAAAACCACGAAAACTCCGAACGATTAGGCCGACGGGCGCGATTGGGATCGAACCCAGCACTTCCCGTCTACCAGTTTCGAGAGCAGAACCTCTCAGCCACTGGTGGGGCTGATGCAAACAGATTATCACAAATATTTTATCAATTACTGGTATAATAATTGTTAAATTTATTTGAAAATAACTATTTTATTTCATGAGTATGTATTCATTAAATTCTGGTTCTAAATACAGTCATAAAAACAATGATATTTATTACTTTTTATGGGGTGTCCATTACTGGGCTTTTGGGTGTTTTGATATATTTCTGTTATTTAAAATTAAATTTCGATTCATATTGGGAAATGAGACTATTAGAATGGTTAAATATTGTTGATAGGTTAATATAATATTGAAAAAACTGGAATATAATAATTATAACTATTAATAAAAAAAATAATTTAAAAAGAAATTCCTTAAGGGTGTCCATTACTGGCACATCTACCCTACATGATAAATTTAAATTTTCGTTTGACTTCCTTTTCACAATTACTAAATGGCTTTGCTAGCCATAGCGCCCCGGAAGAAAAAAAATCAGTTAAAACAAATTTCTGTATACTAAACTGCGTAGAATATATCGTTTTATATACATCCGTATATAAAATAACGTTCGCCTGCTGATCCAAGGCCCCACCAGTGGCTGAGAGGTTCTGCTCGAGAAGCTGTTAGACGGGTGGTGCTGGGTTCGAACCCAATCGCGCCCGTCGGCCTAACCGTTTCGGAGTTTTCGTGGTTTTCTTCGAAACCTTGGATTTCCATGCTTAAATACGGATTTTTGCGTAATACTCCCCTGCGTAAATACTCCCCTAGAAAGACCCCCACGGAGGGCACTCCCCCTTGGGCCTATATCCCTCGAGTAGATAATCGGCCTTCAAAAATCAACCCAACCCAACCCTGCTGCTCCAAATGATGTTTTATACAGTCAATCATTTTGGGACATCCTGTATACAGGATGTTCCTTCTTATTCTTGAAAAATAAATAGTTTCTAAAGCCTTAGTTTTCGTGTTATAGTCAATGGCGCGGTCGTAAAAAGATCAGAGGTACACTATAGACGGTAGATAATACCAGAGATTATACGCTATAACTACGGAGGGTATGCCGGAGTTATTGTAAATGTAATACGGCGTATACCACTGTACACACTCCACTAAATCCCCGGCTATAGTTCCAACTGCAAAAATGTTTCAAATGTTGTTCTTTATAATATCAAAATACATTTTCATCGAAATAGCTATTTACTTATTTATTTATTTTTAAGCTGCGAAATGTACATATTTATAAGGCTCCAGGGTCATATAAATTGTATTTAGTAAAACTTTGTCAATGTTTTCAAAGATAAAACAGCAAAAACTCAATTTTGCACTACAAAAACTTGCCGGAATATTTTACTTTGTATTTTATGAAATTTCAGCTTTTTCTGGCACTAAATACACGTTTTTTTGTTGTTCCTATTGTGACATAATGGGCTTATCATATACTGAAATATACACTTTGAAACATTTTGTGTTTGGAACTATACCTACAAAACTAACGATTTAGGCATTTGGTTTAGAGATCTGCACGGGTTGGGCTCGGGCCTGTTTTCATTCACGGCACTCGGTCCGGGCCAGGGCCATACTTTTTTCTGAAGGATTAAGAGGGACCGGGTCTAGTGATTTCTGTTTACGGGCCGGGTTCGTCCCTTAATTTTTTTTTCTTAAGGAGCCGTGCCTTAATTATTTTTTTCCGTACAAAGCCGAGACTGGTTTCATTTTCCCTAGTCTTCACGCCCCAAAATTTTCAGACCCGGTTTTGACCCAGCCCGTATGAAAATCATTGTTCCTGCGTGGCCTGGTCTGTTCAAACGTCAGTAAAATTAGACCTGGTCTAAAAATCTTTGCAAAAAATGTATACATTTTTAAATCGCCATTATTCTACAATTGAACGTTAACATTTATTATTTTTAAAGAATAGTAGATTTGTACGCTCATTAAAATATGGTTAATTAAAATACAGTGAAACGTGTGAAAAAGAGCCTGCCTATGACGGAGTTCTGTTTTAAACTGAAAAATGTGTTGATCTATGCGAAATGAATATACTAATGCGTAAAAAAAAAGTATATAATACACTTGCTAAGAAGGGAAATTGTCTATAACTCATTTTTTTTTCTTCCCTAAGCAATTCCGTCCTAGATTTTACTGTATACCATTTTTCTTATTTTTAACACTTAAATGCATGGAATATGGATTAACAATATTAATGATAACTTAAACACTTTCATACAACAAATAGAGATTTATTAAAAAAATAAATATCGCAGGGTGCGGCACTTCTATAAAAATGAAGATTATAAACATGAAAAAAAAAAAAAAAAAAAAAAAAGCTAAGATAAGAATTTTTGGTTAGATCTCCTCGTACGAGGCAAATTTTTAACCAAATCGACGTAAAAATCAATGTTTTGTAGAAATTCACTCGGGCCGGGTCGGACCCGGACCGAGATTTTAGCTTTTTCCGGGCCGGCCCGAACTTTTAGCTTTTATACCGGTTCGGTCCGGGCCGGGCTCGGGCCGAATTTTTAATTTTTGTACCGGGCCTGGAAATTTCGGCCCGTGCAGACCTCTAATTTGGTCAACGATAAGAGGGGACACCCTGTATACTACTATAAATTATTTAATGCTCGAAATCGAAAGTTTAGAATTTTAATACGTGCTCACATGAATGAACTTGCAACAACCTGAAATGAAGTTAAATGAAAAAACAGTATGTCTGACTATTTGTTATGAAAAACAAAAAATTAAATCACTTTACTTGTTGCATGCATTTCTCATACCGTGTATAATAGTTTTTCATGTATATTTTTAAAATTCATTTAAAACATTTTTTTTTCAGATGTAAGAGAAGGTAATCTCAAAGTAATATTGAGCTTATTCTTTAATTTGTCTCGATATAAACAAGCTCAAAAGAATTCTGCCAATGTAGCATCTAAAAACACTGCCAACAACTCTTCTTCAACAACATCCTCTTCAAATCCATCTGCAGTTGTAAAATCAGGCATGGTGGCGACATCTCTTGGCAGTGAAATGCTTTCAAAGTGAGTTAAATTCTGTACTTTTGATTAAAATTTTCTGGCACTGGAAAATTTCGCAGATTCATTTATTTATTATCATTCAGACAGAGCGGCCTATGAGAAAAATCGACATACATGAATTTTTTGAGGTTATCGAAGGCATAAAATCTTTGAAAATAATAAGTTTTTTAGAAATACTTATACAAAAATCATCTTTCCTCTTATATAAAACATACAATAAAAAAAACTCTCTTATTCCATGATTTAAAGCTATCCCCATACCAAAATTAGCTATTTTCTGACATAGAGTAATTTTCATCATAAAGGTATGAAAATTGCAGATATTTTTACTCAGGCTTCCAAGGTCAAATTAATTTTTAGATTACTACAAAAAAGGTAAAGCTTTCTTCAGAAAATGTGTTTAAAGTTATTTTGTTAAATTGATGTTTGTGATATGAGTATCCTCGAAAAAGGTATCAGCGGATAGCAGTCGACTGCAATTAAAGATGTTTCACATTTACGGTAAATAACAAGCAACTGCTTCTTTTAAGGCATTTCAATGAAATTAACTAAAGAGTCAATCTAACCTGAAAATCTATAAACGTGTCAGAAAAACACTCTTAAAATGGAAAATTAATTTAACAATTAATTCATTTACATTTTGTAATACGGCATTTTTTTTTTTTTTTTAAGAAAATGCTCTTGACTTGTATAAAGTAAGGTGCTGATGATAATACTTTCATGTAGGGGTTCTCTAAAGTGTATGATAATAATTCTAGTAAGATGTAAAAGTTTGAGTCCAGTTATATTGGATTCATTGCTAGTTATTGTCAATATTATTATCTCTAAGTGACAAGCATAATTCATAAATTCAACTTCAAAAAGTCGTTTATAAAAGTATATTGTAAAGTTTCACTTTTCGATAAAGGAAATCTAATATTGCGTTTCATTATTTTTCTGCTATAAATTATATATAAAAAAAAATGTTATAATTAAATATTACATTTAGCGTAAAGTTTGCCTTAATGAAATATTATTTTATAAAAATATAAGATTGTTCTTTTTTTTTTCATTAAAAAAAGAAAATAAATAAATAAAATTAAACATTTTTTTTCTTTATAAACTTATACCATAATTCACAAATTATACAAGCTATTGATTGTTACTTATTATTTATTATTACAAATGTTTTAGCTCAATTGAAGCTAACTATTTATAATTTAATACCAAATTTAAATATTATTAAAGAATTAACTGTCTATATGAGCCAGAAATATTGTATTGAATGATGCCCTAAAGGTTGAGATTTTACGAGCATAAAAAGTCAACTCCAGTCTTAACCAATGAGCCTCCAAATCTCACCAGGGAAGCGTCTTATCAGAATAAACCGGTATACCAAATTTGAAGCAAATCGGATAAAAATATATCCATTTATCTAAATTAAGGGGATATTGCACCTCCCCCGATCCCCCTTTTATACTTAAACTATCAATCTCCAAATCTAATCAGGGAAGCGCCTTATCAGAATAAACCGATATACCAAATTTGAAGCAAATCGGATACGAAAATTCATCTTTGTAAATTAAGGGGTATTACCCCCCCCCCCGATTCCCCCTTTATACTTAAACAATGAACCTCCAAAACTAATCAGGGAAGCGCCTTATCAGAAATAACCGGTATACCAAAATTAAAGCAAATCTGATAATTATGCACGAAAAACCCATTTATCTAAGTTAAGGGCGGATTAGACCCCCCCCGTACCCTCCCTTATACTTAACCAATGAACCCCAAAACTAATAAAGGAAGCGCCATACCGTTATAAACCGGTATACCAAATGTGAAGCAATTCGGATAAGAAAACACATTTTCTAAATTAAGGAGATAGTACCCTTCCGATCCCCCTTTATACTTAACCAATGAACCCCCAAAACTAATCAGGGAAGCGCCTTATGAGAATGAACCGTGAAAGAAAATTGAAGCAAATCGGATATTTCTATCAAGAGTTATCGCGTTACGTACGTGCGTACATACGTACATACATACATACGTACGTACGAACATACAGAATCTGCGGGCACATTAGCTCTTAGGCTTTGATAGCCTGTGAGCTAAAAACTGAATATTTCACTTTTTTAAATTTTACAATTTCAATCGCATTACTCAGGGGCAATTCTGAGTAAAAAAATATTTTCTGAAATCCACAGCAAATTTTTTTAAAAAGTTACAGGAAAAAAAGGGGGTGGGGTGGGGAATCCTCTATTTTTTTCCAGATCGGTTTAACCCTGTTTTCGGTCGGGTCAATTTCAGGTTAAGTGTAGATTCCTGCAAGTTCGATTCAGGTTAACGCAATTTTTCTAAAGTTAATTCAGTATCTTGTTTCTGATTAAAAATTATGCCTGCAATAATAAACATAAACGGGTGAGCTGTTTTCTAAAGAGACTACTGCGTTTTTTCTGCTATCCTATGACAAAATTTCCATTTTTTTTCACGATCCTCTGAAAAAATTCTCGTTTTTTTCGCGGCCCATTGGCGAAATTCACGTTATTTCTAGCAGTTCTTTGACGAAATTACTGCTTATTTGAGCTTTTTGACGAAATTCGAGTTTTCTCTGCGGCCCTTCGACGAAATTCGCTCTTTTACGATCCTTTGACCAAATTCGCGTTTCTTCCGAGATACTTCGATGAAATTTGAGGATTTTAAGCAGCCTTTTGACAAAATTCTTTTTTTTTTACGATCCTCCGACGAAATTCACATTTTTTTCGCGTCCTTCGACGAGATTTGCAGTTTTTCCACAGACTTTGATGAAATTCTCATTTTCCAGCGATCCTTTCACGAGATTTGCGTTTCTTCAGCAGCCCTTTGACGAAATTCACGTTTTTCCGCTGCATTTCGACGAAAGTCTCATTTTACAGCAACCCTTTGACGAGATTCGCATTTTTCCCAAAATACTTTGACAAATTAGCGTATTTTAAGTAACTTTTCGACAAAATTCTTTTTTCCCACAAATTACCGACAAAATTTACATTTGCAATCGCAATCCTTCGACGAAATTTGTGCTTTTTACGATGCCTTTTGACGAAATTCGTGTTTTTTCTAGTGGTCCTTTGTCAAAATTTGCGTTTTTCTTTAGTTCTTTGACGAAATTCGTGCTTTTTCTAGAAGACCCAATACAAAATTCGCTTTTTTACCCTCAACACTTTGGCGAAACTAGCATTTATTACGCGACTCTTTGACAAAATTCCCCTTTTTGCGAACCTTTGACGAAATTAGTGTTTTTTTCCGCAACCGTTTCGCGAAATTTGCGCTTTTACGCTACCTTTTGATGAAATTCGTGTTTTTTCTAGCTGCCCCTTTACAAAATTAGAGGTTTTTTCCTCAGCCCTTTGACGAAATTCATGTATTTTTTAATATGCCCTTTGACAAAATTCATGTTTTTTCCCACAGCCCTTTGGCGAAATTCGCATTTCATCCGCGACCATTTGACAAAATTATCCTGTTTCCGCGATTCTTTGACGAAATTTGCGTTTTTTTTGCGGCCTTTTGACGAAATAAGTGTTTTTCCTGGCGGCAATTTGACAAAATTCGCATTTTTTCTCTGAGTATTTTGTCGAAATTCGCGTTTTTTTTTTTTTTACTACTGTGTGACAAATTTTGGATTTCTTTTGCAGTCCTTTGGCGAAGTTCGAATTTCTTCCGCCACTCTTTGACGAAATTTGCGTTTTTGTGCGATCCTTTTACTAAATTTGCGTTTTTCTTCGAGATACTTTGACGAAATTAGCATTTTTAAGTAGCATTTTGATAAAATTCTTTTCTTTTTCCAAGATCTTCCACCGAAATTCACTTTTTTTTTCGAGATACCTTGACGAAATTAACGTTTTTAAAGCAACATTTTGATAAAATTCTTTTCTTTTTCCGCGATCTTCCGACGAAATTCGCGTTTTTTCGCGATCATCCGACGAAATTTGTGTTTTTTACGCTGCTTTTGACGAAAGTCGTGTTTTTGATAGTGGTCCTTTGTCAAAATTCGCGTTCTCGTTCCGTAGCCCTTTGGGAAAATTAACATTTCTTGCACGACCCTTTGACAAAAAATCTCTTGTTTCCGCGAACCTCTGACGAAATTTGCATTTTTTTCGCAGCCCTTTGACGAAATTCGCGATTTTCTGCGGCCTTTCGATGAAACTCGTTTACTTTTCGTGACCGTTTCGCGAACTTTGAGTTTCTATACTGCCTTTTGACGAAATTCGTGTTTTTTTTATAGCGGCCATTTGACAAAATTAACTTTTTTTCCGAAGCCCTTTGCGAAATTCTCATTTTTCGTGATCTGTTGGCGAAATTCGCCTTTTTTGTACGGCCCTTTCACGAAATTCGCATTTTTCGCGGTGTTTTGAAAAAACTGCATTTTTTCTGAGGACATTTGACAAAGTTTGCGTTTTCCGCAGCCTTTTGACGAAATTCGCTATCTTTTCGTGATCTTTCGATAAAATTGGCTTTTCTCCGCGGCCCTTCAATGAAATTCGCATTTTTATCTAGCGGCTCTTTGACGAAATTCGCATTTTCTCCTCAATACTTCGTCGAAAGCATAAGCATTTTTTAATATCGTTAAGATAGCATTTTTTAAGCAGCATTTTGACTAAAATATTTAGTTCACAATTCGCCGACAAAATTTCCGTTTTTTTCCGCGATCCTTCGACAAAATTCGCGTTTTATATCCGCGGCCGTTTGACGAAATTCGTGTTTTTCCTAGCGGCCTTTTCACAAAATTCACGTTTTTTCTTCGCGGCCGTTTGGCGAAATATTTTTCTGAAACTCTCTATTTATTTAACTCTCGTTTTTCGAGGTCCTTTGACGAAATTTACGTTTTTTCCTTGGTCGTTTTACGAATTTTTCGTTTTTCCGCAGCCCTATTACGAATTCGAATTTTCCCGCGGCCCTTTCTAGAAATTTGCTACTTTTTCGTGATATTCGAAAATTTCACTTTTCCGCAATCCTTCGACGAAATTTGCGTTTTCCCCGCGATATTTAGACGAAATTAGCGTTTTTAATTCAGCCTTTTGACGAAATTCGCTTTTTTTTCAGGATCTTTTGACGAAATTTACGGATTTTCTGCAATACTTTGATTAAATTTGCTTCTTTGCGATCTTTTGACGAAATTCTCGTTTCTTCCGAAATACCTTGAGGAAATTAGCGTTTTCTAAGCATCCTTTTTATAAACTTCATTTTCTTCACGATTCTGCAACGAAATTCACATTATTTTCGCGATCCTTCGCTGAAATTCACGGACCTTTGATGAAATCCGTGTTTTTAATTTGCTTTTCTAGCGGCCCTTTGATAAAATTCCCGTATTTTCCCCGACTCCTTCGGCAAAATTCACTTTTTACCGCGATACTTCGACGAAGTTGCCGATTTTTTTCTTCGGACGATTAACAAAACTGATTTTTTTCAGCGACCATCTGTCGAAATTCGCGTCTTTTTTTATCCCAAATTTTCAGACTGATGATCGATTTTAAAGTGTTTTTGGAACCGAAAGCCGTAAATTTTCGGATGAATCTGAACAGAATCACCTTTGCACATACTGAACAAAATAAAATAATTACTTTTATTAAAAAAGACATATTTTGCTCTCTGTAAATAAAATCCGCTACTGAAGTAATGTTTTCAACCAATTTTCTTTGTTTCATTCATCAAATCTTGCAGGTAATTACCATCTAGATGGTATTCCAAGTGCTACTCGACTTTTAATTTTTTTTCGGTATCCATAAGAAGAAAATATTGGATACTTCGAATTTTTCAGCTACCAGTTTGGGATTTATTTATACAGAGGTGACTTTTATTATCCTTTAAACTGCTGATGAAATATTCTTCCAATTGTAAAAAAGCGTATAAATCAATCTTTTGTTTCATAAGGGGTTGTATATATATATATATATTTAAATATGATTTTTTTTATATGGCCCCTGGGTCCTAATGCCTTATATTTACAAAAATATTGTCCTACATCTAGGAAGGAAATTAAAAAAATCCCCACTTGCGGTATTATGACACTTTCAGTTTTATGAAATTTCAATGTTTTTACCTGCACTAAAAGTATTTCTTTCTTTTTTTAGTACCAGAAAACACTGAAATATATCGTTTTGAAGGGAAGGGGTGCCTAAAGAAATATAGCCTAGGGGTAAAAAGGTAGTTCAAGGGTGATTCTGAGTAAAAAGAAAAATTTTCTGAAATTCACAGCAAATTTTCTGTAAAGTTACAGCAGAGGGGGGTGGGGATGAGAAATCCACTCCCGGCACTAACTACGCGTTTTTCCGCGGCCCTTTGACGAAAATCGCGTTTTTTGTGATCCCTTGACGAATTTTGAGTCTTCGAGATCTTTTGACGAGATTTGCGGTTCTTTCGCGATTTTTTGAAGAAATTTTGGGGATTTTTTCGCGATTTTTTCAAGAAACTTGCGTTTTTCCGCGAATCTTTGACGAAATTTGTGTCTTTTACGCGATTCTTTGTTGAAATTCACGTTTTTTTTCTGCAAACAGTTGACAAAATTAATTTTTCCGACGACCATTTTGGCCCCACCAGTGGCTGAGAGGTTCTGCTCTCGAAGCTGGTAGACGGGAGGTGCTGGGTTTGAACCCAATCGCGCCCGTCGGCCTAACCGTTTCGGAGTTTTCGTGGTTTTCTTCGAAACCGTGGTTCCCATGCGTAAATACGGGTTAGGTTCCCTTAGAAAGACCCCCACGAAGGGCACCCCCCCCCCCAGGGCCTATATCCCACGTGTTGATAATTGGCCGTCATAAACACAAAACCAAAAACCAAACCGACGACCATTTGTCGAAATTTGCGATATTTTTTATGTCCGAATTTTCGGATTGATCGAATTTTATGAACTTTCGGAAATGAATGCCTTAAATTTTCGGAAAATTCAGAAAAGAATCGCAGCTAGGTAGTTTATCCGCCCCCCCCCCCCCCCCCGCCCACACAATATAATAATAAACAAATACAGAAAACCTCTGAATAACGGAAACCTCGGGAGAGTATAATTTGTCCACTATTCGGAAGTGCCCGCTATTGAGATGTAAAAATGCACAAATAATTGTTAGGGAGAGGGGGAAATGTACTCTTAATAAAGGTGTCCATTATCAGGGAGGAACTGTCATAGACGTTTAACTGTACTTACAGAAGTAGGGAACAAGTTCACTTGCTATAAAACCTTTGATTAAAAAATTAGAATTTTTTTTATTGTAATACAAATTGCTGATTGATTATGAATTATAGTCATAGTCAGGCTTTAAAAGAAATACCACCGAACTTTGCCTGGTTGGTAAAACCTTTGTTTTACACTCACATTAAAAATAAATAAACAAATAAATTCCCATTCAAATTGCAAACTTCAAATGATAATGGAATAAACTGAGTATCCACTTTCCTTGTCGCAGCAGTTCGAATATACATACATACATTCTATACAGAAATAGCACAGGAAAACATTAATCTTCCAACGCATCAATTGAAACCCCACCCTAACAAAGGGGTTGCCAAAAGAACTGGTAACATTAAATCGCCAACACACTCGCCAAAATGTAATCTCGTTGATATTATGATAAAACTCCGATAAATCGACTAAATTTCTTAAATATAATTGCTGTTCATAAAAGATATTGAAGCTTGGTACTAATCTGAATTTTCGAGACCCAAATTAAATTTTTTGTGGCTTATTTGCTAGTGTTTAAAATTAAAAATGTACGGAAAAGATGTTATATGGAATATTATTTTTACTTTTGAAAGGCAGATGGCAGCACTAGCAAACGCTAAATTCAATAATTCGGAAATGTTAACAGGATTGATTTTATTAGATCTAGCTAAAAAATTTGAAAATTATTAATTATTTGCTGAATATATAACAAAATAAAATATATTAAATGAAAATTTTGATATTATATTTCACTAAATGCCAGTTGTAAAGAATATGTATCAATCTTTTCATTACGAAGATAAGAAGTAAAAATCCATAGTCAAAAACTGGAGGGTACACGTCCCCCTTAAACAAAATAATATAAAATATATGTTGCTTTTTACGTTATAGATTGATTTTTACAAAAACTAAAAGCATTTATATGAAATTAATCTCTTATGGATAATCAAAGATATAGAGATTTATCTTAATTTTAAAATATTAATCACTGCTAAACTGGAATCGACCGCTTTAGACAAAACCATTTATTTAAAGCATGATTCCGTTACATACGGATTCCGTTTTGACATGATCTTAAATACTAATAATCTTAACTTAAATAATCTTAAATACTAACTGTAAAAAAAAAATTGTTTAATTATTGTCCAATTAAAAGAACTATCTAAAATTGAAGCGGATATTCTAAAATAATTTTCTTCTTTTATATAGTGTTCAATATATTCAGAAATAAACGGAATATCCACATAGTCATATTCTGTGTTTCGAACATTTTATTTTACAGTGGGGTTACAAATATACATATATGTATATTTTATAAATTCAGTTTTATGAAGTTAAACAATTTCTTGATATTCCCGAAGATCTAAAAGAATTTGTCAAATATTTCTCCAGACATTCGGTAAAATGTGTAAAGCCGAAAGTTTCCTGCGATTATCGGTAATATATGTCTATTTACTTATTATTATCACTTCATTTATGTTAAACATTAATAATAAAGCAAAAAATTAAACGTTTACTTTAATGTTTTTCCGCCGTTGGTGATTCATTTATGTTTCATTATTTAAATTTAAAAGATGCTACTTTTCCGAAACAATATGTTATGATTAAAAACGAAAAAAGAAACACTGGAAAGTTGTTAACCCTTATCGGTCCTATGTCACTTCCCACATGGTATCGGGACCAGCATCTCTTACACGATATTTATTCGGTCGGCACCACTTTTTTTTTTTTTTTTTTTTTTTTTTTTTAAGAAACACTTTTACTTGATCTTTGACAACATGTGCAAAAAGTGCTACAAAGTAGTACTGTGCAAAAGTACACTTACTACAAAATTTATTTTTAATATATAGTGGTGAGAATAAAATATAAAAGTAGAATCACGTATAAAAAGCTAACGTCCGAGAAGGGTTAAGTTTATTTAAACCTGTTGTTAAAGCAATATTCAAAATTTCTTCCTGCGCCTAATGTCATATTAATAGTGTGCAAAATAATATATTCGTTAAATTTCAGTAAATTACATATTGTTTACAATTTAGTAAAACTTAACTCTTTTTATTTTAATAGCTATTTTTAATTTTTCAAATCTAAAAGTAATTTTTCTTCAAATTTCAGTAATTATAGGATTCAGAAAGGATCAACTTTTTTAGTGATTGTCACTATACTCTTTTTTTTTTTTTTTAACTAAAGCAATAAAAAAGCAAAAATAAAAATAAAAATAAATAATTACAGCTCTTTTTTTTTTACGTTTTTTCAGACTTCCATCGCCATTTCGCCCAAATTCAGGACGTAATATCCCGTGTCCCAGCAACAAAGATGCAGGGAGTTCCATCCCTGCCTCTTCCAATCCGTCCGGAACTTTGGGATCGCGGAAGAATAAGATGGTGTCGCCATCTGTTCAACAACAAGGTAAGTGAAATCTGACAAATGTTTGCACGCAATTTGTTCAGTGTTTCTTCACAAAAATTTAAAACTGTTTAAAATATTTAAAGCACCTGAACAATTTTACACAGAATTAAACAGTTAAATTACTAATTAAAGTGTTTCTGGATACCTTATGTGTAGTTTTTATTATTAAAATTTATATAAAAATGGATCATTTACTAAGCTTTTACTAAAAAAGTTAACTAAAATTATTTTATGTGTTTAGCTATTTTTGTTTAGGTGAATTCACTATTTTTTCTCACTATTTACTTCTTATCTGTTCTGTAAAATTGTATAAATTTTAGAAATAAAGGAATAATTTTACATCTCTGTTTATAAAAGGCTGGTGAAGATAGTGCTAAAGGAATAATTAAAATTTGAGTTTTGAATGATAAATTCGAAAAGGGATGTTCTGTCCTATAAACAAATCCTTTTGAATTATTGATCATACATTTACATCAAATTATACAGAATCATATTACAATGTTAAGATTAAATTTTGCTGAATTTAAGAGTTTCGCTCTTAAATAAAATAAATTAAGGTGAATATATTGCTTTTTACACTTTTTAATTTTTAAAAAATTAGATCAAATAAAATATTTTTCTTTTAACGGCAATTAGCGTGGGAGGGGGGGGGGGGAGATATGAAGCAGGATAATTTGTTGGGTATAAATGAAATTTCACGAAACTTCATATTTAAGATTACAGATGGGGCTGCATGTAGCAAGTTCGTTCTTTTTATAGTTCAAAACTCGCCTTATCCAGGGAAGAAAATTTTGGCAGGCGAAGATTTGTTCCCGATTCCCTAATCCCTAGTATATAATTCGAGTTTTGAAGAAAAAAAAAAAAAAACGATAAACTTTTTTAGCTTATTTTAATTTTATTTAAAGCAAAATGATTATCTATTTCGATAAAATAATTGCATATTCTCCTATCTAAAATAATTAAAATATTGTGTTCGCGATGATGGTATTTATAATTAGTCTAAACGATTAAATTTTCTCATAAATATTTCATTAATTAATGAGAATCTGAATCACGTTTTCTTATGCTTTGCTGTCATATTTTTTTGATTACTACGCCAGTGATTGAATCACGTTTTTTATGTTTTGCTGTCATAGTTTTTGAATTACTACGCCAATGATTGAATCTCGTTTTTTTATGCTTTGTTGTCATAATTTTTGAATTATTACGCCAGTGATTGATTCAGTTTTTTATGCTTTGCTGTCCGATTTTTTTTTTTTCATATGGAGAGAAAATTAAGGAGACATTTAGTGTCATTTACTTTTTCTCAGCAATGTTTTTTTTTTCTTTTTCTTTGGTTCCCGAAAAATTTTTGTCGCATGTTCAAAAATTGTAAGTCTTACCTAGTGAATGAAGATAAAATTTTGCAAAATAAATTTATCAAACTAAAGTTCTATCCTACATTCGAACCGCTTTTTAAAAAATTTACAACGAATAAATACACATATTTTTAGTTCAATTGCTATACAGAATGATAAAAAATATATATAAAATCCTAGCAATATTTTCATAACATTTATAAAAATTGCGATTTTTTGCCATTTTTACACAAAATTTCATGCTTACTTCAGACAGTGCAATTTTACGCTCAATTTTTATGCTTTGCTGCAATAATTTTTTAATTACTACGCCAGTGATTGAATCACATTTTTTATATTTTGCTGTCTTAGTTTTTGAATTACTACGCCAATGATTGAATCACGTTTTCTTATGCTTTGCTGTCATAACTTTTGAATTACTTTGCCAGTGATTGAATCACGTTTTCTACGCTTTGCTGTCATAGTTTTTGAATTACTACGCCAATGATTGAATCTCGTTTTTTATGCTTTGCTGTCATAGTTTTTGAATTACTACGCCAATGATTGAATCTCGTTTTTTATGCTTTGTTGTCATAATTTTTGAATTACTACGCCAGTGATTGATTCCGTTTTTTATGCTTTGCTGTCCGATTTTTTTTCATATGGAGAGAAAATTAAGGAGACATTCAGTGTCATTTACTTTTTCTCAGCAATCTGTTTTTTTTTTTCTCTCTTTTATTTATTTATTTATTTATTTATTTATTTATTTATTTTTTTTTTGGGGGGGGGGGGGGGGGTTCCGAAAATTTTTTGTCGCATGTTCAAAAATTGTAAGTCTTACCTCGAATGAAGATAAAATTTTGCAAAATAAATTTATGAAACTAAAGTTCTATCCTACATTCGGAGAGCTTAAAAAAAAAAAAAAAAAAAAAAAAAAAATACAACGAATAAATACACATATTTTTAGTTCAATTGCTATACAGAATGATAAAAAAATATATATAAAATCCTAGCAATATCTTCATAATATTTTTAAAAATTGCGGTTTTTTGCCAGTTTTAAACAAAATTTCATGCTTACTTCAGACAGCGCAATTTTACGCTCAATTTTTATGCTTTGCTGCCATAATTTTTTAATTACTACGCAAGTGATTGATTCCTTTTTTTTATGCTTTGCTGTCTGATTTTTTTTTCTTTTTCTCAGCAATCTGTTTTTTTTTTTTTTTTTTTTTTTTTTTTTTTTTGTCGCATGTTCCAAAATTGTAAGTGAAGAAAAGTGAAGAAAAAAAATTGCAAAATAAATTTGTCAAACTAAAGTTCTAGCCTACGTTAGGAGCGTTTAAAAAAATGCACAATATTGAATAAATACATATATTTTTAGTTCAATTGTAATGCAGAAGGATGAAAAAACATAAAATCCTATCAATATCTTCATAACATTTTTAAAAATTGCGGTATTTTGCCAGTTTTAAACAAAATTTCATGCTTATTTCAGACAGCGCAATTTTACGCTCAATTTTTATGCTTTGCTGCAATAATTTTTTAATTACTACGCCAGTGATTGAATCACATTCTTTATGTTTTGCTGTTATAGTTTTTGAATTACTACGCCAATGATTGAATCACGTTTTCTTATGCTTTGCTGTCATAACTTTTGAATTACTTCGCCGTGATTGAATCACGTGTTTTACGCTTTGCTGTCATAGTTTTTGAATTACTACGCCAATGATTGAATCTCGTTTTTTTATGCTTTGTTGTCATAATTTTTGAATTACTACGCCAGTGATTGATTCCGTTTTTTATGCTTTGCTGTCCGATTTTTTTTCATATGGAGAGAAAATTAAGGAGACATTTAGTGTCATTTACTTTTTCGCAGCAATCTGTTTTTTTTTTTTTTCTTTTCTTTTTTTTTTTTTTGGGGGGGGGGGGGTCCCGAAAAATTTTTGCCGCATGTTCAAAAATTGCAAGTCTTACCTGAATGAAGATAAAATTTTGCAAAATAAATTTATGAAACTAAAGTTCTATCCTACATACGGAGCGCTTTAAAAAAAAAAAAAAAATTACAACGAATAAATACACATATTTTTAGTTCAATTGCTATACAGAATTATAAAAAATATATATAAAATCCTAGCAATATCTTCATAATATTTTAAAAATTGCGGTTTTTTGCCAGTTTTAAACAAAATTTCATGCTTACTTCAGACAGCGCAATTTTACGCTCAATTTTTATGCTTTGCTGCCATAATTTTTTAATTACTACGCAAGTGATTGATTCCGTTTTTTATGCTTAGCTGCCATAATTTTTTAATTACTACGCAAGTGATTGATTCCGTTTTTTATGCTTTGCTGTCTGATTTTTTTTTCTTTTTCGCAGCAATCTTTTTTTTTTTTTTGTCGCATGTTCCAAAATTGTAAGTCTTACCTAGTAAGTGAAGAAAAAAAATTTCAAAATAAATTTGTCAAACTAAAGTTCTAGCCTACGTTCGGAGCATTTAAAAAAATGCACAATATTGAATAAATACATATATTTTTAGTTCAATTGTAATGCAGAAGGATGAAAAAACATAAAATCCTATCAATATCTTCATAACATTTTTAAAAATTGTGGTTTTTTGCCCTTTTTTTAAACAAAATTTCATGCTTACGCCAGACAGCGTGCACTCAATTATTCAGTTAAATATATTTCAATTTCCTTTGTATTACATGCTATTACACTTATCTGTACGCCGGGGCGAGCCAAGATAGCTTTCGTACTCGCCTTGCCGGGCCCGTGCCTGAAAATACCGACCCCTGCAGGCACCTATATAACATAGATATGTGAAAGAAAACTATAGCATAAATGCAAAAATAAAAGAAGCATATGAGAGCATAATGCAAGATAATGTCAAAGCATGAAGATGTGGAGGAAATAGAATAAAACCGTGTAGCCATATGAAATTCGAATTTGATTCGATTTTAACAGCTGTCTAGTGGCTAAATGTTGAAATTCTAGGCTCAAGACTAGAAGAAAGAACAACCATTACGGTATTTCCATACTGGAATTTGCGTAGTTTCTGTGTTAGAAAGTATGTTTAGTTAATTTTTGTTTTCATGTTTGCTAGTTTCCAGAATTCTTTAATATGAATACTTTTAAATTTATTGAAACTTTTTATATTATTTTATGTAGCCTATTTAATAAGGATGTATTTCCCACAATGAAGCTGTTATTAGCGTTTATAGGTGCAATTTTATGGCTTACTTTACGACCCTCATTCTCTTGGGGTAAAACCGGATATTCTACAAATGATAAACAATTATATTAGTATACAATAATTGAAGAACCTGTAAATTCTTTTGAAGAAAAGGAAGTCAAAACTATGATTATGATTTTTATAAAGCTGGCATAAAGGTGAACACTTTTTCTGTAATTTCTCGAATTGCAATGAAGATGATTATCCTTTTGCCTTTAAATATTAAATGATTAGGCTTATAACTCATATTGTATTAGTTTAGTTCCTTATTTAAAATTGTAAAGTAAAATATGATGTTCCTTTTTAAAAGAAAGTCTAATTTTTTTTTTTTTCATTTCCTGTAAGAACATATCCACGTGGTTTTCCCCCCACCGGTGTGTTAAAAACGTATGATTTGAGTTTTTATGAATATTTATGTATTGATAAAAATATGATAAAGTTCTTATCGACTCCGAAGCTTTTAATTAAACTATAGACGGATGTGATAGTACCAAAACTTTCTTCTACCTTATACATGTTAATAAGTTAAAATTCGCTATCACAGTGCCAAAATGAAATGACAATCTATGCCCATCATGGCGATTGTAAAAATATATAGGTTCGTTCAATTGGATGCATTTAACAAGAAGATATAAGTATCGCATTGTATCAAACAAATCATTGAATTTTGGAACCACCCTCTTAGAATGTCTGCAACAAAAATTTGCAACCCAAAGAGTATAAAATCAACATCTGTTGTTCAATATATACCCAAGTCTAATAAATATCTATTTACGTGAAAATGTAACAGGATATGAAGTTTGATTAAATTGCGTGCATTAGTTTTTGAGATATAGTCCAGGGGAAATGTACATTTTCCCTTGCAAAAGGTCGGGTAAAAGATTTTTTTTTTCTGAACTGTTTATAATGATGCAATTGTTTACAATGATGATGGAAAAACCAAGTTTTCTAACAAAATTTCTTAAGGCTAAATTTTTTGTGGCCAAAAAACAACAAAATTTTGGGACCTTTTTTGATTTTTTTTAAATATCTCGAGACTCGTTGCCGTAGCATATTATTTGTCAGTCACAATATTAAAGAGGGCAAAATTCTCTACAACTTTCATATTTACAACTTTTTTATACACTAAATAAGTAGTACGCCATTTCAAAAATAAGACAATTTTTTGAATTTTCTTAAAAACCATGAAAAACGTAGTTTTGCCCTGATTATTCAAATGTTCCCCGCGGATTTAATCGTGTATGTCTTCTAAAAATGGGTAGCTGTAAATTATCTATTATTTGCACACTTACGTTTTTATTTTAATCTCAATAGACATTTTATATTCAATAAATTTATATAATTTTAAAAGTAGGGCAAAGTGTAGGTAAATGAGACAATTTTTATATTTAGACAGTAGCTTTAAGTGTATACAATGTTAACTTCAAAGCATTGTTTAAAAGAATACTTCAATATTTAGTAATCATTGGCACCATAATTCAATTAAGAAAGAATTCTTGTTTAATTTTAATAATTTTTATAATGCATACATATTTTTCCAGGTAGCAATGGGATAGGTATGAGAAATTGCGAAAAAACATGTTTTATTACATACTACAATGGTATATTTTATTTTAAACTATTGCCATTTTTAAAAAAGCGCAAAGAATAATATTTCCTTCAAATTAAAAATTTATTTACACGTGGCTATTATAATCAGAAAAAAACTTTAAAATGAGAATTAAGTTATTGCGCGTTAAAAATCAGGAAGATATTGAAAATTACGTCATAAAAACTATAGTTACACATTAATTTTAAAAGAGAAAGAAAATTTTTAAATAATAAATTCATTATTATGCATTAAAAGTCGCAAACTTAGGAAATTTACGTCATATTCAAAAAGGCCAAATAATTGACAGTTGGCAAAACAGTTTAAATTAAAAAATATATTTGCGCGAGACATTTATTTCATATTTTGAGATAATTATTTCAACTATTATTGTGAATTCTAAGACAGCGCAAATTATATTTCCTTTCTACCAACAAAAGTTTTTTCATATTTATGTTAAAAAGAGAAAGAAAACTTTGGTGAAAATTACGTCAGATATAAAACGATACACTTCAAATGTGTTATTTAAAAGAATTTTCTTATAAAGCTGTTAAAAAACCAAGAGATAAAGAATGTTTACTTAATTCATTTTACATTAGCTTATTTTCAAATTTTTAATTATTTTTTTTAATCAAAGACGAAAACAGCCATTGTATCCCTTAACAAACGCTGATTTCGCCTTAAAAATTTCCAATCAAAGGAATATGAATGAAATCCCGTTTATAGGGAGATCGCCACTGTTTTTTAAAATTATAATTCTAAATCTTTTTAAAGCCGATGAAATTATCCTACTTTTAGAATCTGGGGAGTCGGAACGGGGTTGACGAGCGTAGCTCGTAGGGGGCAGAGCCCCCTAGTAATCTCTCTATTCTAAAAACAAGTAACTTACGCTGTCACCGCCGCCGGTTTTGAATTTTTTGTGACCGGAGGTCTTTCTCCGTTAATATTAAGAAAAATACTGCATACAAAAATATGAAAATTGGCGATATTATAGAGAAATGTTTGATAAACACGCTGATGCAGACAGTTTTCAAATCGAATAATTATTTTAAGAGATATTTAATGCTAAATTTGGACAAAATCGTTCCATTAAAAAAGTTTTATAGTTGCAAAAACTATACATGGGAATTAATTCATTTTTAGATAATTTTATGCGTTAGAATTTCCCGGTGTGCACACTGCATTCACTTTTTTAATTTGACTCATTTTTTGAGGTTTTATTTCTATTTTAAATTCAAATTTTCAGCATTTCGAGAGATATTTTTTATTTATTTTAGGAAATGGTATTAATTTAAACTTTTGCCAACTGTATAAACAGCGCAAATAATAATGTTTGCTTCAAATTAAAAATTTATTTACACATGAATTTTATTAACAGAAAAAAACTTTCAAATTAGAATTTAATAATTAATTGTGAAAAGCAGGAACTTATTGAAAATTACCTCATAAAAACTATATTTACACGTGAATTTTATAAGGATATTGTAAAATAATAAATTGATTAACATGCGTTAGAAGTCTGAAATAGGAGAAATTACGTCACATTTACGTCACATTACATTTATTACGTAAAATGAACAAAAAGTAATATTGCAAAACAGTTTAAATTCAAAAATCGCGCGAGACATTAATTTGATATTTTCAGATTATATTAATAAGATTAATATTAATTTTATTGAACGCGTTTAGACTGGTTTCGAGCGATTATTTAGTAATGTAATAAAAATAAAAAAGATTACAAGCTGAAAATGAAGTGTCATCAACAAAAATATGATTTGAAAGAGAAAAATCCGTGAAGCAGAAAATAAAGAAATTGCTTAAATGGTTTAGTTAAGATTCGTTAACCTTCTGTGTCGTTTCCGTCAAAAGAAGGCATTGGTATTTGAAAATATATTTGCATTTTGATGCAGATTTGCTTATTATATTAGCTTATTGTGAA
The DNA here is from genome assembly GCA_963932465.1 of Maratus speciosus. NCBI lineage: Eukaryota > Metazoa > Arthropoda > Arachnida > Araneae > Salticidae > Maratus > Maratus speciosus. The sequence goes on from OZ010788.1 coordinate 86,378,659, forward strand.
AAGTTTAACTGGTTTTATTTAATCAAAGACGAAAACAGCCATTGTATCTTTTAACAGCTGCTGATTTTTCCTTAAAATTCTCCAATCGAAGAAAAATGAATAGAAACCCATTTATAGAGAGATCGCCACTGTATTTTAAATTATAATTCAATGTTTCAAAATATTTTTAAATCCAATCAAATTAGCGTGCTTTAAGAGACTGCGGTGTCTGAATGGGGGTTGGCGAGCGTAGCTCTTAGGTGGGCGAGCCCCCTAGTGTTTAAAAAAAATCATTGGTTGCAAATATATATATAAAAGAAAAGATATAGATAAAAAGCCATGTAAAAAAAAAATAATAATAACAATATAAAAAACAGAAACCAATAGGAAAACAATGTTTAATTACGCAAAAAAGAAACGCTAAGAACAGGATTTAACATAATTAAGATATGAAGCACATCAAGTCGAAAAATAATGAGATATTAAAAAAGGGGAAGCTAAGTTACTATATTTAATTGTCCCTTTAAAAACATAACTGCTAATTTAGTCTAAAATGTGTAATTACTCTGAAGAAACCGTAAACAAAAACGATTGAAAAATTGCACCTGAAGTGAATAAAGATACATTGTTCTTAAAAATTCATTTTTCCTTCCCATTAAGTCGATATTTACGTTTCTAAGCTTGCTGGGGAAGCATTTGAAAGAATAAAAAAAGTAAAAGAGAAAAAATAAAAAGAGAAAAATGCACAAACGAATAAAAATGAAAAAAGCTCGCTAATGCGCCTTTCAACAACAGCTGCGTTTCTAAATTAATTAGAGAACAGACAAAAGTAATTATCCACTCCCTGAGACACTGAAATATTCCTTGAACTAAGAAAAAGAACATAAAGAATGTGTGACACTTTTTCCTTCCCTTTTTGATACATTTGCATGCTGTTCCAGATGCACCCCTTTTATAAAATAATGATTAGAAAAAAGTTCATGTGTGCATTGCTTGCCTTTGTTGTTAAAATAATTCTAAAATGATGGAAGCTTTAGTCTTAATGCACTGATTAATTAAATTGTAGATTTTTCTTGCCATTATCATACTTTTCTTTTTTTTTTCTTTTTATTTATTTATTTTTTTTTAATAATTGAAGTTTGATGTTGCTGCCTACTTAATGTGAGGTGAATTATTTATAAATTATTTTACAAGATGTAAATTTATCTACAAGCATGTGAAATATATTTAGGCTTATTATATTCAAATTTAATAAGAAGAAAAGGATGTACATTTTTGAAAAAATAGTTTTAATGAAGTTTTTATGGAAATGACATGACCTATGATGTTCTAGATATTTAATAAAACAACTATTAGAAAAAGGAAAAAAATAGGTGTTCTTTTTTTTTTTTTTTTTTTTGTTTAAATATCTCTAAAATGATAGAACCTCTAGACTTAATTGTTCCTATTAATCAAATTAAAAAAAAAAAATTCTTGTCATCAATAATTGAAGTTTGATAGTGTTGCCTCCTTAATGTGAGTTGAATTATTTATAATTTATTTTACAAGATGTGGATTCATTTCAAGCATGTGAAATATATTTAAGCTTCTTATATTCAAATTTACTTGATAGAAAGGATGTGCATTTTTGAAAAATTAGTTTTTATTATTAGCTTTTATTGAAATAACATGACCCAGACTGTTCCAGATATAGCTCTTTAATAAAACAACCATTAAAAGAAGAAAAAAAAATTGTTATTTTTACCCTTCTATTGTTAAAGTATCTCTAAAATGATGGAAGATCCGAACTTAATTGTTCTGATTAATCAAAAAAAAAAAAAAAAAAAAAAAAAAGAAAAGAAAAGAAAAGAAAAGAAAAAAGAAAAGAAAATAGAAAAAGAAAAGAAAATAGAAAAAGAAAAAAACGTGTCAACATCAACATTTTTTTTCTGTCTGATGGTGTTGTCTCATTAATGTGAAGTAAATTACTTATAAATTATTTAATAATAAGTTAAATTATTAACATGATTTCATCTTATGTAAATGAAATATATTTACGCGTTTTAAACTCTAATTTAATTAGCAAAAAATGTAGATAAAAAAAGTTTAGTTAAGGTTTTATTAAAATGACACGATCAATATTGTTCCAGATATACAAAAAGAATGATTAGATATAAAATGTGTGGCCATTTCTTGCCCCTGTTAAAATATTAAAAAGAAAAAAAGAATCATCTTAAGGGGGTCCGGGACACATTTTCAAATAATTTTTATTTTTTGAGTTGAAATTTTGAAATTTTTTGTGATAGTTAACCATATTATTTGTAAATAAAATCACATGATAAAACTTCTCAAAATTTTTTTATTTAAATTTAAATGAGGTAGTTTAAAATCGTTATACAGTGAAACCCCGATTTTACGTTTCTCAAGGGACTGAGTAAAAAAATGTAAAATACGGGAAAAACGTAAAATACGGGAAATACATAGAAAGCAAAAAATCGTAGAAAAAAACTAAAGGTACTAAAGATGACTCTTTCAAAAGGTATTACAATCTATATTATTATACATACCATTTTAACCCCATTCTCGCTCCCGTCATATTCTCGGGCTGTGTCTTTTACTCAAATTGTTTGATTCTCACCAGTTTTATAAAATAGTGAAATTGGCTATATTTTAGTATCGTTTCTACTGTCATTAAATAAGGTGAATATTTCTTTTTCATAAAAGTGGTGCCAATAAGCAATTTGAATTATTCAACCGTAATTTAATTCGAGCGTTAAGGGGTTAAGATCATTTTACTAACACATTTAATTGCGAATCCTGGCATTTAGGTTGAAAATAGTCCATAATAGTGGATTGTTTTTTAGTCATTGAGTTCAAAGTGAATGCAGCATCTTTCGGGATTGAAATACTTTGCAAGTTTTTTCCTAATCTTTATGAGAAAGAAAATAGTCTTCCACTGTTTGTAAGCTCTTCAATGCAATATTGAAAGAAGGGACGGGCTGTGCTTCAGTTTCTTCTTCTTCATCTTCATCGGTGGACGAAAAGCCCATAACGTCGGCTACGGATTGCAAAAGATTGCAAAACTTTTAACAACGTGGATTAACTTTAAAAAAGCACAAAAGAAAAAATTATTGCTTATTTTAGAACATTTTTTCCTTTTTTTTACTTTCCAGAGAAAACGTAAAATGCGGGAAATTCCATAAATAACAAACTTACGATCCGGGTTAAATTAACATTACAATTATACGGAAAAACTGGGACCTGATGAAAAAAACGTATAATGCGGGAAAAACGTAGATTCGGGGAACGTAAAATCGGGGTTTCACTGTAACTCGAAATATTATAAGTAGAATTTCAATTTTTTTGCACTTAAATAAACAGAAATATATAAGTTTTAATTAAAAAAAATAATAATTTAAAAAGTATTAATTTAAATAAAAATTAAAAATACTTACATTAAAAATTGGGAAAAAATGACGTAACTTTTTTAAAAAAAATCATATTTTCAAAAGTAAATATTTTTTTCAAATTTGCTGAATCATAATTAAAGTAAAACAATTGAAAAAGACATGTTCCAAATTTGAACCATTTATCTTTAACGGTTCTTGACTTATAACAATTTAAAAACGAGAAATGGTGAAAAACCCATCATGAAGAAAAACGCATTTTCGCAAAAAGTCGTTTTCATGACAACCATTGCTTGAAAGCTAGATTTTGAAAACAAACCAAAACTTAACTAGTATGCTGTGGCCATCACAAAACTTTCTTCTATATAAATCACGTCAATTAAATCATTTAAGTAGTACAAGAAATTACATCAATTTAGCACCAATTCATATCAAAGTATATCTGAATTTGAAGTTTGACGAAAATTCGTGCATTAGTTATTGAGATAGAGCTACAGGGGAAATTCTGAAAAATGCAGCATAGCAGCGCCACCTGTTGAGCGATTTGCACCAAAACACAAACAGCACTAATTCATATCAAGGTATACCGGAATCTGAAGTTTGTTGAAAATTCAAGCATTCGGTATTGAGATAGAGCTATAGGGGAAATTCTGAAAAATGCAGCATAGCAGCGCCACCTATTGAGCGATTTGCACCAAAACACAAACAGCACTAATTCATATCAAGGTATAGCGGAATCTGAATTTTGTTGAAAATCCAAGCGTTAGTCCTAGAGATAGAGCTATTGCGGAAATCACAAAAAATGCAGCATAGCAGCGTCACCTGTTGAGCGATTTACACCAAAAGGTGCAAAACGTCAATTCATGTCAAGGACTAACTGAATCTGAAGTTTGATGAAAATCCGTGCATTATTTCTTGAGATTACGAAAATCGTGTAAGTGCTGCAAAATGCAGCATAGCAGCGCCATCTGTTGGGCGATTTTCACGAAAACGGTACCAGCACCAATTCATATCAAGGAATAACTAAATCTGAAGTTTGATGAAAATCCGTGCATTCATTCTTGAGATAGAGCCATTGCAGAAATTGCGAAAAATGCAGAATAGCAGCGCCAACTGTTGGGCGATTTACACCAAAAACTAATCAGCACCAATTTATATTAGGGAATACTTGAATATAAAATTTTATTAAATTATGTGCATTAGTTCTTGAGATAGAGCGCCCACAAAATTTGTGTCACATACAGACAGACAGACTCACAGACAGACATTTTGTAAAAACATGTTTTTCGAAATTTCTGACCTCTGAAACGTGTAAATCCGTCGAAAACCGGACGTCGAAATTTTTTACGAATCCAATACTTTCTTCTTGTAAAGATAGAAGAAAGTAAAAAATAAATATTTTCTGTTCCAATTAAGATAGAAACATGATTTAAACTTCACCTTAAGCAGAAATAAAACAGAGAAATTTTTAATGCAATAAAAAAATTTATGAAAATGTTAAGATTTTTGTGTCCCGGACCCCCTTAAAGCAACTGATTAGGTAAATTGTAGATTTTTCTTGAAGGCGTTGTCTGCTTAATGCGAGGTGAATTATTTATAAATTATTTTACAATAGGTGATCATGTTTATGGGAAACGTACTTATATGGAGTTGATTTACACATGTATGTTTTATTTATTTATTAATTTTTATGAAAGCTAATGACATTGGTAGAAAAACTAGCCATAATGGAAATTTTATTGAAATAACGGTATTGTTTAAAAGTTGCACCCCAGTATTAGACAACTTTAAATAGCAATAAATAAATAAATAAATAAAAATGAATTATTGAATATAGATAAATTGCAAAACAAATTTGGCTTACTTTTTTCTGAATTCTTTCTAATTAAATTAGTAAAAATTTCTGTTAAAGAAATCCTTGTGTCCACTCTTTCCTACCCTGTTTGGTACATTTGCATGCTGTTCATGATGCATACTAAAAAAAAAAAGATTATGTATATATTTTTGTTAATTATAAAAGGATGGAAGCTTCAGACTTAATGCACTAATTAATTGTACATTGCAAAAAAAAAAAAAGTCCATTAAAATACGGAAATTATACTGACAATTGAGACGCCAGTACAATTTTCGTATTTTAATGGATTTTTTTTTTTTTTTTTTTTTTTACAGTGTGGACTTTTTTTGTCATTATCATTATTTTTTATAACTGAAATTTGATGGTGCTGCTTCTTCATTGTGAGGTGAAATATTTATAATTTATTTTTAGTTTCTTACAAGATTTCGCCTTGCGTATGTGAAGCATATTTACTCTTGTTACACAGTGGTTTTCTTAGACAAAGAATGTACATTTTTGTAAAAATTAGTTTTAATGAAGGTTTTGTTAAAAAAATGTTGCGCATGTTGTTGCAGATTCACTTCTTAAATAAATTTATAATTAGGAAATAATTATGCGTGCTTTTCTTGCCTTAATTGTTAATATATTTAAAAAAAATGGAAACATCTATATTAAATGCACCGATTAATATAAAAATTGATTTTTGTTCCATTATTTTTTTTTTTTATAATTGACGCTTGATGGCGTTGTCTGCATATTAATAAATAATTTTGTCAAGAAGTGACTTAAAAACATTTATTGTTTTTATTTTTTGGATAGCAAAATCCTCCGTGCTTTTTCGCATGCGTCAGGTCTTCTTTGATTTTATCAAAATAGAGGTGAGCGGTGTTCGTTTGGCTGCATTTGGCTGAGCGCCAATATTAGTGACAACCAGGGCTGCGTTGTCGGAGTCGGAGTCGGAGTCAGGCCCATTTTTGAGCGAAAGAGTCGGAGTCGGATCTGTTAAAATTCCCGGAGTCGGAGTCGTCCATTTTCCCCACCGACTACGCAGCCCTGGTGACAACCAACAAGTGTCCCTTTGGATAGTGGAATCGTCCCAGAGCGCTAGGCGCGGATTTCGAAAACGAACAGTATTTGATAGCATTAACTTTGTTTATGTGAAAAAAATTATTGCATGTACTTTGCAGGACACTGAAAAAAAAAAAAAAGACAAATGTTTCTTAATATACGAAAATATAATGAAACAACAAACGTAAATATACAATAACCTCTCTTCCGAGTTAAGAACGATTCCAAAAAGCGTTCTTCATTTTTAGAAACTTCAGAAACTAATACATTTTCAAGCTTTAAAGAACCATTTATGAAAAAAAAAAAAAAGTTAATTTTTTGACACTGATTTTCGGAAACGGTTCGGAGTAGATTTTATACTGTAACAGTAGAGTTATCCGAGTTAATATGGACCAAGCTCACCTTGGATAAGCAAAAAACTAGGATAAACCGAATTTACACAAATCGTCACCCACTAAGGAGATGAAATATAAATTTTCGCTTAACTCATTGATTTTTATGGTACTAGTAACATTTCTTTGATGTACATTTCCGTTACTTTTAAGAAAAACTGAGAAAGAAATTGTTTATCTGAAAAAGCCCTTGATAGTTTTTTGTTTGTTGAATATCAATTATACTGCAGTTTTTTTTTTTTTTTTGTTTTTTTTTTCTGCAGTATTAGGATACTGCATAGAACCAATTTCTAAGATTTTTCTTACCTCTAAACTTTACTAGTAAATTTTGCCTAACAATTGTCAACGATTAAATATGACAAAAATTTGTATTAAATTTTAGAGGTAACAAAACCGTTCAAATTGGCAGATGCGATTCTATTAGTCTCATGGAACTTCCAGGTGTAGCATCTTCTTTCTGCTCAATGTATTAAATAGTTTTTTTTTTTTTTTTAAATCAAACTTATACCTTTGGAATGGATCATGTTGTTCTGACGGACTGATGGATTCCATTATTATGAAACAGCCATTATAAATGAAGTGTTAGGTGAAGATGAAAGGGCAGCCGGAAAAAGTTAGAACTCTGATTTTCTGGCCAGAATTGGGAAAAAATGGTCATATTTTTTTCTTTTTTTTGAAAAAAAAAAAAAATAAATATGGCCATTTTTTTCCAGGAACAAAGGTTGAATTATTTCGATTGTTTTAAGTGCAGATGGGTTAATCATTTGCACGCGATAGAGGTAGAATTCTTTAAAAAAATCATGCATGTAAAGTATTTTAAAAACCATAAAATATCAGTAAATTGTGATGCAGTTTTCAAACAAATTGCATTTGAAAGTGAATTTTTTTTTACTATTCGACGGTGTAAAAATTGAAATTGTGCGATGTTAAGTTAACAAAATTTACTGTTTTTAGAAAATGTCTGTCCGTGAATCTGTCTATGTGTCTGTCTATCTGAGACACAAATTTTGTGGTCGCCCTGTCTCAAGAACTAATGCACAGAATTTAACCAAACTTCAGATTCAGTGAGAACTTGACATTAATTGATATTGATTATGGTTTGGTTGTATATATGGCCCAACCGATAACGCCGCTATGTGCTACAATTTTCACGATTTCCACGATAGCTATATCTCAAGATGTAATGAACGGAATTTTACCAAACTTCCTATTCTGTTAGAGGTGGACATAAATAGAGTCATAAGGTTTGGGTTTATACTTCCCAATAGATGACGCTGCTATGTTCTGTTTTTCTAGATTTCCGCTATAGCTATACCTTAAGAACGAATTAGATTGTCATTTAATTTTGATTGCAGACGATTTAGTTTATATAGCAGAAAGTTTTGTGATCGGTTCAACATACCAATTTATGCTTTAATGCATTTGTTGCATTTTAATAATGTCATATATTCCATACTTTTTTTAAGAAAAGTTTTTTAATCGCTTTTTGAAACACGCAATTTAATACAAGAAAAATTAATAAACAACGTATATAAGTCATTACCGTTTCCTGGGACTAGTGTTGCCAGGTGTCCCAATTTTCCCGGGATGTCCGGATTGTCCGGGACTTCAAGACCTGTCCCGCGTAACCACTGTGCGGGACGCCAAAAGTCCCAATTTTTCACAATGCACAAATTTTCTTAAATTTATTTTAGTATCATATCATTCGTTTTTCCGCATCGAGTGGAACTTAAAGCAATAAAACCTGTGAGGACAGAACCTATCTATAACGGAAAGTTTTTATAGTCTCCTCCAAAGAAACACCTCACAATTCTAACTGCCTACATACATGGAAACCTGCCAAAAACGGAATTTTTGTTGTTATGGCGATTCAGTTGTTACAAATTTTACTGTACTTTGTTCAGTAAAACTTGTGTAAATGAGCAATTTCATTGTCCCTCCTTATAGGAGTACTATATACAGTAAACTCTGTCTAAAGCGGAATTGATCGGGGACAGAGAAAATTTTCCGTAGTAGGCAATATTTCGCCTTAGGCAGATTTTACTCTATGTTTATGGATTTGCAGGGACTTGGAAATCTTTCCGAGTTAGACAAATTTCCGTCTTACACAGAGTCCGCCTTACAGAGAGTTTACTGTAATTATACCTGTTAAATAGGAATCTTTTACCAGTTCCTAGCGTTTCCGTTTTCATAATGTTTACCGTATACGACCGTTGTGTTTATTTTGTATAATAAAACCTGCTAAGATAGAATCGCAAGGGACAAGAGACAAAATTCCGTTCTAAACAGGTTTTTGTCTTAGCAGGTATAATTATATGATAGTCCTCCTACCATCGAGACAATGAAAATGTCCCAGTTTAGAAATCGCTGTCCTACTGTTGTTGTCTGCCTGTCCCGCTTTTGGTGACACTGAAGGTGGTATAACATTACTGTGTGACCTATTGAAAAAGATTCCATGCCGGGACTCGAACCCGGGCCATCAGTATAGCGCACTGACGTTCCACTGACTAAACCACATGGAACGATGCCCGGCCTGTAACTTTTCTATTAAGAAATTTGATTTTCTTTTGAAATATTGTATGCAAGGCGAATGTTTCTCTCTCTGGAAAAATTTCCATGTATTAATATCCAATGTATGTCTCACATTTTAACAAAAGTGAAGGAAAGTAGAAGAGATTATTTTAAATTTTAAATCCGAAAACATAAGCAAACAGTCTGTAACTAATATTTGCTTTTACCACCATACCAGTCACATGAAGCATATAATCTCTACTGTCTATTTTGACATTTAACGCTTTTAATCCTATACTAAACTCATAATAATTGTGTATGTTAATTGCGTATGAAGAATTCCAGTTTACCCTTTTAGCCGTTGAAAATTCTCATTTTTGAAACTGAAGAATTGATTAAAGGAGTAGGTGCGACTCACTAACATATCTAAGGTTATTATGATGCATTCTATGAAAAACAAAATGTAGCTCTATGCATATTCAAAGGGTAGGATTATCATTTAAAGGGATTTTTTTTTGCTTGTCATATCATTATTATCCGAACCCACGTCTCCTCTCAAAAGAATGTGCGATACTTTGTGTTGCTATGGAAACATTCATATTATAATGGGAGCTGCTTTATATTCGTGACACGTTTATGTTGTAAAAAGTAGAAAAAAAGAACATTATGTTTAAATTTTGGTATAAAGGAAATATTGGATGATTTTTTTTTTCTTTTTCCCCTTTATCATTATAGAATGAAAATATCTGTTTCATGGTGAAGATACTGTGGAATTTAGCACGTAACTGACATACGTGAGTTCCGTACTTCTAAAATAACTTTAATAAATTTTAAGTAAAACATTTATTTAAAAGATATTGATATTTTAAATACATAAATAAAGGGAATTTTTTTTCTGATATAACTGTCAATGTTAGCAGATATGCAATGAAGTTTTAATATTTTACTGAGTTTTCTGGATAAACTCATGTTACAATTATTTAAACCCGAAACTATTAATAGCTTTAACTATTGATAGTAAATTGCAAAGTCATTAAAAAAATGTTGTAAAGTATACAAATGTCTAAAAAAATCATGAATCACTTCTTCTTCTTTAATATATATATATATATATATATATATATCCGTACTGAAAATTAAATAAGTACTTTTTTTTTATTTATATGAAGTCATAATTTTAACTTTATACGTTATTAGTTGCTCTCAATGGTGGATTAAAATTTAACATTTTGGAGTTTATCTATTTTTTGTGATGTTTAGAAGGTTTCAATAAGGGGGAGGGGGTTCTTTTTTTCGTAGAATAGATATCAGTGCAACTCTTTATGGATAAATAAAGTTACTTCGAGCTACGACATAGAGATGAATTATAGAGATATAGAGATAATTTTGAAAATTGACATATTGGTTTTTTATGTTAAAAACCTGTCGGCACTCATAGGTATAGAATGGCTTATAGAGTTAGTATAGCTATCTGCAGTTTTGTTGAAATAGTTTTGGAACGAGCGGATCGTTTCCTTGTACTTACAGATCTGTAGGTAAAAAACTGTTGATTTTACCGACAAAGTATCAGCTAGAAACGTTAGTAAAAACACTATTTATTTTACTGTCAAAAATCACTTTACGTAACAGAAATTTAAAATAAACAGCTTTTATTGTCATTATTTATCTAAAATTTATTTTCCTTTAAATTAAACAAATTTTCTTCTGTCGGCACAGAATGATTGTTGAAGTAATTTTGAAATGCACAGATCGTTTTTTTTTTAATGTTTACAGTTTCATTGGTATACATAGAGATGGAATAATCAGCAAGAAGTTAGTTTAATATTCTGTGAAAAATAATCAGCTTTCCTCCCCATTTTACTTTCTTCTATCTACACCAGACGAAAGTATTGTAATCGAAATTTTTTTTCTACTCCCGGTTTTCGACGAATTTACACGTTTTAGGGTTCAGGGATACAAAAACATGTTTATACAAAATGTCTGTCTGTCCGTGTGTCGCCATTGTACCATCGAAAAGTGTATGAAGTTATGCATAGAATTGAACCAGTTTTTTGTGTATGCTTTTGGTTATGGCCAGAAGGTCTTCCCTCAATTTAGAAATATTCCTCCGGAAGGGGGCGCTATAATAGCGATTTTTTTCTATTTTCATTATTGTAGCATTGAAAAGTGTATGAAATTATGCACAGAACCGAACCAAATATTTTGTGTATATTTTTGGCTATGGCCAGCAGGTCCTCCTTTAATTTCGAAATATTCCGCCGGAAGGGGCGCTGTAGTAGCGATTTTTCAGCCATTTTCATTATTGTACCATCGAAAAGTGTATGAAGTTGTTCCTAGAATTGAACCAAATTCCATATTTATGTTTTCAGCTATGGCAAGCAGGTCCTCCCTTAATTCAGTCCCGCCGTAAGTGGACCCTGTAATAGCGATTTTTGTATACTTTTCTCGATTTTTTGTAGTTCTATTGTATATCAGCGGCTCTTGCAGCATCAGAAACCTCGCATCCTGCAACGCCGACTATTCGCAAACAGCTGATGTACAACATGATAACGAAAAACTATTGATTTTAATAAACGTCATGATCCGGATTAACTCGTTTCTATTCCAATTAATTGACTGAAGCAGAAATTTAAGATGAAAATCAAAGTTGATTTAGTATTGAACTAATAATAGATAAGTATTAACATTTTTAACTCCTTTTTGAAACATTAAGATGTATGAGATAGAAGAAAGTTTTGGGATTGGCACATCCAACTAGTAGTTACAGTGTAAGTATGGAATGATTCATTAAGTTGGTTATATATCTAAATAATCTATTCAAACCTATCTGAAGGTGTGTTGAAATAATTTTGAAATAGACTGATCGTTTCTCTATTTTTTTGTAGCTCTGTTGGTGTTCATAGAATATATAGATAGAATATTTAACCCTTAAATGCCTGATTTTTCAAAAATCATTGTAATAATGTTTTTTGGCTTTCATTTTTTAAATAAATCATGGGGAAAATACTTAAAAAAATCATATTTTGTTTTAAGTACGGTTTACGGCTAAAACATAGTTTGTTACTATTCGGCAATACTGGTCTTTAATTTAAAAAATAATTTTCCTTGATAAAATTCTATAATATAACACACAAGAATTTTAGGAACTATAATAAGAAATAAATTTTACTTGCTCACTGCAGAACAAAATAGGGTATTTCGCAAACTTCCAAATAAACCAAAAAGAACAAGTAGCAACAATTGAAAAAATAAATCTATCTTTATTCTTAAACAGCACAAGTGTTGCCATCTACATGTTGAAAATCGATTTAATAATATTTTCAGAATGTATTTTATTGGCAACATTAGGCATTATAGCTTCAATATTATTCTAATAGTATTTTAGGGCCTAAATTAGGTATGTTGCCGAAGAGCAACATCCGGCATTTAAGGGTTAATAGAGATGATTTAGTTGTCAGGAGATTTTTGACGAAAAAAAAAAAAAACTACCTACATTAGAATTAATGTTATCAGACATCCACCGTCAATCAGTCGAAAAAATAATAAAATTTTCGGCACTAAACGACTAGCTACGTCGTTTGAATATAACCTAAAACTTTAAACTTTGTCTCTAAATCGTATTTTATGAACTGGTAGACACTGGGTCTCAGAAAGTGTTCCACCCATTCTTCTTCCTTTTTTTTTTTTTTTTTTTTTTTCATCCAAAAAGACCAGAAGTGCATGATCTGCAATATAGAATCGGCTTTTTTTCGCTATTTATATTTTATAGAATCATTTATATACTATTAAAAGAAAAAAGTGCAAAGTTTAAAATGTAAGGGTGAAAGCGGCTCTTTTTTCAAAATGCCTTTATTTTATTTTATGTTTTAATAAAAAAAAAATAGCTACGATATTTTTATCTATTTAAATATTACTGCGTGAATGTTTCAAAGAATTTGTTCTTTTATATTCTGCATTACTCCTCGGTTTAAAAAGCAAACTCTCTTTTCTTGAGATTCTTTTACGCACGATATCTCTAAGCAAGTATTCAGTAATTTTCTGAAAGACAATTCTGGATGAGAGTCTAAACATCCCTTAACAATCTACAAAAATCCGACGCCTTTACTTTATTTTTAATGCTTTATAAAAAATTGTAAACTGTCCTCTTTTTTACCCCCATGCAAAGAATTGAGTTTCATATATCCCCCTGACGACATTCAAAATAAAAATCTTAGTAGCAAATATGTTACAAAAAAAAAAAAAAAAAAAAAAAAAAAAAAAAAAAGAAAAAGAAAAAGAAAAGAAAAGAAAGAAAGAAAGAAAAAAAGAAGCATAAAAAATGTTCCTATTTTTTATCCTTTTTATTTCATTTGGCCAAAAGTAAGAAATAAGAGAGAGGCACTTTTCTGGTTCGGTAATAAAAGGTTAATCTGCTCAATTAGTTTGATGTTTTATAGCTATATTTATGTACCCAGCCTTTTTTTTTTTTTTTTTTTTTTTTTTTTTTTGGTGTGATAAGCAGTTAATTGAGAAAACCATGAAAATAATCATGCACTGTTCTTTTTTTTAATTAACGCTTCTGTTTCTTTGCCAATCTTCATTAGCCGAAACAACTGCTGAATTCTTTAAAATGTTTTAAGGGCAAGCTGATTAATCTTTCGTAATCGAGTTATACGCGATAGAGATAAATTTAAAAATAATTCATGCTTGAAAACTATTTTTAAAACCATAGACAATTAGTAAACTGAGATACAGTTTTCAAACAAATTGTATTTAAAAGTAATTTTTCTTCCTGTTTGGCGGTGTAAAAAATTAAACTGTTCGATTACATATATGTTAAATTCGTGTTTTATTTTTAATGTTATTTTTTTTTTGTTTATTTATTGATGAAGCTTTAATTTCGTTATGGAAAATTATCCGAAGACAAATTCTGAACAGATATTTATTTTTCATGATGTGAAACTTGTGTATTATTATTTCATAATAGAGCCGGCACACGATAGAGATAAATTTAAAAAATCATGCTGGGAAATTGCTTTAAAAACCATAATAAATCAGTCAATTAAGATTCAATTTTCAAACAAATCGATTTGAAAGTAGATTTTTTCCCCTATACGATAGTGTAAAAATTGAAAATGTGCGGTGTTTAGAAGATTAAAAAATTGCAGTAGCGAAAATTGGAAAACCGAAATTTCATTGTGAAATGTTGTCATTTGCAAAATGATGTCAGCGTTACACACAGATACGTTTGTCCTTTATAATATAGTTAGGTAAATTCATATAGATTAGGGGTGCACAACCTTTTTAAGAGAAGGGCCACTGACAAAAATCTCTGGGTTGTCGAGGGCCACATCAGTAACATGAAGACTATTCTATTTCGGGGAGGTGATCTGTGACCTATAATCAGATAAAAAATACGGTTTTTTGTGGGGGGCTACCCTTCTAGATTCCCCTACCCAGTCAACATATCCAGATGGCAATGGTATATCAACAGTTTACGTTTGTATATATAACAAGGGTTATTTTGAAGGAGTGATAATGTTCCTTGACTTTATTCGGGGAGGGGGATTTTGTTTTATTAAACGTGCTAAAAAATAAACATAAGCATGAAAGTGGCTGCTGCCGAAAAATAAAATGTGAAGTTTATGAACGAACGAAGGAAACGTCCCAGATCAACGAAATTTGCGATTTTTCCACACCTGATCGACAAAATTTGCTACTTTTTTCGTGCCCGACGAACAAAATCCGCGATTTTTCGGAGCCCGATTGACGAAAACTCGCGATTTTTTCCGCATAAGAACAACTAAATTTCCGAATTTTCCTTCCCTGATGGACGAGATTCGCGATTTGTCCGCGAACTATCAACGAAATTCGTGATTCTTAATTGACTCTGACGAAATTTGCAATTTTTTCTAGCGGCAAATTGACGAAATTCGCGATTTGTTCTCGCGATAAACTGACGAAACTCGTGTTTTTTCCGCAGCCGATCGACGAAATTTTAAATTATTCCGCGCATCATCGAGAAAATTTTCCGCGCATGACAACGAAATTTGCGATACTTCCGAGCCTGATCGACAAAATTTGCAATTTTTTTCGTGCCTGATCTACGAAGTTTGCGATTTTTCCGCGACCGATCAACGAAATTCACTATAAACAGATGGAACTCGCGACTTTTCCGCATCGATCAACGAAATTTTCAATTTTTCCACGCATCATAGAGAAAATTCGCAATTTTTTGGTGTCTGACAACGAAATTTGCGATATTTCCGAGCCTGATGGACAAATTCGCGAATTTTTTCGTGCCGACAAACGAATTTCGCGATTTTTCCAAGCCCGATCGACGAAGTTTGCGATTTTTTTTCGCATCCGATCCACGAAATTAACGATTCTTAACTGACTGACGAAATTTGCAATTTTTCCCGCGGCGAATTGACGAAATTCGCAACAAAAAGACGAAACACGTGATATTTCCGCAGCCGATCAACGAAATTTGATATTTTTTTTTTCCTAATTTACATCCGATAGACGAAATTCACGATTCTTAACTAATGAAATTTGCTATTCTTTCCTGCGGCAAATTGACGAAAATTGCGATTTTTTTGCGCGACTGACGAAACTCAGGATTTTTCCGCAATCGATCCAGAAAATTTGCCATTTTTCCACGTATCATCAACAAAATTGACGATTTTTTCGTGCCCGATCAATGAAATTTGCGGTTTTCCTGTGCCCGATCGACAAAATTCGCGATATTTTCATGCCCTACAAACTAAATTCGCGATTTTTCCGAGCCCGATCGACAAAACTCGCGATTTTCCCGTGCCCGATCAACGACATTTGTGATTTTTCTGCGCCTGACGGACAAAAATTGCTATTTTTCCGTATCAAAGAAATCCGCGATTTTTCCACGCCCGATCAACGAAATTCCAGATTCTTAACTGAAGAAATTTGCAATTTTTTCCGTGGCAAATCGACGAAATTCACGATTTTTTCCTGCAACTTTTGGACAAAAATTGCAATTTTTTCCAGTTATAAATTGGCGAACTTCGCGGGCCACAGGTTGTGCATCCCTAAGATATACACAAAATATATTAAACATTTTCTTTTACTGTAGACGAAATTGCTTTACATTTTACAAATGATGTATGAAATATAAATATGCCGGGGAGATAGATATTCTATAATGTTGTTATTACCGCATACTATCAGAACTCCGGTACTTTTTTTTTTTTGTTAAAAATTGAACCTTTTCCGGTGCCTTAGATAGTCAAAGTCAGGCCCTGGATAGCACGAAACAGCTCCAATGCGCAATCGCCTAAAAGCTATAATTAATTGAAGAGTATTCTAATTGCATTATAATGTTACTACTTTAATTTAAAACTATTTAGGACTATAATTTATTACTTTTTATCAGACCATTTCTAAATCACACTTTAAGTGAAATTACCAGACTACAATGAAATTTTAAAAAGTTGCTGGGGTTGTTTGCAGCATGTTCCCCTTTTCGAGTGACTAAATATAACATGTTGGTTTGTTATATATTGGTTTTTTTCTTCTTTTTTTAAGAACATTTACAAGAATTTTATTGTTTATTTAACAATTGAAGAGCTCATATGATAAAGGTAGTATGCGACCAAAAAAAAAAAAATAATAATAATAATAATAATTAATTTAAAAAATAATAAAAATCGTAATCTTAGTTGATAAAAGAGATATGTGCATTTTCAAGAAGTGCATAGCACCTTTATCAACAGAAGTAAACAGCACATTGAACTCATAAAAGTAGAAGAGTGTATTCCAATCCAAACTGCTTATTTTCTGACTTATTTTTTTAATTCATTTTTGATCTCAAACGCATCAAACGGGCAAATTCTCTTATTTAGACATTACATAATTTGCCGTACTTGCAATTTTTTGATAAATGCAGAAAATATTGCAAAAAATGTTGTCAAAGTTGGCGTTTTGAACCGAATTTTCCGAAGCGCGAGATCTGGGAATGAAAAAAAATGGTCATACTGAGAAAATAATTGTTTAAAAATCAAATTCTAATTAATTGAGCGAAAAATGAAACCACACGGCTTCTTATACATCTCTTCAAAAATCACCTGAGCAAGTTTCATGTTTTTACTTTTAAAAATGAGTTTGAAAATGTCTTAGAAAATTTCGAGCTGTTGAGGGTGGAAAAATATTTTTTCGAATACACTCTTAAATGCAAATAAGTATTTAGAACTTTATAGCTGGTTTTAAAAATGAAGATTGTGTTACGTACCACTTTTATCATCTGAGTTCTTCGATTCTTTGTTAACTATTAAAATTATATAGTGATACGTTTCATGGTATATATTTTTAAAATTTCAATCTGAGTATAAAAAGTACTTTATTCATGATGTATTGGTGAGATCATGCATTGTTGAGTTATGTAGATTTGATAATGTTGAACAAGTACAATACTAATAAATGATGCATTATTGTCGACAAAGCCTCCTACAGAAACTTAATTGGATTTTCAGGTACGTCTCTCTGACCCGCGATACCAGTAGTGAAAATTACACGATCAATTTGAAATTCTGTACCTAAATTTCACGCTCTAACCGGCTGTAGTTTCAAACAAAATCTGGTTAACCTTTAAAAAAAGATCAGGGTTTTTTTTTTTTTTTTTTTCTTTTTTTTTCTTTTTTTTTTTTACCATTTGGAAAAATTGGTTATTGTCCTCGGTCAGGGTAGGAAGTCAAAAACATATCTGAAACGTTTTATTAGTTGAATACCGCATTTTAATCGTTTTCCGATTGGTCTATACAGTAATCTGTATTTTCCCTTTACTTTCAACAGAGATGGATACTTCTGTTGCCACTATGACAAAAAAGTAATAAAAACTACAAAAAAAAATTAATAACTCAGAAACAAATTGAGATGCAGCTTTCAAACAAATTAAAATTTTAAAAGTACATTTTTTTCTCTATACGACGATGTAAAAAGTAATATTGTGGGATGTTTAGAAGTTTAAAAATGAAATTTCATTTAAAATTGGTCCAGGAATATTAATGTTTAATCCATGGCGTACGTAATGTATGATCAACGCCGTGCGATTTTTTATGTCTTAAATTTTAGTCTTTGAAAAAATCATTTTCCAAATGATCGTTGTAATTTATTAAATTGCACATTTTTTTTTTTTTTTTTTTTTTTGTAATTTTACATTATGTGTTTATTTTCTGATCTGTATATCAGTATTACAGTGAAATCCTCGTTAAACAGCCATCCCTTGAGACCTGATGCTGATGACGTTTTAAGCGGGATGATGGTACATGCAAATTATTTTACTTATGGGCTATATCCCTATAAATGCAGGTTATCTTCATTTTTTAATGAGTATGGTAATGAAACTTAGTTATGAACTTTAATATTAGTTTACTTTATGATAAATTATTTTACAATGCACTTAATGAGAGATTAAACATTAAACAAATCATTTAGAAACCAGCGCTGCAAAATTGTTATTTAAAAATATTTTTAAATGGAAAATTATACCGTTATTAAAATACATTACAATACATAAGAGCTTAGGAAATGAGACAAACATTACCTAAAATAATTGTGATTTTTTTCAGTTTCGTTGATAAAATTTAATTTTCTAATCTCATTAACATTCCAAACTCCTCCTGAGAGGAAATTAAACAATGTCTAAGAAACATAATGTAGCGGCACCTTTTGGGAATTTTGGAATTGTTGGGTTCTCTATTCTTCAATAATGGTCGTTGTCGCTCTCACTGAAATCCTTCTACACGTTAGCAGCTATAGTTTGCAGAAAAAATGGTCGAAAGTTAGGGTTTAACAGAATGTTGCATTTTTCAAGTGACCGTTTATTAGAAACTTTAGTGCTATTTTCTAATGTCATCGGTCCAGATTTTAGGAAATAGACATTGTTTACGTATTAAAGTTTTACATAAGTGACGGTTTAAGAAGAACATACTATGTATATAATGCATTAATATTGTCAGCAATTTAAAAATCTGAAATATTATCATTTCATTACTTGTTATATCATAATTAAATTAATTAATAAGAATGTTATCTGAAGCCTTACACGAATTAATGCAAGTGTGACACGAATAGCAAAATAGCAATATTTTAATTATTAAAACTTGATTAAGTTAAAAATATGTCTTCCATAGCCGACGTTGAGACGTATGACATACAAATTTACCATTTTATAAAAACTTTCTTTGCAATCGTAAGCAATACAGAATTTCTTTTAATTCAGTTCTTAAACTAAAATGGTACAAACGTTTCTTTTTACATTTTCATTAAGTGGCTTTAGATGTAGTATTCATTTTATTTATGTTTACAAAAGTGCTATTAAAATAATCCTTAAAGGTACTTCAGTTTTGCATTTCAAGTACTTGACTTTTATCTCCTAACGAATAAGAATTTTGAATAATGTGAAGTGTCTTCAAGATATTTTTTTCCCCATAAGGACTCTTTTACTAAACCATTAACTACATTTTTATGTTTTATGAAACTAGGCGAATTTTGAATATTTAACTTATTGTAGTTAAATCTGAATGCAAGTAAATTTTAACATAGCTTAGAATGACTCTCATTTAGTGTAAAAAGAAGAAAATTAAAAAGAAGAAAGGCGGAAAATCCAAGAAAAGTAAAAGTAAATAATAATAATAATAATAATAATAATAATAATAATAATAATAATAATAGCTTAGAAAACAGTTGTAGTTATAAAACATATTAGAATTAAATTACTGGTGCCTGATATATATAAAATTCTTGCGATGCATTTAGAGAAGATATAATGTGTAAAAATGTACTGTAATAAACAAATTAATAAAATATAACAAAATATAGTAAAATATAATATAAGTTCTTGGCTATAACTGAAACAAACAACGAGGTTATATACAGTTTATTTTGCAATATCACAATTTGCTTAAATATTATTAATTTTATTTTGTAAAATTGAGAGATTAAATTTTAAGTATTCAATAAAAATAAATTGGTTATAAATTGCATTTTCAACTCCTTTATTAACTAGGGTTTAAACTCAAAAGTTTCTGTGCATTTGACGATTATGTTAAAACAGTTTTCTATACTTTGTTTTTATGTTTAACTAGTTGTCAACTGAAATATCGTATGTAGTATAGAAGCATTACTGATCACATGTGATTATGTATTGGAAATCTTAAACATTTTCAGAAGTGCTGTTTTTCGTTGCCTTAAGTTTATCGTGAAAGTGAGACTTTTTTTCTTTTTAAGGGGAATAAATTAAAATCTTATTTTACAATATAAATCAATTTATTTTCATAAATCCATTTTTAATTTTTTTAGCGGATTGATCCCCCCCCCCCCCCTTTCGTCGTTGCGTTATCTTAAAAAAAAAAAAAAGTTCTTACTCCGCATGCATGGAGTGTGCAAACATACGGTCATTCTATGAGGGTGGCGCAAGGCAAAAACCTATATATACGGGTATACTCTACTAATAAAAGTATGACTCAGTGAAGAAAACGAGCCAATCACAATGGACTCCTTATCTCTGTTCTGTGATTTAATTTTTAACAGCACCCTCTATTTTTCGGCTTTAAACTTTTCGGCTCTAAAGGAAGTCACGTGCACAATAGGATAAAGATCTTTGAAAGTGATAATAATTTATATTTTCCTTAAAAACAGTTTAGATTTCATAAGTATTTTAATATTTTTAGAAATGTTATGACAACATGAACATCCAGACAAATGGTCATCAAATTCGAAACATATTAATAAAGATGATTAGAAAAATGTGTCTTTTAAGAGCAAACAAACAAACAAAAAGATCATCAAAATCTGTATACTACTTAAACTAAAATTTTGCTTGTATTTACAAAATATTAAATAAATAAAATAAACAAATCAAACATTGTTGAATACTCACAATGCATTATGGAATATCACTGTCTAAATATACTGAACACATGAAAGTGAAAACTTTTTTTTTTATAGTTTTATGTATTTCATTTATTTTTTTTTTGTTTGTTCTTGTCTTATGTCAGCCAGAAATTCTTTCTATTCATTATAGCTAATAGAGGAAAGCAGTAACGAAAATTCTTTTGACAGCAGAACAAATATTCGCATACATAAACAGTTAAGTTATATAATATTCTACACAGGTGGTCTTTTTCTAAAGGGTTACCCTCTTGGAATTGTATCATTTTAAATGCGTTTCTGAAAGCCATATGGCAGCGGTCGGTTTACTGATATATTCAACGTATCCTATTTCGATTTTTTGCTACAAATATGTAATGACAGATTTGTAACTTTGTACATACGTGAGCACGCGTATGTTTGCATGCATGTGTATATGTATGACTTGATTTCGTGATCCTTGGCTGTTAAATTAGTCATAGGTTCAGATTAATTTTGAAAATGTTTCCTCCTGCAAACATTTCTCTTTGTTTAAAACTATCTCCGCTTTGACTCATTGTCATTACAGTTCTACATATATGTGTATGAAATATAATCTTTTGGTAACTCAATATATATATATATATATATATATATATATGTTTCGACTAAACTCCATTTCGCCTCTCTTGTGTAATTTACTTAAATGCTATACATTTTCAAAACATATTTTTGTCTGAAATTGCTATTCATCCAATTCATTTGAAATAACAATAAAAATACGAATCCCTCATTAATTTTGATAAAATGTTTTAAACATTATGAATACACATAGTTTTGAAAAAGATTAGCGAACATTTCTTGATAATTCTCCTACAAAACAATGCAAAGAAAAGACACTAGTAACAATCAACGAGGAATAATTTTATTTTAAGAGGATTGGTCTTTAGAAATTCGTTTTCACATTAAAAGTTTTATTGATTTTTATAATATTTAATAAAAACAGCTATTTCGACAAAATTTTCTAAATCTATATTTAAATTCATGCTCAGGTACTATTTCAAATAATATGAGCGAGGAGTTTTTGATTATAAAATACTCAAAGATTCGAATTTATTATTATGTGTTTTCCTGAAATTATTTTATTATGCTTATTTTTCTTATGTGAAAAATTACTAAGAACAAGAAGGCCAAATATAAATATTGTGATTTAAATCCGTTCAAAGCACAAATAAAACGTACTAAAATTGCTTTTAGGTGCATATATATAATATAAATTACATAAAATACATTAAAATATCTTAAAAATGCATTAAAAATTAAATTAAAATCCAAAAACGTTTTTGGCCAAATTCATACGGCCATCGTCAATGTTTATTTGACCGAAAACGTTACCTAAAAGCAGTTTTAGTACGTTTTATTTGTACGTTTTATTTATTTGTACGAATTTCGATTATCTACTCAAAGCGAATTCAGCAATAGAATTTTAACCTTCCTTCATAAATATTGTGGTTTTGTAAGTTTCATAATATGTAGCATGAAATGTGATTTGTGAAAGTAATATGTGAAAAAGTAACAATATGAATTATAATCAATAAAAAAAATTATTGTAGTTTATCCATGAATGCTTCTTATATGCGTATAAAAGTTGTTCTCCAAGTAATTTTTAGTTTAAAAATTACCACAATATTGGCACAAATCATGATGTCATATTTGGAAATCGGACGCATTTGAATTAATATCAAGACTATACCAAAGCTTTAGAGATATTTAAATTGAAAGTAGAACTAATATATCATTTCTAGTTTTGTTTTTATAAATAAAAAATGCAGACACGTACTTATAAAGAGCAAAATTTTCTACATTTTTACATCCAAGCAGTAAAATTCCATAAGCAATATGCATACTTAATAAGCAATAAAAATCTAACATTTTATTTTGCTATTTTTTCTTTTAAGGGTATTAAAGATTCACGTTGTTTGCTTGTTACATAAAAAGCCGTTACAATTTATTTTCAAACCATATTTTCATGAAATAAAGGAGAATAATAATTTAATATGATTTTTATTTATATTACTGAGAATTATATTTAAGAGGATTAGTTTCGTTTTTCCGTTTCATTGTTTACTGCCTTTTTTTTTGGGGGGGGGGGGGGGGGGAGGGGTATGCATGTCTATGTAGGCAACTTTATTAATAATATAATTCTACTTATAATTTTAATTTTGATTTTAAAAATAAAAATTTTAACGCTGTAACATTTTTGTAATGTATTTTTGGAACACTTATTTCTTACTGTAGCATTTTTTCATATGTTTCAGGAATTAGTTTTACTTTTTTCTTTACATATGTATATTTTTAATGTAATATTTTCTCTGTTATAATGATAATTATGTGTAATATCTTCAAAACTGTACACGGTATTTTATGACTATGCAGATTACATAATTACTTTAAAAATTCTATTTAATCTTAACTTAAACTTTTGTACTTATTATTTTTGAATTTCAAAATTTAGAATGATTTAGTACCACAAAGACATGCTAAACTAATTTACACTCATCTGTTAATAACGAACGTTATTAATATCGGATTAATGTTTTGTTGATCATATAAGAAATAAATAATTTCATAAATTCAATTTCATATAATCTTAAAAAAAAAGAAGAAAAAAGATTCTAAACGCATGTTAATACCAAAAATTAAGAGATTTATGTAAAATTAACAAATATATTTTCATTTCCTTAATTGCAGGCATAACTAATGCAAATCTATATTACAAAGTAGAAATATTTCCGTGAGTTCTACGGACGTCATATTGATGGTGGCAACATCTGACCAATAAATTTCGGTTTTACTGCAATTTTTTTTACTTCTAAACATCTCACAATTTACTTTCTAATGCATTTTTTTTTAACTGTAACTTAATTGACTGATTTTATTTTATGATTTTTAAAATAATTTTTAACAGGGTTTAAGGCTTTTCTTAACTGCTCTGCTCAACAAGAACAAAACTTTCTGACATATTTACAAATTCATTTTTTAACGGAAGGATATAAAATTGGAAAGCCTAGCTATGGAAGCGATTTGTAATTGAACTGTTTTTTCCATTTTTTGATCAATCAATTACCTATTGAGTTATAAGCGAATTTGATCACGTGACAAATACGTTTTTCGCCCGCTCTTGAGTGCCCTTTCTCCCTTCGCGAGGAAATTCGGTTCAAAAAGCCCACTTTGACTCTATTTTCCGAAAGATCTATTGCGTTTGCAAAAAAAATGGAAAAAACAGTTCAATTACATAGTTTCTGAACAACAACACGAGCTAGTTTTATGCATTTTCGAACAAAATAAACTAAAACTTATGTCAGAAAGTTGCCCTTTTTGATTTGAGATTTGATTTGAGACCCTTAATAAAAAATATATGTAATAAATAATAAAAAATAAATCTCTCTGTAAGGACTACCTGCCTTTCCATTGAAAATTGGCCCTTATGAGGGGTGGCTCTTGATTAGGGGTGACAAAAAACAACAACTAAAATAAGGAAATCAAAACCTATATATGTGAAAAAACTGTTTATTAGCATTTTTAAACTCAATACATGATTGAAAAAATTTTCTATTGAAGTTTGTTTACTTTACATAATTTTTTTGCAGACAATTTGGTTTCTAATGATTCTTTTACTTTATGGAACAAATTACTTAAATTTGCATCATTTATTAATGCCTTAGAATGAGACATTAGTTTATTTATTTCTTTTAGCGTTTCCTGACAGGTGTAAAAATTGTGCTTCAATATGCATTCACAGTTTTAGTAAATGTGGAATCAGTTTTCCAAGATAACCTGCTATCCTTTGTGTACCCACAACAAAGGGTCAAGTTTCCCTTCCAGCCCAACCCCTACAGGTTGAAAGGTCAAAGGAAGTGTGAGGAACACCTGTTTGCCTCACTTGTGGAAAAGTTTGTGGTCCTTCATCGTGTTACTCAATCCTCCCCATCTGCCCTGCCTTCTTTGTTACAAGTGCAGTTGTTTTCTGAACTCTTATCTTTTAGTTCAGGAATTCAACACATCTGTTTAGGATTTAAGGCACACGTGAAAAAATAAATGGCCTTTATGAGGGGTAGGTGCGGCCCTTAATAGGTGTAAATTTAACATAACGTCTATGGGGAAAATTTTTCGTTCCTAAAAATATTGGCCCTTAATAGAGGTGGCCCTTGAATAGGGATGGCCTTTAAAAGATGTTTCGCTGAATCTCTATTCCGTGCCGCCTATGATTACGGAATGTTAACCTGTTCGCATTTAAAACAATATAAATAGCAGTGATGAAACAGTGTAGCACTATAGAATGAGCTGACATTGCTAAATTTTATTAGTATTATTCACCTTATTTCAGAATAGAATTTCTCAGATTTTCCAAGGCAAAGAATACTATTAAAATTTAGTGGTGACAAACACCCAACTGTTGCGTCACTATTCCATCACTAAAATAGTTTCTGGATAATGCTCCATAACGAAATTAAAACTTCATCAATAAATAAATAAAATATTAAAATAACACATAAAATGCAATTTAACAAATTACAACAACCATTTGGAAAATGATTTTTTCAAAGACTAAAATTTAAGACATTGAAAATCGCACGGAGTTGATCATACATTACGTGCGCCATGGATTACATTTTTCGGTACTGTAAATTTTTAAACTTCTACGGAGCTGGTCATTCATTACGTACGCCATGGATTAAACATTAATATTCCTGGACCAATTTTAAATGAAATTTCATTCTTAAACTTCTAAATATCCCACAATATTACTTTTTACAGCGTCGTATAGAGAAAAAAATGTACTTTTAAATGCAATTTGTTTGAAAGCTGTATCTCAATTTGTTTCTGAGTTATTAATTTTTCTTTGTAGTTTTTATTACTTTTTTGTCATAGTGGCAACAGAAGTATCCATCTCTGTTGAAAGTAAAGGGAAAATACAGATTACTGTATAGACCAATCAGAAAACGAATAAAATGCGGATTCAACCAATAAAACGCTTCAGATATGTTTTTGATTTCCTACTCTGACAGAGGACAATAACCATTTTCCAAAATGGTTAATAAATCACAAATTTAACATCTATGTCACAATTTATCGAATTATGCGCGTAAGCCATTGAAATTATCAGAATCAAACTGATTGCTGTAAGTAAAGAGATCTTTGGTGATTAATTATAAACATATTAAATGTAAAGAATCGACTAGAGTTTACAATAATAATAATAATAATAATAATAATAATAGTAATGCATTTTCATGTTTTCTGTAACGCGGGAAGACCGGATTGGTTCTGTTAGGTATTATAATGTGTAATGTTTCACTTACGCCGTAATTAATTAAAAAAATTACCTCTCAAAATGTAATGTCAGTAGAAAGAATAGAGCAATTATTTTTTTCCATGATAGGATTTTTTTTTCTTTTTTAAGGGGGGTGCAAGTGTTAATCCTGAACATTTGATTTGTTTCCGCATGAAAGATCTTCTGAGAAAACTATTTGGCTTTTGATAGGAAAATAGGTCTGATAAAATGAGTAATAACATATTAGCTTTTATTCACAGAACAATGTATAGTCCTACCAGTGAGCTACATTTATACAGATAAACGAATAGGAATTTCTGAAAAAACAGAAAGGTTTGATGGAAGCATGAATGGGATTTCTTCAAAGTTGCTTTTGCTTTCAAGTGACCCTTAATGGATTCTTAATGAGGTGATTTTACCTAAGAATATTTAATGGATGCTACAAAAAATAATTTTTTGCGATAAAGCTTTGTTACAAAGCGCGGAAATTCGTTGTAAGAACAAAATATTACGATAGCCATATTCACACAGAAATAGATATCAGCAAAGGCGCAAGGAATTGACATTAGTTTGAAATTATTTGTTAGCGCAAACATTAGCCTACAAATTCAGTTTTCTGGAGAATTGCATTAACCACTTAGGGTAAGGTGCCCTATTATCGTCCCCAGTGACTTTTAGGCCGTTGAAAGTTGTAATTTTACACATAGAAACATGGGCAAATATCGTACAAAAAAAAAAAAAAAATAATTGAACAATGCGAGAAATTGTTTTTTCAAAAGTATCTAAAAAATGCAAAAGAAAAAAAATGGTCCTAATTTCGTTCCCACCCCCCCCCCCCCAAAAAAAAATAAAAAAAATCCAATACGCCGAGGCTTAACTTATAACTAAATCAAAATTTATTTCTACATGAGAAGTAATTTAATTTACATTAAAGTAAGTCACAAAGAAATGTACTAATTATCAGTGGAAGAATAACATAACGCAACATATAGTTGCCAACCTCCCGATTTTTTTTCATACCAATATTTTCATGCAGAAATACTAGCTTTATATAATCGCAGTTTTAACGCAATTAAATAAAGAAAACACTTTTGTAAGATTTTACTGGTATCCAAAAAATCGGAAGATTGGCAACTATGCGATTGGCCATCCAAGCATGAGGAAAAAATTGAAAAAAAAAAAAGTCATGAAAAATAATTCCTAATTTCGTTCCCGGGACGAAAATAAGCACTGCAAAGGGGGCGAAATTTGGACCACGTTTTTTCCCAATATTACGGATCTTCAGTTCCTGTAAGATTAAATGAGCGTCCTAAAACTCACTGCATGCTACTGTCAGCATCTTACCAACGTAAGATACATGCAATGAATACGAAATAAATACTTACAGTACAGGAAATTACGTTCTGCAAACGACGTAATAAGAACTCAGGTCTTCTAAAAATAGGAAATTCGACGTCTTTAATTTAAGTATGCGTCTTGACGAACGAAACTTTCAAAACTGACCCCTTTTACTTTCCGTCCCCTGTGCCTTGCGTCGTAAGTGGCAAGTGGTAGTAAGTTAATAGGGACGAAATTAGGAGAGGGGACGAAATATGGGCACTTTACCCTACCAGTTCAATATTTTTGGAGAAAAAAAACTTTCAAAAAATGCCAATTTTTATTGCAAAAATCATATTTTCATGCTATTTTTAAACAAAATATACTTAAAAAAAAATTACAGATCAAAAAGAAAGATGACATACGCAAACATAAATTTATGACCAAAATTTTGCCATTTATGAGCAAAATTGTCAATTACATTGAAATATATCTGATAAAGAAAAATGTAAGAGTAGAAGATGCGATGCCCGTACGTAGCACGCGGCAAATCACGAAGGGCGAAAATACGCTACCCGTATTAGGTACGGGCAAAAGTGGTAAATGGTAAAACCCCCATCGAAGGATCCATAGAAACATTTTTATTCCAACAACTCTTCACTATTATATAATGTTATTTAAGTACGTAAATGTTTTCGACACTTCATAAAATACCACTTTCTAGAAAATCGCTTTCTAAATTGCTACTTTCTAAGCTTATACCTGTAGCAGCATCTTTTAAAATTATTATAGTTCTATTCTGAGACAAAAGGATTAAGAACCTGAAAAACGCATTTGAAATGCGATATTATAATAAAGACTTCGAAAGTCTCTTTTGAATATATTCCGTTTATTTAAAAATAGGGTATAAATACCATTTAAATGATACGTAAAAAAATATTCACCACGGTATTAATCGCTTTATTATATGAAAAGAAAAGTAAATGTTTTCATATAAATTTCAGTTTCTAGCTATCTAATTTTGTTAAGTTATTTCCAATGTTTAAAGAAGCAATTTTTAAAGAACTGTATAAAGACCTGTTTGATATCGTCCAGTTTTGGCAATAAAAAACACAAAAAAGATGCTGTTTCAGACTTTTTTAAGAAGGGGGGTTAGCGAATTTTTTCTTGCTCTAAAGAAAAATGATAGAAGGCTTATGCATTATTCGATGGAATATATCAGAATTGGATCTAGATATTTAGGCAACAAAGTTTATGATGTTTATAGTGACCTCTTCTAGCCAGGAATTTAGAGCCCTTCGTCTCGCAGTTTTTTTTGCCCCCCCCCCCCCCCCCCTTACTTAAAGAAAGTTTTAATAAATTACTAGGGCTATTTCTTTCATTTTTGATTTAAAATACACAATAATTGTTACTTAAATATATTAATCTACAATTTAAAAAATCATGTTACGTATGTTATTAAATTATCTTTTATGAATTATCGAACACCCATTATCTTTGACAAGCGACAATTCGTAGTATACCATTTACCAATTGAGTAATAATGTATGCGGATTGCGTAACTACAATTTTGAGAACATTTGTAGTACTGCAAATTATTACTATTACTGAGACGAGAATTAAAATTATTCTATTTCAGATTTATAGAGTCCTTACAGGATATTTAAAAATCTTTTCGTTCACCTAAAAGAAAAAAAAAAAAAACGAATACAGATAGCCTAAGGAAAACGGCTTCCTTTTTACCCGACTGCCAAGAAGGGTTATGTGTTTCACGCGTATCTGGGTATGTGGATTTCTTTATACCCTCGAAACATTCCAACTGCTAGATGGATTTTAATGAATGAGGTCTCTATCGAATCATCTTAGCCGTCCAATGGTTATAGGCTAGGTTTTGTTTTTATAAATTCAAAATGACGGCCGTAAAGTACAAAATGGCGGTAGAGACGAAAAAAAAAATTTTACGCATCCTATTGAGTGGAATATTATTGGATAAGTCTCTCAAACTGAAAACGATGTTTCATTGAATATTTTACAGTCAGAAGATCCGTTTAAATATTTTACAAGCTGGAAGTTGTGTAGGCAGGATCTCTAGCTTTACTGCAACTCTAACCGTCATAGATATCTATAGGCCTCATCAAAACAGTGTTTATAGATAGGAACTAACAATTAAACACAACTTAAAATTCATCAATATAAGTAAATAAAGAAAATAGGTAAGTAATATAAAAAATAGTTTCACATTGATGAGAAATAATTAATTATTTCGCTTTTTACGCAGTCGGGTTTTTCGATTTTTTAAATTTAATTCTTATTCATTTGTACTATTATATATATATATCTGTTCACCAACAATCATACATATGGCCTGTTTTCGATTTTGGATAATTTTGTGCTCATTATTCGTAGATTCTTTTTCTTTTTCTTCTTCTTTTTTTTTTTTTTAACTTAACGTTAACTTAATCTTCCTCCATTTGGCGCCTGGAGAACATACCCCTCTCGTTCACCCGCTTTTATTGCGGCCCTGATCTCACTTTCAAATAATGAATTGTAATTTTTATTAGGCCCCGGTATGGTATGCTATTTCTTTCTCCCAGTTTATTTTGTGTCCAAAAAATAACGTTACCTTACAGAAGCCAGCAATAAACAAAGCAGATGGATCATTGTACAATTAAATACTCTATAGCATTTAAAAAAATTTTTAAGCATCGCACATTTTCAATTTTTATACCGTCGTATTGGAAAAAAAGTACTTTTAAATGCAATTTGTTTGAAAATTGTATCTCAATTGATTTTTGAAATATTAATTTTTTTGTAGTTTTTAGCACCATTTGTTTAATTTTGGCAACTCGAGTTCTCCATTTATGTAGAAAGTAAAGGAAAAATAGTTGAAAAATAGCAACTATATCTTTTTGTTGCTATTTTCTCATAACAACTGAAAGAAAATGCCTGCTATTTTGAAAAAATATAAACGAACAATTTCTGTTAAAACATGGAGCTATTATAAACTATATTTAATTTTATGTTATCTATATTAATGTTACAAACAAATGAAGGCCTGTGAATCATTGGATAGCTGTTTTTTTGCGAGTTTCTTTAATGACGGCATCTTTTTGCTGCATTTGTGTATTATTTTGCGATAGTGACATCCTATGCATGCTTTACTGTAGATGTTTAAGAGTGGATCGTAAATGTGGAATTCTTCAGCGGATTCGAATGACGTCATTTTACATAAAATAAAAGTGTGTGCTTTAAGTCTTAAAATTGAAATATGTTTTGTACTGTTTATATACACATATATTTTTTTTTCGTCGGGGGCGACACTAAATTCTGAAAAAGCAGAACTCCTGTTTTCTGGTTTTTATTATTTTACTGAATGCAAAGACTTTAATTTCCATTTATATCACAATACTTAAATATAAATGAATTCAATATTTTAGTGAAATGTAAATTAATTCAATAGTTTAGTGAAATATAAATTAATTCAGCAGTTTAGTTAAGCATAAATTAATTCAATATTTTAGTTAAATATAAGTTTATTCAATAGTTGAATTTTCAATAAAATATTTGCATTGCACGCCTTTGAACGAATCGATTTTGTGTCGCACCAGATGAAAAAATTCTCAATCCTTAAAACATTTTGCATGATTTAGGGCAAACGACATGGGCAATAAAAGTTTCGAGACGAGTGAAAACGGGTTCAACAGCTATGTCATCTTACGGCAAAGCAAATCGCACATACAACAAAAGAAATCAAAATCATTCAATCTTTCTTAAATCAGGGAGACGAAAAATTCAAAGAGACGACGTCTGGTTTTTCAATTCACTAAATATTTCTCGTTTATGTCTGGTCTGCCTTTAATTTAGCCGGAAAGAATCGTTTTTAAGACAGATAGAAAATTCTTTTAGTGCTAGATTCAGATCTGAAATGAGATTTACAGAAGAAATTATCCAGACGTCTGTGTAAACAAGTATTCAATTGCAATTTTCATTTTGATTATTATACTTAACACAAAGAACTTTAATTTTCATTTATATCACAATACTTTAATAAAAATTAATTCAATATTTTAGTGAAATATATATTAATTCAATAGTTTAGTTAAATATAAGTTAATTCCCTAGTGTAGTTAAATATAAATTAATTCCATAGTGTAGTTAAATATAAATTAATTCAATAGTTGAATTTTCAATAAATATTTGCATTTTACGCCTTTGAACGAATCGATTTTAAGTGTCTCACCAGATGAAAAATTCCCAAACCTTAAAACATTTTGCATGATTTAGGGCGAACGACATGGGTAATAAAAGTTTCGAGACGAGTGAAAACGGGTTCAACAGCTATGTCATCCTACGACAAAGCAAATCGCACATACAACAAAAGAAATCAAAATCATTCAATCTTTCTTAAATCAGGAAGACGAAAAATTCAAAGAGACGATGTCTGGTTCTTCAATTGACAAAATATTTCTCGGTCATATCTGGCCTGCCTTTAATTTAGACGGAAAGAATTTGTCTTTACGACGAATAGAAAATTCTTTTAGTGTTAGACTCAGAGCTGAAATGAGATTTGCAGACAAAATTATCCAGACGTCTGTATAAACAAGGTATTAAAATAAAAATGTGTGTAGAAACAAAATTAATTTCGAGCTAAGAATATTGACATAGGCATTTAATTTCCAACTATCAATTACAGAAGAAAGGATATAAATATGAAAAAGAATTCGGATTCGCATTGGATGTGGAAACAAAAGAATGGAAGTACAGGAATTTCTGAGATGCAGAACAACTAATTGATTTCCAGGTTATTGGAAAAATTCTTGGGATATTTAATTCTCATTCCGTGAGAAAATTTAAAAGTAGAAAATATCCTGTGTTGTACAAATAATCCGAATTCAGTTGTAATAAACTATTTTCATTCGAAATGTGGGAGTTTAATGAGTTTTTAATCTGCCGTCATGGTAATTTGTTTGTCATTAATAATGATTTGAATTTCAGAAATTTGTGTGTCATTTTAATATGTTTATTAGAGAAATCGGGCTTTTCTTTGAATGAAGGTTATTTAAATTGGAATTTAGGATTTTTATGATTCTATGAATTTTACTTATCGTGGATAATGATTGCAATTTAAGAGATCTATGTATTTATAAAAATTTAATTGTGAATCCCTTTATAATGTAGATTATAAAGATAACTTGAAATAAATTTATCAAATGTACCGTAATTTCGGGTGTATAGCCCGCAGATCAAACAATTCAGTTTGGACCCAGAAATTTTATTCAATATTTGAAGACCAATATTTACCGTGATCAAAAAAGTTACATTTTATTTTAAAAAGTTTCTGGGTCGAAACACGATTGTTTGATCCGCGGGCTATACACCGGAAATTACGGTAAGTGAATTCATTTATTAAAGTCATTTAATAGTCAGTGTTTTAATTTTTCTTAGTAATTGATCAAGAGGTAAAATATCTTACTGTTAAACAAATAATTTGAATTCAGTAGTAATCTGTATGCAGATGTATATGAATTTTACTTATCGTGAATAATGATTAAAAGATAGAGATTTGTGTGATATTAATATAAGTATTTATCAAAATTGAATCGAGGTTCTCCTCCGAACGTAGATTTTAAAGGTAACTTCAAGGGAATTTATCAAATGTAAGAGTATTCATTTATTAAAATCATCTAACATTCAGTGTTCTAATTTTTAATAGTAATTGATCAAGAGGTAAAATATTTTACTGTTAAACAGATAATTTGAATTCAGTAGTAATCTGTATGCAAATGTATATGAATTTTACTTATCGTGAATAATGATTAAAATTTTAAAGATCTGTGTGATATTAATATAAGTATTTATAAAAATTGAATCGAGGTTCTCCTCCGAACGTAGATTTTAAAGGTAACTTCAAGTGAATTTATCAAATATAACATTTATTAAAGTCATCTAATATTCAGTGTTCTAATTGTCCTTAGTAATTGATCAAGCGAGAAAATATTTTAATGTTAAACATATAATTTGAATTCAGTAAGTGTATGCATTCGAAATGTGTGAGTTTAATGTAATTTTAGGATGATGGAAATTTTATTATCAGTAATAATGATTTAAATATTTATGTTAGTTATTTTTTTAATAATTATTTATAGCAACAAAAGGAAGATCTGTCTGTTTTGTGTTCGTAATTGCCTAGAGACATCTGATCAGAGAGGTGGGAAATTTGGCATGAATTCGTGAATGAAATGATATTTAAAATATCTGAAAACCTCATTTTTAAATTTTAATTCTTATCTATCGT
The DNA here is from genome assembly GCA_963932465.1 of Maratus speciosus. NCBI lineage: Eukaryota > Metazoa > Arthropoda > Arachnida > Araneae > Salticidae > Maratus > Maratus speciosus. Next base: position 86,412,638 of record OZ010788.1, read on the forward strand.
TAGACCTTGGAATCTATTAAGTTTAAAGAAAAAAAAAATAGCTTCACAGAGCAAGGAATAAAACGCACTTTTGAGAAATATTTAGAAACTGCTAATATTTCATTTATGCTTAATATTTCATTTTCTCAGGTTTCATTTAAGCAATGTGTTATCACAAAATGAAACTGTGTAAATGTTGCATTTTTCATTGCTTTTACTACCTTAAATATATAAAAAGTTAAGTATACTGAAATTACCCGTGAGTAGGGTAATTTGGGTATAATGTATATAAACAAAGAAATAAGTGTTTAATATTCCAACTACACTTAAGCTGCTCCTCTATAGGTAAATTTAAGTATTACGAAATAAATAAGCATGTTAAAGGTTTATTGATGAAAAATTATTAGATCTAAATCTAGGATAAGCAGCTGCACAGGGCTGGCGCAACTTCACGCGGGGCTCTGCAAAGGAATCAGTGGGGGACAACTTCTACCGCAATGCGGGACTGAAAAAAAAATTGAATTGTATATATTATAGAATAATATATAATATAGAAAAATAAAATGCATAAAAAATACCACTACTTTCACATTGATTATGCTTAATCATTTTTAATTCCGCAAAATTTTCTACCCTTTGCAATATTTTAAAGATTTATTTTTTGCGGTCTCGGTTACTTTCATAGCAATATTAACACTTTACATTTAGTGACAATTATATATAAACTTAATGTTCACCTTTCTTATCAGGAAGAAGCATTTAAAATCATATCCACGTTAAAAGTATTATTATTTTATACAGAAGAAACGCTATTTCGAATTGTATGAAGAGATTTAGGGCCCTAAAAGGATCCTAATTGGCGCGGGGTATCTATACACTCTATACAGTTTTCTGATAGTTCCGCCGCCGGCCCTGTTGCTGCAGCATATGCTGGTATCTTGAATAGGGCTCTTTAATAGAGGCTCTTATTAATTATAAGACATCTTCGCCAATGACGTTAACCAAGTTCATTATTAAATTGAACAGTTATATTTATTGCTATGTTAGTCAGTTTCCGTCTACGCTAACATTTTGGCGAGGGAAAAGGTTATTTTTTTTTCTAGATGGCGTGTCGGGTAATATAGAATATTTAGTATCTGAGGTGATATTTTTACTAGTTTGTACATCAGATGAGGAAGATGCAGTGTGCCTAGCGAAACAACACTGAAAACTGGCGATATGAAGCAATTAAAATAATAAAACTTTGTAAAAAATCACCATAAAATAAAAACAATACATAGGACGCGTTTCGAGCTAAAAATATAACAGCTCGTCATCAGCTACAGTAAACACGTGTCCGTAAGCGGAAAAGGTCAAAAATGAACTGAAAGGTAGAGAATGTTGCAAAGAATGCGACAGATGGCGCTAGCTGAAAGGAGCACATGCAGAAGAGAAAAGTGTTGCCAAAAAGATAGAAGAGAAATTGATAGGGAAAAATGGAGATAAAAAATAAACAAAATTAAAATAAAATAAAAGAAGTAAATTAAAAAATATAAATAATAATAATAATAAATAAAGAAAAATGAAAGAATAAAACAAGAAAAAACCAAAAGATCCTTTATTTTTATTTATTTTTATTTACTTATTTATTTTTTTTTAATTTTTTTTTTTTTTAACAACAAAATAAAAAGAAAAGGAACAAGAGAAGAGGCAAAAGAATTACAAAAGTAATTTCCACGCTGGAGATAGGAAATGAGATGATGGGAGATCATTGACAAGATTAGCAGAATTTTTAGAAATAAAATATGTTCATGAAAATCCAAGTGAGAGGGCGAGGCAGGGGAAGAAATAACTTTGGCCATGGAGAAATTGAAACAATGACTGGAAGACCAACAGTTGCAGTGTGCCTGTTTTGCAATGGAAAATATTCAGAGGATGGAAGAGGGGAGGAATGGATAAAATGTCCGATGCGTGCGATGTAGTCCCATGTGGATTGTAGTAGAGCCAGAACAACAGACTACATTTGTGATTTTTGCAAAAATTAAAAAAAAATATTCAAAGAATCTGATGGTTTGTAGATGATATAATGCTGTTTACTCATTAAATAATCTTGTTTGTTCTTGTAAACCATGGTTTGTCTTGCAATTTTAATGTACCTTATAACCCTATTCCAAATTACCGACTGGTTCACATTACTTGAAAAGTGTAATTTTTTTTTTTTTAATCTGCATATTGATCTAATTTTTTTTTAATGCATTAAATGTGTTAAGAAATAGTCAAATTTGCAGTTTACTAACTTTTAATATATCTCAAAATTTTTAAATCGATTTACAGATCAAAATGGAAATGACATTGCATAATACCCGAACTTCTTCTACACCTAAATTACCTCACATTTAAAAAACTACTATTATATACTAAGCACTAACATTAAACTTTTCAATCAATTTATTGTAAACAAATGGTATGTAAACATGACGGAATTAGAAAGATCAGGTGATATGGTTTTGTAACAATGTGCTTTTGAAGTTGATGCTTCTGCTAACAGACTTGTTCAGATAACATTTTTTTTTTTGGTGTATATGAAGGCTATATAAATTAAAAAAGATAGAAAATATTATCATTAAACAAGGTATAAAAATTAAACTAATTTTCATGTAATAAACACCACAATGTAAACTGAAATTAGATAAGTTTGCAGATTCATTTATTTGATGAAATACGGTTTTAAAAAAGAAATGCATTTTGAAGAGTTCTTTTGAATGAAAAAAAAAATACATTCGTTATTAGCAGTGCAAATATTATTGTAAAATGAAATGTCAGAATTTTACTACATATTGGATAACATTATAAAACTTCATTTATTTAACATTTTATTATTATTACGAGTCTACATTTTTTATCTTTACGAAAGAGCTACAGATGATATATTAGTTTTGATTAGAATTGTACTTCTCTAAAGCTTTAACATATTTTTCCCTCCGTTATAAATGGGAGGTGTTATTATAGGACCATTAAGGTAGTTTTATGGTATCCTTATGTTCTCAGTTTTATTGTCTGTTATTTCTCAACTCCTTTGTAAGTTAAATGTTTTCCGTTGAAACTTTCATTTTGTGAAAATACAAAACTGGTAATCATAATGTTTTTTATCCTGAACAGAAAAAGGAAGTAATAACTTCAACAGCTGTTCGCAATATCTTACGCTGTGAAACATTTCAAAATGCATATTTGTTGTTTGCGAATAAATTTCCTAAAAGCATTCATTCTATTCTAAAAAGAAAAGTGACTTATACTTAAGGATTCGATTTTATGATGCAAAAATATTTTTAAATAAAATTATACCCATTAATTAATAAATATAATAATTTTATGTCAATCTCAAAATAAGTCGAAGCCGTTTAATATTTTGTTAAAAACTATCTGCGGACAATTTTAGTATTTCTAATGCACTTGTTTACAACTTCCAACATAGTTGAATATTTTTTATGAATTTGGTTTGTCTGTCCGTTTGTCTGGCGGGCTCTAACTCACGTAAATATACTCGTATTTTTTTTATAATTGATATCCATAAAATAATGTACCAGTTTTATTAGTATATTGTAACAGTTTAACTGTTTAATTTAGACTATTTACAACAAATTATACATCGAATTGAAGGTCTTCCCACACTTCGGTTAACAAGTCCGGAGTAATGGAAGCAATAACCTCTTCAATTCTGTATGTTTTTGCCACATGGGGGATCACAATTAAACTTTAAACGAAACGCACGATAACTGACGTCAGTGGCGCCAACTTATATGGGCCCATGGGGCGCGAGCCCACCCTATAATTCGATCTCTCCGCCCACTCAATTTCAATTCATTTAACTCGTAATTTATTTTTTTTAATCATTTAATTGCTGAAATGAAATTTGGTTTATTAACGTTCTCAAAATAGTTTTGTTTGAAAAACAGTAAGGACATCAATTAGACTTACAGGAGCATTGGAAACCTCTTCAGCGGATTTATATAGTTAAATTTCTCATGAAAACAAATTTCCTGCATATTTTGCCATCTGTTTTGATGTCTTGAATTTATAAAGTACTTATGTGACTAAAATGTATGTTTTTCTTGACTTAGTTTTTTGCACTTTCAGTAGTTAGCAATATAAGAAGTAACTTATAAGAATATAATTTATTAAAATTATTTATAAAATTGTAATTAAATTATAATAATTAAAAAGTTTCTTTAGATAAAACATAATTTAATTTCGAATTATCTTTAGTCATTCAATCCTTCCTTCTCCTCTCCACACACATACACACTAAGGGGAAAAGAATTATATGTGTTATTTTTCTCAGAAGTTTTTGAGTTCTCCCAATATTTTTGAAAAGTTGGCGCTACTGACTGAAGTTACAGATTCACTCTTAGCAAATTGCTGAACGCAAAACGCTTTACGTTCAGAAGCCGCCATTTTGCGTATGTGGCACTGCAAGTGAGTAAATAACAATGCGTTACTCGCGCATGCGCTTATCTAAAACTGTTTGAGTTACTCTTTATGTGTGACCTTAAACCAACACTCAACAAGGCTCACAGTTGGTACTATTTCAATTTATAAAGGGGCATTCTTTTATGGAGACCCTGTATATTATTTGCTTTTATTATAGTGTATTGAAAATGAATTGTGTAGCTTTTATAGTTAGTTCACAGGGACGTTCAAAAGAATTCCGTTACATTATGGTCTATGGAAAAAATAGTTTGCCTATATATTATAATGATGTTAAACTATTTCAAACATATTAAAATTGATATGCATAACTTAGCTACTCCAGAAGATGCTTACAATAGAATATTGTGTGCCTAGCATTTGTAGTTTTTTTAGAGGGTCACATCAATGAATTTGGTTTCAGTACTGTATTATCTATGGACGATAACTGCTGGGAATGCGTTTTGAGATTTAACATTTGTTTTTAATATAACTTAGTGTGTATGAATTCTACAGATCATATGCAGGGCTCCACAAAAGGATTCTAGTAGCAGATTCCACAATCAAAAGGAAATGAATGGAAACTCGTTTACAGGATTTTTTCGGCAGTGATTTTTTAATTATAATTCAATCTTCCGTAATCTTTTTAAAGCCGATCAAATTAGCGTATTTTTACAGTCTGCGGTGTCTGAACGAGGGTTGACGAGCGTAGCTCGTAGGGGCAAAACTGCCTAGTAAAAAAACAGTTAAAAAAATACACAGAGTAATATTTACTCGTATATGCACTTGTTTGTTTAGGTCCGTCAGCATATTTATTTTTGTTGAAACTTTAAAATTTTCTGTGTGAAGCCTCATTTATCCTCATTGCATTCAATTAACATGTTTAATTTCTTCTTAACACTGATTTCCACTCTTCTGCTTAGAAAAAACTTGCTAATTATGAGCTAAAATACGTTTGAGGACTGCCGTCAATATTGAAAAAATCATTTTGAAACGGGATAAAAAATATGCATACAACCGTCAAAAAATGAATACAAGCATTATTTTTTGTGGAGAATGAATGTGCTTACATGGAAATCCATATTAAATATACCGTTGCTTGCTAAATGCGTATTACTGTAACTTATTTTTAACGTTTCATAAACAATATTACTCTGGAATTTAAAGAAAATTAATAATAACAAAAAAAAAAAAATATTTTAATAAATATTTTCTTTTTCAAAAACATCGATTTATTTATTTTTTTAATTTTTTTATACTGCATTAGTTATTTTATCATTAATTTTATTTATTTTTTTATTATTTATTTATTTATTTATTATTTATTTTATTTACTTTTAAAGGCAAATATGTGAAATTTGCGTTTTATATAATACCCAATAATACAACCCCTGATTACAGAACATATGTGTAATCCCCCACCCACCCCCTTTTTTTAAAATTCTAATAGATTTTTTACATTTATTACATTGTTTTAAATCGACCAATAAGAAATCCAAAAAGCATTTTTATATACAAAAAATATCAATTATGTTTTCAAATAAAAATTTTAAATTTACTAAAAGCTTTACTTTCATATTAGCCGCACATCAGAGGTTAATAGTCGATACTTACTGTAATCTTTTTTATTCTCATCATTTCAGTGCTTAAGAGCGTAACTGGATTACATATCTATTGAATTTTCTTTTTACTTATATTATTTTATTTATTTATAGGTGAAATGTTAACTTCGTTTTGGAATATTAGCCAAAAACATACGCGGAAATATTTATATTAATTTAAGTGCAAAAGAAATGTTCTCCTCTAATCAAGATGCATGCAATACGCGCAGATTTTTAGAAAATTCATGCTTAAAAATATTTTTAAAATCATAAAAATTCAGTAAATTTAAATATGGATTTAAAAAAAAAATCCATTTGAAAGTACTTTTTCCTCCTATTCGACGGTATAGATATATATAAAAAATATATGCAATGTTTAGAAATAATTAAATTGGCGAAAGGGATGCATTATTGCCACTGGCAATATGCCGCCAGCGTTACTCACGGGCATGTTTTTGCTTTATAATATGGAAGATTCATATAAAAAGAAAATATATGATGTAATATTACATATAAAATAATATTTATCTTGGCAGATTATTTAATCCACAAGAAATTTTAATAATTTATTTTTTTTGAGGAAGTATAAATGACAAAATTTAATTAATCACCTAAATTTAGTTTTCATTCTTTGTAGTACGACATCGCATTTTACACAATCAATAGCATTATTTATTTATTTATTTATTTATTTATTTAGCAGCATTTTTATACTGAGATAATATATGTGCACAGCGATCAAAATTTTCTTTATTTTATTTTTTAAAGTTAAAATGTGAGTAATTAACGCAAGGCTTATTATTAAATTGCCATGAAAGAGCTTACAAAAATAGCAGGTGACTTTGGTGCATCCAGTTCTAGTTTACTTTTATTTTATTTTCCCTTTAATCCGATTTTCTTCTTTGAAGTTACTTTAGTTCTTTTAATTAACTAGAAAAGGCAGTAAAAGCAAGTGAAGAACATGTTTCCGAAAGACTTCTACTAATATTGAGTTAAGAGAAAAAAGTATTTTAAAAAGTATACCGCCACAAATTTCTTTTTGATACTAGTGCATTAAGGATTTTCTTTTGAAAATGTATTTACTGTGACTTCAAAATCTTAAGTGCCTTTATAATTAAATACTTTAAAAATTCATTTTCTGTTTTAATTGGGTTTCTTTTAAATCACTACATTAATGTAAAAAAAAAAAGTTATGATTTTGTAGCATTCTCTTTATTTGCAGTATTTAGTATATGTAAGTACTGTTTTATGTGATATTTTATGTATAATTATACATAGTGCCCCTGCCCACTCTCAACGGTGTCCAATGGCTAATTTCTAAACCGTTAGTCATTGACACATAGTTCCAATTACAAAAATGTTTTAAATGAGATACAGTTATTTTAAAAGTCGTTTTGATCAATAACAGCATTTCTTAAAAAGTTACGAAATTTAAATTTTTTGCACGGTCTCCCGGTCCTACAAGTGACATTTAGTAAAAATTTCCTATTACACTAACAAGTAAGACAAAAGAAGAGTCCCATTCATCTAACACTAAAAATGACCGAGTTATGAAACTTTGAAGTGCATGATTTATGCCAATTTTCTGTATCTGAACACGCTGTTTGGGCCATGATTCCAGGTACCGTATACAAAGTTCTTTAGATTATATAATCTAATAGAATTTTAAAATATGTATAATTTTGTAAAGAATTGCGACTGTTGCTTTTCACCATTTCATTTAACAAAATATCTGTTATTTTTTAGCTTATGTTTTTAGTACAAGTTATATATTTTTCTTTAATATGTCATTATGAAAATGGATTTAAAATTTATATTGTAATGTTAATTTTGCTCTCAACTGTTATTATTATTATTATTTTTTTTTTTTCTGACTATTATTTATATTTCTAGAAAATTTGTGAATGAACCTTTTATTTCGCAGCACAAAAAATGCTCCAACTTTAAGTAGCTATGGGAAGAAGTTTAAATAGCTAGCGAAATGAGATTTTTTTTTTGTCTTACTTCATAGAGTAATAGGAGATTTTTACTAAATATAACTTATAGGATCGGGGGACCGTATAAAAATTCAAATTTCGTAATTTTTTTAAAGAAATGTTTTTAGTGACCCAAATCGCTTTTAAAATACTTCTTTACCTCATTTAGAACATTTTTGTAATTGTAACTATATGGCTATGCCTAACGGTGAAATTAGACAATATTGAGAGCGGACAACCTGTATATTACTTGTAGAGGAACAGAAATCTGTTCGAGAAATATCATTATTTAAAATAAGATTTTTTGAACTACAAAATACTGAAAATATCTTTACCCGTGTTATTTTAGATACTCTATTTTTCTTGTACTATTACCTCTGTAAATTCAGAATTCAGTGTTATGATGTCATTTTCATGCATTTAGAAAAATATCTTAAGATTTCTCTAAAAGTATCACATGCTTTTTTTTTTTTTATTGCAAATCTGATTTTTATAAATGATGTATCACTTCATTCATTTAAGTAACATAAACCTTGGGAACTCTGAAATTGTCGCCGCCACAGATTGCTCGAAGCTTTAAACCAAAATAAGGGGTCTCAGAACTCTTAAAGCTTTAAAATTTTCGAAACTTTAATTTTTTAGATATTAAGCACCTATCTTTTCTGGACATTTTGTTATAATTGTTTTATTACAATTCCCTTTAGAACAAAAGTTATAGCTTTTAGAATTATAAGTTATGGCTTTTAGAATTATACCCGCTTAATAGCTGAAGTGACGTTTCCGAATTTTTGAAGTCATTTTTCTCTAAATGACGTTTTTGGGCATAACGCACACGATATCTCAAAAACTTCTGAATATTTTATCATGAAATTTTCAAAACAGATGTTTCATGTTCATCGGTATAAACTGAACCTAAAATTTCCTTTTTATTGGTCAAAAAAATATTTTTATAGCTGATTATACTGTTGAAATTTTCTAAATTTTGCATTTGCTAAATAGAACTTTGTATTAAAAATATAAAAATGCTTTAAATACAAATTAATTTAGGTTCAGGGTAATTATTTTAATCTGAAGTATAAGTTGGCACCAAAATTTTCATTCTACTTGCAAAATTTATTTTGTAATCCTGCGCGTAATCTGTTATGCCGATTTTCAGCTCGTCAAATGTCTGGCAGTTTGGAGCCCCCTGTAAATGCTACTTCTGCATTTTGAAAATTTATATTAATCAAATGAAAGAACATACTTATATCTTTCAACCCAATTAAAATTGTGTCTTAAAATCAAGTAGTACATTTTAATATATTAAATGTTGAATATGGTCTATTTTTCATTTTTTTCCAATTTTTAAGAGTCCTGAGACCCCTACCCTTAAAAATATCGCAACATCACTCAAAACAAAACCACGAATGTCATACAAATTACTACTATGAAAAGTTTTTGCTTTTTAGTTACTTGTTGCATGACGTAGTTCAAGGGTGTTGAGATGCATCATTTTACTCGCCACTGGCGAGTAGAATTTTTGACAGGGCGAGTGAATTTTTACGTAATCTTTGAAAAACTGCTGCCAATAGAAGTTATGCCAAAAACTTTATTTTTCTTACCAGTTAGTTATATTTTGAGACTTTCCAAATTACCGCAGCGTAAACATGGTACTAAGTTCTATCCTAAAGTAAACTTTCTTCTGTTTCCTCTATTTCTTAATTTTATAGAAAAAAATACATGAAAATGCCACTTTAGTAATAGTGATTAACTATTTTTGCAGAACGCGTACATGTTGTAACATTTTTCAACTGTACGTTGCATCTTGCTGGCTGATAAAATAAATCCTTGACTAGTAAGATTTTCCGAAAATTCCCCACACCTCAAGTTTGTTTTTGTTTTGGTGTTTTTAAAACAAAATAATTTTTCAAGGAAGTAAATATACAGTATTGCCGATTTTTTTAAACTTTTACTTAGAAACAAGAGCACACTTTTCATTCGTTGCATCTTAGAATGTGAAGGGGGGGGGCGGGGATACTTAAAACAATGTATACATTTTTAGATCGAGTATAAAACTAATGATTTTCTTTTCCATTTCTCCTTAAAGGTGCTATTTTTTATTGATTTTTGAAACTTTTATTTACAACCAATAATGCATTTTTCATGAGCTACGTCTTAGAATGTGAAAAGAGAGGGATTAATTAGTACAATATATTCATTTTTAGTTCGAGTATCAAACTAACGCGTCGTTTTCAATTTCCCGTTAAAGCTGTTTTTTTTTTTTTTTTTTTTTTTTTTTTTTTTTTTTTTCAGTGATTTTCGAAACTTCTATTTAGAAACAATAATACATTTATCATGATCTACATCTTAGAACACGAATTTAGGAGGGGGCGGGGGGAGGGGTTGTTAATTAGTACAATTGATGCATTTTTAGTTCTGGTTTAAAAAATGAATTGTTTTCCATTTCCTATTAAAGCTGTTAGTTTTTTTTACTGATTTCTGAATAGTTTATTTAAGAACATAAATACGTTTTGCATGATCTGCATCTTAAAATATGAAAGAGGTACAATTTATGCATTTTTAGTTCTAATATAAAACTAATGATTCGTTTTCCATTTCCCCTTAAAGCTGTTATTATTTTTTTTTTTTTTTACTGATTTTTGAAACTTTTATTTAGAAAAAATAATGCATTTTTCACAAGCTACATCTTAGAATATGAGGATTAGTACATTTTATGCATTTTTAGCTGGAAGATAAATATAATGATTTATTTTCCATATTTTCTTAAAGCTGTTACTTTTTTTTTTTTTTTTTTTTTTTTTTTTTACTGGTTTTTCGAAACTTTTATTTCGAAACAAGAATGCATCTAAAACAAATGAGTCGTTTTAGTTATTTGTCTTAAGGTTTTTTTTTCTTTTTAAGACTTATATTTATTAAAACTATTCCAAAAGTTCATTCTCACATGGGACTAGAATAATTTTTCTTTCGTTATGTTTTCAACAGTTCAAACAGTTTAGGATTTTTCTTCCTTTTTTTTTCTCTCACTTTTTACCTTACGTACATTCAGATTTAACTGTAAATTCTTGTTCTTTTCTAGAAAATTAATTAAATTAAATATTTAAGAAACGTAGAAAGCAAACAAACTGCTCCCAGTAGTCTAAAATTTCCATCCATTATTTTTTTTTTCAGCTGCTTTCTTTTTCTTTTAATTTTAAATAAAAAAAATCATAACATAAAACTTGCTTCTTTTCAACGAAAATGAATATTGTATTTATTTTAATTCTTTACAAATTTAAATTCGATTTTTTATATTTTGTCATACATGTAAGTTTCATTGAGTAATGGAAAAATAAATTTGTTTTAAAAAAGAAATTAAATCTTTATGAATGAGTTTAAAATTTTTTATTTATGTGTTTCTTGGTTTTTATTTTTATTTGTTTGTTTATCTGAGTCATGAAAGTATGTCTGAACTAAAATATTTAAGCGTGTTTATTTTCCTCTTTTGCTTAATTTTTTTTAGTGTATTGAATTTTACGCAAAAATTATTCACAATATTTAACATTGTTTAAAACATAAACCTTTTTCAAATTTTACTTTATATCGAAATAAACATAAATTTTCTTAATAACAACCAATGATTATTTGGTGTTCAGAGAATTTCCCTTTTGTGACTTTAAGAAATAATATTTATTATTTAAATTACTTACAGTATTTAATTTTGTGGTAATGTACTGCCGCCATTAAACTTTGCTAAAAAATAAATATCATACAGTGAAACCTCACTTTGCGACCACCTCCCTGAACGACCATTTTTTCATTGAACGAAATTTATTCCCATAGGCTCAATACTAATTTTACCTCCATTCAGAGACCATCCCAGTTAAACTCCCTCCATGAGCGACCAATTTCTTTGAAGAAAATGAAACGATTTTCATTTTTTCCTGGTCGCTTGAAAAAGATTTTATTAGAAAAATAATTCCGGAGAGCGCATTATTCATCAAACATCTAAACTAAGTTTAGAATTTTTTTCCCGGTAACTTTTAAGTGTTTAAACCCCTTTGTGCCTTTTTAGGCAATGAATTTAACTATGATGACAAATTAAGAATGACGGTCAATAAACTCTCCTGCCCTATTCTGTCAGAAAACTCTCAAAGAAACAGATAAATTAATGAATTCGTAATTTTTTGTTCCCGTCAAAAAAAAAAAAAAAAAAAAAAAAAAAAAAAAGCATCTATTTACTGAACTTCGAAAGGACTTGGAAATAAAATTTATAAAAGATAAAACCGTAAAATCAAAGCAAACGTCAATGTATTCATTTTTTAAACTCTGCAGTAATTAACTTGTGTAATTAACTTTTGTTTTAATATTTAAATTTTCATATTTCTTCCTAATGTGAAAAATAAATTTTAGAAACATTAATTGTTACCTTTTTTCAACAATTAAAATCTAGATTTAAACATGACCTCCATTAAGATACGACCTCTCGGAGCGACCAATTTTTCTTGGAACGGAACGTGGTCGCTTTAGAGAAGTTTTATTGTATTTATAGTGTTTGTATTTTGAAAAAAAAATTTTGCTGTATGTTGTCTTTAACAGTTTAACGTATTCAATTGTCTACAGAAACGAAAAAATAAACAGAAATTTTCTTAATAATAATCAATTTATTACGCGGCGTTTTTAAGAGACTACACAAATCACGCAAAAACACTAATGTTAAACCTATGGAAGTGTTTTTTTTTTTTTTTCAAATTTTTCTCTTGCATTTAAATACTTTTAAATGATTTTTTAATTTAGTATAACTGGGGTCGATCACTTACCGTACCCACCTTTATTTTTTCGATTTGTTTGCAGTTTTTTTTCCTTTATGAGGATGGGGCTACTTTATATTCCAGAAATGGTTACGAAAGTGAAAGCATTTGCATAGAAAAGCTGCAACCAAAATCATAAAAGTAAAAAAAGGACCGTTTCGACATCAACATAGTCTATCCTATGCAAAATAAATAAATAATCATTTAAAAATAGTTAAATTCAAAAGAGAAATTTGAGAAGAACGGTCCTACAGGTTTAACATTAGCTAATGCACGTTTTCACGTGAATTATAATGTAGTCACTAAATTCTAAATTATGTATTATCACTTTCAAAGCAGAAATATTGCAGTATTAGTATTATTATATCTAATTACTGTAAAATAATAAGAGAAATTATGGTTTAATATCTTTTTTTCTTTCTCAAACTTATTATTTTAATCAGTTAAATTATTTAATTTTCCAAACTAAAGTAAAACGCAAAAATAAAAATCACTAGTAAAATTTGTTCAGAAAATTTGAGTAATCATAAAATAAATTAACAACAAGAAGAAGAATAACAAGGCATTTTATAAAGCGTACAATTACGCGTCATTTTACCGATAGATTTTAATTTTTTTTAAGGTGAAGATGAAAATCTAATAATTTAAGGATGAAATCGTAATCCAGAAAAAAAAAAATGCTTCCTATTTATCTTAATATAAAAACAGGTTTCTCAATGGAAAATAACACATTTTCGAATTCCAAAGCTTTCTTGAGGAACATTTCATTTTTGGCTGCCAGTCAAAAAGCACGCTTGAAATCGAAAATTAAATCTCTTTAAATTACGGTGTTCATCCGTATTTTGGGAAACACTGCAGAGATAACCATAGAATCGCATTATTGAAAGAAAATGATTTCCTCTTTTCCACGTTTCATTTTAAGAAAGGCTTTTATTTGAAACATTTAGCCTACCGGTCGTACTTTTGGGGATTATTCGAGCCATTCGTTTGAGTTATTGACAAAAGTATGAAGTCATAAATTTAACATCTTCGTTCCTTTGCTCTTTTCTCCTTTGGCGTTGTGTTCTGTTCCCATTATATTGAAAGTAATGGTATAAGATGAAAGTTGAGTTTCTTTTGTTTCATCGCGTACGATATAGAAATCATAATTATTATTATTTATCAAATCAAATGTACTTTTTGTTCAGATTTGCTGCGTTTAGTAGGTTTTATTTTCATTTGCTAAATATTTATTTCGCTTTTTAATAGCCAGCCGTATGCATATTCAAAGCCTTACTTTGTGTACAATTAAGGCGAATCTAAAAAATATATATATATATATTTTTCCCCTCCGCTCAATAACACGAAACTTCTCTGTCAGATTTAAGGGCTCATTTTGAAATATAAAAGCATGATACTTTCAGGCGTGGTTATTAAAGTGATTTGCAATCGACCCGTTTTTACATTTTCCGATAAAAGAATTTTATCTTGGATTATAAGCGGTTGTCGTCTCAGAATGGCAGATTTTATCTTTTCTTTCATTCTAAAAGAAAAAAAAAATATCCGTGACCTGAACGAATTTTTCTGTTGATTATATTTCGTTAAAACATGAACATTTTGCTTTTCTTCTTTTTTTACCCATCCCCCCCCCCCCTCAAATACAGAAAATTTCCCTATCTAACGTACAAATTACCTTAAATCGTCGAATCTAAAGCTGCATTTCGCCAAATCACAGGGGTGTTCTCCCCCCCCCCCGTGCTACTTACTATTTTTTGTACTAGAAACGGATTTTTTTTTACGTATATCTGTTTTCCCTCCAAACATAAATTTCTCGGGTGTGGCGATTCCATAACTTTCTTCTATATACATGTTAATATATCTTGAAAAAAGTAGCATATTAGCGCCACCGTTTAGGTGATTTACATCAAAATCTGAACAGCAACAACTTATGTCAACTTCTAAGTGAATCTGAAGTTTGATGAAAATCCGTGGAATAGTTTTTGAGATAGAGCTATTGCGGAAATTGTAAAAAATTCTGCATAACAGCGCCACCTGTTCGGCGATTTATACCAAAAACTAAACAGCACTAATTTATATCAGGGACTAACTGAATCTGAAGATTGATGAAAATGCATGCATTAGTTCTTGAGATAGAGCTATTGCGATAATCATGAATAAGGCAGCATAGCATTGCCATCTGTTGGCGATTTGCACTAAAAAGTAATCAGCACCAAATTATATTAAGGACTAACTTAATCTGATGTTTTATGAAAATCCGTACATTAGTTCTTAAAATATAGCTATTGTAGAAATAGTGGGAAATGCAGCATAGCAGCGCCACCTGTTGGGCGATTTACACCAAAAAGTGATCAGCGCTAATTTATATCAGGGACTAATTTAATTTTATTAAATTCAGTTCAAAATTAGCAAATCTAAGCTCAAAATTCTCTAGTCAAAAGGCAGAAATTTCTTCAAACAGCAGAAAAATATCTTCCAATTAGAGAGGTGTCCCGGCTACTTGCTGCTTGTACTTTTTGCGTTTTTAGACGATTTTTTCTTTCTTTCTCTTTTTTTTTTCTTTTTTGCTTTGCGAGTGTGTGCTGTTATTCGATCCAAAACGTCACTTTGACTGCATTCACTGAAAAATCTGCTGCATTTACCGAAAAACGAAAAAAAAAAATGCATAGTTTCCTAATAACGGTATTTGCCAGTTTGATACAATTGCGAATAAAATTTAACTAACAAATGTGTAAGAAAGTACCCACAGTTTGAATTTGAAAACAGCCTCTAGAAAAGAAAAAAGGTTTAGAAAACCAAATGTGAAAATAAAAAAAAATCGTATTAAATGGAATAGCACGTAAAAAGTGAAATTTGTTTTAACAAAAATTATCTAACATTTATATCTAATGCTAAGAATAAAGCGCTTAAAATGTTCATTTGTTCGCGATTTTCAACCACGGCTGGTGTTCATAAGAAGCCGTGCTTACAAGCTTTTACGTCAGAAAACTTGTTAAAAAGAACAAACAACAACTAGTTGTCGTTAGATACCTTTTATAGTCTGCATTCAATCTTCTCACCGTCAGCTACAATACTCATGACTCCTGTTTCAATTCCATCCTGCACATTACGAAGGATATCGAAAGACACGACTAAAGTTCTATTTTTAGCATTTTGTGTTCAAGGTCTCTTTTCATATACTATACCAAATCGATGTTGCTCTACAGCTTTGACTATTTTTTCCATATCTAGTACAGTTTTCCAAAATCTGCTCGATAACTCTCAATTTTACCGCTAGGGGGCGTTTAAGCAATCTTATCGGAAAACTCATAGACACCTTACTATATCCAATTGCAAAGTTTATCACTATAGCTATCGCTGTTCGAAAGTTAAAGGAGTGAGAATTGTAAAAGCTTCCTAAACTGAAATATGTAATTTAACAATATGTTCAATATTTGTTATAAACCACTGAATTTACAATTATTTGCAAAATTATTTTCTGTAACTTGTTAGCACTCATTTTTTAGCTCACAGGGTATCAAAGCCTGAGATTCTTGATAGAAATATCCGATTTGCTTAGTTTTTTTTTTTTTTTTTTTTTTTAGGTTCATTCTGATAAGGCGCTTTCCTGATTAGTTTTAAGAGTTTATTGGTTTAGTATAAAGGGGGGAACGAGGGTAACCCCCACCCTTAACTTAGATAAATGGGTTTGTCATGCAGAATTATCTGCTCCAAATTTGGTATACCTGTTAATTGTGATTGTGATAAGGCGCTTCACTGATTAGATTTGGCGGTTCATTGTTTAAGTATAAAGGGTGAACGGGGGGCTCATACCCCCTTAATTTAGATAAATGGGTTTTTCTATCCGATTTGCTTCAAATTTGGTATACCGTTTTATTCTGATAAGGAGCTTTCCTGATTAGATTTGGAGGTTCATTGGTTAAATATAAAGGGGGGAACGGGGGCCAACCCACCATTAATTTAGATAAATGGGTTTTTCTATCCGATTTGCTTGAAATTTGGTATACCGGTTTATTCTGATAAGGCAATTCCCTGATGAGATTTGGAGGCTCATTGGTTAAGCATACAGTTCGGAAACACAAGGTTGGAGGCTAATACCGCTTTAATTTATTTGTCGAGGGGCATTGTTCTTTGAAATAAGAGTATAATATACAATTAGTATGAATAGCCTATAAGCTCAACGCCATCAGTTTAACTGGGCACTTTCCGTTTTTATTGAAAGATATTGCACCAAGAAAAGAATATACCAACCTGTGATCGGTAATTACTGCGGGAACTAAAAGTCTCATTGCACTTGTCTATATTGAAAGTAATTTTTTTTTTTTCAACTTTTGATTAAAAAAAAATAATTTTTATTCAAAAAAGTTAGTAAACCAATCGTACATTTAGAAATTATTCGAGACATTCTTTTCAGTTATAAACCAAAGTACGATGTCATAGTTTTTTTTATATTCGATTCTTTGTTCTTTTATAACTATTTTCGTCGATGATGATTATGACGATTTATTTCGTCTTTTTGCCAATTTTCTTGTTTCTTAATTTTATTAAAAATATATGTTAAATAAAATGAAAAAAAAAAAAAAAACTCTTTTCATCACATGATAATTAATAATTGCGATTATTTATTAAATCACATTTAACAAAAAAGAAAAAAAAAAAAAAGAAAAAACTTTTTTCTTCAACTTTGCACCTTGTATTTTGGAAAATATTTTCCTTTTTAATATAGTAAACATTTATTAATATACTTCGCTGCTTGTGATATAAAATTAAAAGTTCGTGTATTTAAAATTTTATGTTTTTTTGCAAACTTATGAGAAGTTAAAAAAAGTTTTGAGAGTTTGAAAATGTCTGAAACGTATTTAAATCTTTAAATTGTCTACCATATTGTAATTTAATAACGTTCTGAAACATTTTATAATTTTTGTATAAATTAATAAAGTTAAATTTTTGTATTAATATCTTTAAGCAATTAAAAAATGATAAATGACTAAACAGGATATATTTTTAAGGAGCTAAATATTGAAAACAATTATTTTTGTTTGAAAAGTGTCCTTTAATAATTAATGATATACATAAATCTTTTTGTTTTCTTAATTAGGGTAAACGGAAATAAGTGAAGGATTCACAATTATCTACTGGAGTATGAAATAATGCTGCTTTAGTGAAGTTATATATTTAACGGTTAAGAAAAACACTTTGTTTTCAAAGAATGTGTGTAATTACCTTTTGTTTTTTTAAGTACTTACTATTTTGTAGAGTTAACGAATCACAATAAACTTACAATAACGTGCGCTGTTTTTGCAGAAAATCGGAAGTTTATGAAAGTAAAGTTGTTTGCCATTCAAACAGAATTTCACTGATAGAAAGTCAATTATAATTTAAAACTTGTGATATTTTACATTTGCATATACTGTTAAAAATTTTTCTGTGAAATTACAGAGAATCAATTGGTAATCCATGATCTTAAGTCTTATGGAAAATTACAGAGATTAGAGTAACAAAGAAATTATTTGTAAATTTACAGTAGACTCTGTCAATTTATTTTTAATGACATGTAATTATTTTTCAAAGAATGTGCATAATTATCTTTTCTTTTTTTAAGTACTTACTATTTTGTTGAGTTAACGAACCATAATAAACTTACAAGAACGTGCGCTGTTTTTGCAGAAAATCGAAATTTTATGAAAGTAAAGTTGTTTGCTATTCAAAGAGAATTTCACTGATAGAAAGTTAATTATAATTTAAAACTTATGATATTTTATATTTGCATAAAAAAATTTTCTCTGAAATTACAGAGAATCTACTGGTAATCCATGATCTTAAGTCTTATGGAAAATTACAGGGATTAGAGTAAACAAAGAAATTATTGGTAAATTCACAGTAGACTCAGTCAATTTATTTTTAATGATAATAATTTAATTATTTTTCGAAGAATTGGCATTTTTCGAGTTAATTTGAACTGCTGTACCTTTTAATTTTTACAATATTTATTTCTAGCCGTTCCGTGATTTGATCCCGAGTCCTCTGAGTTGCAGACGATCACCTTACTGACTACTTAATGAGTGTGTGCGTGTGTGTGTGTTGTTTATGACGGCCAATTATCTGCATGAAGGATATGGGCCTGAAGGGGGGGGGGGGGCCCTCCGCATATTCACAATACCTACTCGCTTCAGATTCTGAGCCGTTCTGATTGGGTTGCTAGATTCAGACCATGCTGATTTTTAATATCTTGCAAGTGGTGATCGCCTGTATGGTTCAGCGTGCATTTTTATTGCGCAAAATTTAATTATAACAGAAGTTAATTGTGATTGTGAATAATTTAAAATTATGCAAATATGTACATAAATAATTTACTTATATTTATAATTTTTTTTTAAAATTTCTACAAGCACAATAAATCAACTTCCTTTCCTCGCTCGCTTTTAACATTGTTAGTATTGTTTGCACAGGGATTTGTAAACTTTGTAAATTAGCATATACAGTTCGCTCTCTGTTTAACGACTTTAAAGAAACCTCGAAAATTCGTCCTTAAATAGAGATCGTCATTAAACAGAATTTGTGGAAAAATAATATTTGAAAAACATTTCCCTTCACACTTTAAAGGCTTAGGACTGTCAGTACATTTTTCAATATATTGGCGTGTTTAGAAATGTAATTATACAGCACACAAGAACAACATTAGAGCATACAATGTTACTTAAAGTACAATAAAAATTTTATAATACATTTAATTAATCAATGTTACTTACAGTACAATAACAATATTTATAATACATTTAATTAAACAAATTAAGTTTTTAAAAAATCAAAAAGTGTAGATAGTTTAAATGGTGGTCGAGTTTTTAGTACCCTTGTTTCAAGCTTCTCAAGAATATAGAATGAATTATCTTCCATATTTGATGAAACAATGTACTGGCGAAGAATATCCAGGGCAGAATTCGCATCTGAGTAAGAAGGAGTTAGTGTCTCGCTTTCTGTATCATCAGCATCATCCCCATCTTCTGCATCTGAAGTTGCATTTTCATTTGCGATGTCTTAATAAATTTGATCTAAATTTCTGAAATCGGTTGTTAAAACGTCTTCGTCACATAGGTAAAGTCCATTATGCCCTTCTCCTTTATCTGTACTCATCTGAATTGCAATAAAACTTGTTTTTCTATCAGAGGAAGTTCCTTCATTTAACATGTATTTAACATTTCATATTTTATAATATACAGGGTGCAATATGTTATCTATCGCCGACCTTTAATTTCTTAACCGTTGGCCGTAGACATATAGTTCCAATTACAAAAACGTTTCAAATGAGGTAAATATTCATGTTGTGGCATTATTTAAGGTAAAAAATTAATTTTATAAAAATTACGAAATCTAAATTTTTATACGGTCCGCCAGTCCCTATAGTTATATTTAGTAAAAGTTTACACATATCATAACAGATATAATACAAAAAGTTTGACATCTGTACTACAAAAATTGACAGAGTTATTAAATTTCAAAGTTTGAGTATTTTGCACATGATTTTGTCTTTCATTGAGGGATCAGTTAAAAGATGAATTAAAGTAATTCGAGATCAAAATCAGGGTGCGCTTCCGCTGCTATTTATCTAGTCCTTAGTGAGTATGTTTTATTTTCCGGTTGTCGATTCTACCTACTTTGACGTTTGAATATTGTTCGACCCATAAAAAGCTTAAATTTTTAATTGAAATAACCCTACGATACCGGCTAAAGGTGGTTTCGCCGAAAAAAGGACAGGGCACCCTGACTTTATCCCAAATTACTTTAATTCATCTTTTAACTGATCCCTCAATGAAAGACAAAATCATGTGCAAAAATCTCAAACTTTGAAATTTAATAATTCTGTCAATTTTTGCAGTACAGATGTTAAACTTTTTGTGTTATACCTGTTATGATATGTGCAAACTTTTACTAAATATAGCTATAGGGAACGGGGGACCGTATAAAAAGTTAGATTTCGTAATTTTTATAAAATTGATTTTTTACTTTAAATAATGCCACAGCCTGAATATTTACCTCATTTGAAACGTTTTTGTAATTGGAACTATATGTCTACGGCCAACAATTTCGTCTTTAAATAGAGATTTTTTTACTTAAAGGAGCCGGGACCGCAAAATATCGTCCTTAAACAGAGATCGTCGTTAAGTAGAGCGACGTTAAACAGAGAGACGACTGTATATTTTTTGTCATGTATGATCGCTTCGCGGCCATAACAAAACAAAAACGAAATAAACAATTAAATTTAAACATAAAAAACCCCGACTGCGTAAAAAGCGAACTAATTAATTATTTCTCATCAATGTGAAACTATTTTTTCAATTCCTACTATTAGATCACACTCTCGCTATATACAGGGTGTCCATAATTAAACGACCCTATTTTAAAGTTGTCTACAGACGAAACTATTCTTCAGAATGTTGTGAAATCTTTTGCAGGACATAATAAAATTATGGGAATATGTGTGAGCGAAAAAAAACTAGGAGGCCATTTTTTAACGAATTACACATTAAGCATACATTTACGATGCTTTAACAAATTGTTTTACAACCAATCATGTTCTGCATGATTTTCATCATTTTCAGGTACCATGTGGAATTGTAAGATAGCATGTTCCACAGTTGACCTCAGTATGTTCAAGGAAAAGCTAGGAAAATGCCGTGAAATTCTGTCTGTAGAGTAAGGTTAAGTTAATAAATAAAAATTTTAAACTATCGTAATGCTAAATGTGTCATTTATTAAAAACTCCCTCGGGTGGCAAAATTTTGAATTACTTTTATTTACAATTTTTGTAGCCTAAACAAATTCCCATCCCTTTATTATGTCTTTCACAAAATTTCACAACTTTATGAACAATAGTTTTGTCTGCAGACAATTTTAAAATAGGGTCTTTTAATTATGGACACCCTGTATATCTTGTTCAAATTTTCAATCGTTAATAAAATACTTATTATTCATCCAATCAAGCTCAAATAATTTTTTTAAACTTGTAGTGGATGACACTTGATGTTAATACAGTTTTCTTTCAAATATTAATTCATTAATTAAATTAAATTAATTAATTTTCAATAATTGAGAGAGCCCTCTTCTTGATCAAGGCATTTTAAGCGCCACTCAAGAGGAAAGAATAATGGGAGAAAAAAAAAATTCTCTTATTGACCTAATTAGGAATTGACTTATTTTTTTTTTAAATCGTTATTACTTGTTTATATTACTTACCTATTTTTTTTATTTACTTGTATTGATGACTTTTAAGTTGTGTTTAATTGTTAGTTCCTATCTATAAACACTGTTTTGATGAGGTTTATAGATGTCTATGAGCTAATAGAGAGATGTCTAAAGCTAGAGGTCCTACATACACAACTTCCAGGTTGTATAATACACTGCTCAAAACAATTAAAGGATATTTGAAGTTTTATATAAAATAAAGACATAAACGATTTTTTTTTTTTTTTTTTTTTTTTTTTTTTGCCGAAAATAGAAGAAGAGAATCACAAATGCAAATTTTTCTGGTTTTCAAACTGTGGAATATGCAAATTTTGAGTTCGACGTCAAAAACGTCGCTTCAGCGGCAGCGAATGAAATTTGACTTTCAACTGGATAAAAGAGAATGAAGACAAGGATGATCGGCATTCAGTGATTGCTTTGTTTCGATGAGTACGATGTCTCAGCGAAGTCGTTTGACAGATTCAGAAGCTTTGAGAATTGTTGGTAGCTTAGAAGGGGGCCAAACTCAAGCCGAAGTAGCGCAAGCCATTGGAGTGTCACAAAGTGTCATTTCCAGGATCTGGAACCGTTTTTTGGGGAGTGGATGTGCAGGCCGAAGACCAGGGCAAGGTCGTAGACGGGCAACAACGCCCAATGAAGATCGGTATTTAGCGTTAACAGCTCGGATACACCGAACCATGAACGCTACTCTTCTCCAACAACACCTTCGCTCGGCTACAGGCACCACGATTTCAACTCAGACTGTCCGAAACCGGCTCCATGCTGTAGGTCTGTATGCTCGCCGACCGATGGTATGTGTTAGATTAACATCAAGGCATCGTCGCGACCGCAGGGAGTGGGCAACCGAGCATGTCAACTGGAGGAGAAATGAATGGAGCAATATTCTGTTTTCTGACGAGTCCCGTTTATCTGTGCATCCGGATAATAGGCGTATTTTCATCTGGAGGGACCGTGGCAGTAGGAATAATCCTGCGTTCGTGCACGAAAGTGTCAGATTTGGCGGTGGAGGAGTGTTGGTGTATGGTGGCATCTCCATTGACGGGCGCACTGACCTCTACATCATTCGAGATGGAGCTCTGACTGGTCGCCGATATAGGGATGAGATCCTCTGACCTATTGTAGTCCCTTACGCTGCAGCAATCGGATATAACTTCATTTTAATGGACGATAACTGCAGGCCACATCGTGCAAACCTGGTGGAAGATTTCCTTTTCGAGGAAGGAATCGTTCGAATGGAATGGCCAGCGTGTTCTCCAGACATGAATCCAATCGAGCACGTTTGGGACGCTCTAGGAAGACGAGTTTCTGGCCGCCAACAACCCCCACAAACTCTCCAAGAACTGGAAAGAGCTCTTCTGGAAGAGTGGGGCAGAATACCCCAACTCGTTATTAATAGCCTCATTGAGTCCATGCCTCAAAGGTGTTCAACGTTGCTGGCCGCCCGTGGAAACCATACCCCCTACTGAAAATGATTTTCTTTGAAGAAAACACCTTTTCTTATTCTTTTTTTCTCATATGCACAAATTGTGTTTTTTTCCTTTAGTACACAAATGCGCAATAAAATGCATTTTTTTCTGCCAAACATGTGTAATTTATTCTAATATAACCTACTATGTCTGTCGACCATGTATCAATCAGCTAAACAGTTTACCAGATACAAAATCCACCTAAAACTGCAATATCCTTTAATTGTTTTGAGCAGTGTATTTTAACGGAGCTTCTGACTGTAAAATAGTCAATGAAACATCATCTTCATTTTGAAAGACCTATTCAGTGATATGTCACTCAATAGGGTGCGTAAATTTTTTTCGTCTCTACCGCCAATTTGTATTTTACGGCCGCCATTTTGAATTTATAAAAAAAAATACCTAGCCTATAACCATCGGGCCGTTAAGACGAATTGTTAGAGACCTCATTCATTAAAATCTATCCAGCCGTTGGGATGTTTCGAGGGTATAAAGAAATTCACATACACAGATACGCGTGAAACACATAACCCTTCTTTTCAGCCTGGTAAAAAAACCACATTTTGCATCAATCGTGTAGTGTAGAAATCTCAAAAATGAATTAAATTCGTTAAAACCGTAATAACAATCACTATAACAAATATTAAAAAAGTTTCTTTATATAAATAACTAGTATTTTTTAAATTATTTTTTATAACTTAATTAAATACTGAAAAATAGAAACTTTCCATAATTACATTCATATTTTTTATATAACTTTATTATTATTGAAAGAATTAAAAAAAGAATAATTTTTTTCATACTCTCCGCTGCTTGGATTAGTCCTGGTAATCTACAGTATTATAGCCAGACGCTATACCACATAGCTACTACGAACTCGTTCAAAAAGTGCTTAGAATAAAATTTTTATTGACCGCACTGCTTCCAAGCCGTTCAAAGTCAGTACTTTCTGGATATCTGAATCTGGGAAGCCAATGAGAACGGTTCAAAATTGAACCGAGTAGGTATTGTGAACATGCGTGCCCTCCGCAGGGGTCTTTCTAATGGAACGTATGCCGTTTTTACGCAAAGAAATCCTAAGTTCGAAGAAAACCATGGAAAATTCCGAACGATTACGTTGACGGATGCGATTGCAGGAATGGAACAGTGGCGCAGCAGTTGGGCGTTTGTCACCACTAAATTTTAATAGTATTCTTTGCGTTGAAAAATCTCAGAAATTTTACCCTGAAATAAGACGAAGAATGCTAATAAAATTTAGCGGTGTCAGCTGATTCTCTAGTGCTACACTGTTCCATCACTGCAATTGGGTTCGAACCCACCACTCCCGTCTACCAGCTTTGAGAGCAGAAATTCTCGACCACTTGTGGTGTGACTGTTGTATGTAAAGGATGCCTTTTATTATTCAGAGGAGAAATACTTTTACTTTTAATTTACTTTTAATTTAACTTTAATATTACAAAGCTACGTGCACATGGTGAATAAAACAACTGCAAAGTGATTGTTCACACAAAAAAAAAATCCCTGCTAACTCCTTAGAGACGAATTTTCCCTTTCTGAAATATTTCAATTTTTATTCAAACAATTTTTAAACCAAATTTTCTTTTAAACTAGTTCTAATAAAATTCGAAAAGAATTTCAAAAGTGTGTATTTTAAATTAAAGATTATAACAACGATAAAAATATCTTTAAATAAAGACATGGGCCTACAGGGAATTTGTTATAAGAAAAGGGAAATGCCTGTAAAATGATGGTAGAAAAACTCAATTAAATGTATTTAACCGAGAGTTAGTGTAATTCTACATAGAGCCTCGTTTTTAGGGTTTCGTTCATCTGACGAAACCCTATTCGTCTCACTCCTTTGTCTGTCTGTCCGTCACAGACCCCGTTCTCAGAAACTATACATGTTAGAGACTTGAAATTTTGGGTACTTACAGCTGAACACCTCACATCAAACAACAAATCATAAAATTTTGAAAAAGTCAGTAATTAACCGAATTACGGGCTAATTAACTTCTAAAATTACCAATCAACCTATCAACCTTTTGAACGCAGCTACGAACGCACCTTCTCCAAATCAGCGGAGTTTCTCCTAAGGGTTGCCAGTAAAATCAGCGGATGCACGGTAAAATCAGCGGATGCATGGTTAAACGGAGGAAATTAAGCAATAAATGAAGTGGACATTTAAAAAGCGAAGTATTGGTACTACAAATTCGTAAAAGGTATAGAAAGACGCAGAAAAAATTCTACTTTATTTTGGTATAAAGTTCAAATTTCTGTGTTGGATATAACGCAAAAAATCCACTAAAAATCGATCGATAAAAATTTAATTTCTGTATTTGAAAAGACAATGAAAAGAGATTTCATTTCAGCGGAAAGCAGGTGTTGTCATCTTTCAGACATATCGACGCTGGAGAAATTTAAGCAGAGGATGTTTTAATACGAAATTTAAACTTTTTAAATATTAAATTTTTAGATTATTTTTTTTTACATCCCGGCGTAAAAATTTTCGCTGATTTCATACATACCCAGTTCAAACTCTTAGCTTAATTACAAGCTGAGATATTAATTATTATTTCATTAATTGGATCATTGCTTTAAAACATTCCTTTCAACGGGTTTTTTATCTCAGACATGACGACGCACTTGCGATTTTTATTTTAATATAAAATTTAAACTTTTTAAATATTAAATTTTTTGACATCCGGACGGGAAATCTCTCGCAGATTTCATACATACCCAGTTCACAGAGCTAGCTTAATTAGAAGCTGAGATATTAATTATTAGTTAACTAATCTGTTTCATTTCTATATTATGCATAGATTAAAATGGAGGCACGTGTTTTTTTAACCACGTTTGAAAGGAATATTAAACGAAACTCTTTTTGCGATCTATGATCACACTTATCCACTTGTTTTTCTGTATTTTTACAGACATTTTTAACCGTGTGCAAGAGAGATGGAGAGAAGGAGAAAGGAATTTACTTACAAATTCAGCAAAGCATTTATATACATTTCAGTGTCATTATAAGCCATGATTTCAGCCGCAAAAAAAAGTAAAAAAAGACAAATGTGTCTTATTTTAGAAAATATAACGTAAACACGAATTAAAATATACAATAACCTCTTCTGAATTACCCACGATTAGAAACTTCGGAAAGCAAAATATTTTCGAAATTAAGTATTTATAAAAATGAAGTTTCTTTTGATGACACTGATTTTCGAGAACGTTTCAGAGTAGTTTTTATAATATATTAATTAGTTTTCTCAATACGGAATATATGTCTTTAGGATGCCATCCGTTCTCATTAAACATTTTCAGGTTCGACAGACGTGTTTTATATAGAAAGACATGATAAATTAACAACATTACCATTAAAATTAATATTATTATGTTATTCTTGCATGCTTAAAAATCAATAACGTATCTGAAAATGTTTGAATGAGAATTGATGATATCCTAAAAATCGATATCCCGTTAGAGAAAAATTATTAATGCACTATAAACCTAATCAGAAACGTTTCGGAAAATCAGTAGCAGCTAAAGTAACTTTCTTTCTATCAGTGATTAAATATTTCTTTAGGTATCGAAAATATATTGCTTTTTGAGGTTTCTAAAGGCAAAGAACGCTTTTCGAAATTGTGGGTAATTCGGAAGAGGTTATTAGCTCCCGGTATGCTATTTCTTTCTCCCAGCAAATAAAGTGTCGTCTCCAAAAAATAACGTCGCATTGTATAAGCCAGCCGTAAAAACAAAGCAGATGTATCATTGTACGGTATAATCTCTACTGCAATTTTTTAAACTTCTAAGCATTGCACATTTTCAATTTTTATGCCGTCCTGTTGGAAAACCAGTACTTTTTAATGCAATTTGTTTGAAAACTGCACCTTCATTTATTTTTGAGATATTAATTTTTTTGTAGTTTTTAACACTATTTCTTTAATATGGCAACTCACGTACTCCATTTCTGTAGAAAGTAAAAGACAAAACAGTTGGAAAATAGTAGATTATCATCTTTTTGTTGCTATTTTCTCATAACAACTGAAAAAAAAAATTATTAAAGTCTTATTTTATATATATTTTTATAATTAAAGTCTATTTTGAAAAAATATTAGATTAACATAAAACATGGAGCTATTGTAAACTATATTTAGTTTTAAGTATCTATATTAAAGTTACAAACATATGAAAGCATATGAATCGTTAGATAACCGATTTTTTTTTTTTTTTATTATTTGGCCGACTTTTTTGAAGGACGAAATAGCTTTTTGCTGTATTTGTGTAGCATTCTGCTATAATGACGTCAAATGCATACTTTTCTAAGGCTGAGTAAATGTGGAATTCTTCAACAGATACGAATGACGTCATTTTATGTAAAATAAAAGCGTGTGTTTGAAGTTTTAAAATGAAAATTATTTTGTATATCTATATTTATATACATTTTTTTTTTCTTCGGGGTCGAAACTAAATCCTGAAAAAGCAGAATTCTTGTTTTCTAGTTGTATATTTTCTGTCGCGGTAATGTTATATTTTTGTAGATTAAGAAACGTTTGTAATTTTTTACAGTATATGATGTATGAATTGTCTCTCTGCGATTTACAAATAGCATGAGACACAAACGAAAAAATGAACAGTTCTTCCTAATGATCAAAAAGTGAGTCAACACACAAACATCATTTATAATCATAAACATGTCTACATTTAACTATATATCTGCTTTATTAAATCAGGAAAAACTTATTTGTGATATCATTTATTTAAATAAATGTTTAACATTATGCCTAAATTCACCTCCTGGCTTACAGAACTATCTCAGTTTCGAAACGGAAATTCTTTGTAGATGCAGAGTAATTCTTCCTTTTGGAGAATTTCGTATAATTGCATTTATGTTTTGGATAATGAAAACGAATGCACCGCGCCACGTGGAACCAAGTAAAATTGTGGTTAATACAATTAGCGGGTGGGAAAACTGCATTAGTCTTAATAGAATCATGAACGTAAAGTGCCATTCTATTTACTCAGTTTCTTTTTACATGGACTAGAACTGAGTGTTCACGATTTGTTCCTACTGAATACGAAGAATGATGTAAAATGCATAAACATTTTTTAAATATCGTACATACATATATTATTTATTTAAAAAATTATGTAATATAAAGAAAATTTAGTCGATTAAATTTCACAATACATGGAAGATTAAATTTCACAATCCATGAGTGTGTCGTAAATTTGGGTTATACCATATTATGAGAATTGGTTTCATATTAAATTATTATATTAAAATCCTATTCTTTTTTCATTTTTGAACCTTTAACAAAAGTTTATTTAATAGGTATATCTTCTCTCATTCCTGAGTATATTTGGCTCAGTTTTACATTTCACACGACCGCTTAGGTCTTGAACTTAATAAAAATACAAGATACACAAATAGGAAACTTTGCCATATGAGGACACCATGTGCATCTTTATAGTTTTCTTTGTGAACTTGTAAACAATATTTGAAGTTCAGAAAGCATTTTCAGCAATTCTGCTGAGCTTATGAATACGGTGTTATGACAGATGAATCATCGGGTTTTGATACGTTTCTACGTGTGAACTAGGAAACGTATATGTTTCCATGACAACTCAGACGAGAGGGCGTTAACTACAGTTTCGCACAACGTATGTGTCATGCGCGTGTGTTTGCTATGGTTGTTGCAAGAACGTCATATTCAAAATGGTGACTGGACAGCAGAAAGCGTTTTGTGTACTGGAATTTTCAAAGTGTGAATCACTTATAACCGTTCAGAGAGCATTCTGGAAGGCATACAAATGCAAACCACCAACCCAACAAAGCATTCTGCGCTGGTATCGACAGTTCAAAGAAACCTGTTGTTTATGTAAAGGCAAAAGTTCCCGCCCACCAAGCGTTACTGAAGAAACAGTGAACCGAGTTAGAGAGAGTTTCATCCGTAGTCCTCAAGAAATCCACAAATCGCGCTAGCCGCGAACTTTCCATTCCACAGCCAACTGTGTGGAAAATTTCTGCTGTCCAGTCGCCATTTTGAATATGACGTTCGCGCAGCAGCCATGGCAACCACACGCGCATGACACATACGCAGCATAAAACTGTAGTTAACGTCCTCTCGTTTGAGTTGTCATGGAAACATATATGTTTCCTAGTTCGCACGTAATAACGCATCAAAACCCGATGATTCATTTGTAATAAACCTGTATTTTTACTGGGATTTGTTTTACTTTATGATATCTAAATCCGTCTTACTTGTTTAAAAAGAAACTTTAAAATTTCTCTTTCCAGTATATTGTAAATAACATTTCGTTTTAATCAAGTTAAGTTATTCTTGTACAAATTAACCCGTCAGCACACGCGCCTACTTTTGTAACATTAGCACACGCGTGGGATAAATCTCATCCCATTTTGTCTCCTATTATATTTTTGGATAAATAGGTTTTTAAAACGAATCTACTGTTCTGTATTGTAAAATGCATCAGCACTACTTCTTTTTAGGCTAAAAATCATGCTTTTCATATTTATTTTCAGATTTTGTAGCAGTTTCTGTAAAAATCACGTTTATTTTTCTAGAAAATGTGCAAGCGATTTGTTTTACTCCTTAAAACATGAATTATTTCACAAAATGGATATTAATTACATTTAATGACCTTTTACCAATATATAGAAGTAGTTTTTACCTTACTCTTTCATTAAAATTATTTTAGTGTACGTTATCCCGTAAAAAATGAACGTATCGAAATGAAATGTTTGGGATTATTTTATCCCAAGAGCAGTATTTCTACCCTTTTAGTGAACAAATAAAAGACATTCCTTCACTCACACCTTCTCGACCTTGACCTTGAAAGGTACAAGGCTGGTCAGAAGTGTCCTCAAAAAAATTACCCTTTTTTTCGAAGAAAAATTGTGATTGGGGTAGATTTTATTCCAGCGCGTGTGCTGACGGCTTAATTAAAACAAATCTATTTCCGTGGAACGTATAAAATTTCATTATATTAAACTTTGAAGAAAATTATTTACTGAAAAAGATTGCTGATAACTACAAATGTTAGCAAAAATGAAAATTATTTTGAGAATTTAAGAAGTTTCTTACTAAACTGACAATCTTTGAACAGTATAATGTTTCAAGTAACAGCTTGATTTTAATTAGAATAATTTACTCTCGTGTAAATTTACAATAAGTAATTTTTCTTTCTGTCCGACCTGCATAATTTTGTTACATTCTTAACTTTTGATAAAAATTATTCAAGAAAAAATGACACTAATAAATACAAATATGACAAAATTTGTCACTCATGTATAAAAGAAAAGATATAAAAAATAGGGTAAATTTTGTCACGAAGGCAAAATCTTATCAACTCTAGTGACGCAGTCTCATAAGAATGGATTCATGCTACCCCCCTCCCATGATATAAAGAGCATTAAAGCATTCTCTTTCCTTCCTAACGCTTCTGTACCTCCCTAAAAAAGGATAATAAATTTTTAGCTGTTTACCGGATATAGAAAGAGAGAGGCAAGGAAAAAATGGGAATCTGGCATTAAATTTATGTACCCTTGCAAAATTATATTTTATTGAAAACAAAAGGCTTCTTAGACATGGTGGCTGCGTAAAAAAGTTGAGGAAGAAAATATATTACGCCATGTCTAAACAGACCAGAAAATTTGAAACGTGATTGTTTTGTAACAGATGGTTTTAGGCGAAAAGTGAGTGATAGAGTCTAAAGTTTGTGATTTTTCAAAAAAAGATTGCTTTTGAAATTAATAAAGAATAATGAATCCTGTTGCAGTATTTGTGTAAAATCAATCGTGGGTGTATTGTTTTCATAACTGTCAAAGTGTAGCTTCTATTTTATAATTCAAAAAGCGGAAAAAACCTTATTTATCTTGTAGTATTACTACAATAATCTGAGATAATAATGTGGCAATATTCAGCATTTTTAACAGCTGTGTATCTGCATATAAAGTGTGCGTATTGCGAACTTGCAAAATTGCAAATTTCTATTATATTTCTTCCAATAATCATATTCTTCGTTTCAATATTTTATACTGATATCGCGATTGTATTTTAAAACTGTATTTTTTATAAACATCTCACATAGCTAACAAAAAATTAAAACCTGACGAATTATGTAAATTTGTCATTATCTTAGTATTTAAGCATAGGGGAAAGTTGCCCAAAATACTGACTGTAACGTATTTTGCCCTACCGAAAAAAACATATAACTGAAAAAATTGGGCAATTTATTTTACTTTTAGAGTAAGTACCATCAGAATTCAGAGATGTTTGTTCGAAAAAATTATTAGGGTTAACATGAAAAATATTTTTGTGGGAAATGTTTGAAGTCCCCGTTTTGAACTATGGTTGGGTAAAATGGGGTACTCATATGAAATAACATAAATTTGAAACCTAAAGCGAAAATGTTGTTGTTCAAACAATGTTTGGACGGCAAAGAATGAAGTTATGAATACAGACTCCCCCCCCCCCCCAAAAAAAAAAAAATCATTGTTATTATTAGATGTAAATTTCCAACTGGGCGAAAAATGTCCGGACCATGATTCGAACCCGGGACCTCCTGGCTGAAGCCGCCAGTGCTCTGCCATCTGAGCTATCCCGGACGATTCTGGTCGAACTTTTTCACCCAGCTAACCTCGAAGATTACAACATCTGGTCTGATGTAATTTCGTATCCAGCGATTTTCTGGAGTTCCATTACCTCAGATTTATTCTGTTGAGCTGAACCAGGTTTCAGACCAGATGCTGTAATCTTCAAGGTTAGCTGGGTGAAAAAGTTCGACCAGAATCGTCCGAGATAGCTCAGATGGCAGAGCACTGGCGGCTTCAGCCAGGAGGTCCCGGGTTTGAATCCTGGTCCGGACATTTTTCGCCCAGTTGGAAATTTACATCTAATATGATTTGTTTACCAATTAGAATAATTGTGTGAATATTAATCTATTGTTATTATTGTTTTCAACAGAAACTAACTTGCTACACCACCAAAAATCTAATAGACACATATGAGCTAATGTGTCTAATTATGTGTCCCTTCTTCAGCACTTGCACAGGCTTCATATGCCCAACCTCTACAGCTGCGACACTGAATCCACCCTTCTTTGTCCTATGAGTTTGCGTATAGTTCAATATGCAAGCATCATTATTATCATTTATCTTCCTCATCAGATGATAGCACTAGTTCGTCAAATGTCTCCGTTTTAGCAGGCAATGACGAATGCTAAAAAAACATGGCGTCACCTTTTAAAAATTTAAGATAATTTGACAAGCAATATGTCAAAATGCAACTCGAGTTTAGAAGAATCATTACACTACTTATCAAGATCGAATGTTCAAAGATGATTTGATATGTTCCAATAGAAACCCACGATAGAAATCGAACAGAAAAAAAGCCAAATTTTTAAACTTTTGTGGAAAACAACAAATTAAGGAAAATTGCAAAAGCACAATTCAACATTTCAACAGAAAAAAAGCCAAATTTTTAAACTTTTGTGGAAAACAACAAATTAAGGAAAATTGCAAAAGCACAATTCAACATGACATATAGGCAACCGTGTATGATAGTAACTTGTTGGATCTTAAAATGGTAATATTTATCAGTGAGAATTGTAACGTCCACAAATGTGGACGTTATGGTCAAATGTGGACACATTTGACCATCCAACCTCGTTTTAGACGACTTCCCCCTACTTAAGTATTACAAACTATTGTCAATCGTTGTTGCATTAAATTTGGAAATATTAGACTGATCTTAATCTCATCATCATTTGAAATAATCTCTCAACATTTTGGCAGCCAAATGAAACACATGCCATCTTTTGAGTTCTAAGGAACTTTAGGCGGGACTAAAGCAGACAGGCCCTTATCATCACATGGACAAATCGGGGCTTTGCACAGGGGCCACTGATCTCAAGGGACCCCCAAATCCACATATTAATTTATAAAATATTTACTTTTTTTCCAAATTCCAGCTCTGAAAATTTTCAAATACAAATTTCATCTTTAAAAGATTCTACTAAACTTTATGAAAAACAAATTTCATTTTGAACTCACGGAGTTCAATGCTTTTGCAAACTAACCTCAAACACTATTAAATAAGATATAATATTTTGATTTTAATAGATTGCATTAGCAATGAAATTAAATCATATCTTAATTTTAGTGTTTGAAAATAATCAGTTATAATTGTCGTGATATAAATTTTCTTCCGTACTCAATTTTTTTTCTTTTAACGAGTTTATTATGAAAAATAAACCCAAAATTTTCATCTTTTTAGATTTATTGAAAAAACACTTTATAGTGAAGTAGAATGTATTTGATTGGATATTATGTTGTCTGTAGTAGAATTTAAAAAGATGAAAAAACAGACAGTAATTTGATTAACGCATATTTACAGTTAGAGTATTTAACACTCTTCCATAAGTTGAAATTTTTAAATTCATCTTAAAGTAATATAACAAGTTGTTTAAGTCATATAAAAGAGTTTTGTTTTGTACTACGAAAAAAAAAAGTGTTGATTAGTTGACGGAGCTAAGAATTTTCTTCTATTTAAAATCCTAGGCGCAAAAATATTGTTTATGCATAACATATATGTCTCACCATCAGTTCTATTTAAGTAATGTTGCAACGATTTGAATCCCCTAATTTATCTTTCCCTAGGGCCCCAATTAGTCATGATCGGGGTCTGAAAGCAAATACAAACTCTTTGAAACAAAAGGCAAATTATCAAGACTGATGCATCCGTCCAAAAGTTATATACGGCCATACATATGTATATGTCTTTACTAAGTATGTCAGACTAAATCATCTGTGATGTTCAAAATGATTAAAAAGGATTTTTTTTTTTTTTTTTTTTTTTTTTCAGTGAGCGAAAACTCTCTGAAGCTCAAAACGAATTAGACAAATTGGTGCATAATTTTAAAATATTATTCGCAAACTGAATAACATTCCTTTTTTTAAATAAGCTAAACATTATTCATATTTTTAACCCTCTGGAATGAAATCGAAACCTTAAAATACATCCATCTATTGGAATATGTGTGACTACATCTATGAATTTACATATGCAACCGGAATAACCTCTTTTATTAATCGTTTAAAAATTATCAATATTTTATAGCGCAATAGATTTTAAAACTGACTTAAGGCAAACAACTCTAAATAATAAGATTATGTTCTGTTTTATGTACCACTTAGAAAACATTTTTCCCTTACAGCTTTTAAAGATAAAAATACATTTTCGTCAGTTGCGATTTTCTGCTGCTTTGATGAAAAAAAGTTTCAGTTTTATCAAAATCGATTTCAAGTTTCTTACTGAAATTGCCATTTAAGATAAGAAATCCTTATCATTTTTCAAAATTTCTACTTTTCTCAAACAAGAAGTTAAAATAAAATTTACATATTCTCTAAAAATGATGAGGTGAATAACTTTACTTTTAATATTTTAACGGTTTTTTGTTTAAATCTTCCTTAAGTTTAGTTTTTGAATTTCATGTTTGAATCTTTTTAAGACCAGTTTTCTGGATTTCTTGTTTTAATCTTTCTTAATATTAGTGTGTTTTTGTTTTTAATTTATTGTTTATTTTTTAAAATTAAGATCAATTTTTTAAATCTCTTGTTTAAATCTTTTAGCAAAATAGTTTATTATTTTTTAAGATTAGTTTGTGAATTTATGTTAAAAATATATCCCGCACATATATATATATAGCACATTATGTGTTAAATGCATTTGTCAGACCCGGAATCTTGCACCATAAATAAATTAAGTATATATATATATATATATATATATATATATATATATATACATATACATAACGATTATATAATTACAATTCATCATCTATTTCCATTTACTAAAAATAAAATTAATAAATTTAGCTTCAGTACATTACACTTACATTATACAAAATAAAAATGAAACCTATGAAATGTAACACAAAATCAAGTACTATACCACTATTTCACTAGCATATTGCGGATGATTAATCCATTTAAAACATATGAAAAACCACCAAATTTGATGCAATAACCAATTAAAAACAAAAGATATAAATAACCAGCGAAATAATGTTGAACCATTAAACGACGTATAATAAACAAATAAAAGATCATTTGGATGGATGTATCAGGAAGCTCATCTTGCAGTTCATTTCATCAGGGGTACATGAAATACAAATATAAGCAATACCTAGTCGATTTCTGTAAAAGAATCCAGATATAAGCTAAAAATTGAATCCCTTTATGTACCCAATCGACTATAATCCTAAAAGTATAAATTTACCATGCCATATAAATTGAATTAAATAAATAATTAATCAATGCAAGATCCGTAATAATTAACAACATGAATAAAGTTGGAACATGTAAATTAAAAACTTACACAGTATGAGAATTTCTATGATCGTATCAAAATCACAAACATGTATCCCTTTTAACACAGCGAAAATCCCGCCATATATATATGTATATATATATATATATTATGTATATATATATATAAATCTTTAACTAACTTCATTATCTATAATAATTATATATTGCAAGATAATACTTTATATTTACAGCATGTCGGTATACCACAAGGCGGTTGTACTTCTAGTTTACTCTCAGACTTATACTTATATCATTATGAACGTAATTTTACTAATAATAATCTACATTTATATCGTTATATTGATGACATCATTTTAATTGATACTGATCTATCTGCAATTACTCGATTTCCAGTTGATTATCCCACTAATTTGGAATTAACGGAAAACCTTTTATCTAACAATACAATTAACTTCTTAGATCTTAAAATTACAATAAAAGACAATAAAACAATCACAAATTTATATGACAATCGTAAAGAATTTAAATTCAAAGTTAATACATTTACAAATTTTAAATCTTGTCTACATCATTCTGTATTTCGGAATATAATACTTAATCATTTATATAGAATAAAATGTTTATGTTCTTCTCCTCTAATTAACAATAATATTAAAAAACTAATTTATGATGCATTAAATCATGGTTTTCCAAAAAAATTCATATATTCATTAATATACAATTAGTACTTTTCTTACATGATCTATTAAAACAAATTAACACATGCGTAAACAAAATTACAAAAAAATTATAAAATAAAAAAAAATATATCTATAAAAAATTAAAAATTGTAAAATAATATAAAAAAAAATTATAGGTTGGTTGGGTGGGTAGATGTTAGAGTACGGAGGAGGGTGGTGTTGTCTGGATAATACGCAATGGTTAATATAAATGGTTATATATAAAAAAAAATGGGGGCTCTTGTATTATTACTATATTTTTGTTACGTATTTTATATGGATGTTGAATTGATATTTTATATGTAATTGGAGAATTTCATTAATATTATAATTAGCCTAATTATTGATTAATCTAAACTAAGGACAATATCATATTAATTACTAATAGTATGCCATTCTTATAGTGAATAATATACATATAAGTATGTTTAATATAAATATAGTTATACTGTATGCATTAAAATTGGGATATTATTTTTATTATTATTACTCTATTCTTTTTAATATTTATTATAGGTTTAATGTTTTTGAATGTCCCACATTCATACTTTATGGTTTTTTATGGATGTCTGAAAATAATCCATACTCTATATTTGTGCTTTTTAAGTAATGGGTATTTAAGTATCATTTAACCTTCTATTTACTTCCACATGTTTTTTATTTCCTGTTCATTTTATAAATATCTGATATATAATTCATTAAAAAATAATTTTTATATTATTTTTAATAATTATTTATATTAATTATTACTGAATTTATTTTGTTTTATAGCATATAGCTATATGCTATATATTATCAATGTTCTAGAATTATTTAAATTCTTAGTTTAGTTTAAATAAGTTAGCTAATAGAATATATTGTATGCTTTTAAATTTTATTTACAATAGTTTTTAAATACATTGTGTGGTTTATATTCGGTTTATAATTCTCTATATATAAGGATTTGTTTAGTTTTGCTGTTTATACAGTTATTTACATTCAAATGCTTACAATTATTTATACAGTTATTTACATTCAAATGCTTACAAATATTTATCTTGCGTTAGTTGTTTAATAGAAGTAATACTAGATGGCAGCACTAAATTTGTCTCTTTAAGACTGCTCTAATTTTTAATTTTTCTAGCTCCATTTCAGTTATAATTTAATACACCAGGGGGTATTTTTAGCTAAATTTTGACGATATTGTTAAACTGTTATTAATTAATTTAATAGTGCATTTTAAATAATGTAATTAATATCTATTTATTTTATATTAGATTAAATGTGTTTAACAAGGTATTTCAAATTTTATTTCAAAATGTATTAACTGCATCCTTTGGTATCATTTACTGTGATTTCTTAACTGTTTTATTCACCTTAATCTTTTTGATATACTGGCAGCCATGTGCGCGTGGATTTTTGTAAAATACTGAAATATTAATCGGTATGGTGTTTATTATTTGTATTTTATATCCTGTGGATGTTTAAATACGTTTTATTGATTCTTCCATTTCATATTATTTGTTTCTGTTCTGCTTTCATTTTTGATCAGTTCACTTGATTTTAGTGGTTGTTTGGGCACAGGGGAAAATAATTTTTAGCTTTAGCTTATTTTTCCCACAGAAAACAAGCATTTTGCTTATATCATTGAATTCTGTGCCCTTGATAACGTAATTCAATGTATAAGCTTTTCAATTTTTGTCGGTGTCCACTTTTTTCTTTTTCTTCCATAATACTTCTTATATTAATTTATTATTATTATTATTAATACTTACAGCTTTAATTCATAATAATTGACCGTGGAAGGTTATGTTTTATTAATGGTTATATATATATATATATATATGTATGCATGTATGCATGTGCATATTGTAATAGGGATGCTTGTGTTGCGAAAACACTAGAACCGTATCTGAAACATTTATATTGTAATGGAAATATTGTTATAATACTGATATTTTGTTGAACATATCTAGAATTTTAATCTGCATACTTAATGAATATTATCTGTACAGACATGTACAATTTTCTATCAACATTCGGTGTATTTTGATTAAATTTCATCCTTAATTCTGTTTTCTAAAAATGTAAAAACCAGAATATTTTACAAAACATTTTATTTTATTAATAGTATTTTGTCAATAATCGCATTATAATGCTGTATTAATTACAAGTTGAAGTACAATGTTGTTTGTTAAACCTTTTTACACTTTTCAAAAAATGTGATAAGATAAGACACATTTTTTAATGCGTTTCCATCTGATACTGTTGAAACTGATTTAATACTGTTATTATCAAGCGTTATTTGTACAAAAAAATGGGGTATCATGATTGTCTGTGCTATAGTCGTTAAACAGAATCATAATATAGTTTCTTAGATATATTTTAATTCAATATTGAAAAAAAAAGTACATTCACTATTGTTTTGTAGAATGAACATGTCATTTCACATTTTACTATTAAAAACAGTACTTTTGTGTTTAATAAAAATCCAATAAAGTTCCAAAAACACTACTCATATATGCATCCGTGCTAAGAAAAAATCGGAACTGAATTCGAAATTGGAGATGCCTCGGGTGAAGAGTTGAAAACGTTATTCCATAAATGGCGAAGCAGAATGCTGTTTGATGTGCTAACGACCAAGACGAAATGGGATTTTTTATGAATTTTTAATAATTTAAAGGACACAGATTTTTGAATGAACTTTGAAAAGATTCCAAAAAATAATCATAAGAATATTTTTTAGCACAGATGCATACATGAGTAGTGTTTTAGGAAATATATGGATTTTTTATTAAACGTAAAAATACTGCTTTTAGTATCAAAACATGAAATGACATGTTTATTCTATAAAACATTAGTGAATGGATTTTTTTTAAATATTGAATTAAAATATATTTAAGTAATTATATTATGAAACTGCTTAACGATTATAGCATAGAGAAGAATAATACCCCATTTTTTTAATACAAATAATGCCGGATAAAATCGGTATAGATGTAAACGTATAATGTAATACAGGCATTAAACTAAACAATTTTTGTTTATTATTATTTGCATGTTTTTTTTTATACATAAAAAATCTTTTTAAATGAATTTTTATTGGAGAAAAAAGCTATATAACGTATATATTAATTTATTTTAACAGAAAAAAATTGTATTTAACTAGAAACAACTCATAACTTCGGTTTCGATTTTTAAAATGCGTATTTTACAAATGAGAAAAACATGGATTCTTTCCCATACATTTGAGTCCGATCATTATTTACAGAGCTTCTTCTCAAAATGATGAAACATTTTGATGAATGAAACATTTTGACATTTAGCTCTCAAATCCTGTGTTTAACAAGTTCCTCATAACTTCTTTAGAATGTTCATAAACCTCCCGTGAGTTGCATATGTGTTCATTTTTCAGAAAGTGTATGCAAAAGTGTATGAAAAAACGTATCTTTTTCTTGTATGTCTAAGTTATGTCTCTAAAAGTTAGGCATTTTTTCCACGTCTTTCGTTCAATATCGAGACAAATAAAAATTTTAATACAACTGTAGAGATTGAAAATGAGTTTTTTCATATATACAGAAAAATATAATATATATAAAATAACCCCGTCAGCCGGAGAACGTGAATATAGACATTTTGAATGTACATAAAAAACCAAAGCATGCAAAGGAACTATTTGCTCACATTTTAAGATTTTTCCATCAACTGCCAATATCTCTCTTTTCATAATACACGTCGAATATTTTGTATTTTCTTTTTTAAAACAGGAATGCCTGTGAAACGTTTGACATGAAATGAAAACCACTCATGGAGAGCCAGCCATTGAGCATAGGAACTTTTTTCCACATCTTCGAAGAATGAAAATGTTTAATGAAAACTGATTTTAAAGGTGAATATTATATTAAAGAAAAAAGTCAGATTACAAGATTAATACAGAGTTAGTTTTTGCAATTCATTTTCTGAACATAAATGAGAAAAAAAAAAAAAAAAAAAAAAACATTTCCGCACCTATAAATCTCTTCAACCATTTACTTAAGACAAAACGATGAATAAAGTCAAACTGCGTAACAAAAATTCAAAAATTTTGATTTAAAAAGAAAAAGAATAAACTAGAAAACAAGAATTCTGCTATTTCAGAATTTAGTGTCGCCCCGATGAAAAAAAAATATGTATATATAACTAGTTCAAAACATATTTCATTTTTATGACTTAAAATACACGCTTTTATTTTATGTAAAATGACGTCATTCGCATCCGCTTAAGAATTACACATTTACAATCCACTCTTAAACATCTACAGTAAAGTACGCATAGGACGTCACTATCGCGAAATAATACACAAATGCAGCAAAAAGATGCCGTCATTCAAGAAATTCGACCAAAAAAAAAAAAAAAAAAAAAAATACCCGCGGCTATCTAATGGTTCATGCGCCTTCATTTTTTTGTAACATTAATATAGGGACTTAAAATTAAATATAGTTTATAATAAGGTCCATGTTTTAGCAGAAATCATTCGTTTGTATTTTTTCAAAAATAGCACGTATTTTAATTAAAAAAAAATTTTCGGTTGTTATGAGAAAATGGCAACAAAAGTACATAATTACTATTTTACAACTATTTTTCCTTTACTTTCTACAGAAATGGAGTACTTCCGTTGCCAAAATTAAGCAAATGGCTCTAAAAACTACAAAAAAAAATAATATCTCAAAAATAAACGGAGATTCAGTTTTTAAACAAATTGCATTAAAAAGTACTTTTTTATTCCCAATACGACGGTGTAAAAATTGAAAATGTGTTATGCTAAGAAATTAAAAAAAAAATAAAGCTGCACAGTATTTAATCGTACAATGATACATCTGCTTTGTTTTACGGTTGGCTTATACAACGCAACGTTATTTTTTGGAGACGACACAAAATAAGCTGGGAGAAAGAAGCAGCATACCGGGGGCTAATATATGTATTTAAAAAATTTTTATGGAGAAGCAATCGTAACACTTTTCAGTACTCTTTTGAGTAAGGATCGACCGAAGCAGGTTTTAAGACAAAAACAGAATTTCAGTAATCTTACTATTTTAGGCCGAAAATGAAACCGAAAATGTCCAAAACTTTTTTTAAAGTAAGTAATATATGTATACATAATTATTAATTAATTACACGTGTTTATTAAATATACATAATTATTAATCAATTATACGTGAGGTCCAAGTTGGCTTTCTGTGCATCTGACCAAAACTTTTTATTTTCACATAAATTAAAAGAAATTAATTCATCAATGTCACAAAAGGATTTTCTTATTATACGAATTTCATTTAATTAAAAAATGTTTTAGGTATACATACCTCGATTTATCTTTTATAGAGATTTATGTAAATGATAATCTGTATACTAGAACTTTCTCAAAGAGTATTCGAAACACTTCTGCGGTTTCAAACTAAAAATTTACTAATATTGTTAAGCCTGCAGCTCTTAATGAACAGATAAAAAGCGTATCTAAAGTTTTGTCAGATATGCATTGCTTGCTTTATAATTTGCACTCACGTCAAAAGTCAGTGATGACTGATAATTATAAACAGTGAAGTTCATAGAAATAAATAAAGAGCGTCTCAATGTTAAAAAATTTTGAAGGAAGAAACGAGATTTTTGGAATACAGATAGCTTCCGTCTGGCCGAATTTTCGTCAACATTTTCGCCGAAAACGAATTTTCGGCGAAACTCAGATTTTGGGGCGAAAACGAAACCGAATTTTCGGTCGATCTCTACTTTTGAGGAATGAATATCATTTCAGAAGAAAGAGACATTAGAGATTAAAACTGAAAGATTCATGGGTGCCAAGCGACAGACTTTCTAAAAATTAATGCCATGAATAATAGGAGCAATATGAGTGTGAAGATGCCAACAAAATGCGAATAATAATATACAATTTACAAAAAGTACAAACACTATTAAATATTATTTTATAAAAGTAGGTAAATAATTATAGATTCTTTTTGGCATAAAGGAAGTGTTTCTTCTGAAGGCTTTAATTTTCTTTTAGTTTATCGTAGTTTAAAGGATATTTTGATTTTGTCCCATTGTTAGGTTTTTATTCAAATTGAAATTGTCTCCATAAAGGATAATTTCCATAGATGTATAATGTTGTTCCTGAGTTTTTATG
Organism: Maratus speciosus; assembly: GCA_963932465.1. NCBI lineage: Eukaryota > Metazoa > Arthropoda > Arachnida > Araneae > Salticidae > Maratus > Maratus speciosus. Next base: position 86,455,331 of record OZ010788.1, read on the forward strand.
GTACATACATGTTGGAAAGGAACTTTTTCCAATTTTATTTTTAAACTAGCAAACCCCGCGGCTTTGCTCGCGTAATATTTGAAATATGCCAAGTGGTATTTATATGTCTAATTTTTATTAAAAGGTACTAACTAAATTTTTATTTTATTAAAAGGTAATATTTTATTTTATTAAAAGGTACTTATTACTTTTAGGAATTTAAAAAAATTACTATTTAAAAGACAGTTTGATTAAACATCATTGTTACACTGCATAAGGCAGAAATGAGACTTAAATTAATAAAACGAAATAAAACTAAATATGTAATAATTTAGAAAATATTTTGAAACTTTTATGCTCAATTAATACGCTCATTTCAGTATTCATTTGAAGTTTTGAATTTTTTAGAAACCATCTTCTTACATCTTAAAATTAACCATCATATCAAATTCCAAGTCCTCTCCAACTCCACCTCTCCCAACATAAAGGGCTATGTTGAAATAGGAACTATCACCATTAATTTGCCAACATTAATTTTGAAATTGGTTTGTTATTTCCTAATATTCCACAGAAACGTAATTTAGAAAGCTTTTAAAGGCCTTTTTTAGAGCGTTTGTTGTTTCTGTAAATCCCAGGTGGTAGAACCATCGGCATAAAATATAGCCTGTGTAGGATTAGAGACTGTTACCATTGATTCGCAACTATTACTTTTATATTTGGTTTATATTCCCTGAAATTGCGTAGAAATCGTAATTTAGGACTTTTTTAGAATGCTTTTCGCACCTCCCCTTCACTTCACCCCTTTTTAATTCGAATTTATTTTCGACAGTCCTTCGAGGGCATTTATATTTTATAAGTAACTATCATGCCATATTTAAAGTTTCTAGCCTTTTCAGTATCACAGTAATCGCAATTTAGAAAGCTTTTAGCTAATGCAACCCTCTGGTGGTTGTGGCACAGACATAAAATATAGCTTATGTATGAGCAGGTTCTATCACCAACAATTTGTTATCATTATTTTTTTAATCGGTTTGGTATTTGACAAGATTACATAAAAATTGTAATTTATAACGCTTTTCGCTCACTTCATCTTTTTAAATTTGAAATTTTCTTTCGACAGTTCATAGAAAGCAGTTGCATCTTGTAAGTAAATAACATGCGATACTTCAAAGTGTTAGACCCTTCAGTTATGCAAAAAAGCGCAAATTAGAACATGTTTTGCTTTTGCAACCCTCAGATGGTAGTGACAGCAACATAAAATATAACCTATGTTATAGCAGGTACTGTCACCATTGATTTGCAACCATTACTTTTGAAATAGCTTTGGAATTTCTTGAGATTGAGCAGAAATCGCAATTTAGAACGTTTTTAGAAAGCATTTCGCGCATTTTCACCCCTTTTTAAATTTCCAATTTCTTCGAAACTGTTCTTAAAGATCATTTATATGCAATAAATATGTACCTTGCCTAATTTTAAGTTGCTAGTCCCTACCGATCACAAAAATCGAAATTTGGAATGCTTTTTTGCTCCTGCAATGTCTAGGTGATAGTGATACCGACTTGAAATAGCATCTATGTTAGAGCAGAGGCTGTCAGCATCAATTTCTTACCATTACTTTTGAAATCAGTTTGATTTTTCCTGAGATATTGGTGACAAATCGGCATTTAGAACCTTTTTAGAACGCTTTTCGCTCATTTTGCTCCTGCATCTCCTCTGGGGTAGTGGAAACAGATATAAAATATAGCCTATCTTAGAGCAAGATCAGTCACCATCATTTTAACACCATTATATTTGAAATTGGTTCAGTATTTCCTGAGATTGCATAGAAATTGCAATTTAGAACGTTTTTTACAACGCTTTTTGCGCATTTTCACCCCTTTTAAATTTCGAATTGTTTAAGAACTGTTCTTAGAAATCCTTTATATCTAATAAGTAGCTGATACTTCAAATTTCATATTTCTAGGCCCTTCAGTAACACATAAATCGCATTTTTAGAACGTTTTTTGCTCCTACACCCCCTTTGGGGTAGTGGCACCGACATAAAACATAGCCTATCTTGGAGCAAACGTTGTCACTATCATTTTGACACCAATATTTTTCAAATCGGTTTGGTATTTCCTGAGATTATGTAGAAAGTACCATTTAGAACGTTTTTTAGAACACTTTTTGTGCATTTTCACCCCTTTTAAATTTCGAATTGTTTAAGAACTGTTCTTAGACATCATTTATATCTTATAAGTAACTAATATTCCAAATTTCATATTTCTAGGCTCTTCAGTAACGCAAAAATCTCATTTTTAGAACATTTTTTGCTCCTGCACCCCCTTTGGGTTAGTGGCACCGACATAAAATATAGCCTATGTTCTAAGTTGGGCGAACACCATCATTTTGATACCATTACTTTTGGAATCGGTTCGGTAGTTCCTGAGCTTACCTCCTACAAATAAACAATTGTTTCCTCTTTATAATATGAGTATAGATGATGGGGAATTTCCGTGTTCACTAATGTAAGTAGGCTAAGACTAGTTTATTGCAATTGAAATTAAAATCAACTTTTCGTTGCATATTATGAATATCTCGGCCTTTTAATTAATAGAATCAATTTTGTTGCTAATATGCGAGTATTTTTTATCTAAAAAAATACTTTGCCTTCTGATAATGAGAGTAAGAGAGTTTTCTTTTTGTTGTATTGGTCATTTATGATTAAACTATTTGTCAACGAATCAACTCCTTCATGACCCTCTGCTCCAATGTGCGATTTGATCCATGAAATTGCTATATGCTTGTTTGGAATTCATAATAAGATGATATATATTTTGTTATTATATAATTTTGCAGAAACACAATTTTGAGGGCATTAATTGATGAATACCTGTCCTTTAAGATGAAAAGATTATACCGTGAAGATATGAACCAGTTTAATGCATGTACAATAGCACTCTGTTCTGCTTGCTAAATTGAATTCTGGTTATGTAATCCGACTGAGTTTCCGTAAATATATATATTAAATAGTTTACTGTACGCTGATGCAATACCTTGCTCCCTGAGTAAGCCATTTGTATAGATTTTTAAGTCGGAAAGTTTCAAAGTTGTCATGGCAATTTCATCTAGGATGCGTAGCTTTTTTAATAGATTGTGTTTTTAATTAATTCTTTTTCGTAAATTTGACCACCGCCATTTAAGATTCTTCGTCATGTTTGATTTGGTAGCAGTTGTAATAATTTATTAACGTTATGTCTATTGGAGGAATGTCAGTTAAGACGTATAATACGTCAAAGTAGATACTACTATATACTTTTTTAGGTGCGTTCGTAATTATATAAATACGTAGCACCTATAGTCGTCGTTCAGTCCGTCTGTCTGTCCGTCTGTCCGTCCGTCTGTCCGTCCGTCTGTCTGTCCGTCCGTCCGCATATAATAGAGCAAAAACTACCCAACCGAATGGTCTGAAATTTTAAATATATGATTATTGCGACATTTTGTCGAGCCATTTCAAATTTTATGAAAATCGGATGTATAGTTAAATTACAGGGACAGTCAAAAGTTTTTCTTTACATTACGGCCAATGGGAAAAATTATTGCACGTGCATTTTAATGATGTTAAAGCTTTCCGAATGGTCTCAAATTTTAAACATATAATTATTGCGACATTTTGTCGAGCCATTTCAAATTTTATGAAAATCGGATGTATAGTTTAATTACAGGGACAGTCAAAAGTTTTTCTTTACATTAAAGCCAATGGGAAAAATTATTGCAAGTGCATTTTAATGATGTTACAGCTTTCCGAATGGGCTGAAATTTTAAATGTATAATTGCTGCAAAATTTTGTCGAGCCATTTGAAATTTCATGAAAATCGGATGTATAGCTTAATTACAGGGACAGTCAAAAGTTTTCCGTTACATTAAGGGGAATGGGGAAAAATTATTGCAAGTGCATTTTAATGATGTTACAGACTATGCACTTATGAATTGCAAATAAATACACATTCAGTACAATATGGGGTGCAAAAAATAATTATAAAACTAGTTATAGTACGAACGCACCTCATTTGCCACGTTTGACGAGCAATTTCCAACTTGTTATGCTTAGTAGAGGAGTTCTCGGTATGGATTTCAATTTCGTGTTGGAAATATTTGAAAGTGTCCAACAAAATGTTTTTGTGCAGGTTCTTTATTCCTCAGTGTTTATTTTTATATATTTGTCAACAATAAAATATAGGTAAGTTAAAATTAGCTTACATTTTATTTATGCGAGATATCCAACTTTATCTGGAATTCTTCACTGGGCAATCATGTTACAAGAAAAATTGTATATCCATATTATTATTGTTAATTATAGAGATTATCGCATTCACTGCACCTTATTTGAAAGGGTGTTTTCCTGTACGCATTCATTTCCCAACCCAAAAAAGAAACATAATTTACTTAAATATATACACTTGCAGTATATTATTGCTGCATCTCTCATATTGAGAGTCTGGAATACAAGTGAAGTATAAAAAACATTTATTACCATTATAACAGGTAGTTAGTGCAGTTAATCTTAATTTATTACTTTATTTATATTAGAGTCAATAAAATATAGTTCAGCTTATCGAATGTTCAAAATATATTATTGGAAAAAGCTTGACATATGACGAGTTGTTTATGTTAAATGTTTCTCAAACAAGCATAAACTTCCTTGTTCACCAGTCACGAGTTCTTTCTTAATTGCTTTTTATGAATTGTGTTGATAGATGAAAATAATTTATGGGTATGATTGATTAGATCATCTTCATTTGTGTAAAAGCTACCGTTTTATACTTTTTAGAATAACTGTGTTGATTCCTTGTTTGAAAAATCCAAGTCTTTTGAAACCAAATATGAAATTTGATGTTTTGGATTTCACATAAGTTAAGTGATCTAGACATATAAGTTTAGAATATAATACAAAGCCAATGTAAGCTAATTTCTTTTTAACACTTATGCTAATGTTGTGTAATTTGAATACTGGTTTCCTGCGATTTAGAGAGATTTCTACCGATTTCTGCGATTTAGAGATTTTTTAGAAAATTTTAAAATCGCGTTTTTTCGTCTTTTTTAGAGCTAGAAAACTCTAAAAATTCATGAAATTGAAAAGCATCATAACTCGGCAAGTTTTGGTCGCAGAACAATAGAAATTTTACTGTTTTGCTTGTTACAGCAAGAATGAATTGTTTACTAAATATAACTTTTAAGACTTATCGAGCGTATAAAATTTTTAATTTCGCAACTTTAAAAAAAAAAATAACAATTTTGACGTAAATGGATTTTCATATGATGGAGACCATTTGAGACATTTTTGAAATTGGAACTATATCTAAAATTAACGATTTAGAAGTTAGCTATTATTAACTGTCCTGTACATATGCACAATAATATAATTTATCCTATTATTGTTACGGAATGTGTAAAATATTTCTGTGATTTAATATACTTTTGTAATACAATCGCACAGACACAATAATAGATAAGCACCGAAAAGGAAAACACTTTTTAAAACATATTCATAAAAGCCTCGCATCTTCCCCCAAAACAATAAACGTCCATCAATCCTAGGAACTGTGAATTGTATAATTTGAAGAGACACTAAACATGAAAAATGATATTTCGGGTGTTAAATTTATGAAACTCGAAAATATTCCATCGGTGAACATTCTCTGAAAATGAAACAAGTTGCCTTTAAAATTCCTACTATCTGTCATGGGGAAGAAAATGTCGAAAATGCTCACAAACTAAAAGTGCCAGTCATGTCCGTTAGAATGATTTCACCGAGACGTTTTACAACTTTTTCATCCCATCACGATTCATATAATAAATGATGCTGGGGTAAAATGAATTTTTCACCTGGAATTTAGTTCAACGAACGTAAATGGCTTTAGTTTATGAAAAATGTATAAGGGCAAAGGAGATTTCTGAGACAGGAAATAGACTAAATATTGTGGTTTAGAAGACGGATGAATGAGACTGTGACTTTGAAGTTTGAGATAGAATATCTGTTTGAATGAGAAATTTGTTTTATTGTATTTGAATATTTTGAACTTTAAGAAAGAAATATAATTTGGATTTCCTTTAGCAATGCATGGGGAAATTTTGTTTTCTTTGAATAGACTTCATGCATCAAAAATATGTTGATTCAATTTGCCTTTCGGTTGTTATAAATATTTAACATACAGGGTGCATAGAAAAGTCCCTTTATCCAGAAAAAACTTGTAAAGGAAAAGAGCTACAGCCGTACAAGTGCGATTTCGGTGTAGGATGATTATCAGGCCTGACCTAATGCAACCAACAGCAGCGCCACCCAGTGACAGATTTCGGAAGTTGCCCTATTTCGAGAACTATATGAGATAGGAACAAAACCTCAGTTGCAAAATTGTACAATGTCCGCGATTTAGTAAAAAAATGGATGTATTACATTTAAATATAGTTTTATATATAAAGTGATATTTGCCCAGAAATACATTTGTATCACTGAAATTACCCATACCAGGAAATACCAGTTTGAGATAGAATATCTGTTTGAATGAGAAATTTATTTTCTTGTGTTTGAATATTTTGCCCTTTAAGAAAAAATGTAATTTGAATTTCCTTTAGCAATGCATGGGCAAATTTTGCTTTCTTTGAATAGGCTTCATTCATAAAAAATATGTTGATTGAATTTGACTTTCAGTTGTTATAAATATTTAATATACAGGGTGCATAGGAAAGTCCCTTTATCCAGAAAAAACTTGTAAAGGAAAAGAGCTACAGCCAGGCAAGTGCGATATCGGTATTGTAAGGTTATAAAGCCTGACCTAATGCAACCAACAGCAGCGCCACCCAGTGACAGATTTTGGAAGTTGCCCTATCTCGAGAACTATATGAGATAGTGACAAAACTTCAGTTGCAAAATTGTACAATGTCCGCGATTTATTAAAAAAAATGTATTACATTTAAAGGTAATTTTATTAAAAGTCCTGAAATATAATTTTTTAACATCCAATCACAGCGTAAATATGATGCAAAAATACATGCAGAAGCGTGACATTATAATGTAGATGTGAATTTACTAATAAAACTAAGACGTGTAAGATAAGTACAATTTATTTTAATTAGAAAATCAAGTTGAATATGCTGAGTGTTGTCTATCATACGCAGAATGCAAGATCCATTGCTGTTGATGGTGGACACATTGAGCTTACTTAACTTGATTTTCTAATTAGAATAAATTGTGCCTTCTTTACATATCATAGTTTTATTAGAAATTTATGCATGTGCATTTGCCTTATAATGCCACACTTCTGCACGCGATTAGGGACGTAATTAAGATGTTGACTGGATGTAAATAAACATATATTTTAGAGTTTTTAATAAAGTTATTTTTACATGTAAGGTATCATTTCACACTAAATCGAGAACACTTTACAATTTTATGCATTAACTTTTTATTACTTCCCTCATAGTTTTCGAAACAGGGTCGATAACATCCAAAATTCGCCACTAGGCGGCGTTGCTATCCATTGCATTTTGTCTGGCGTATCGATATAGCACTAAGTAGTTGTATATCTCTCCGTTCTTAAGTTTTTTCAGAATAAAGGGACTTATCTTCGCACTTTATGTGCATTTTAGCCGATGTTTTATTATAAACTTTCTTGATTTCGATAGCGCTCAATAACTACAACTACTACTTACTCTTATTCAAATTATTTTAAGCGGAATTTTACAAGTTTTTCATTTCATCACGATTCATATAGCATATGATATTGGGGATAAAATTATTTATTTTAAAATCTGGAATTAAATTCAGTGCACGAACGTTCCTTCCGTTTAAGAAAAATGGAAAAGAACTGCAGATTGCAGAAGCTGGGAGTAGAATAACTGACTCAGAAGGCATGTGAGGTTATGATTTTGGATATGGAGATAGAACATTTGTTTAAAATGTTGATTCATCCCGTTACTCTCAAATTATCCTAATTTTTTCAGAAAATTTGATTTACAATTTTAAAAATATATATCAATTCGTTTCGTTCAAAAACAATGTGTTACAAAGGTTTATTACATAAAAATAAGCTCCATTCAACAATTTTGTTATCGTAGTGACTGTTTTAGTTGTGTTATTCACCAATAGGCACGTACATCTTTTAAATGATATTTGAATTATCATTCATTATCAATATTTCATTTCCAAAACGCTCACGAACTAAAATTGCGACACATATCTGTTAAAATAATTTGATACCTCGTAAAATTCAAAACTTTTTCATCCCGGCACGATACATGTTATATATGATGGTGAAGAAAATTATTTTTCACCTGGAATCTAATTCAATGAACAAAGGTAGAAAAGCTTTATTCCCAAAAAATTAAAAAATTTTAAAAGCTTTATTAAAAATATATAAGGAACGAGGCATTTTCGAGACATGAGGTAAACGATATATTGTGGTTTAGAAGACACATGAGACAGTGAAAATAGGATATTTGTTTGGTTTTGAAATTAATTTGACTGTATTTTTAATATCTTGCAATTTACTTTGATAAATAGAACTCTGCTTCATGTAACAACATGTGCGGTATTTTTTTTAAATTGAATATGTGTTATTTATCAAATGATTTACTATGTAAATGTTATACTGTATTCCAATGTGGTAGAGTATTTTCTGATGCTACCTACCGGGCAGTTTTGTAACTGTAATTTATAATATTTTCCGTATTAATAGTTTGGAATGCGCAGGTTCCCTTCATGCAATGCAATCACCGTCATTTTCCAAAATTTGTGACTTATACCACCATATTTTAACATAATTTAGGTGTAAATATAATCTTATTTTATAGTTATAACTCTCACCAAGTAAAGCACACACTAATGATATAAGAAAAAATTTGGCATGGTGGTTGAATATTTTGTACTTTAAGAAATAGGGTTTAGATTTATTCAACGTCGCATTATACATTCTACATCGTTCAAGGTTTTTAGTTAATATAATGTCCTCATTTCAAAACACACTATGCACACATACGAGGGCGGTTCAATAAAGAATGATCATAATTTTATTATTGGCCTACTTTATTGCACACAAATTTTATTTTATTTTCCATTGTTAGCTTAATGTGTAATGAATACATGTTTTTTTTTTCTGTTGTTCATTTATTTTCGGTAGTACGTCAGTGGCAGCCATGAAAGTTCAGATACTTTCAGTATCTCCTACGGGAACGATGGAGGCAACACTCAATGGGCAAGTATGCTCTGCTGTAAATTTTGCTATCGCCAGAAGAAATCGTTTGTCGAAGAGTATGCTATAGGAGACTTATGGCGAGTCTTTTCTTTCCTGTAGCACAGTTCGATGATAGTTTTGAAATGTTTACAAAGAAAAAGACAATCATCTTCAAAAGAAGATACACACGGAGTTCCTGTAATTAAGCTTACATAAATCAACATGATACCGTCGCTATTATACTCAGAGAAGTTCGTTAGATATGAGAACTGTTTAAAATATTGCAGTTATAATGGAGTGCCAACCACACGTTAGTAACGGAAAAGTGAACATGAGACGTGTTTATGCTATTTAAATTCCGAGACTCCTTACTCCCGAAAAACAGGACGTTCGCTTGGAGGTTGCTTGAAATTGAGGTGATATGTTACTTGAACCTGAGATCAATTCCTTAGTGTAATAATGCGTTTCGACTGACGATTTCTTCAGGCGAAAGCAAAATTTCCATCATGCAAGAGGCATATTTGCTCGTTGCGTGTTGCCTCCATCCTTCCCGTAGACGATACCGAAAGTATTTGAACTTGCATGGTTGCCACTAGCGGAAAACTGGAAATAAAAGGAAAAAAAATGTACGTATTCATTACACATTCAGCGATCAATAGAACATAAAAGTAAATTTGTGTGCTATAATTCAAATTAAAAAAAATATGATCATTTTTTATTGAACAGCCCTCGTAAAAACGGTTATTTTATGGTGGGTTCAGTTATAGCTTTTTAAAACGAAAAGTGAAAATTCTAAATGTAACTGTCCACAGTCCCTTTAAAAAGTTTTAGTCGATATAAAACATTTCTCTTGAACGCGATTGCTATAATTTATTTAGCTTGGCGAATATAGGTTCATGTTTGGTTTTCTCTCTCTGAAATTTAGCCCATCGTACATTTTCTGTGATGGATGAGGCAGAGCCATTTCCCCTAGAGTGAACATGATGCCGTAACTCAGCACCTTCTCATAGCATTGTCAAAGTTGCTATGTGATACAAGACAAAGAGGGATGCATTATGCATGACGCTTTCTTTCTACCATCTTTTATCCTCTTTTATTCCAATCTTTATACCACCTTCCGAATCATATCCATCATTTTAAGGGGAAGGTGATGCTGGGTCACTTCCTGAGACGATCGAAATTTCATTAATATTTTTAAATTCCATTTGTATGCTCTATAAATCATATGTGTGTGCGTGTTATTAAATTTAGAATCAGTACCATATTTTTTATGAGTAGGCTAGAAGGCTTCAAAAGCAGAGCCTTAATTCAGAAGAATCTGGGTTATCATATATAGATATATTTTTAAACTTTAAAATTAAAAAAATATATTCACTTACAAGTTAGTGAAATCATAATGCAAAGTAGTTGTACTACTTTCTTTCTTAATGTTATTATTATCAATTATTATTAGTAATAAATGTTAAAAAAATCACAGTATTATATTAGTTTTAAACATTTCCTATCTCATATTAACTAATGTATGTATTTAGCGATACTTTCTCTGTAGATAACAATAGAATATAAAACAGAATATAAACATCAACATATTTCATTTAATAACCACAAGATAGTTAGTTACATATATTCAGAACTCAATACTTTTATAAACTAAATAAATGAATATAAATTCATTTGAAAAAAAAAGTTCCCTAATAAGCCTGCCTTCTCCTCATTCATATTCAAGCATGTAGTTTTTCATTCGAATCAATATTCTGATTTTTTTTTTCCTTTGGAAAAATTGGCTATACCAACCGGAACAAAGGAAAAAGACAGAAAAAGAAACAGTGACAACCTGTTTCTAGCCAATTTTCGATAAGATTCCAGTCTCTATATTTAATATAGTTTACTTTTCTTTTAAAGTTTGTAGCAATATAATTCGTAGTGTATCGTTAAGATTCGTTTGAATAACATGCATATGCTAATTGTCGAAACTCGCTGGATACCAATGAAAAAACAAATAGGTGGGGGTGGGGACTATGGAGTGAAACAAATACTCTTTTGGTCTGTTTTATCCTATTTGTATGACCCCCCCATTTTTATTATTATGGATTTTTTTTTAAATGCATCGGAAAATCTATCAAAATATTTAAAACTATTGCATGTAAATTTGTTTTAAGCAGGAACCTTTTACATTTCATTTCGAATATCTTCTGATGTAATGTATCTTAAGTGCACCATAAATAGCGATTATTTTGATACATTTCTTTTAAAGAACCCAACTCACTTGTTAAACTGATACATACAGTTATTTTTGCTTTGAGCCACTTTTGTAATAGAAGCTTGAAATGGGTAAATCGATTATACGTAGGCAAAAGGGTATTCAGAATCTTTTATGATTTTCATGATGTTTTATTACTGTCCTTTTAAATACGTATCAAGAGAGGGACAAATGTGTCTGCATGTTTTATTAAAATTGAAATTTATTTCCTTGCTATTGAATTGGATATATTATTGGAGTCTTGCTGTTTCATTCATAGTAGAAGTACGTCTTCTTTGCGCCTGACGAAGAAAGACTAAGATCGTTCGAAAGGCCTAGTGCATTTAAAAAATTTTGATGGTGTTTTAAGAATATCTTTTAGTTCTTAAATTGGATATAAAGAGTGAAAAGGATAATTTATAATTGTAGTTGAGGCTTTCTATAATTAAGTATTAAGAATTTTTCCTTCACAATCTCTTTTATTTTTAGTATAAATTAATACAATTTCATTAAGTCTCAACAAATAATTTCAAGACTGAGAATACTGTATTACATGGGATATTTTAAAGCGCAACTTGAAATAGTGTTCAATGTTTTGCTATTTAGTTCTTGACTATGTTTTATACTTAAAATTTTATAAACTTTTGAAATTACTTTCAAACGCAATAAATAAAACTCTTGCATCGATGTTTAGATTTATTTATTAAAACTTTAAAGAGAATATTAAATTATGTATTTATATTTGTGGTAATTTTAAAGTCTTTAGAAGGAAAGAAAATCAAAGTGTTTTTAATAGATTTAAAAAAATGGGCATTCCCTGTCCGGGAAATTTGGGTATTGCGGAAATAGTTTGAATTGCATTTTATTTTATAAAACCTGATATACTTTTTTTAGAATTATTTACTTTATACTGTATGTGTATACCTTGTTTCTTGTTATTTCAATGTGTAAAGGTCTTAGATAACAAAGGTTACTCTCTGGGAAAAACGGGTTGACTGATATTTTTCACAAGTCTGTGAGTCGAAGTATCAACAACTCAAGCACATTTTACAGAACCATGCCATCTACATTTTTCTAATTCAAGTATGTTTGCATTAAATTTATTTACAATAACATAACTTAAAGTTTAATGTTGAATGGCAGAGCTTAATATATAATTGCAATTTAAAAAATATGAAGTAATTTGGGTACAGGGTCTAATTCTGGAACCAAACCTACAAAATAATCTAGTTGTTCTTTTCCAGATATTCCTAATACATATATATACATATATGAGGAACAGATCAATGAGAAAAGATGGAAATTATTTCATGACTGTATAAGATGTCAAGAAGGGCTTAATCGATGTATAGTGAAATTTTGCTGCTTTTCTTAAAATTAGACCTGATAAACTTTCATTAATAAACATCTAGAAAGTTTTCTTTACTTTTTAACATATCTAAATTTACGTATAGAGAGTTAAATTAAATATAGTCAGTATACAAAACACATATTTCACTGTCCATACACATTATACCTAAATTCTTCTGCGCAAGTTGTAATACTAAATTTTTATTCATTTTGAAGTAATAAAAGAAGCAATATAAGTAACACTTACATAGTTTCATTCAAAGGAAACACAACGTTTAAATGTACCTTCTCCACCCCCCAAAAAAGAAAGAAATCCTGTCATTTTAGTACACAATTTTTACACCGAAATTACCCCGACAAAGAATATTTAATCATTTTTCATTTCTTCAAACCATTTTGGTGTTTAAAAGGAAATTGAAAGAAATTTTAATTTCATTACTTCTTGAAAGACTGGATCCTTTTAGTTTGGCTTCTTCCGATAGGAGTATATACTCGTATATACACGCGGAAGAAGTTATTTAGATTTATATACATAAACACATTTATTTATTTGAAAAAGAAAGAAAAAAAAAAGATTTTATCTATCTTTCCCAGTTTTGCTTCCATACATTTATAATTGTTTTATTTGTCTACTTTTACCATGTCGTTTAACCCTTTATGCCCCGACGATACAGTAATGTACCATTAAAGTAACTTGATATAAAATTCATTTAATACATCGATCAGTAGTAATACAGTTTAGAATGAGTTACAGATACTTTACTTAATCTTGTTCCAAAAGCATTATTGATTGAACAAAAATATATATATATACATGTATTTTTAAAAGGATGATTTCTTTTTCATTTGCATCTCTTCAGCTTTTTTGATGTTGAAAGATTGTGGGTGAAAAGTTTCAGTTCGGAATTATTCCTATATTTCTATTGTAAGAGAAGTACATATCCTAATTCTATAAAACACTTAAAAAAATATTTTAAATAAAGAAATTGAATGAAGTTATAAATATTTCACAAAATGCCTATAAATACAAATTTAATTAATTAATTTTAATTGCGAAAATCCTTCTAAAATTTATTAAATGACTGTGTAAATGTTCTAATGTAGTTTCAAAAATTCAAGAAAATGCTTTAGAAGATGAAATTTTCTTAAACTCATAATTTGAGAGTTAATGTGTATTTTAAATTTATAATAAAATTATATCTACACTAAAATAGTAACTGCAACAATAGACAAAAATCTATCAGTTTAATCTATTTTACAGTTTTCCAGAAGTTTCAAATTATTTGTCACGAAATGAAATATCTGGCAACGAAATCCGTTTCCTTTTGACAAATAAATCACAATTCATTTGGGAGAAGGACATCCTCCAGCACAAAAACTTTTCTTAATAAGCTGAGAACTGTTGCACTTCTTTTCTTTTCTATTCAATTTTATTTATTACCTAGTCACACAATAAGAGTTTTCTCCGAGTTTTCTTGTATTATTGTAGAAAAAATTTATAGCAACTGCAGTAATGATGTAACTTTCGAGTAATATAGTAGAGTCTCGATTACCCGAGTTAATAATGGACCAAGCTCACCTCGGATAAACAAAAAAAAAAAAAAAAAAAAAAAAAAAAAAAAACTCGGATAAACGGGATTTACATAAATCGTCAACAACTAAGGCGATGAAATATAAATGTTCACTTAATTCATTCATTTTTTATGGTACTAGTAACATTTCTTTGGTGTACATTTCCGTTACTTTGAAGAAAAACGGGGAATGAAATTTAGTTATTTGAAAAAGCCCTTGATAGTTTTTTTGTTTGTTGAATGTCAATTTTGCTGCAGTATTACGCTACTGCATAGCTACCAATTTCTAAGATTTTTGTTTAACACTAAAACTAACCAGTAAATTTTGCCTAATTCAATCGCCGAAATCTAACAATTGTCAACGATTAAATAGGGCAAAAATTTGTATTAAGAGGCTACTTCAGCCAAGTGAGAAGACCCGTTCGTTAATGCTAATCCTATGGAAGAAATTTATAACGATATCTCGGTTGTATTTCAATATTTTTAAATGATTTTTTTTGCATTGGATAGCTGAGATCGATCTGTATGCAGGCCGTTTTTTACTTGTTCGATTTTGATTAGAAATTTTTTTTTATGAGGATGCTTTCAGTTTCAAAACCGGTTCCGAAAGTGAAAGTGTCCTCATTAAAAATATCTGTGAACAAAATAGAAAATGTAAAAAACGGCCTTTATACGGATCGATCTCAGCTATCCAGTGCAAAAAAAATCATTTAAAAATATTGAAATGCAAGCGAGATATCGTTATAAATTTCTTCCATAGGATTAGCATTAGCGAACGGGTCTTTTCATTTGACTGAAGTAGCCTCTTAAATTTTAGAGCTAACAAAACCGTACAAATTGTCAGGTATGTGATTCTATTAGTGTCATGAAAATTGCAGGTGTAGCCTCCCCTTTCTCCTCAAAGTATTAAATAGTTTTTTTCAATCGAAGTTATACCTTTGGAATGGATCATTTTCTTCTGGTGGACTGATGGCTTCCATTATTATGAAATAGCCATTATAAATGAAGTGTTAGGTGAAGATAAAAGAGCAGCCGTAAAAAGTTAGAGCTCTGATTTTCTGGTCAGAATGGGGAAAAAAATGGCTATAATAATGGCCATAATAATGGCCATAATATAAAAAAAATTATATGCCCCCCCCCCCATTCTGACCAGAAAATCAGAGTTCTAACTTTTTACGGCTGCTCTTTAATCTTCACCTACCACTTCATTTATAATGGCTGTTTCATAATAATAGAAGCCATCAGGCCATCAGAAGAAAATAACTTGGTTAAAACGGAAACTCGGTTAAGCGGGACTCGGATAATCGGGACTCTGCTGTACTTTTAAATATTGCCATTTTATAAGTAACACAGTGATAAAATGATTGCAACATAAATTTATATAACATACCGTTACCAAAATTATGTTTGATAATACTGTTTGTATTTAATGTTAAAAATTAATGATAAAAAAAAGATTGAACAAACTTTAAGAAGTGGTAGAATACACTACTGTCACAATGCTATCATTAATTAATTCAACACACATGTATTTTCTAATTGAAGTTTATTTGAATTAATTAATTACAATATTAATAGATGAAAGCTTTTGAAATTGGAGAGAGGGGATGGCTAAAGATCTAACTTACCCAGAAGGTATTGGCAGGTATCGTGGAGTGGGTGGGGGGGGAGGGGGAAGCTGAAGCACACAGTTGATATGTGAAGATGCATTGTGTGTTAAATTTTTTTTTTTTTTTTTTTTTGTTTCCCTGAGAATCCTTGTATATATCATTCACCCTCATGAAAAGTGACAAAAGTAAAAAATACTACATTTTCCATGAGAGTTAAAATAAGATTAGCATGTTTTTATTGTAACATAAAATTATACATGCAGTTGTAAAAACGTTCATAACAGCACAAAACCCTTAAGAATAAAGCCGTAGAAGAAATAGGAAGGATTGATTAAATTCACCCCGACAAACAATTTTCTTCCCTTTCGTTGTGGAAAATGGACATATAGCATAATCTAGAGTTTTTCGGGATAACTACACTTACGAAAGTTTTCCTGTACCAAGACGTAACTTAAGCCCGATCTATTAGTCCTATAATAAGCAAAAATAATTTTTTTTTATGTTTACCGCTTTGTTTTGTGGACGAGCAACTATCAGCTTTTCTCGAAGTATTGAATCTTGACCTCTGATTATTTCTTAACTGATTAGCTTTTATGATTTAGCGACTGCACTCGCACTGTAACATCAAATGATAAAGGAGTTGTTTGTTTATTCTAAAGATGTATAGTCGTGGGGGAAAAAAAAAGTAAACACCCCCTACTAACTCTTCAACAAATTATCCTAGACGAAAGTTACTGGTATCGAACGATTGGAAATAAAGCATACTCTTAAATGATGTATATAAAATTTGATTAGGGGACCATCTACATATTAAGACGAATCCAAACCTCATTTTTTTCAATGGCAATACCCCATTTTAACGAGATATTTCAAATCTTCTGTTCAAACTATGCTTAGAAACCAAAAATTTCAAGTCATTTGAATCATAAGTTTTTGAATTATAAACATTCAAAATTTAGTGCTTCTAATGTTAAATTACATTTTCATATTTTTATTTATATGTAACGAAATTATGTTCCTAATGTGCTAATTATTTGTGAAGTAATAATACTAATGTGCCCAAACATAAATACGCTGATTTTGCAATTTTTATCATTTTATGATATGAATTATGAAAGTAATATTCGAAAAAATTATGAATTGCAACCTACAATTTTTTTGATGGATTTAGATTTATTAAGTCCTGCTTTATGAAAATCCAAAATTTCACATTTTTCTTCCAAATAGTTTTCAAATTATGCTTAAAAAACGGCAAAATGATGGTTTAAGGGGCCGTCTATGATAGAAGTGGGTAGATATTTTGAAATTTCTTCTGCTGTCCTGTTATCTAACATGCTTCATTTACTGCTTGAGTGAGCCTTAAAATACGCTGGTTTTAAAACAATTTATTTCTCGGAAACTTATGGTACGAATTGCATAAACATTTGTTTTTAGGCTAATTGAAGTGTG
Organism: Maratus speciosus; assembly: GCA_963932465.1. Classification (NCBI taxonomy): domain Eukaryota; kingdom Metazoa; phylum Arthropoda; class Arachnida; order Araneae; family Salticidae; genus Maratus; species Maratus speciosus. The sequence goes on from OZ010788.1 coordinate 86,472,738, forward strand.
TAGAGTTCATTTATGCTGTCAGAATTGTGTATCGCTATTGAAAAAAACAAAGTTATGGTTCGTTTTAATATGTAGATGGCCCGCTAAGCAAATTTTATATGGATCATTTAAAAGTAGACTTTATTTCCAATCATTCGGTACCTGTAACTTTTTTCTACGATAATTTGTTGAGGAGTTAGCAGGGGGTGTTTATTTTTTTTTTTCCACGACTGTACATGAACTTTATAAATGATATGATCTCTAAATAATAGTTTAGCATTTTCACATGATTGGAGAACATTCTGTGATTTATCGAAAACAAGCATATAAATTTAGTTAAGATTGTCTGTAGTCGAGAAACATTATTTTAATTAAATATATTTTGGAATCAGACTTATGTTACCTCGTAACATTTCAACAAAGAATTTTTATTTGGGAAACAAGGGTCACAACTCACTTATTCAGTGAAAAACACAAGGTGTGACACTCAAATCCAAATTCGGGCTTTTTTTCAAAACTTTAACAATAATGAAAGTATTTTAATGAAATTTAAAATAGATTGGCCTTTCTTTATGCAAAATACAAAGGTATCCCGAGAAATGATGGGTGCGAGTACGATGGGTGTTTTTTACTAAGTACCGTTTTGATATTAAAAAAACACAAGGTCATTTTTCAATTCCTACTATTAGTTCACACTCTCCCTTTATTTATTTATATATATATTTATATATTTATGTATCTTGTTCAAATTTTCAATCTTTAATAAAATGCTTATTATTCATCCAATCAAGTTCAATTTTTTTAAAAAACTTGTAGTGGATGACAATTTATGTTAATCCAGCTTTTTTCAAATATTAATTCGTTAATTAAATTAAATTAATTAATTTTCAATAATCGAGAGAGCCCTATTCTTGATCAAGGCATTTTAAGACCGAGAGAGCACTCTTCTTGATCAAGGCGTTTTAAGCGCCGCTCAGGAGGAAGGAAGAATGGGAGAAAAAAAATTATCTTATTGACTTAAGTAGGAATTGACTTAAATTTTTTTTTTAATATTACTTGTTATAAGAATTTTATTTTTACATGAAATCCTGGACCTTAATCTACCTTTAAACATAATTTCACCTACATTAAACACACTTATCGTATCGTACGACCAGCTTTTGTATTAGATATCTGCCGCATAGAAAACTGCTACGTGCTGTGCTTAACCACTGCATCATCGCCGTTTTGAGGTCGTTATCGTCGTTGTAGCGATGACCGCTGAAGGGCTTCTTTAAATGCAGGAACAAGTGGTAGTTACTTAGCGCTAGGTCACGGCTATACGGAGGTTGATAAGGCTCCCAACCGTATGATGTGATGGGAACTTGCGATCGATGAGCCGTATGTGGCTGAGCATTGTCATGAAACAAAACTATTCCTCTACTGAACATGCCACGCCTTTTGTATTGGATTGCGCGATGCCGTTAATTCGATGACGACGTCAAAACGGCGGTGATTCTGCACCTAATACATCAGGCGATAGATTTCTATGAGGATGGGATATAAAACATGGTCGTAAGGATACGATAAGTGCCTTAATATAGGCGGAAATTACATTAAGAAGTATGTTAAAGTCTTGGCTTTTACGTAAAAATAAAATTGTCAAAAAAGATGCCCTTGTGTTTTTTAAATATTAAAACGGTATTTACTTGAAAAAGATGCCTCATAGGTACCATCCTTATACAAACAGCGCTGAACTAGACGTTCCATATTTCTGAATGTACATTGACAGTTCATTCGGTTTCTCTTGCTGAAATGCTATACACTTTCATTACTTTTCATGATTTGGTTCCATATAACACGAAGCAAGAAAAGTGTGTTGAAATTTTCTTTTAAACACCTTTGTTTTAGTTAAAGTTATAAATAATGGTTAGTTATGATCAGATTGGAGTGAGAAAAAATGGTTTACAACTCCGTTTTCCTAGACAAAAATTATTTGTTGTGGTTATTCATCCACCTCTTAAAGTTTGTCCAATCGTTTTTTAAACATCCTGTATACCTTGACTAATACCGACAATATTTATATGCCTAGTATTCGAATGATTACATTTTGCCAATATTGCGCCAATACTGACTAGAAACATTTCTTCAATTTATTGCCGATATTTTCATTGTAAAGTCAATATTTCTACAATACTGGCATGTCATTATCAGTACTTCCAGTGTAAAGTCAGTATTTAATCAACATTCGTATTTTATGGAAGATATTTCCGATGCATACAATTCTGTCATAATATTGCGACACATGACCAACACTGATTTGTTTCCAGCTATATTTATAAATAAGTTTTATTTTTAGAGGGGAGAGGTTTTCTTAGGAGTTATGTATATTCTGTCCAGATTTCTCAATCAAAACTCTTCAAAATCTCCAAAAAAAAAAATTAGTAGAAATACTTAATTTGTATAAAAGCAAAGAATTTATATTGATTAATGTCTTTGTTTGAGCTACATTTACTCTCTCTTTACAAATATGTATGTTAATGACCTTCTGCCCTCAAAAGAATTATTGTAGTTATGAGAGTCGTAATAGAATTTTAATTTATTGGAAGTACAGGGTGTTCGTGTTCACAAAAGAATGTCCCAGTTATAAGCTTCAACAGCCTCAACTGTAAGCGTTGTAAAGTGTTGGTTCAAGGCCAGAAATAAAGAGAAACTCAAACAGTTTTATATAAGCACATGCGCGAGTCGTGCTTTGTTATTTGCTCGTTTGCAGTGCCACATATGCAAAATGACGACTCATGAACGTAAAGCGTTATTGCTGGGCTGAAGATTTAAAAGTCGTTAGAATCATGCGATGGGGCTTTATAAAAGATCGTATCTATGTTCCGCTGCTGCCTAATGATTTGTCAGAGTTGAGACACAGAATTGAAGAGGCTATTGCTTATATTAATCAGGACTTGTTAACCAAAGTGTGGGAATAATTGGACTTTATGTTGGATATGTACGTATAACTAACGGTACACATATTGAACATTTGCAAGAAAAACTAGGTTAGTTCAATTGGGTCTAAAGTAATGTTACATTCTAATTTGTGGACCGAAAAGGGTTTAGTAAACGGGGCTTTAGGATATGTTGCAGATATCATTTATGAAGAAAATCGCGGGCCACCAGACCAGATGCCGCGAATAATCATGGTTAAATTTGAAAACTACAGTCATTCAACTTATGAGAATGGCTGCGTTCCGATTCCATTAATAACTAAAGTCTGGAAAAACGGAAATATAAATTTCTCAAGAAAACAATTTCCTCTGCAGTTAGCTTTTGCAGTTACAATTCATAAATCCCAAGGTTTAACATTAAATACAGCAGTTGTAGATATTGGGGATAAAGATATATCAGTTGCCATACCTTCAATTTCATGTATGATTTGTTGTGAATAGTCTGAATTAAATTGTTATAACAAACCATTGAAACTGGGACATTATTTTATGGACGTCCTGTTTTTAACCGTTATAACATTTTGTTTCAGTATTTAAAAAAAAAAAAAAAAAAAAAAATGTGTGCTTATGCTTTGTAATCGCACTTTCTTTTACAAATATAGTTCAATATTTTTATCCATTATAAGATTTATTTCAGAAGAACCATTTGTCTTAGTTAGTGGTCGATATTCACAGTTGCCTCAAAAAAAAAAAATATCTGCTGTGCTAAGTTTCAAAGAAGATTTTAGTTAAATGCATCAATTCTGTACAGTTTAAAACAATGGTACTAAATTCTTAATAGCATATGAGAATGCTATTATTAAAGAAATCATTTAAAAAAACTGCATTTAAAAATTGCTTTATACATAATTTTGATTCTTTTTATGCCGATACACGGACTAGTATGTATTATCAAGCAGTGACATAATTTAAATTTATGATCTATATAAAACAGCTGAATCAGTTGCTAGTCTCTCCAATTCTTAAAAATTTTCAAAATGCCATTTATAAACTAAATATGCCTGAATCTGGTCTAAAAAAAATTCTAATAATAATTTCGTAGATAATCTATAATAAGACACAGAGTATGAAATTTCCTAGAGTATTACTGTTTATTTTAAAATGATTGTAAGAGATTTCAAGCTTTACTTTTTGAAGAAAGTTTATAAGAAGTACATTTTAATTTCCAAAATTAACTTAATTTTAAATTGTCTTCTTTCAGATTCAAATCCATTCACATAACCATTTACCAATAACCATTCAAATAAAAGCTTTTTGTTAATGGTTACTTAAATATTAAATTTAACCCTATATCATGGTGACCAGTGGCCAGGAAAATTCCCAGGAAAAATTCCAGCATTTGAGTATAGAAAAATTTGACTTTTTTTTTTAATCGCGTGATTAAATACAGCGAATTTTCTAATCGGAAATACGGGAAAATTACCTAACTGGTGGTCAACCTGCATATATATATTTGCTGTAATTGGTCACCAGTCTTTTAGCTTAAAATTTTAGTGGTAATAGGGGCTATTAGAGGAAAATAACAAAGAAAGTCACTGGACAAAAAAATTTGCTGACGCTCGTACTTCTCTTTTTCAGCAGATGGAACGTTATCTGGGGCTCCACAGAGCAATCTCCAGCCCACAAAAGATGGTTAATGAAGCTGGGGCGACGCTCACATTTTTTATTCCGCCTCTCTTCCCACTGTCGTTTGGGGGTCCGATGATAAAAAAGTGTCCCTAAAAGTAATGGCTCTTCTGAGCAATTGAACGAAATGCTGGTTGTTCGTAAATGTGCAGGGCTTGTCAACATCTGTTAATCAATCCTGGGTGAAAATAGTCTTGTTAATATATATATATATTTTTTTTTTCAATAAATAATAAAATTATATAATAAAATAAACTGTAAAACATTTTGAAAATTAGCTGGCTAAAGTTAAAATAATTATTTGAATGCTTTTTTTAGGTATGTTTGTAATTATATAAATACGTATCACCTATAGTCGTCGTCTGGTCCAATAGTGCCAACGTTTCAAAAATATTGGGTTGGCTCAAAAATTTTGAGTAAAATAACACAGATATATTTTTTCCCTTAATGTGTATGTGAATGGAGAGAGAGAGTGGAGGAGTGAAAGGCTAAAGATGGTAATTCGAAATTAAATTATGTTTTTTTCTAACCAAATTTTTAAATTATTACAATTTAATTATAATTTTATAAATATTTTTATAAAATTATATTCCTATAAGTTCTTCCTTATAAATACATTAATATCTATTTGAGATAACATTGAAATTGCTGACTATTGAAAAAAAAAAAACTAAATTGCAAGAAAAGCATACACTTTAGTAACCTAAGTGCTTTATCAATTCAAGACATCAAAACACGTGGCAAAATGTGCACGAAATTTGTTTTAGTGAGAAATTTAACTATACAACACCCGAAAAGGTTTCCTTACTTTGTCCTTAGTATTTTTCAAACAAAATTATTTTGAGAACGTTAATGAAAACAAATTTCATTTCTACGATTAATTAAAAAAATAAATTACGAATTAAATCAATTGAAATTGGGTGGGCGAAGAGATCAAATTATTGGGTTGGCTCGCGCCCCATGGGTCCATATAAGTTGGCACCACTGGTCTGGTAAGTCCGTCTGCGTGTCTATCCTCATATAACAGCGCACAAACTACCCAACCGAATGTTTTGAAATTTAATATATATAATCGCTGCAGAGTTTTTTAATTTCAAATTTTATGAAAATCGAATCAAAACTTATAGATATTAATAAAAGTTTTCTTCATTCTATTAAATCCTATCATACGTCAGTAATGCAATGATATCCCATGACATGTAATGATTATCTTAGTTCACCACGGTGATGCCGCCCTATTTAAGATAGACTCATATTATTTCCGTATTACCGTATTTAATATCTATAATCGTAATAAATTTTGCATTCATGCATTTTTGCATAAGAACGCAACAGCTATTGCACCAAGATCTGAATATTTATAAAACTAATTATAGTACGAAAACACCTCATTTGCTGCGTTTAATATACAATTTGAGGCTTGTTTTTCTTTAAGGACATACATGAGGATTTTTAAAAATTAATTTTGTCCAAAGAAAGCCTTAATTTGTTCTATTTATGTTATATCTTATTTACTCGCATAATTTAAAGCCCCGCATAACTTTTGGAACTCCCATTTTAAAGAGAAAAGTTTTGTAAAAAACAAAGGCTTGCATACTTTTCACACCTGTATTTTAGAAAAAAATTTCTGTTAAAATAGAATTGATTTACATAATTTTCAGTTGTAATTTTAAATTGAAAATTATGTAACGTTTCTTTTTTTTAAAACGAAATTTTCATGGGATAATTTGAAATTATATTTCAGAAGAACGTAATAGAATATGTCCTAGCAATTTTTATTTCAGAATATAATTTGAAGAAAACTATTAATTTATTTCTGTGTATACGAAGAAAAAATTCATTATCGCCTGTCGTAATGATTTGGGTTCAAAAGTAGCATTTTCGTATTTTTAAAATCTGACTGGATTTCACTTTTTTTTTTGTTTTATTTAAGCAATGTATTCTCCCAGGATGAAACGGTGTAAATTCTACATTTCCCCCCTTTTTATTACTTTAAAATATATAAAAAGTTAAGTACATTTAATACGTTAAGCTCCACGTCAGTCATCAGTGACTGGCACTGAACTTTCCGTTCAGAACGCGTCATTCACCGATGACTGACGGTCTAAAATATGCTATAAAACTAAATATATATATATTGTTTTAAGTAATTACTGAAAATGTAATTAAAATTTACTTACCTTTTATTTATTACAGTATTATACTTTCTTAAAAATTACTTAAAACATTGTAAATTTTTCAGCTTCAGTGTCAGTCACCGTGGCACTGTACAGTCGTGGAAAAAAAAGTAAACACCCCCTACTAACTCCTCAGCAAATCATCGTAGAAGAAAGTTACTGGTACCGAACGATTGGAAATAAAGTCTACTTTTAAATGATATATATAAAATTTTCTTAGGGGGGTCATCTACATATTAAAACGAATCCAAACTTCATTTTTTTCAATGGCAATGCCCAATTTTAACGAGATATTTCAAATCTTCCGTTCAAACTATGCCTAGACACCAAATTTTAAGTCATTTGAATGATAAGTTTTTGAATTATAAACATTCAAAATTGAGTGCTTCTAACGTTAAATTACATTTTCATATTTTTATTTATATCTCCCGAAATTATGCTCCTAATGTGCTAATTTTTTTTGTAATAATAATACTAATATACCCAAACATAAATGAGCTGAATTTGCAATTTTTATAATTTTATGATATGAATTATGAAATTAATATTCGAAAAAATTATGAATTGCAACCTACAATTTTTTTGATGGATTTAGATTTATTAAGTCCTGCTTTATGGAAATTCAAAAATTTCACATTTTTATTCCAAGTAGTTTTCAAATTATGCTTAAAAAACGGCAAAATGATGGTTTAAGGGGCCGTCTATGATGGAAGTGAGTAGACATTTTGAAATTTATTCTGCTGTACTGTAATCTAACACGCTTCATTGACTCCTTGAGTGGCGCTTAAGGTGCCTTGATCAAGGAAGGGGCTCTTTCGGTGAACAATCCAGTACAGAACTTCAATTTGGATACAGCCCTTAAAATAAGCTCGTTTTAAAATAATTAATTTCTCGGAAACTTATGGTACGAATTGCATAAAAATTCGTTTTTAAGCTAATTGAAGGGTGTAGAGTTCATTTATGCTGTCAGAATTGGGTACTGCTATTGAAAAAAACAAAGTTATGGTTCGTTTTAATATGTAGATGGCCTCCTAAGCAAATTTTATATACATCATTTAAAAGTAGACTTTATTTCCAATCGTTCGGTACCAGTAAATTTCTTCTACGATAATTTGTTGAGAAATTAGTAGGGGGTGTTTACTTTTTTTTTTCCACGACTGTACGTGTTAAAATTACCCCTTGAGTAAGGAGATTTGGGCATAATGTGTATGAACAAAGAAATATGTGTTTCACATGCTAACTACACTTAAGTTAACCCTCTATAGGTAAATTTAGGTAGGCTGCGAAATAAAGAAGACATTTTAGAGGTTTATGGTTGGAAATTTATTAGTCCTCTAACATAAGCAGCATACTCTGCTGCAGTATACATTGATAAGCCCTTTTTGATATATTCTGCAGGCACTGTGAGATCATTCCCATTATATCTCTGTGTCCTTTCCTTACATACGTGCGAGGCATATCTTAAACAGAACAACTAGATTATTTTGTAGGTTTGGTTGTAAAATTAGACAGTATACCCAAATTATCCCACATTAAAAAAAATTACAATTATATACCAAGCATTGCCATTCAATAATAAACTTTTAAGACAAATTATTTTACACAATGTAATGTAAACATACATGAATTAAAAAGCTGTAGATCAGATAGTTTTGTAACAATGGGCGTTTGACGTCGATGCTTCATGCACTTTTTTTTTTTTTTTTTTTTTTTTTTTGCAGGGTAACCTTAATTATCTAAAACCCTAATCCCATTGAAGCAATGAGAAATATTGTATAAATATAGCTATGGTATAAATTAAATCTAAAGAAATAACGTCGTTAGGTTTTATAAAATAAAAGTGCAATTTCAACTAAAATTATCCCACTATAAATAAAGTACCGTTTCGGGAAATACGCTGTTTTACTTTTTTTTTTGCTCTAAAATTACAAGTTGTTTTACGCAACCAATAAGACTGCTACGTCGTGAGGTCGTGTAGCTTTCTGTTGAAAAAAAACCAAGTTGACTTGTTTGCACTTGCTTTAATTGTAATAGAACAATAGCGAAAAACGAAACTTAAAATTATACTAAGGCTACTGTTCTAAACATTTTATTTAAACTAAATAAAACTACCAGTTTTATATTGAGGGAAAATGGGCCAACTCTCTATTTTTATATCACTTTAAATATCTCATCACTTCTTCCACTTGTACATAAAGAAAATTAATCAGACAATGAAAATAGTACTTACGTCTTACGTGGGTAGCCGGCTCGTTCTTCAGGAGAAATAAACACGAACAGTCACAAATGAACTAGACAAATGTTCATATATTCGAACTATGTGTATTAAATATCGGTTAGTTTACACTACAACGGGGACTTACACACAAATCTTCGCCCCATGTATATTTTCACCTTCACATTTTTTACTGTCTACAATATTTCACAGCACATCAAACTTACTTCTCCGAACCGCCATCTTACAACTACATTCTGCGAGCTAGCAGAAAAAAAACACGTACATTTTTAAAACATGATTCCTGGGCTCGCCAGGCCATCTACCGGCAAGAATCAAAATAATATCTTAAATAATACACAATTATTACATATCAAGGAATAATTTAACAGAATATTAATAATTATTAAATCTACACTGAAACAGAAATTAAGAAACATTAATGATACAATTTGCACACATATACAAAAGATATAAAGAAAGATATAAGACAAACTCAAAATTAAAAGAACTGCAAACTGTAAATATAGTCTAAATCAGTTTTGGTGCTGCCATCTTCAGGCAATACTTATAAGGAAAACAGTCATTTCACAACACTCCCACCTTTTGATTTGGTGAGAGTCAAATCAAAAACTAATTTCTGTATCTTTAGTACAGGAGCACACTTCTAAAGGATAAAGCTTGCGCACAGGCCGCACTAATGTGCCATTTTTTGTCTTAACTTTAACTACTCTTACCCGTCCGTCTCGACCCGTACACAGTTCTTGTACTCGAGCGATTGGCCAATTGATGCGTTTGGTGTTCTCTGAACCGATAAGCACAATGTCACCTTCGTGGATATCACAGTCCTTTTGACCATGTTTTTGTGCCAATTGGCTAAGATATTCTTGGCGAAACCTCATCCGAAATTGTTCAGGAAGTTCTTGACATCGACGTTGGCGAACAAGCAGTTTGTTGTTATCGACGAAGTCCAAATCCACTACACCTGATGTTCGAAGATCGCGTAAAAACATCGACGGAGTCAATGGTGTAAGATCTTCCGTATCGTTTGAAACGTAAGTGAGAGGTCTACAGTTGATAACGTCTTCGACATCACAAATAATTGTAAGCAGTTCCTCATAATTTACTGAGGCTTGCCCTAGCACTCTGACAAGTAGATTTTTGGTGGTGCGGATTAGTCGCTCCCACCATCCGCCCCACCATGCGGTAGTAGGCGGAATAAATTTCCATTTTATGGGATTTAAAGTTTCATGAGAGACTACCTTCTCCCAGTCAATTTTCTTCAATGCCGTGGACGTTCCTACAAAATTGGTGCCGTTGTCCGTGTACACAACAGAAGGACGGCCTCTCCGGGCAATGAATCGACGAAGAGCTTGTATGAAGTACTCGGTGCTTATAGAAGTGACAAGTTCTAAATGTACACATCGGTACACAGCACACGTAAAAAGAACTACCCACGCTTTTACTTTATTTTTGAGAATCAGGGGGCCACATAAATCGATTCCTGTTATTTCAAAACTAAAGGCATCACGAACCCTGTCCAATGGCAATTGTATGGGTGTAGTAGTTGGCGGCTTTACTGTAAATCTTTGACATGGTACGCATTTCTTTATTACTGATCTAATAGTTCGTCTAGCGGCTATGATCCAATACTCTTCACGTAATATGACCATAAGAGTCTGAATACCAGCATGAGAATTTTTCAAGTGATAATCTCGTATTAGACAGTGGACAATATAATGTTTGGAAGGTAGCAAAACAGGATATCTAAAAGCGTAATGATCATCACGTTCTATAATTTTTGTCTTTACTCTAAGTAGGCCCCTCTGATCTCTCTCCGTCAGGAGACCATGAACTGAATCTCCAGTCTCTGAGAAACTCTCCGTCTGTACAAGTGAAAGAAGTGTGGTTTTAGCTTCTTGAATTTCATAAGCAGATAGAAATGGTTCTTTATTAATGTTACGTTTTAAAGAATTACTGATAAACCTTTTTACCCAACTTAAAACCCTTATCATCTTTGAAAATTTAGAGAATCTCTCATACCATTTAATTTCTTTAGGATCCTTTATAATATTTAAACTTAAATTTACGGTTACTCCTTTCTTGCGTTCAGAAAAAACTAAAGTCTCATCTGGCTCTATTTCTAGCTTTGGCCAGTTGTCGCTATGCTCTTTTAGCCAGTTAGGCCCATACCACCATTTACATTCCATAAACCGACGAGGAGAGCAGCCGCGAGAAGGCAAATCTGCCGGATTAAATTGGCTCGGAACGTAAGACCAGTTAGGCCCATACCACCATTTACATTCCATAAACCGACGAGGGGAGCAGCCGCGAGAAGGCAAATCTGCCGGATTAAATTGGCTCGGAACGTAAGACCTTCTGTGATTCGTGACCTTTCAAGATTTACTTCTGTGACAGCGCAAATTTCCTTCACCCGATTGCCCACGAAAGTTCCCCAACTATCATTTCTTTTAATCCAGGATAACGCGGTGGTGGAATCGGTCCAAAAATATTTTGGGCAGTCCTGTAGAGAAAGAGCTTCTGTAGCATATTTAGAAAGACGCACCCCTAAAACACACGCCATAAGTTCGAGTCTCGGGATTGTAACCTTTTTTAATGGTGCGACTCTCGCTTTAGCCATAACTAAACTTACGACTATTTCCCCTTTATGTTCACATCTCAAAAAATAACGGTCGCATAGGCGTGTTGGCTTGCGTCACAAAAAACATGGAGTGACCAGGAACTCCTATCTCCAAAACCTATGCGCCGCGGCAATTTCAAATCCGTGAGTATACCCAAATTATTATACCACTTTAAGAATTTAACTTTAATTTCTTCAGGTAAAGGGGTATCCCAATCTACTTTTATAGTCCAGATTTCCTGAAGCAATAACTTTGCCGTCAACAAAACAGGTGTCAGGAAACCTAATGGGTCAAAAATAGTCTGCGTTAGGGACAAAATCTCTCTTTTTGACATATTCTCTGAAATCGGTGAAGTCTTAATACTAATACGCAGGTTATCTTCGTTCCTGTCCCACATAATTCCTAAAACTGATACCGGATCCTCTAACACGGATTCTGTACCCAAAACATGTGACATTGCACCGATATCTGTCCCTACTGAATTATAGGTCCACATGCGTAGCTCCATCTTCACTTCGGCGAGAACCTGAGTAGAATATTTTATAAAATCTTCGAGTTCTTGCTGATTATCAACGGATGTTACGCAATTATCTATGTATAAAGATTTATCTAGTTTCTGAGCCAAAAACCTCTTTTCGGGTGGCACCTGTGACAAATGGTGTCTTATAACCGCTCCTAATAAAAATGGGCTGGAGGTAACCCCAAAAACTACCCTAGTATGGCGGAGTACTTTTATAACATTTTCTCTCTCCCACCATAAAAATCTCAAAAAATCCCTATCTTCTTTTCTTAATTCTATTTGCAAAAATGCACGTTTAACATCGGAAGTTACCCCAATGCATTTTTCCCTAAATCTCAACAAAATCGCAGGAATTTCTTCAATTAAATTTGGTCCCTTAAATAAACAGTCATTGAGAGAGGGAGCTCTACCCACTTTGCATGACGCATCGAAAACAGGTCTTATCTTAGTTATGGCACTATCTGGTTTAAACACTGGGTGGTGGGGAAGATAATGCCCTTTCCTATCTAGTTCTGCCTCTGGTACTACCTCAATTACACCCTCTTCCATCCATTCGTCAAAAACCCTATTATATTCCTCAAATTTATTCAAAGATTTAAGTTTTCGGGAAACACTGAAAAGCCTCTTTTCGGCCACATGACGATTTGATGGTAACGCTACATTGGTTCCCAACCATGGTAAACCTACACAGTAACGACCCTCTTCGTTTCGAGGAAGAGAATCTAAGAATTGTTCCCGGGCCATTTCTTCTTCCGCAGCCTTAGTCAAATTTTGTGGCGTATCTAATATTCCGATTGTTTCTAAATCCCAAAGATCGGAAATTTTCAAATCTCTGATAGCCAAATTCGTACACAAAGTTGTAGCCCCTTGCTCTTTAGGAGGAGAAAAATCATCCAATGCACCACAAACGGCCCAACCCAACTTTGTACAAACTGCGGTCAATCCTCCTTTCAATTGCTTAACTAGACCCGTGAGAATTTTCCCATATATATCACTACCTCTAAGCATCTCAATTTTAGGATGATCTGCACCCATATCAGATAACCAAATTTTATTACGTTTCAATTCCCTTAAAATTGGTCCTCTAGGTAAACGCGGAATGTCACCGCAGATTACGTCTTGGTCCAAAAAATCAAACTCTAAATCTGGATATTTCCTTTGATTTAGTGAGCATACCTTTACCCGATATTTGTTATGCAACTTCGGAGCAGTTCTAGCACCCCCGAATAAAGTATGAGCTATGCTTTCTTTAGAAATAATTGGTAAACCCAACTCGACTGCCAAAGACTCTAAAATATATGACTTTTGCGAACCGCAATCAAGAAGTACTCTGACTTTTTTCACTTTATTCGCACCCGCGACTTTTACCTGCAAAGTCATTAATGCTACTTCCGCGGTGCAAGTTTGCCTGGCAGCGGTCATTTGTGCATGCTCTGTTACCGTCTTTTCTTTCGGTGGTTCCCCTTTTTTATGCATTTCAGGGCAAAGTAAAATCAAATGAGGTCTGCCACACAAATAGCAACGTACAAATTGCTTACAAAATTTGGCAACATGATTAGGTTCTAAACATTTTAGACAACACCTCTTCTCTTTAACTTTAGCGATTTTTCCCTCTAAAGTTAATAAACGGGCTTCGTAACAATTTTTGCTCTCATGGTTTTTATCACAAAAAATGCACGAACGCTCTTTGATCGTTAGGAAATTTGATGCCGTAGGAATATTAGGTTTTTTAAATTTATCCCTTACCTCACCTCTTACTTTTTCATGATATATTTCCCTACGATTGTTATTTTCAATTATTTCCGCTTTTAAGAATTTCATTAAATTATTGAGGCGAGAGAGATCTGTTCCCTCGGGTTGATTGAAAAATGGACTTCTCTGCCAAGCTTTCAGGACATCCTCTGTTAGGCTAGACTCAACCATCAGATATAACCACGATGTGTTTTCACTCGATTTTAGGCCTAATGAATCTAGAGCCCTCAACTGGGCTTCAATTTTATCGTAAAGCTTATCAAGGGGCAATTTATTTCTATTGTTAGCTTTTACATTCGAAATAATTAATTTAATCAACTCCCTTACATAAACTTCGATCAATAAATCGGGCTTCCCAAAACGTTCTGTCAGCGCCGCAACTGCATTTTTATAATTATCAGAAGTAATCGGGTAACTATCGATAAATTCCTTAGCGCGTGACCCTATTTTCATACTTTGTACTAAATAGGAAAATTTATCACTGTCATGCAAATCTGGGTCTTCGTGAATTTTTTGAAACTGGGACCAGAACGGCAGCCAATTAATTAATTCTCCGTCGAATTTCTTTAATTCTAATAATACAAAAAATAATACTCTTCAAAAAATCTTTTATAAAAAATATCACAAATAAACAAATAAATTCAGTAAATAAAGTACCTTAAAAATACATAGAGAGCCTAAGAACACTTAAGAACAATAATAGAATAACCCAGTCCCTGTTCGGGCGCCACTAATAATAGAACAATAGCGAAAAACGAAACTTAAAATTATACTAAGGCTACTGTTCTAAACATTTTATTTAAACTAAATAAAACTACCAGTTTTATATTGAGGGAAAATGGGCCAACTCTCTATTTTATATCACTTTAAATATCTCATCACTTCTTCCACTTGTACATAAAGAAAATTAATCAGACAATGAAAATAGTACTTACGTCTTACGTGGGTAGCCGGCTCGTTCTTCAGGAGAAATAAACACGAACAGTCACAAATGAACTAGACAAATGTTCATATATTCGAACTATGTGTATTAAATATCGGTTAGTTTACACTACAACGGGGACTTACACACAAATCTTCGCCCCATGTATATTTTCACCTTCACATTTTTTACTGTCTACAATATTTCACAGCACAGCAAACTTACTTCTCCGAACCGCCATCTTACTACTACATTCTGCGAGCTAGCAGAAAAAAAACACGTACATTTTTAAAACATGATTCCTGGGCTCGCCAGGCCATCTACCGGCAAGAATCAAAATAATATCTTAAATAATACACAATTATTACATATCAAGGAATAATTTAACAGAATATTAATAATTATTAAATCTACACTGAAACAGAAATTAAGAAACATTAATGATACAATTTGCACACATATACAAAAGATATAAAGAAAGATATAAAGAAAGATATAAGACAAACTCAAAATTAAAAGAACTGCAAACTGTAAATATAGTCTAAATCAGTTTTGGTGCTGCCATCTTCAGGCAATAGTTATAAGGAAAACAGTCATTTCACAACAAATTGTTTCTTTTCTAAATTTTAAGCGTCTTATAAAAAAAGGTTTATGGCAGATTTTAAGCTTAGAGCAGTTTGTTTTTCTGAAAGACAAAATATCAATATGGACTCTGGGAATGAATGTGAAGTAAATGAAGAATTTATTTGATACTGATAATAATATATATAAGGACGTGAGTTTCAAAACTCGCCTTATCCAGAAAATCAAATTTTGGGAAATCGCGAAAAGTGTTTAATTGCGTTCATTGGTTTTCATTCTAAACGAAGATTTTACAATGCCAGAAACATAGGCTAAAACAAGTTTTTTTGCAGATTACATTGTTTTTTTCCTTGCAGGTTTACCAATAGAAATAGGTTGATAGAGAAAACACGATTTTTTAAATGTTGGATAAGGCGAGTTTTGAAACTCACGTCTTCATATATATATATATATATATATATATATATATATATATATATATGTTACATTATTAGATCTAATTCCGCGATTTCCTTATCTTATTCTAAATTACTACTTTATTTTCACTAAATCCTTATCCTTAAATAATCTCTATCGTTAACTCTGTTAAATTCCCTTTAATTTAATGTCTCACTTGTCTTAATCGCTTAAATATTACGCTTTTAGTATTCTTAAATTAAATGTTCCATTCCCGCGCTTTTTTCTTTCGAGATTATTCTTTTAGCTTCCATTTTTACTTTCCCGCGCATTTCTGATGTTATCCTTTTTTCCTCCATATTCATCCGCTAGTTCTGTTCGCACTCTTTATATGACGTGACATTCTTAATTATTCATTGGTTGAGAGCGCGATCTACGTCATATTTGTATCCTTACACGTGAGGAACAAAAAGTTGATACTCGCTGTGTTTCAGCAGATTTGGGTCGTATTTCCAGTTTTCACCCATCCCCTGGTCACCGTCCTGTTATTCAATTATCTGGAACTTTGTTTAAACCTAATTACTACTACGGAGCGATGGCTAATTATCTTGGTGGAAGCTGCACTTTTTGCAAGATCTTCTAATAAAGTGCTTGGCTGACATTATGAGTTGTTTTAATTTCTTCTGGGGAAACTTCACGGAACGATGCATTCCATTGTTTTCACTCGACAACTGCATTTCAATAATTTGTTATACTAATATAACAGATTCGAATTATCTTTTCTGACCACTTCTTTTACGTCATTATCGCTGGATGTGATCCACAACTACTATCGTGACAGCCAGTACGGCATTTTCAACGATAAAGCAAATACAATGTTGCTAGAATGCAACATATATATATATATATATATATATATATATATACACACATAACACAGTCTGCGCTATTTATAAAATTTTATTGTTTTAAAACCTAAAGGAGAGTTATTTTAGGATGATAAATTTGAATATTTTTTAAATATTTTTATTAAATTGAATAATTTGTAAAATGAATATTTTATTAGATATTAATAAATATGTACTGGCTATTGTTGCATACACAGTTTTGGAAAACTATTCCTCTTGCTTATCTTAATTATATTTATAGAAAAATTTATTTTTATTATAATCCAAGTTATAAAGATGCTCCGGAAATATCTCACAAAGATTAACATCGTAAAGTTTAGGATATCCATATAAACATGAGAAAACTGTGTCGGAGAAATTGCAATCCTTATTAGAGGCAATGCATTTATTTATTTTTTAGCCATGGTTAGTAAGCGTGTTTATGGTACCATGTCACGCTTCTTTAATTAATAATCTAATTAGAGTTTCTGAAAATTTTTTATTTGAATAGCTTGGAGTTATGAAATGAAAAGGAATTGAATATTTATAGTTACATATATTTTATTTTATTTATTAACTGATTGGGTAAAATAAAATCGAACAAAACAAAAATTAAACGAAAAAAAATGGGGGTGTCGAAGAAGAAAGAAATTTATAACATCGTCAATTCACAAGGTGTCCAATCCACTTAAATTTATTATGCATATTCTCAATATTATCTACAACTTTTGGTACTTGTTAGTTATACCATCGACCAAAAATCTATCGCCTAACTATAAAATTAAATGCCAATAATGGTTGATCGTAAATGTCACATTCACTTGACGTTAAGCGAGTTACACGTATTTACGTCATCAAGTTATTTTTATTTCGACGTTTTATTTGTATTTTTATTAATGTTATACTAATTTATTTCTTCTTTCGTTATTTAAAATAAAAATTATGTCAATTTGAATAATTTGGCGAGTGGTTTGGCGCTTTATATAATTTGGCGAAATTGGTCGACGGGATAACTAACAAGTACCCAACTTTTATATTGACAAGTTTTTGATAGGACCAACCCTTACAGGCGAGAAAAAAAAAAAAAAAAAGAGAGAGAGAGTTTGACGTATTATTAAGGGTGTACTCAAATCCAAACGACTTATTTTCTGACACATTTTTAAATTCATTTTTGCCCTCAAACGCATCCATTTGGCAGATTCTCTTATTCACTAACTATACAATGCGCTGTGTTGGTCGATTTTTTGATAAAGGCAGAATATATATTTTTTAATGCTGTCAAATTGGACATTTTGAACCGAATTTCCCGAAGCGATAGTGCTGGAAACGAAAAAAAAAAAAAAAAAATGGTAGTACTGAGAAAATAATTATTTGTATTTAATCAAAATTGATTTATAAACCAGCTTAAAATTTATTGAATTTTTATTACTTTTAAAATCTCCATTAAATATTCTACCTATGAAAATGTCCTTCCATGCAAATTTATGAAAATACGGATACTGAAATGTTATTGTCAAAATTTCATTTATGCCGCATATTATGTCACCTTATGAGATGGTGATGATTAAATTTTACCGATACCTACCAATTTTTAAACCATTTTTCTGTGTTTATGATAAATAAAAATAAATTAAAACTATGCATTTTTTACAATCTATTTATATAAAATCCAAGTCTCTGTGTGTCCCTCACATAATTCTGGTAAGGTCGCCTCGTTGTAATGAATAATTGTTCAAAATACTAAATGTAGGGTTATCACAGTAGCGCCAAATGTGGACCACCTTGGCGAAGTATCGCCAAATTATATGAAAGGTCGTCAAAATTTGCGACAAAAATAGGTTGTCATATATGAAGCCAATTTGGCGATAGCTAGCTAATTTGGGGAAATTCCCATTTAAAACCGTTAATATTTCCTAATCGAGGTCACCGCAATTTAATTTAAACTCCGCGCTTTTAAGGATTTTTTTTTCTTTTCAAAATTTATGGATGAGAATTTAAAGTATACGAATATTCGAAAGTGTACGTCTTTACATCTTCATGCCGATGCTACTAATAATATAACAACCAATAGACGGCGCTGTACTGTCTGAGCTCCTAACTGCCCGATTTTAATGTGCTTCAGGTACTTTTCGAGTATAGGGGCTTTGGCGAGATAGAGAAAATGAAATTCGGCAACATATTTTCTAGCAACTTATTCACTGTTACATATACAATATTTATGTAATTTATTTAATAAAAAGAAGCATTTTAACTATTTTTGTATACAGACTGAAATAAACTGTATATAAAACAACAACAATAATATACATATAAATAAATCTTTATAGGTTATATAAATAAACTTAAACGTTCATTAATTTTCTTTTCATAGCTGTTTATATCATTTAGCAAAAAATCTCATTTCTGAAGCCCAAATTATGGCAAACTTTAAAAAAGTACGCCAAGGCCCGGGACAAGTACCGCTCTTTTATATAGTTGGATACAAAGTTTAAATTCTCGGTGCTTTTCTACTTTAGGAATCTTGGCGTAGAAGGAAAATTGGCAAAATATTTTCTGGCAAAGCTATTCGCTGTTTCATTTCATATACACAAGCATTTTTTTCAATATTTATACAATTTATTTAGCGTAAAGAAGCCATATATCTAAATTTATAATACAGACATGACCTATAATCGGCAAAAAGCCTCAAATCCGCGCAACATTTGGAACGAAGCTGTGCGGATTAGTGGCCTTCTACTGTATTACAGTTTTTTTTATAAATGAGTTTCGTATTTAAAATCTTTTATTTTCATCTATTATTGCGGAACAAGCGAGAAAAACCCATATTCTTGTACGTGTATTGTATATATCTTCATATTTCATATTCCGTCATTTTTGACGGGCTATCTTTCTAGTTAATATAATAAATTTCAGTAATACAAAAAATTATAATTAGCTTACTAGAGTAAAAATATGCTTAAATTGTATTATTATAAAATTAAAACGCTATAAAATAGTTTTTAAAATCCTATTTTATTCTTAATAATAAGATATGAATATTATGATTAAGAAAAAGAAATACGTTTCCTTTTAAGTATTTTTATAATGGAATAAGATGCTTTGAAAAATTTATTTTAATTATTGCAATTTAATTATGACCCTATTGTACTTACTTTGACTTTATCTTTCTGTGAAAGAAGCGTACCAATTACATCAAAAATCACCCAGCTACGGGACACTTTCAAAAATACGTTTTAAAATAAGATGTTAAATTAAATTAAAGCTTTATTAAAGTACTTACAATATAACATTATGGAAAACTTCGTGTAGGTACTAATCTTTCTCATATTTTCATTGCGGGTCGAACTCATTACACTAACCTGCAAAATTTCGGTTGTGTCGTGTTTTTTGCTAAAAAACAAGGCACAACCCAAATTTTGGTAACTGATTATTATACATTTTGTAACCCTGAATCCAAAAATGACATTCAGTTCTTACCATCACGTAAGGATGTTTTGCAAATACAAATAGTAAATTTCAAAGTTAAAAAGTCAAAATTAAACGAAAATCTGTTACTATGAAATAGACGTGATCGTTGTGTTTTTTAACATTTGACAATTGATTTTTATGTACTTCTTTGTGCTGCATTCGAAAATGACTTTAATTTTTAATCCATCACGTCAGGAATTTTCGCAAATCGTAAATTTCAAATTTAAAAATAGTTCATGTAGTTAAAAGTGAATCCCTCACACCCCCCCCCCCTCCTCATCGAACTCTGAGCTGTTTAACTGTAAAAATCCCCAATATAAGGAAAGAATTTACTAAATTGTTGAATTAAATAAAATAAAATTGAACAAAAAAGGTTGTACATCTATTTTATAGTATCAGATTTTCGCGCTTTTTTTTAATTAATTAATTAATTAATTTTTTTTTTTTAAACTTTGAAATTTGCGAAACATTCTGACGTGATTGTTAAAAATGAATGTCATTTTCAGATTCAGTGCTAAAAAGTACATTAAAATCAACTATCAAAATTAAAAAAATACAACCGTCACATCTATTTTGTAGCATCAGATTTTTCGTTTTTTTAAAAAAACTTTTTAACTTTTAAATTTATTATTTGCGAAGTATCCTGACATAATGGTTAAAATTGAAGGTCGTGTTCGGATTCAGTCTTAAAAAATACATGAAAATCAATTGTTAAAAGCTAAAACAATGATCTCATCTATTTGTTAGTATCAGATTTTCGCTGTTTTTTGACTTTTCACCTTTGAAATTTATGATTTGAGAAAAATCCTGACGTGACGGTAAAAAATGAAGGTCATTTTTTGGATTCAGCGATAACAAATACATAAAAATCAATTATTAAAAGTTAAAAAACACAATCATCGCAGGCTTGCGTTATTATTTACATTAGCGTGTTACTTTTACGCCGAAAATTTTTGCGAACCACCAAGTTATTCAAATAACTAAGAAATTTAGCCAGGACATCCCAATTTAATTTGTTAAATAAGCATCATTAACATACAATTAAAAAATAATTGTCCAAGTTTTACGTATTATAATACAATCTGTAACAACAACTGAAAAAAAGAGGGAGAAAAACAAAAATAATAAAATATAGTAATAGTTATTTAAATAGGAAACATCTTTAACACGCCTGAAATAATATTTAACATTTTCCATAATTATTCCAGCATTATTTTAAAAGCAATTATGCTGAAAGACCCAAGTCATAAATATTTTTCAGGAATGTTGATGAGCTTTCTACATTATTTGAGTGCTTAAAATGTTAATAATATTTATGAATATAACTATATTAAGGGTTAAATGTTTCACGTTTAACCTTTGACTTTCTGCTATAGTTCAAATAGCGTCTGTTGATGCATTAATCATATTTTTTCACAATTGTTGCTTGTAAAAGGAATGTTAAAGTCGAAATAAAAGAGTAGTTTTAGGGGGCTTTATTTGCAAATATAAAAGATTATATAAAGGTAGGAAGCACTGGCCTTTTTTAATTTTTAGTGATTAAAAGGATATTTTTATGTTTAATCGTTCGTTTAATAAAGAAAAAAATTTTTTTTACTACCTTTCAGTTCAATTATATGTAGCTTACCTTTCTATTTATTCTATAAAATATTTTTGTAATTATTGCAAAGACAAATGTAAATTGACTAGAAAGATGAAAACTGTTATTTCATAAAAGTTAATTGGAATGTTATGTGTATTAATTAAGAAGATTTGGATTACAAACAAATCCTAATTGTTCCATAAACTTATATTATTTGACATTTCAGTGAATTGTAACCCGAAATAGATTCTTCCAATTTTACTTCCACTATTAGTAATGCCCTGTTTTGTGAAAAATTAGGTTTACTTCTCTATAAGTCATTTTAAAATTTAAAGCTTTTCAGTTCGAATGAAAATATCAATACTATAGTTTTTGAATTACTTATGTTATGCTTTGGAATGAACTCCCAATTATTCAACTCATAAGTGTGCGCGTCGATATACTCTGTTAAGCATTAACCAACACCGCTCACGTGTTTAATCAAAAAGATATTTGTGGCTGTATTCAAAAATTGTGCGCGGAAATAATTTTTTTTAAAACTTATAATCAAACTACAATTAAAAAGAAAATACATAAATGCATTTTTTTCTTAAGGGGCTACTTCAGTCACGCGAAAAGATCCGCTCGCTAATGCTAATCCTATGGAAGAAATTTATAAAGCTATCTCGGTCGCATTTCAATATTTTTAAATGATTTTTTTTTTTTTTTTTTTTTTTTTTTTTTTTTTTTTTTAACATTGGATAACTCAGATCGATCTATACAAAGGCCATTTTTTTACTTTTTCGGTTTTGATTGCTGATTTTTTTTATGAGGATGCTTTCAATTTCGGAGCCGGTTCCGAAACTGTAAGTGTCCTCATTAAAAATACCTGTAAACAAAATCGAAAAAGTAAACAAACGGCCTTTGTACATATCGATCTCAGATATTCAATGCAAAAAAAATCATTTAAAAATATTGAAATGCAACCGAGATAGCTTTATAAATTTCATCTGTAGGAGTAGCATTAGCGAACGGGTCTTTTCGTTTGACTAAAGTAGCCTATTAAAGCTGTTCTCAAATCCAAAAGTGCAACTTTATGACATAAGTTTAAATTTATTTTTGGTCGGAAATGCATGAAACTAACAGTTGTTGTTGTTCAGAAACTATGTAAACGCGTTGTTTTTTCCGTTTTTATTATTATTATTTTTTTTTTTTACAAACGCAATAGATCTTTCAGAAAATATTGTCAAAATTTTTGTTTTGAACCGAAGTTCCCGAAGAAAGCAGAAAAACCAGTCAGCGAAGTTAGAAAAACACCCTTGTCACGTGATCAAAATCGCTTATAACTCAATGGGTAATATCTTTATCAAAAAATGGAAAACACAGTTCGATTCTAAATCGCTTCCATAGTCAGACCTTCCAATTTTACATATTTCCATTAAAAATTGAATTTGTAACTGTGTCAAAACGTTTTGCGCTTGTTGAGCAGAACAGTTGAGAACAGCCTTAAATTGTCTTGTTTTTATTTATGATAAAAATAAAATAAAGATTAGGAAATTTTCTCCTTAAATTTTGATAACGGCAGTGACAGATAATCAGGAGTCTACTGTAATATATATATATATAGATATATATATTTTTTTGAGTGAGTTATTTTATATTTTAATAGATTGTTGTTCAAATAAATTCATCATATATTTTCTTTCTTAAATTGTTTTATTTTTATTATGGGAAAAATACAGAATTTTTTTCCTTGAATATTTCCTTGAATATTTTCCTTGAATCCTACAGCGGGTGTCAAATAATCAGAAGTCCACTATAATATACATTTTTTTAGTGAGTTCTTTTATATTTAAATAGGTTGTTGTCCAAATAAATTCATCATATATTTTCTTTCTTAAATTGTTTTATTTTTATTATGGGAAAAATACAGAATTTTTTTCCTTGAATATTTCTACAGCGGGTGTCAAATAATCAGAAGTCCACTATAATATACATTTTTTTAGCGAGTTCTTTTATATTTTAATAGGTTGTTGTCCAAATAAATTTATCCTATTTTAGTTTTTCTATTACATTCTGCCGAATGAAAATACAGTAACACCCAAAGCAAATACTTACTGAAAAACGTGGTTTATTCAATATTTTTTTTATATACAACTGAATACTACAATTAAATGAAAGACGTCAGAAAGGACTCTTCAAAGCAATCGTCCAAAATTGAATCCAAACAACTGCACCGAGCAATAGTTTTCCCCGTTCGTCATTGCCAGTGTTTCCGAAATGAATCATCATCGCCATCCCTCTAGCATCCCGTTGCTATGACAACCGGCACTTCACTTTGCTCTGTGATATTGCAAAAGACCAGCAGGATCCGTTATTGTTGACACTGCCCTCTCCTATTATCAGAAATGTTTGCTAAGGAATATAGGTTGAAAATTGGTCAAGTTTTACATGTCACTATTAATAATTACATTATGTTCTTCTCGTTTAGGGTGATAATTTAATATAATGTTATTTTCTATCGATAGCAATTAAATAAATTCT
This sequence comes from Maratus speciosus, assembly GCA_963932465.1. Classification (NCBI taxonomy): domain Eukaryota; kingdom Metazoa; phylum Arthropoda; class Arachnida; order Araneae; family Salticidae; genus Maratus; species Maratus speciosus. Next base: position 86,496,987 of record OZ010788.1, read on the forward strand.
AAATTAAGATTATTTCAGAATATCATTTAAACGCTTCTACTGACTTTAAAGTGCCTAAAAATCGTCGTAGTAAAATAAAACTATTATAATTATAGGTGTGTCTTAAATATATATGTAAAAATATAACATTAAGAAAATAAAATGTAAGAAAATCGCTCTAAAAATCAGGGTTGCAAAAAAGCCGGCTAAAATTAAAAAAAAGCCAGGCCGGTGACTTTTATTGGTTTTAACCGGCTTTTTTTTGGCCAAAATTGGCCTTTTTTGGCCATAATTGGCTTTTATACAATGAAGCATTGTAATTATAAACTACACATTTTAAAGTGTTTTTAATTAGTTCTAATGATATTTAATTGATTTAGAGTTTAATAAGTAACCCAATTTCTCAATAATGAGGACATTAATACTGGAATAAAACTTAGATATCTTTGCTAGTGATTTGTAGTAAGAATTGCAAATATGTCAGCTAAATTTTAAAAGGGCCATACCAACTGCCAATTTTTTCATTTTTACTGCTTTATAAAATTAGAGGACAATGGTTACTTAGTTACATGTTTTATTACTTAATTAATTTTAAGAGTCTTATTTTATTTCTAGTAAACATTTAAAATTATACAAGTCATATTAATAAAAACACCATTTCTCACTATTAAAAACATGATATAGCATATGCATGAATATGCTTAGCAACAAGCTTTTCAAAATTTTATTTAGTGAATTTTTTTTTCTTGTTTAAATGCTCTATTTTTTATACACTTATGTACCACTCTCCTCAAATATTACACCCTTTCTCTTTTAACATTTATAACTTAACCTCTCCATATGGACACATAAGAATGTTTCCATTTTGATGTGTTACGTTTTGTCATTAATTAAATATAATCTTAAAAATATGTAGTATATGTGGAGCTATGTAATAAAGAATTTCAAAACACCAGTTTGAAGCCAAACTTATATTCTTTTCAGTGTTTATATATATATATATATATATATATATATATATTTCAGACATAATGCCTTCACAGTTGCCTTCTAGAGTTATAAAAGACTTATTTGACAAAATTTAATAAAAATCTATATTTTTTTTTTTTAGTAGAAAATATTTATAAGTGTATTAAAAATTAATAGATCCAAATTTAAAACGAATTAACTGTAAACAAACTTTAAAAACTAAAAACTGGCTTTTTTCAATAAAAGCCGGCTTTTTTTAAGTGGTTAAAACCAAAAAAAGCCGGCCGGCTATTTTTGACCTGGCTAAAAGCCGGCAACCCTGCTAAAAATGGAGGTTCGACTGTTATTGCTCTCTACTATTATCAGAAATGATTGCTAAAGATTTATAGATTGAAAATAAGTCACGTTTTACATGTCACTATCAATAATTACATTATGTTCTTCGTGTTAGAGTGCTAATTTAATATAGTATTATTTTCAATCTACATGGATTAAATAAATTCTAAATTAGGAATATTTCGAAGTAACATTTAAACGTTTTTTCTGACTTTAAAGTGCGTAAAATTTGTGGTAGTAAAATGAAATTAAAATAATCTAATTATAGGTCGGTCATAAATATATGTGTAATAAAATATAATAATAAGAAAATAAAACACAAGAAAATCTCTCTAAAAAAAGATGGAGACCTTATAGGAAAGAATTACAATTATTTTTTAGCAATAAGATGCTATTTCTTCCAATATGGATTTTTCTGTCAGAAATCTGGAATCCACTTTTGGTGCCATAAACCGGTTCTTTCTTTTTAGGTGCATTCGTAATTATATAAATACGTAGCACCTATAGTCGTCGTTCAGTCCGTCCGTCTGTCTGTCCGTCTGTCCATCCGTTCGCATATAGCAGAGCAAAAACTACCCAACCGAATAGTCTGAAATTTTAAATATATAATTGTTGCAAAATTTTATCGAGTTATTTCAAATTTTATGAAAATCGGATGGATAGTTTAATTACAGGACCAGGCAAAAGTTTTCTGTTACATTACGGCCAATGGGAAAAAATATTTCAAGTGCTTTTTAATTGTGTTACAGCCTTTCGAACAAAATGAAAATGATATGCACTTATGAAGTGCACTAAAATATACATTCAGTACAATATGCGGTGCAAAATATAGTTATAAAACTAGTTATAATACGAACGCAACTTATTTGCCACGTTTGACGTGTAATTTCCAACTTTTTTTTTATTGCAACTTTTACATCCTCGAGGGTAGGGGGGGGGGGGAGATTTCGGGTAAAATTTGTGTGGTCCTTTATGTCCTAAATTATGAAATAATACAAATTTCATCTTCTAAAGTATTTTTCCTGAATTTTTCAAAATTCCTTAGAAGGTTTACACAATCAATTAATAAATTTTAGAAGGATATTGGCAATTAAAATTAATCAACGACATATTTATTTATAGGGTTTTTGTGGAATTTTTACAACTCCACTCAAATCTTTTTTATAAAATCTTTTTTAAAGTATTTCACAGAATAAGGAAATGTACAAATATAATGAATGCCCTTACAATAGATATATAGAAAAGTTTAAGAACTGAAACTTTCCGCCCACAATCCTTCCAACATGAAGAAAGCTGAACAGATGCAAATGAAAGAGAAATCTTCCTTTTAAAAACATTTTTGTTTTGTGCACCAAATAAAGGCTTTGGAACAAGGTAAAGTAATTTATCTACTACTCATTGTAAATTGCATTACTTTACTGCTAAGCGACGTACTAAATTAATTTTATGACACGTTTTTTAGTACCATTGAGGCGCAAAGGGTTAAAAACCGTTGCTCAATTTAGTGACATTTTAGGATTTTAAAAATAATTTTCAAGCCCGAATTTTCGCTTAAATCTATCTTAACAGGGAACGATATGCTACAGTAATGTAAAGTAACTAATGTAGAGTCACTACAACTGGCAATTGATTGCTCTGCGGAAATTAACAACAACAACAAAAAAAAAAGCTGATTGACAATAAGATACCACACTTTAAAACTAAAGTAAAATATGGCAAGTGAAAGGCAAAATTTCATTTTATGTTGAATAAAAAATAAATATCAAGTTCAGCTAATTGGTTTTCTACAAATAAAAAGCTCGCTCGCTCTCATTAAAAAAAAAAAAAAAAAAAGTTTGATAACTTTTGAGCCATTCTGTATTTGTTATATTACAATCTAACTATGTGTTTAAAGGTATATATAAATATTACACAGACATACAAACAATAAATCCAACTGGAGTGAAAAATTAGCCAGAGCCAGGAATCGAACACGGGACCACAGTTTACAAGACTGCTGCTCTAACTACTGAGCTACACCGGCCAATGACTGAGTCTCCAATTTCTCACTGATAAACCATGTTGGGGAAGTCACCAGCTATCTATACGATAGCCTTGGATGACCGGACAACGATGAATAGATTTTACTATTACATCGATCTACGATAATTATAATAAAACACTCATACTACAATATATATTAAAACACACATACACACATAAATAACGCCTGCGTTCAACAGTTAAAGGTATATATAAATATTATACAGACATACAAACAATAAATACAATAAACCCAATCCCAATACAATAAATCGATTCCTGGCTCTGGCTAATTTTTCACTCCAGTTGGGTTTATTGTATTTATTGTTTGTATGTCTGTATAATATTTATATATACCTTTAACTGTTGAATGCAGGCGTTATTTATGTGTGTATGTGTGTTTTAATATATATTGTAGTATGAGTGTTTTATTATAACTATGTGTTTGTATTTCACATCTACTGCTCTTTAAATAGGACGAACTGCGGGTTGAAAAGAACTCTAGTTATTACTTTTATTTTCCATAAATAGCTCCACCTTTATTCGGCGATTGAAAATATTAAGCAACACTGTCGCTTGAAAAGGCCTAGAAATTCTTTATTTTTTTATATTTTCTATTAGTATATCTTTCAATTTCTCAAATTCTAAGAAGGTACTTCATATTCCCTTTATTAAATGTATTAAACAAGCAAAATGAGCAATATATAAAATGCAATTTAAGTAATGAACAAGCATAAAGTTTACCTTTAAAATATATAAATATTCTATTCGTATTAAATTTTGGAAATACAAGGCGCACATAATTGTAAATTAATGAATGTTTGTGAAAAATATTTTAGAATTTTTTTAAATGTTATCTAGATAGAGTCACTAGAAAAAAAGTTAATTCAGAAGAAACTGCTCTTGTTGAAACAGGGAGTTGAAAACATAATTTATTATTTTTGCTAATTAAAATTAAATTCTGCTCAAAAATATACCTTATAATCTAATGTCAGTTTAAAAATTAAAAAAGTTTATATTGTGTGTGTGTGTGGGGGGGGGGGGGGGTGATATTGTTATTTTTTAAATCTACACTCGGTTTTGAATTTTTATTGACACCTGGAAGCACCATTAGGAATGTCTGTTGAAAACAGTAAAAATATTAATACTTTTTATTCCAAAACAATTTATTTTAATAATAAGCTCAAAAGATAGCAGCACTATCAGTAATTCCTTCGACAAAGGGGAATTCATTTTTAGATGTACTATAGAGGGAGCTGGTCCAATATTTTGCTAATTGTACCTGACTATACTGTGCATTATTACTTCGTGATCCATTATCCTTTAAAAAACTTTTTTTTGTTTGGCAAAAGTTGCATATAATCTTACCCTTGTTTTTATTATACCTCATTGCTGGTCATTGCTGGTGCTGGTTACAGAGGATCTCAATGTTGTAATATGTTTTTTTTTTTTTTTTTCCCAATCCATTTACATCCGTATTTTTTTTCTACCCTGTTTCTACAAATTTCCATTTTATTCCTTTAATTCTTTTTTTTTACCATGTTTCTTTGTGTTAATTTGTAGATGTTTTTAATTGTTATGTATATATATATATATATATATGAGGAAATTTATTACTGTTTTAAATTAGGAAAAGTTTTAATTAAATTCTATACAAAAATATAGGTTATCATAAACGGCGTTTTGGGCAGTTAAAAAAATATGTATATATATATCGATTTTTTTATCTAGTTCCAAATTAGGAAATAGAATTTCACGCGTAGAATTCTACGCGATATCTCAGTATAATTACCACTGCCAATAAATGATGAGATCGAAAAATATTGAGAAAGGAATTTCCTGGGTGTATTGTTGGAAAAGGAATCGCAAAATTTATAGGCGAAGACACTCACGAGCTAATGCTAAAAATATGGGGAGATTCTTTACCAATATCTCATTTGCATTTTGACATTTTAAAATATTGTTTTTTTTCATTGGACAGCTGAGATCAATACCTACAATCGCGATTTTTTTTTTTTTCACTTTTTCGATTTTGATTGCAGATTAGTTTTTATAAAGTTACTTTCACATTCGGAACCAATTCCAAAAGCGAAAGTGTTATCATAAAAAAACAGCAACCAAAATCGTAAAAGTAAAAAAAAGGGACCTTAGGGATCGACCTCAGATGTCCAATGGAAAGAAAAAATATTTAAAATGTGGAAATGCATACGAGATATTGGCAAATAACCTCCTCATGGACTTAGTATTAGCTCGCGACTACCTTCACCTAACAGGACAATTAAGCTTTAAGTGTTTATTTACCTCAAACACTGTCTAAGCCAGAATGAGTCAAATTCTAAATTCCAGAAAGACTATGTACTCACGCACTCACGGGTCATAAATCTAGGAAGACTATTAATATTAGGAACAGTGTTGAAATGATTAATAGTAGGAAGTGTGAATAATTATGATAAAACAATTTCATCGCACATATTCTCACTATTATACAGCATGCATATTACACAGTTAATGCTTACAAGGGATGAATGATGGATAGTCGTGTTTACTCTCGCTGTCTTTATAGAATAAGAGTGATGTCTTACAATACTCAGTTCTAATATATTGATCATTTTCCCCACATCCCTGGTCGTGAGTGCTCTATCACAATGCAACCAGACTCATTCTATCCTAGAGAAGATATTAAGTGACAAGAAATAAGGAATGTCATTTGATGATAGAAATCACATTGCTACTCAATTGATAACACACATCATATAGTTTCTACTTGGATAGAGTCTAAAATTCATTTCTATACAAAATTATAGATTGTAATATACAAATCCCATGAAGATTAAAAGTTAAATATTGATTTTTTGTCAACTTCTGTTTTCTCAGTTTAAAATTTCAGTCTATTACACTGATACGATAGCTAAAAAAAATGTTTCTGCTAATAATTGATGAAACATAAAAATACTGAAAAGGAATGTTTTGGGCCTATTGTTGAAATAGATACAGTAAAATTGATTTTTCGATATTGAGTTGAAATTATTTTTATTTACCTTAACATTGCTTGGGACAGAATGAGGTAAATTCCAAGGAGATAATGTGCTCACTCTATCACAATGCAATCAGACTAATTCTGTTTTAGAGAAGATATTAAGAGATAAGACATAAGGTATGTATGTTGATAATGGAACTCACATTGATACTCATTTGATAATGGGAATCACTACTGTTACTTGGAAAAAGTCTCAAATTAATTTCTGTATAAAACTATAGCTTGTAATATACAAAATCCCTGAAGATTAAAAGGTAAATATTGATTTCTGATATAGTTTTGATTTCTGAATTGAAAATTTCAGTCTATTGCACTGATACGATAGCTCAAAAAAAGAAATGTCTGAATAATTGATGAAATATGAAATTATTGAAAAGGGGATGTTTTGGTCCTATTGTTGGAACAGATACAGTAAAATTGATTTTTCGATATTGAGTTGTGTTTTTATTTACCTTAAACATTGTCTGGGACTGAATGAGAAAAATTCCCAAAAAGATTGTGCTCGCTTCTATCACATACAATAAAATTCATTCTGTCCTAGAAAAGATATTAAGTTACGAGACATAAGTTAATGCCTGTCGATACTAAAAATCCCATTGCTAATCAGTTGATAACGGAAATTACCGTTGCTACTTGGAAATAGTCTTAAATTTATTTTTTTATTATAACTTGTAAATGGGGGGCAAATACCCTGAAAATTAAAGGTAAATATTGATTTTTGATTTAATTCTGTTTTCTGGATTGAAAATTTCAGTCTATTACACTATTACAATATCTCAAAAATGTATATGCTAGTAATTAATAAAACATAAAAATATTGAAAAGGGAATGCTTTAGGCCTATTATTAAAACAGATATAGTAAAATTGAATTTTGTATACTGAGTTGTGTCTTTATTTACATTAAACATTGTCTGGGACAGAATGAGACAAATATCAAGGAGATAACGTGCTCACTCTATCGCATTGCAATCAGACCTGTGTTGAATTGTTGGCCCGGGGGTGGACATTCCTCCTGGAGCAATGGGATATCACCCCCCGGAAGACTTTATATTTTCTGTTTTCAATGGTAAAAAAGTGCAATTTCTCCCCCGGAACTCTATAATCTCCCCCCCCCCCCCCCGGAACCACAGAAATCCCTCCCGGAGAAAAATGGCCGAATTCAACTCTGAATCATACTAATTCTGTTTCAGAGAAGATACTGAGAGACAAGACATAAAGAATGTCTGTTGATAACAGAAAACACATTGTTACTCAGTTAATAATGGAAATCGCTGTTGCTACTTAGAAAAGGGCTCAAATTAATTTCTGTACAAAAATATAGCTCGTAATAAACAAAAACCCCGAATATTAAATGGTAAACATTGATTTTTGATCTAGTCTGAATTGAAAATTTTAGTAGTCAAAGCGAAGTCAACTTTTTTTAATAAAAAAAAAAAAATAATTTATCTAATACACTGATACGATATCTAAAAAAAAAAAAAGTATCTGGACAAGTAATTGATGAAATATAAAAACATTGAAAAATGAATCTTTTGGGCCTATTGTTAAAACAGAAATAGTAAAATTGAATTTTCGATAATGAATTGTGTGTTTATTGACGTTAAACATTGTCTGGGATAGAATGAAACAGATTTTAAGGAGATAAATTGCCCACTCTATCATAACATAATCAGACTCATTCTATGCTACAGAAGATATTAAATAAGAAAGCATAAGGAATGTCTGTTGATAACAAAAATTACCGTTGCTGCTTGCAAATAGTTTTAAATGAATTTCTAAAAAAAAAGAACCCGTAGATTATAAAGTAAATACAGATTTTTGATCTAATTCTGTTTTCTGAACTGAAAATTTTTATTTATTACACTGACATGTTAACTCAAAAAAAAAAAAAAAAAAAAAAAAGTCTGTGCTAATAATGCTTGAAATATAAAAATATCCGAAAGGGAATGTTTAGGGCTTACTGTTGAAACAGATGCAGTAAAATTGCATTTTTGATACTGAGTTGTGTGTTTATTTATCTTAAATATTGTCTGGGACAGAACGAGACAAATTTCATGGAGGTTATGTGCTCACAACCTTTAATCTGGAAAGAAAAAGACTATTAATATTTTAAAAAGTGTGTTTACACGATTAATACTGTAGGAAATCTGAACAACTATGATAAAACCATTGTATCATATGTATCCATATGATTATACAACATACATATAACACAGATTTAATCAGAGCGTATATCACACAGGTTTAATGCCTACAAGTCAAGAATGATGGATAATCGTGTTTATTCTCGTTGTCTATACATAATAGAAATTATGATTTACAATGTCCAACCCTAATATTAATCATTTTCTTACATCCCTAATACTGAATGCTCCTTTACAATACAACCAGACTCGTTCTATCCTAGACAAGATGTTAACAAGTCGCAAACATTAATTAAATTTCTTAATTCACGATTTTTTTTTCGGAAAATGGGATTGGATAACTGAAGATTAAATACATTGTCAGACCTAAAAAAAACAAGCAAGTGTCATTGTGAAACAAATATTGTTATGTAAGATCTTTTACAGAATCAGGCAGTTTCAAATTTCATGGAGATTATATGCTCACGATCTCAAATATGGAAAAATGATTAATTTTAAGTACAGTTTTTTTAAATAATTAATTTGTAATGTGTGTAAGTAGCTATCATAAAACAATTTCATCACACATATTCACATAATTATAGAGCATGCACACTTCACAGGTTTACGTCCTACAAGTGATGAATGATAGGATAACATGACCGTGCTTATTCTCATTGTACGTGTTGAATAAGAATGATGTCTTACGATGCTCACTCCTAATATTAATCATTTCTCCCACATCCCTGATGAATACTCTATATCCAAATAGAACCTTATTTATTTTGACTTCCGGAAAATACTAAATGACAAGCCTTAAGGGATGCCTAGTTAAATTTTCTTTCATACAATATGATCGGATAACTGAAGATTAAATGCATTGCAAGATATACAAAATTATGCTTTTTAACACTTTCCAACAAAGTTGAAAACTGTTTATGAATTCGGTTTGTCGGCCTGTCTGTCCACCCGTGCTCTAACTCGCGTAAATATAGTCCAATTGTCATAAAAATCATAGATATTATTGGGTATCACTGTGGCATGTTTGTTATTGACAATCAAATGTAGAGCATCTGTGATTCATTTACAAGGATACTCAAAAGAATTCCGTTGCATTATGGTCTATATAGGAAAATCGTTTGCGTTTGAAAAAAAAATTTTCTAAATATAACAAGAAGGGGAAATCATGCAGATATAGATTATGAAACACTTTCCAACCGAATATCATTAAGAAATTTCATTTGGTTCTTGGAATGAAATGAGATACATAAATAAGTAACTTAAGGGGTCTCAGGGCTCTTAAAGCTTCAAAATTTTCGAAATTTCAATTTTTTTAGATGTTAAACTACTATTTTTTTTAACATTTTAATATACTTGTTTCCTTGAAATTCCCATTACAACAGAAGTTATGGCTTTTAGAATTATACCCGCTCAATAGCTGAAGCGGCGTTTCCAAAACTTTTAAGTCATTTTTCTCTAAATGACTTTTTTGGAGGTAACGCACAGAATATCTTAAAAACTTCTGAATATTTTTTCATGAAAAATTTAAAACACATATTTTATGTTAGTTTGTATAAACTGAACCTAAAATTTTATTGTTATTTAAAAATATATATATATATTTTTAAGATGACTATACTGCTGAAATTTTCAAAATTTTGTATTAGCTAAATGCAACTTTGTATGAAAATATAAAAATGCTTTAAATACAAATTTATTTAGGTTTAGGGTAATCATTATAATCTGAAATACAATTAAGCACAAAAAATTTCATTCTAGTTGCAATATTTATTTTGCAATCCTGCGCGTAAACTGTTATACCAATTTTCTGCTCGACAAATGTTAGGCAGTTTGGAGCCCCCTATAAATACTAATTCTACATCTTGCATTTTTTTAAATACATGAAATGAAAGAACATATTTATACCTTTCATCCCAATAAAAATTGTGTTTTAAAATCATATGCATTTTAAGATATTAAATATGAATAAACGGTCAAGTGCGAGTATTACTCGCGCACAGAGGGTTCCGTAGAGTAAATATATGAATTTGTAATTGTATTATATATATATATATATTAAAAAAAAAAAAAAAAAAAAAAAAAACGTTGCTAAAAGAATACTAAGACTTTGTAAAAAACTATACAACGTAGGGTTGGGTATAACTGTATATATTAGAAAAGTGTAAATGGGTATACCATGAAAGTTCAAAGAGATATGGAACGTAAATAATATCAAATATAGCTATTCGTATAACTATTTGTTTAATATTATCCTAATCTATTTACGATGAACTTAATTCGGTACTATCAATAAAAGCAATGCATAGTTAAATTTCATTTGGCATTTCATAAAACTAAATTCAGTGTAGTAATAACCTTTATTTCTACAGTGAAGCTAAAACAAAACCTTTGTTCAAAGTTTAAATTTGGCATTGTGCTAAGCGCGCTTCGAAAAGAGGTCTCAAAGTTGCAACGCCACCTTGGTCAGTGCCGCGTTTTTCCAGAGAGGTATTTAATTAAATTTTAAAGTCACTCGAAGCGTATTGAGTGATACACTCAACGCAAACTATGGCGAATCCCACAGTATTTATGCGATTTATTCTAACTAAACCTTTCGAGGGCGGTGCCCTTAAAAAAGGACACCTAATTTTAATTTCGGAAAGGGTTAAGTAGTCACAAGACTCTTAAAGCTTCAAAATTTAAAAAAATTAATTTTTTTTAGATGTTAAATTCCTATATATTCTGAATATTTTGATATCATTGTTTCCTTGAAATTCCCATTAAAACAGAAGTTATGGCTTTTTGAATTATACCCGCTCAATAGCTGAAGCGGGGTTTCCGAAACTTTGAAGTCATTTTTCTCCAAATAGCGTTTTTTTGTGCATAATGCGCAGGATACCTCAAAGACTTCTGGATATTTTTCATGAAATTTTCAAAACATATATTTCATGTTAGTCTGTATAAACTGAACCTAAAATTTCCTTTTTTTTTTGTTCAAATAAATATTTTTTAGGTGATTTTACTGTTGAAATTTTCAAAATTTTGTATTAGCTAAGTGCAACATTGCATTAAAAATATAAAAATGCTTTAAACACAAATTTATTTAAGTTCAGGGAAATTATTACAATCTGAAGTATAAGTAAGCGCCAAAATTTTCATTCTAGTTGCAATATTTATTTTGTAATCCTGCGCTTAAACTGTTATGCCAATTTTTTGTTCGACAAATGTCTAACGGTTTCGAGCCCTCTATAAATACTAATTCTGTATCTTGCAATTTTTTAAATACATGAAATGAAAGAACATACTTATATCTTTCATCCCAATTAAAATTGTGTTTTAAAATCATATACATTTTAAGACATTAAATGTTGAAAATGGTCTTTTTTTCATTTTTTCCACTTTTTAGAGTCCCAAGACCCCTTAAATTAGTATATTTTTAACAATTTGACGTTTATTGAATTTATACTGTTACTGGACATTACATTACACATACATATCATTAAAATTTGTTAACTAGGCATAGAGTACGCCGCCCCTGTCCTTGTGTATGTCGAAACTGGCCGTATATTTAATGGTTAATATCTTGGCTAATTACCGATGATTTTTTTCGAAAATCATTAACAATGCTTTTATACTTCTGCACAGATAGGTATATCCAGCGATACTCAACAATTTTTCTGAATGCCCGTAAATCGAAATTTGTGTATAACAGAAAAATGCTAATTTCTCAAAAACTATGCGACCTAGGGTAATCGCTATAATTTTCCGGCAAGGTTTATATTAACGTCTACTGCCTCTAATTTTTTCATAATTTTAGTTTCAGTAGATTCAGAATTAGGGGGAACATGTTTTTGCGCTACATTTTCGACAATAACTTTTAAAATATAATACCTAAAATTAAAAGGAATGTATTTTTGAGTTCAGCGTTACGAAAGCTTTCACAGGATACACCACATGATATACAAAGAAAATATATTTTTTTTTCATGTAGCATAATTAGACCCTCTACATTTTTACTAAATATATTTATGACTGTTTATTAATCTGAAAATATGTGGGTGAATGATCTTTATTACTTCCCCGAATTTGAACTTTCCACGTTCCATAGTTTACGAGTAAAATGGCTGTGACAGATAGACGACGGACAGACACAGGAGTGATCTTATAATGGTTCCGTTTTTACTTTTTAAGTACGGAACCCTAAAAATTGTCTTTTTATCATTTTTTCCAATTTTAAGAGTTCCGAGACCCCCTTAAAAAAACACATAACTCAGTAAAAATCCATTTTTGGCAATTGCTGTCCATATCATTGTGTGCGAATTCTTTTGTAAATCCCTGTATATGATCTAGAGAACTTATACACACCACCTAATACACTTAAAATTAGATAAGCTTAAAAGTGCATACCACAGCAAAAAACTCACTTCTAATAATTATCTATATTTGTCAGTCCTGTAACAGAATTCTTTTGTGTATCTCTGTAAATGAACGACAGATGCACTCATAATCTATAGAAAACATGTTGTAGTTTACTTCAGTGATTTCATTATGTTTGAAGTATCATAACATTATTGAATTCACCGCAAACGATTTTCTCCCATAGACGATATTATAATGTGATTATTTTGTACGTCCTTGTAAACGAACTAGCAATGCTGCTTATTCAATAATTCTAAGAAAGCATAGTGTAGTCCATCTGAGTCATATATATCAATCTCAGTATGTTTGAAGTATAGTAACATCAATAACATCGCAAACGATTTTTTTCCGTAGACCACAATGTAACGGAATTCTTTTGTGTGTACCTGTAAACGAACTATTAATCCTACAGACTTTATTATCATTACAGAACATTCTATCGTAAACCTAAATAACATATAAAAATTTCACGGCAGACCGAGTATATTTATGTGAGTTCAAGAACGGACAGGCAGACGGCACACAGACAAACCGAATTCGTAAAGTTTTCAACTACTGTGGAAAGTGTTAAAAATCAAAACGGTAGGCATTCATTCAAAATTTATGAATGAATATATATTTAAAAACAATAACAACAATATACAAATAAAATGTATAACCTCCTTTGATTGAAGTTACACGATTTGAACGCTACAGGAGATTTAAAGGGTTTCAAAATGAGAATTTTCATAAAGTAATGGTCGCCATATGTAAACACATAATTTTTTTTAAGATTAAATGAGCAAAATATTACTTGATGAAAATTCTGGTGTTCTTTTCCTGGGGCGTACGAACCCTCGGTCTGTTAGAAATCTTGAACATGTTTAAGTTTTGAACATGTTAATCATTTTAATTTTTAATTAAATGAGTAAAATATTATTTGACAAAAATACCCATATTCTTCCTCTGGGGCGTACGAACCTTCGGTCGGTTAGAAACATAATATAGTTAGATATATTGCTGTTTTATTGCTTTAATTTTATTGTTGCATAATATAAAGATTGCTCTCGCATAAAAAAGCCTTATACTGCTGTTATTCGCTAGACATGTGTTAGAAATTAACTAAAAAGAAAAAAAAAGATCTCATTTTTCTCTTATAGAAATAAATAATCTTTTATCTGATTGCTCAGCCTTTTTCTTATGTTCGCTCTAGTAGAGAAAATAAAAAATCTTATTGTGTTAAGAAATCATTTATTTTACCTGGATTTCTTTATTCTTATTTGAATTTGAAGTAATACTCTTTAGATTTGTTTCGGGTCCAGTAAAGTAGTAATATTTATGAAGATTCTTTAGTACCAATATAAATGGTTTATTTTGGATAGTGGGAATGATTTTATGAATATTTCATTAGCTTTTAAACAATTCATTTTAACTGTTGATAAATGATCGATGCCAATAGAGAAAATGTATTTAAAAATGCAAAATACAAAATAATACTACTAAGCAATGTTATAAATATTAAAACAAATAAATATTTTGAGACTGGTGTGCTAACTAAATAAATGATTGATTTAAAAACTCTTTAGACCATTTCTAGTTTTTAGTCCGTAATGCTTTCTTTGACGTGAAGATTATTTGTAGTTTCAAAATATTTATTATCCACGTTCAGTTGATATATTTAAAAAATAAGTTTCATTAAAATTTTTTTTAAAGAAATCTAAAATTTAAATCATTTTTCGAGGCATATAATAACAGTATAAATATGATGACATTATTAGATTAAAATATTACAGATTTCAGGTTCTGGTATTATTCACATGTTTCATAATATTCAGTTTATACAGAGCTTTCTCTCATATTCCGAAACTCGAGGAAAATTTCATATTCAATTGGTCAATTGAAGTACAAGGAGTACACTCCAAATTTCAATTGTTTTTTATTATTTTAAACAAATAGAAAAAAAAAAATGAAAGAAACTGATTTTCCTCCGATAGTTGCTCCGTACTGAATTGTACGTGTTTCATCGTATTTCATCATATTCATCATTGCATCATACATCATATTCAGGATTTGGAATTACACGGCTATTAAATCCAAATCATGAATAAAGGTTATTTAACCTTTCGATCCAAATAAACTTTTTGTATTATTTTAATACTCTGTACAATATGACAGAAACTTTCCTGACATAGAAGTTACATTTGCATACTTCAGTAAACCCTATAGTTTTAGTTATCCACTGTACGATTCTCGAAACCTTTCCCTTATCTTCAGGAGTCTTTATGAAAAGATCTTACAAAAAAGAAAACAACAGGTTTATGAAATTAATAGAAAGTCTTTTCCGGTATTTATGAGCAGCGAAAAAGGCAATTTTATTTGACGAGCGTTTCTACAAATATAAGAAACTTATTATTTTCTGAGGCATCTGCTTCATTCTACTTTGAATCCAAAGATATCTGTGACGGTACATATAGCCATCGGTATTTACAAAATTATATTAAATTTTTCGAAACGTTTATGTTATATCAAGAAATTTTTCTACCTTATAATCTATGATTATTTGAGAAAAAGTTTTTTTTTTCCATTTATATTGCTGCCAGTTTTTATGCTCTATTTAACTAATATTGTTCTACTTCCGTTACTTTAATCTACCACTCTTCATAATTCTATAACACAGTTGGGGTAAAAAAAAAGTATTCCTTTAAATATATACAATTCCAACTGAACATATGTCAACTGAGTTATACTGACATTACCATATGAACTGTAGTCAACAAATAGCTTTTACAAGCAGGAAAATGTCTTTGATAGAAATACAAATATTTTAAATGAAATTTATGTTTTAATTTTATTTGAACTTCAAAAACTTCGTTTTATACTGGAAAGAAAGGAAAAAAAACCACATGAAATGTAATTCTGTAACATTGAATTTAACTACGAGTTCGAAATTTGAAAAAAAAAGATGCTGTGCATCCTTTAAAACCGAACCCCTTCATGAAAATAGAAAAATATAAGTTGAATAAGAATGAAAACAGAATAGAAAAATTTGGTCACTACAATTTTTTTCTCCGCTATCTGTTTGTACCAAATGCGAACAAATATTTCGAGAAAGAATCAGATTCATTAACGCAATGTTTCTTCAATTCAAAATCTTGAAAAATATAGGGGAATGAGGGTTAAGAGGACGAATGGGGAAAGATAGCGAATTCAGTACTTCTCACAGTTAATCACAGACGCTAGCGCGTCTCGGCCAACAAAAGAGTCCCCTAGAGGCGAGACATGCACATCTCTAGGATAAACGCGTGTTTCCATAAAATGTTTGACCATCACAGTGTATGGAATCCCCATTCTACGGTAAGTTTTAAAACTTTTTCACTAAAATATTTTGTAAGTAGAACTCAAGACCTACAAATTCGTCGGAGATCCATTTATTTTGTAATAATCTTGGTTACTGGCTAAAAAAAGTGTCATTTTCATCATCTTAATCGCCATCGAAAAATACATTTTTTTTTTTTTTTTTTTTTTGATAATCTCATGGTTTGCTCCTTTAAAGTTGAAAGGGGCAATTGAAAAAAACATGGTATCAGACAGGATAGAGAAGAGTTCTCATTGAAATACCAGTTCATAAATCCATTCACAGTGGCTAGGAAAGGAAAAGTTGTAGACGCTTAACTTCGACATCTTTCTCCGTCTTCCCCTACATATTTTCGTGCATTAATTTTTAAAGTCTTTTAAATCCGAATTCATTCATGAAATCCAATCTAAAATAGGAACAGATGTGTTATTATCCCGGGATCCGCCATCTTGGATTTTTTTCTTGGCTTGAATTAAAAATTATTTTTTATTAATAATTATAATTATTATATTCCAGTTTTTTTCATATTATATTAACCTATCAACAATATTTAACCATTGGCGACATTACTACTTGGCGAAAAAGGAGTTTTCATGCATGAAAAAAAATCCAAGATGGCCGACTCCGGGATAATAACACATCTAAGCCCTAAAATAAATAAAAGATTTTTTTTTTTTGTATTTGCTTAATTCTTACTATGTGTATGTAACAATTTGAGTGGTAATCAGAGTTCATGAACACTACGTATTTCACTGTTTTGAACAATTCAGTACGGAGCAAATCAGTTTCTTTCATTATTTTTTCTATTTGTTTAAAATAATAATAAACATATGAAATGTGGAGTGTATTCCTTGCACTTCAATTGATCAATTGAATATGAAATCTTCCTCGAGGTTCGGAATATGAGAGAATGTTCACTGTCGGCATCCCTGGCCATCCAAGATTCTTGTTCCTTTGATCCAGATTTGTCGTTTTGACGCATCACCGGTTTCTGCATCTCTCATCTTCTGCTTTAAGGGATGTTGTACAGGGATCAATCCGTCTTCTCTGCGTTGGCGGCAATTTGTCTGAGGTCAGACCCCGTAAGTATCGACGGAAGCCAAAACGTGACGTGAATCCCAGGCTCTAGGGGTCGCCCAAGCGATCGGAGGAGAGACATCTGTTTTACTTTAATGTTGGAAAGTCGTGATGTTTATAGAAATATTGTTTCACTTTTGCTGATATCAGTATTTATATTTTTTCGCTCAAAATATACTGTCTTTTCTGTGGACTCCTTATCTAAAATGTATCATTTCTGCAGATGTATTCTTACACCCACATACTTGTATATATATGTGTGTGTAATATAATTTTAAAAATTTAATTTAACTATAATTTTCGAAATGTCATGTTCACCTTCAGATGAAACAAAAAACATTTAAATATACAAAAATCAAAATTATGATTTATTTTGCTAAAAAGATGCTAAAAATACATAAAATAGGTCTTTAAACATAAAGATCGCCGAAGAAATTATAAAAAGTCGACACCCATGCGCTTTCGACTGATTCAAACATTTATAAGGGGAACAAAAATTTAAGATACAGTAAAACAGAAAAAAACCAATTACATAGGTATGACAACTAGAAAATTGAAATACAGACTTAAAAAATATATTACAAATATAAAGTATAACATACCCTCAATAGCATTATCAAGGTTAAACCAGAAACAAGATATTGACATAGACTTCTGAAATGCAAGAATCATAGCCCATACTTCGCATTACTGGGACAATAACGCAAAATACGAAAATTGCAGTCCGCACAATAAAAGTTTCTATTTAATGTTATATAATGCAATTTTCTTTTTTACATTCTAATAAAAAATATTCTTAGAAGTATTTTCAAGAGATATTTTATTAATAATAACACAAAAATAAAGCAATTAAAAGACTTAAAATTTCAGATTGTCATTTTCCTGGCATGTCACACTGTGATGTGTGCAAAGTGAAAATCTTTCTGCTATACTATATAAATATCTTTTTCTAGTTTTTTATTTTAAATTTCTAATTAATTATTATACCTTATATAACACATATATGTGGAAGGTAACAAGTTCTGTATTTTACAAATAATTTTTCATAATTAAAATATGATTGTCACTGAAAATGAATGTCATTTTCCTGTCCTGCTCATTTTAGTTCTTTATGAGGTATAAAGGTGGCGCTGCAGAGTAATTATTCCTGTTCTTGACATAGTTTAAGTCAGAAGTAGTAAAATCATTGCTACCAGCAAGATCTTTTAGATATTCTTTGAAAATAATGTACTTAAACGCTTTGTAAAAATTGAGTAGACTTTTATTATGCCATTTTCCTGGCTTCTGTAAATTTCAACTAAAACTGAACATTGCGAGGAATTTGAGGTACTGTAGAGGAAACACGTTCTTTTAAACAAAATTAAAATGTTAGATTTAAAAATTAAAAACACAAGAATGTGAAAAATGCTTTAGAATCAAATTGTCATTATCCTGGCATACATATGCCAAGAAAATGGCATATAATTATAATTACATAAAAATGAACTTAAGCTCTTCAAACTTTAACAACTTTACACATAAATTCCTTTATTCAACTGTTCAATGAATATTTTTAAGAAAATCAGAAGCTTTGAAACGATTTAAATTTTCAAAATTTTTGTTTTCAAAATCTCACATTTTGTGATATTCACCCTACTACACTTTAATAATCGAAGAATCAATGGAAATTTTAACTAAAGGAAGAAACATTTGTAATGATAAGTTCTCGTACAATATACCCCGGATGTAGTATAACATACTAAATATCTCTGGCGAGATTGGAACGTAACCATTGAACCCCCGCCCTCCCCCCTTACTCCTTATGAAATAGATTGGTCTCCAGCTATTTTACCAACGGTCATTCATGAAAAATCACACCTTAAAAAAATTTCCCCTGATGATGACTGTTTGAATTAATCGAAAGCACTTGGGTGCCGACTTCTAATACCATCATCGTTTTTTGTGTTTTTATGTTTTAAAAACCTATTTTATGTATTTTTAGCACCTTTTTAGTAAGATAAATCATAATTTTGATTTTTGTTTATTTAAATGTTTTTATATATAATTTGACAACATTTCCATGTTACACAGCTAGAAAATTTGACTTATAGAGAAAAACTTCGAAATTCAAAGACCTAGAAATAGCAGTTTGTTAATTTAAAAAAAGGTTATGAATGATAGTATATATTTTGAGAAGTCGTCGAGGATAAGCAGACATGAGAAAAAAGTTATTTTTAATTTTATAATATGGTAAATTAATTTTTATAGTAACCCTTTTTATTAGTGATATTTATCACTGCGTTTTTTTTTCTTTTTCTTTTTTTTTTTTTAACTCTGAAGTTTAGAAAATAGGTAGCTTTTTACTTCAGAAATATATTCTGAGGAAGGGTAAATTTAGGTACTGAGAAACGTACAAAAAAGATATGAAAATACAAGTTATGAACTAGCAAAACCGCGCGGCTGGCGGTCCCGGAGCCCACAAATCCGTAGGTATTATTACATTATTAGCCCCCGGAACGGTATGCTATTTCTTTCTCCCAGCTTATTTTGTCTCCACAAAATAACGTTACCTTACAGAAGCTAGCAATAAACAAAGCAGATGTATCAGTGTAGAATTAAATGCTCTTTTCGCACATTTTGACATTTTTAACCATCGCACATTTTCAATGTTTATACCGTCGTATTGGGAAAAAAAAGTACTTTAAAATGCAATTTGTTTGAAAACTGTACCTCCATTTATTTTTGAAATATTAATTTTTTTGTAGTTTTTAGCACCATTTGTTTAATATTGGCAACTCAAGTACTCCATTTATGTAGAAAGTAAAGAGAAAATAGTTTAAAAATAGCTATTATATCTTTTTGTTGCCATTTTCTCATAACAACCGAAAGAAAATGTAATTAAAATACGTGCTATTTTGTATATTTAATTTTAAGTATCTGTAGACCCTTTCAGTGTTTCATCGGGGGCGACACTAAATTCTGAAAAAGCAGAATTCCTGTTTTCTAGTTTATTTATTTGTATTTCCATCCGGAAGGTGGGTGACGTTTTTAAATTGCAGTAAAACCGGAAAATAAGAAAATTACTTCCAAAAAATATATTTTTTTTGAAATAGCAAAAAAATATATTTTTTTAATGAAATGGTTCATTAGCTCATTAGCCTTCTAGCGGGTGTCCTAAAAAGGACTGGCTGATTTTGAAATTCAATAACTCGCAAACGGTGACAGATATTTAAAATATTCTTGCAGGAGGGTTATGTATGATATCAGAATTTTTTTTACAATGATTCTCGAATTTAGTTCGAATTATAAACAATAGATGGCGCTGCAAGCAATTGAAGCTGGATTTTTTTTGTGTTTCTCTTCTCCCATGCCAAAAAAGGAGATTAAAATGTATTGAGTGGATCCCGAAGTACCAAAAATTGGGCCTGGATTTAGCGCATATCGCTCGCAACACCATCTATTATTTGTAATTCGAAATAAATTAGAGAATCCCAGTAAAACACTCCTGACATCATAAATAACGCTCCTGCAAGAATTTTTTAAATATCTGTCACCGTTTGCAAGTTATTGAATTTTAAAATCAGCCAGTCATTTTAGGACACCTGGTATGAGGGATTACAATTGACACCTTTGTTAATTACCAAAAAATAAATAAATAAATAAATGAAAGTCTGAAGCGCATTCTGACCTTTGTTCGTCTATTCTTATGCAAATTTGTAGACCTCTATGTGTGACAGATTTCCCTAGCCAAGATACACACACGTACAAACAAATATGCTTCTTTTAGTAGTATAAATATACGACTTGCCTTTTAAATCCCTTGCAAATTTGTCCAATTTTAGTTACCTTAGATTAATCTTTTCTATTTTAACTCATTAAATCCTTCATATTTTATAAGAATAATATGCATATTTTTTTTTATACTTTCAATTTTGCCGCATATTTCTTGTTCACTGTTTAATAAGACAAGTTTTTGTTTTAATTTCCTCTCTAAATACACATTAAAAGGACTTCAGCTAGGACTTTTGAAAACGATTTAAAATGGAATTCGGTGCATTGCATTACTGATGTCGTATCGTAGAATTTAATTGTCAGAAAATGCGGCTCAGCATCTGCCAACTGTCTCGTATTTTCCTCCATTTCTGGATATCAATTGATTTTTAAAGTACCTGTTTTATCTTCTCGGTTGCAGCGTACCATCAAGAAAACGCCCATTTGTTTTACTACCCGCATCAACTTCCCGCCCATTTTATTGCGTTCGAAAATAAAATTTCTGCTATCACTCTTCCCAGTTCGTTTCACTGGGAATGTTAAAATGATTCAGTTATATCAGTACTGGAAGGCAGTTTCATTTCCTTTCTTCGGTGCTTTTAAAAAGATTTGAGACAATAAACATAAACTGAAATGTCTGCGGGAAAGCGTGGCACACTAAAAGCTAGGTTTTATTTTAATGCAGGAGGAGGGGTGGGGGAAATGTAAATTTTGTTTAAGATAAGTAATTGTAATAAAGCAGAAGGAAAAGGGAAAATAATCTTAAGATATTTTACTCAAGATTTGTTTTTCAATTTTATGAGGGTTTCTTATTAGTTTCAGAAAACATTTCTACTATAGGTGCTGATTTGGAAAATCTGGAAGAAGACAGTGGCTTCTAGACCTAAAAAATCCAGTAGCCACATTGTAAAACAAATAAAAACAATAGCATTTATATGGGGAAAAAGAACTAAACGAAAACTCAGGAATTCAAAGTGAAAACTAAGTTACTTAATATACACACATGTACAACAAAGCACAGACTATTTGAATCAAATGTGCATATTTAATTTAATTATAAAATTCTTGAAATTTGATTCTTGAATATTAATTAACCTAACGCCCAGTGGCATATTTTTAAACCTCTAGACTTTGTGGCAAGAAAGCGCTATTCGCACTATAGTCCAGGCAATAGAGACCGTATAGGGGCTCTACCTAGCAAAATTCATGGTAGTTCTGGAAAAAGGCTTACTATATGTTTTTTGGGTCGCTGAATCCGAATTTGTAACTTCCCACCAAAATTTCCCCCGGCAACCCCCCAAATTTTGGTAAAATGCCCCCTCAAAAAAGTTTTTCATTAAAAAAATCAATTTTTTTATTGTTTTAGGGAAAAAGTATCTAGAAATTCAGAAAGTAGACAAAATTTGCTACAAATTAGATATATAACATTATGACTTAGGATGAAAGGGAAGGAGGATCTGCCTCGGAACATGCGTCGCGGTGCTGCGTAGACCAAGTAGCACAATTCCACTTAACCACTCACACGTTTACATTCGCCCTCACATCTATCCACCGAACTTTCTCTACAAGGTTTACTTTAAGTTTTTTGGGTCGCTGAATCCGAATTTTTAACTTACCCCCAAAATAGTTGTTTTTAAATTTTTTATTGTTTTAGGGGAAAACTATGTAGAAATTCAGAAAGTAGACAAAATTTGCAACAAATAGGATACATGACATTATGATGTAGGATAAACGGGGAGAGAGGGGGCTGCCTCGGAATATTCCTCGCGCGCTGATCTCAAAAACCAAATTTTTTCAAAAAATAAATTTTTTGGAGGTTTGCTGGGGGAAATTTTGATGGGAAGCTACAAATTCGGATTCAGCGACCCCAAAAACATAAAGTAAGCCGAAATTCAGAACTAGCATTAATTTTGCCAAGTAAAATTCCCTATTACCTGGACTTGCATAACCTAGTGCACATAGCGCCGCAGTAAATGTTCTGAGGCAGCAACTCTCCCTCCCCGTTCATCCTACGTCGTAATGACAAATATCTTATTTGTTGCAAATTTTGTCTACTTTACGAATTTCTACATAGTTTTCAATTTCAACTACAAATTTAATTTAAAGACAACTATTTTGGGGGGAGGGAATTTTGGGGGTAAGTTAAAAATTCGGATTCAGCGACCCAAAAAACTTAAAGTAAACCTTATAGAGAAAGTTCGGAGGGCGAATGTAAACGTGGGAGTGGTTAAGTGGAATTGCGCAACTTAGTCCACGCAGCACCGCGGCGCATGTTCCGAGGCAGATCCCCCCTTCCCCTTCATCCTAAGACATAATGTCATCTATCTAATTTGTTGCAAATTTTGTCTACTTTCTGAATTTCTTGATACTTTTTCCCTAAAACAATAAAAAATTGATTTTTTTAATAAAAACTTTTTTGGGGAGCATTTTACCAAAATTTTGTGTGTGTGTGTGTGGGGGGGGGGGGGTGCCGGGGGAAATTTTGGTGGGAAGTTCCAAATTCGGATTCAGTGACCCAAAAAACATAAAGTAAGCCAATTTCCAGAACTTCCATTAATTTTGCCAGGTAAAATCCCCTATTGCCTGGACTACTATTAAATATGAAGATAAATATACGGTAGGGGAGTACACAGGGAGACACGGTTCACAGTGAGACAGCAGCCGTTTTGACATATAGTTATAACTTTTCTCCTAGCTGGAACACACACTGAACCACCTCATATTATGCAACACGTGGATGTAGTTTCGGCACTTCGGTTACTCGTCCAACAAAATAGTAAGTATTTATTTATTTTACAGGGGTTAAAGTTACATAAACGTCCATTTTAAAGTTTATTTCTTTCATTATGGCATACATTTACTTAACCAAACCTAGCTATATTTAATGATAGACTATGTCGACAAAACGACACAAGCATTCAAAGCTATAAAATTGATGATGAAACAGATATGGCATCCATTTTGTTACAACGTAACGAAAGTACACAGTGAGACACACATTTGTGGTACACAGGGAGAAGTGCCTCATTGTGTATCTACTATGCGGTTCTGACGTAAAAAAAGTTATTTATTAATAAAAGAAGGTTTTTCTTCTCTCTCTCTATCTGTGTGTGTGTGGGGCCGTGCGATGGCTAGTGAAATCTACTTAACGTAAGAGGCTGAAAATTTGCATGAAAGTAGCCAAAGGTCTGCCACTGCCCACCCGAGGCTCATATTTTTTATTTTTTTAATCTAGAAATATTAACTGGAAGTCATGAACTGCAGAAAATTATTGATAGTGTATAAAAATGTATGATTTATGAAAATATATACATTGTCTCACTGTGTACCACTTGTGGTACACGGTGAGACAATTTTCGATACTCCGTTATGCTGCTTCTGTGCTTTTATAAATAACTTTTTAAAACCGTTTATACATTAATGTGTAGCGCATTTGTGTAGTTTAAAGATGTAGCAAAATTTTTTTTCAAAAGAATCAAAATCGTTGCCATTCGTTAAGTAATAATAATTTTCGTCTCACTGTGTACTACCCTCCCCTATACTTTCTTTCACGAGACAAATTGATAAAAATTACTCTTCCTTTAAAAGTGGTGGGAAATCCAAAATTTAAATTTTAACGAAGAAAATAATTCTGTCGTTAATGGGTTAAGTATAATATAAATCTTAAACTATGTACAGTTAGAAGGTAAAGTTGGGCAAGATGTAGTTTTTAGAAAAATGTATAAGTTAAGCAATCATGATGGTAAGGGAATATTGGGAAAACAATATATCTTATTTTTATTTTGGTATAGAAAAGTACATGTATATATATAAAAAAAAATTGTGAATGTGTGAGATTATTTTGAATTATAAAAGTCAAAAGACACTTCTTTGTTTCACACATTTGTTTTTTTATCAAAAAAATTATCTAAAAAAAAAAAAAAACATGTAACTAAGACGCAAAGTTAGTGACCACAGCAAAAAATTTAGTCACCACAGAATGACTGGCACCGTGAATCTGCTCTTTCTACCCGTTCTCAAAGATGGCATTATCTGAAAGAAAGTTACGTGGGGTGACTAATTTTTGTACAAGTCAATACGGCTAATCTTGCTCTACAAACAGATTATTTGCGTAAAATATTACTTCTGGATAAAAGAAATTAATACTTTGCATTTTGTAGGATGTAGGATTCGTATTTGTATTTTGTAGTACATTACGAACTCGGATCAACTATTACTGGCGAACGCTACACTCTTCCGTTAAATCGTTTGGGGAAAAAAATAAATAAAAAGGAAAGAAAAAAAAATCCAAGTAAAAAGTTCTTATACCTGACATGGGCGACAACCAGCGATATTACAGTTCAACGCAGGGGCACACAATGTTCCGTGGCCTTCCAAACCATAAATAGTCTGCAATAGGAAATCTTATCAAATCCGGCATGCTCACTAGGGATGAGCATTATTTAACGTATATTAGGATAAAAAACCCTGTTACTATGCTGGAACCTAATATTGAATTATTATATTATCGAAAAGTCCCTGTTAATTAAATAACATATGGTTTTAAATGGCAGCTTCTTTATCCACTTGCCTCAGTCAAAAATTCCATTTCGTGCCTTTAAAATAGAACAATATTAACAAAAAACGTCCTCGATCGTTTCTTTTCAGACGTGCGCCCCTAGTTTGGTCCATTTTCAGCCTCTAGTAATGGGCAATTCTGTTAGGTGTGTGTTGCTAAAAATTTATTTTGCATTTCATCAAGCCTTAATGCATGAATAGTAATGACTTGCAGCACTAATTAAACGCTTTTTCGGCTTGGTGTTTGGTGCTGAGTCATCAGCATCATCACATACTTTCACCGATTCTGATGGCGCAAATTAGAGCATAAACGAAACACTGGCACAAATAGTAAATCAGGAAAACATCTGAAAATTTCTAAGAAAAAGCTCATGCTTGACGTGTTTTGTACTCATGAATTGTATATATTGTCTTCATTTAGCTGAGCAATTTCTTTTCAACAAAAAATATATTTTCGTGCTTTTTTTTGAGGGGGGGGGGCTTGCTTCTAATTTTCAACGAGTGATTTTTGTTGAATTTTGCAATATATTTCATTTATGTTATGTAAATGAAAAAAGCATTGATCCCCCACCCCTTTAAAAAAATGCACCGAAACAGGAGTTCAGGTTCATTAAATTTATAAAAAGTACCTTTTTGCAACATTTAAGTAAAATACATTTATTTATAATTTTATCTCTTAAAAATTTTAATTCTCGATTTTGAATAGAAAATCTATTTCCAAAAATAACAAACCATTCTTTAGCTACATTCAAATAAAATCCATGAATTTATAATTTTTTTAATTGATTAGGGCATTTAAAATGGGTACATTAAAACTCCAATTGATTTCAACTGAAAGTACCTGAAACGGTTGGAAACCAACCACAGACACTTCCTTAATTCATTCTGAATCACGCCACCAGTAAATGTAGTTCTTAACATATAAAATTATCATTTCATCGCTTGGTAAGCTTTTGAATAAAGAGAGATAATAAAACATCTTTGCAATTATTTATCTGTTAAAAATTTCTGCGGTCAATATAACATTTGCTTATTTCGAAACATTTCGTACAACAGTCTTTTAAATTAAAAAAAATACGCTGGAGGAAAAATTTATCTGAATGGATAATTTTGTCCGAGTGTAAGAGTGTTTATTTACTCTTCAGTGTTTTTGGAAGGAATGGAGCGTTTTGCGTTGGCGGTTTATTTGAATATTTAAAGGGTTTTTACTAGGTGCTCATTGAGTTGTTTTTTTTTTTTAGGGGATAGGGTGGGGGCGAGGGGGATTCCGGCGCTATAAATTTTGTTTTGTGGCAAAGTTTTTTTTATTATTTTTGTTTTGTCACTGTTTTAATTTGCTGAAAAAAAAAGAAAGAAGATAGCCTCCTATAATTTGTGAGAAACTTAATTTTAGTACAGTTGTAATTGATTTGAAAAACATATTTGTACGAACGAAATTTGTTTGGATGTATTGCATTTGATTAAATGTATATAAATAATAGTTTTGTGTTCTTGTGAAATTAGCTTTGAATATGCGTTGATAGATATGGCTGCTAAGAAGTCGGGGATCAAATTTCTATTTTTTAATACTTTCCACCGTAGTTGAAAAGTATTTATGAATTCAGATTGTCTGTCCGTTTGTCTGTCCTTGCTTTAACTTCGCGTAAATATTAGTCCGATTGCCATGAAATGGCAAAATCGTGTTGTTAAAACTGTGTTAATTATTATACAGGGTATCTCTTATCGTTTACCAATAACTAGTTTCTAAACCGTTAGTTTTAAAGGTATAGTTCCAATTGCAAAAATGTTTCAAATTTTGTTCTGCATCACATAATAATCAATTTACATTAAAATAATTACTTTTTAAATAGATAAGAAATTACAAATTTTATACAATGCCTCTGTCCTATAAGTTTTATTTAGAAAACGTTTTTCCATGTTCTAACAAGTAAAACAGCAAAAATTTATTCTTTTATGGCCAAAACTTACAGAGTTACGATACTTAGAATTTTATCAATTTTCAATGTTTTAATCATCATAAATGGAAAAACACGTTTTTAGTGTCAGAAAACGCTAAAAATGCATGAAATTCAAAGTATCATGCCTAGGTAAGTTTTTGTCTTGCAAAAATTAAGTTATTAATCACAAACTAATTTTGATTCATCTCAATAGAAAACAGCATTTATAATTATGTCAAAAAACTATTCCAAACATTTTGTTTAAATGCCCCTCTACTTAAAACATCCGTTGACTGCATACACAGCGATTAGTTATATGTTATAAAAATAACAGGTTGTTGGAACCTGTTACCTGTACAAGTGTGGAACAATGTAACCTGTTAACCAAAAGTAACTATATTTCCCATCTCTAATGCTCACTAAACATTGCAACTTTTTTTGCTCATTATAAAACATCTTAACAAAAATTCAATTTCTGTTTGAAGGTGAAGTTAAAAAAACAATCTATGAATTGAATTCATATCCTTGAAAGACTTTATTGGTTGCACCGCAAAAGTGTGCTTTATTTCTCAGATGTGTCAAATATGAAAACATTCATTCATTAATGAATCATCATTCATTAAAACATTAGTTTCAAATATGAAAACAACATTATTTTTATGAAATCAATAGATAAAGTAATGTTTTTTATCAAACCAATATTTAAAATAATGATTTTTATCATATTTCGATGAAATTTAAGTTTTTCCTAAAATTAATTAGTTCATTATCATCATATAAGTTTTAATAATCCAATATTCTTTAATAATTGAACTTCAAACCTATGATTTAAAATAACCGTATAATCGTTATCTATTTCTGCAATTCCACTGCCTTTATTTGATGCTTTTTTAATCCCATTAAACACGAAATGGAGAAGCATCACACACTGTAAGCTAGATATTTTAATGTAATTTTTACAATAAATATGTTAAAGAACAATTCAATTACATTTAAATGTGCCAGTAATAATTTATTTATATCTGTAATAAATTTATATCTGTATGAATAGTTTAGTGAGTGGTTTACGAATAGTTTGTTTATTTTTACTTTCTCCTATCCTTAGAAGAAGAAAATATTGATTTCGTGAAAATTTTTGCCTTCCGGTTTTCGACGGATTTATACGTTTTAGAAGGTCCTGAACATGATTTGACTGTTTTTATAAAATGTCTGTCTGTGTGACTGTATGTGACAGAAATTTTGTGGGCACTCTGTCTCAAGAACTGGTGCATGGAATTTAATAAAACTTTAAATTCAGTTAGTCCTTGATATAAATTGGTGCTGATTAATTTTGGTGTAAATCGCCCAACAGGTGGTGCTACTATGCTACATTTTTCACGATTTCCGAAATACCTCTGTCTCAAAAGCTAATGCACGTGTTTTCGTCAAACTTCAGATTCAATTAGAC
Source organism: Maratus speciosus (assembly GCA_963932465.1). Classification (NCBI taxonomy): domain Eukaryota; kingdom Metazoa; phylum Arthropoda; class Arachnida; order Araneae; family Salticidae; genus Maratus; species Maratus speciosus. The sequence goes on from OZ010788.1 coordinate 86,525,975, forward strand.
GTTAACATAAGTTATTACTAATTAGGTTTTGGTGTAAATTGCCCAATAGGTAACGTTGCTATGCTGCATTTTTCACGAATCCCGAAATATCTCTGTCTCAAGAACTAATTTACGGAATTTAATAAAACTTTAGATTCAACTAGTCCTTGGTATAAATTGGTGCTGATTAGTTTCTGACATAAATAGCCCAATAGCTGGAGCTACTGTGCTGCACTTTTCACAAATTTCGCAATAGCTCTGTCGCCCGAAATAATGCACAGAATTTCATCTAACTTCATAGTCTGTTAGACCTCGTCATAATTTGGTGAGGATTAGGTTTTCGTGTAAATCATGTAACAGGCGGGGCTGCAATGCTGCAATTCTCCCGATTTTCGCAATAGCTATATCTCAAAAATTAATGCACAAAATTTAATGAAACTTCATAGTCTGTTACTCTTTCACATAAATAAATTCTTATTAAGCTTGGATGTATACTTCTCAGCAGGTGTAGCTTATACTCTTTTGAGACATCTCAGAGGGTGGGTAAATCTATTATTTGTTTAAAAAATTCGTTCCTTGTATCTCCTTTTCAAATGCACCCACTTCAACGAACCTATACCTTTAGAATACTCATGATGGAAATAGAGTGACATTTAATTTTGGCACTGAGATACCCAAATTTTGGAGTATTAACATATTTGAGACAGAAGAAAGTTTTGGGGTTGGCGCATCCGACTAATTTGTTTTTAGTCAGATGATTTTTTTATGTGATACCATGAAGTCAAGGATCTGCGTTTCTAAGACCAAATTTTTTCGTCTAATTTTTTATTGCTGTATTTTAAGGCAATATTGTGAAATCTATTTTTCAAAAAATTACTATAAGTACCAAATTAGCAAATTTATAGAGGCCTGAAAGGATTTTTTTTTTTTTTTTTTTTTTTTTTTTTTTTAAATATAGATTACCTTAATTAAAATGGATTTCTGCTGTTGCATCAGCACTTTGTAGAAACCATCCGAAATAGGAAACTAGCGAGTAATATTCGCAGAACTTGTGCTTTCTCCTTTTCGCCGTAGCTTTTTATTAAATAAATGAAACATATACAGTGACTTAGTAACATAATTAAATAACAAATTTGTAATTAAATTATCGCTTACAGAAACATTACGGAGTAACGTATTTTCCTAAAATTTAATAATTTCGGTTCATTACCCTTAGACTGTTAAAAAGGATTCTTTTTTTCGTATGTATGAACCTGTGTATCACATAATAGACCGTAAAAATTAAATTATTACAACTGAACATTCTTTGAGCTATGTTTTTCCAATTTGTTTCGAATAACGGCGATACTTTGGTGAGTTATCAATGTTTAACACAACACAATTGTAGAACTTATTGATTATTGTAGCCTGTTATTAAAAAATGAAACATTTGCAACGAATTGGTATCATAATCAAAAAAACAATTTTGTAACTACATTTATACTCATTTCTGAAACATTAGGAAGCATCTCGATCTTGATAATTTACAGACTATCTTGTTGAAAGAGGACTAGTTTTATTTATTTTTTTATTCATTTAAACATCATAACATCATACCAATGACTGTTAAAAGGATATTATAACTATATATGGAAATATTTATGGTGTACTATCATTGATTTTTTCTTGAATACATTGATAATTTGAGAAAATTAACTTTTACATTATATTAATCCTCTTATTAAATGTACATTACTATTGTATGTTAAATATTCTATTTATTCTGTATGATTGTGGGTGTGGGTCTAAAATGCGTTTACTTCGATTGGATACATTTCTATTAGGTGAAGATAATAAAAAATATCACTAACTAATTTTAAAAAATCCTCCAGACATTATATTATTTTTAGATTAACTGGAATAAAAATTCTACTAAGATGTTTATTTTATTTATTTTTTTTTATGTAAGGTTATATATATTACATTATGGGTATTTTGTATTCCATTAGTTTTGGTACCAGAAAATTGTTTTTTATTGGCGTTTTCCATCATAAAAAAAGTAATAATTTAATAAGATTTAGCATAAATAAAAAGCGAGATTTAAAATTTGCTACTTTTACCAGTTAAAAAAATTATAATTTTTAAAGCATTTGATCTGACGATTTCCACATTATTTTTCAACTTTCTCTGTTTATTACTTTTAATACGAATTAATGTTCAATTAAAGTAATTACTATAATTTTTGTGATTATTTAAGAACAAATATATAATGTTGATCATAACTTAGGAAAGTAGGTATCTTTGTTCAGTTTTGAAAACAATATTAAATTTGTAATAATATATGTTTTAAAATATACCTTTAGTAATCTTTTGATATCTACAGTGAGCAAAAAAAGTATTTGCACACCAGGTAAATTTGTTGTAGCATATGTATAAATAAATAAAAAGCAACTAAGAATTAAAAATACCAACACTTTTACAAAACAAATAAACATATTCAATATCTGACTTAATAATTATATTTAAAATATGAAAACATAAAAAAGTAGCATTTGTACTGCCAAGAAAATATTTGAACACTAGCAATAAAATTAGAACAACAGGAATTATTTATAAGTTAAAAACAGTGCTAATATTTAGTATGCATGCCCTTTGCTTCAATTACAGCTTGTAATCGTCTGGGCATTGGTTCTATTAATTTGTGACATGTTTCACTGCTGATTAGATAAATGATCTCGCAGTATATTAATATATTGTTTAGCGTTCATATTGCCTTCAATAAAGGTCATATCGCCAACTCCGTTAAAAAACATGCATCCCCAAATCATTATATGACCACCGCCATGTTTTACAGTTGGTTTCAAGTTTTTAATTTGAAGAGAAGTATTTGGCTTTCGCCATTCAGTTTTCTTACCATCTGTGCCAAAAATATTGAACTTGCTTTCATCGGAGAAAATAACAGTTTTCCAAAACTCTAGTGGTTTGCTGACATAAGCTTTTGGAAATTCACGTCTTTTCACCCTATTTCTTTCACTAATAAATGGTTTTTTTCGAGGGGCTCTTCCTCGAATATTTGCATCATGAAGAATATTTCTAATTGATTGTGGTGTAACTATTGTTCCCGACGTTGAAGCGACATCAACAGCCAATTCTCGAGCACTTAGAAAAGGGTTTTTTGAAGATTCTTTTATTGATGGCTCTCCTTTGCCTGGTATTTAGCTTTTTTGGATGCCCAGTTCGCGGCTTATTTATTGTCGAACCAGTTTCTTTTTTCTTCTTAATTACATAACGAACACTAGAAAAGTTTAGATTTAATTAAAATAACAAATCTTTGTAAAAAATCACCATAAAATAAAACAATACACAGGACGCGTTTCGAGCTAAAAACATAACAGCTCGTCATCAGCTAGAGCAAGCACGTGTCCGCAAGCGAACAAAGTCAAAAATGAACTGAAGGAAAAGAATGTCGCAAAGAATGCGACAGATGGCGCTAAAAGAGGAACATGCAGAAGAGAAAGGTGTTGCCAAAAGGATTGAAGAGAAATTGATAGGGAAAAAATGGAAATAAAAGAAATAAACAAAATTAAAATAAAAATAAAAGAAGTAAATTAAAAAATATAAATAATAATAATAAAGAAAGAAATATAAAATAATAAAACAAGAAAAAACCAACAAATCCTTTTTTTTTTTTTTTCAAAATAAAAAGAAAAGAAACAAGAGAAAAGGGAAAAGAATTACAAAAGTAATTTCCACGCTGGAGATAGGAAAGGAGATGATGGGAGATCATTGACAAGATTAGCAGAATTTTTAGAAATAAAATATGCTTCATTAAAATCCAAGTGAGAGGGAGAGGCAGGGGAAGAAATAATTTTGGCCATGGAGAAATTGAAACAATGACTGGTAGACCAACAGTGAGAAGCAATCGAAGATTTAGAGATTTCTTGATTTGCAATGTACCTCTGATGCTCGCCTAATCTGAATTTTAAAGCTCTCTTTGTTTGACCAATATAACCTAAATTGCAAGAGCAAGGAATAAAATAAACACCCCACCGGTTCTCAGTAGGAACAGGATCTTTTAGAGAATAGAATTTAATTTTATTCATAGGTTTGAAGATAACTTTAAAATTAAAACGAGAAAGGATTTTAGCAATTTTGAAACAGAGAAGAGAATAAAAGGACAGAACAATTATAGAATTAAAATTGGGAGGATTATTTGAATCAGAAAAAGGACATTTAGGCTTATTAAATTTATGCAAAGCTTTATCATTCAAAGAGGGGTTATAACCACGAGCAAGGGCAAGAGATTTGAGTGATGGCTCTAAGAACACTAGTAAACTTACTGCTAGTTAAGGCATTTTGAACACGAATGGAAGAAGGAAGCTTGAAAATAATATTAATGAATCTAGGAATAACCCTTGAACGTTTACACCTTAAAAGAAAATTAAGCCTATTCAAAAACCTAGCGCGCTTCAAACGAAGGTGCTTGAAACGATTAATAAGTGAAGAATCCATAACAAGAAAGAAGGAAAACAGGGCCAGAAAATAAATAAATAGATAAAAAAATAAATAAATAAATAAGTAAATAAATAGAAGAAAACAAAATAATAAAACTAAAATGAAATAAAAATAAAAATAAAACTAAAAACTAGGAAGAAAAAAAAAAAAAAGAAAGCAATTACCTTGAACACGTGGAAAGCAATATCACAGTGCAGCACCCAAATAGTTAAATACTGCTAAACAGCACCGAAAACAGGCGATTTGAAGCAATTAAAACAACAAAACTTTGTAAAAAATCACCATAAAATAAAACAATGCACAGGACGCGTTTCGACTCAAATCTCTTGCCCTTGCTCGTGGTTATAACCCCTCTTTGATTGATAAAGCTTTGCATAAATTTAATAAGCCTAAACGCCCTTTTTCTGATTCAAATAATCCTCCTAATTTTAATTCTATAATTGTTCTGCCCTTTTATTCTCTTCTCTGTTTCAAAATTGCTAAAATCCTTTCTCGTTTTAATTTTAAAGTTATCTTCAAACCTATGAATAAAATTAAATTCTCTTCTCTAAAAGATCCTGTTCCTACTGAGAACCAGTGGGGTGTTTATTTTATTCCTTGCTCTTGCAATTTAGGTTATATTGGTCAAACAAAGAGAGCTTTAAAATTCAGATTAGGCGAGCATCAGAGGTACATTGCAAATCAAGAAATCTTTAAATCTTCGATTGCTTCTCACTGTTGGTCTTCCAGTCATTGTTTCAATTTCTCCATGTCCAAAATTATTTCTTCCCCTGCCTCTTCCTCTCACTTGGATTTTCATGAAGCATATTTTATTTCTAAAAATTCTGCTAATCTTGTCAATGATCTCCCATCATCTCCTTTCCTATCTCCAGCGTGGAAATTACTTTTGTAATTCTTTTCCCTTTTCTCTTGTTTCTTTTCTTTTTATTTAAAAAAAAAAAAAAAAGGATTTGTTGGTTTTTTCTTGTTTTATTATTTTATATTTCTTTATTTATTATTATTATTTATATTTTTTAATTTACTTCTTTTATTTTTATTTTAATTTTGTTTATTTCTTTTATTTCCATTTTTTCTCTATCAATTTCTCTTCAATCCTTTTGGCAACACCTTTCTCTTCTGCATGTTCCTCTTTCAGCTAGCGCCATCTGTCGCATTCTTTGCGACATTCTTTTCCTTCAGTTCATTTTTGACCTTGTTCGCTTGCGGACACGTGCTTGCTGTAGCTGATGACGAGTTGTTATGTTTTTAGCTCGAAACGCGTCCTGTGTATTGTTTTATTTTATGGTGATTTTTTACAAAGTTGTGTTATTTTAATTGCTTCAAATCACCAGTTTTCGGTGCTGTTTAGCAAGTTTAGTTTTAATTTTTAACCTATTCCTCGGTAACTTAATCCAGAATTGTGAAGAAATATAATCTTCTCACGGGTAGCAACAGACAGTTCACACGTTTTCGGCACCATTAAAACGAAAACTCCCTAGAATCCCTGCTCCAGTTAATATATTACTTGACTTTAAAGTGCGAGGCTAATGTACTGCGGGACTGATATGCTAAACATTTAGATAATGTTCACATTTAATGCCTTATTTAACAGTCAATGCTTCTTGTGCAAATACTTTTTAGGTATGAGAAAATATTAATTTATTTTTTAAAATGTGTAACATTACTGTTTAAGGAAAATGAGTAGTTATTTTTATTTTCTTCTTACTTAAATAAATGAATAATTAAGAGAATGGTATCAAATTTGCTTTCTATGGTTACTTATGCAAAAAATCGTCTGCGTGCAAATACTTTTTTTGCTCACTGTAAATATTACTTGTAGACTGTAACGATCTCATGGATTTCTATCATTTCTATCTCATTTATTTGGTATATGAGTTTTCTCTAACATGCTACAAAGTTTTATTTCAGTTTTTATATATTATCTTTTAGAAAAAAATAATGACTCTTTTGAGAAAATATTTTTAAAATTTTCAATTGCTTTATTTCAACAAAATAAAATTCAAATACTTACGAAGCATTTTCTGCGTTTTCTCATTTACATTTTATCATTTACCACAAGAAAAATAATTTCAAACGTCCTTATCTAATGCCTTATCTTTATGACACCTCTGAACACTGAACCACATTAAATAAGAAACCAGGCAATCTTCAGAAAATCTTAAAACTGCTTTATTGTGTGAATATTTTCCATCTTTAAAGCGAGGAGATATTTTGCTTGTGAGTTTATTTAATGCGAAAGAATACACATGATGCAATTTAGAATAACGTACAAATCAAGGTACTTGTATTAGTTATTACTTTGCATCTTTATGGTTTTCGTTTAACTGCGAAAAAAAATATTAAAAAAAAAATCCCTGCCGGCCCGGCCTACAGGCGGAGGTAGATTTCGATGTTAAGTATACTAATTCCACCAATAAAAACTAAATCATGATTAGAGATTTATCCACTTCAACAATTTTAACTGGCTGCTTTTGACGAGTTTTTATTTCATTTTTATAGAATAGCTGGTTTTATCAGAATCATGTTAAGGAGGTATTCAAAAAAATATTTTTTCATGCTCAACAACTCGAAATTTTTGGCACATTTTCAGATTCACTTTTAATAGAAAAAATATTAAACTTCTTGACGTGATTTTTGAAGAGATTTATAAAAAACCTCTGTTTTTATTTTTCGTTCAATTAATTAAAACTTGATTTATGATCAATTATTTTCTCAGTAGGACAATATTTTTCGTTTCTAACACAATCGCTTCGGGAAATTTCTGTTCAAAATGCCCACTTTGACATCATTTTTTGAAATATATTCTGCCTCTATCAAAAAATCGATCATTACGGTACATTATATAGTTTCTGAATAAGAGAATCTACCAATTGGGTGCGTTTGATAGCAAAAATGAATTTAAAAATGAGTCAGAAAATAAGCAGTTTGGATTTGAATACACCCTTAATAAGATGATTTTTTTCTTCAACCGCTATGTATTTTCAATTTGTTTTTGCTGTAAGAATTGGTCCTATCAAAAACTTGTCTATATAAATGTTGTAGACAATATTAAGAAGATATATGATAAATTCATGGAAATTTTATAACTTGTAAATTGACCGACTTATGAATTTTTTCTTCTTGAACTCCCCCACCCCCACCTTTTTTTTTGTTTTCGTTTTTAATGTTTCTTTTTCGGTACGAATTGGTACTATCAAGAACTTGTGAATATAAAAGTTGTAGATATTATTAAGGAGATTTATAATAAAATTAATTGAATTTGATATCTTGAGAATTGACGAAGTTATGAATTTTTTTCTCCCAAAAACCCTATTTTTTGCGCCCCTTGAGCCCATATTTAATTTGATCAAAAATCTGTGATACATAAATTTTTGGCCCTATTTTTAGAAGTAATAAAAACTTTAAACTGATTTAATATGTACAAAGATTAAGGAGTTATGGGTTTTTTTCGGTTTTCACAAAACCCCTCCCTATTTCCATACCCTTGGTCCGATTTTGCCCATCAACGAACTTGACCGAGATTTTATGCCCTTGATTTTATGTATCAGTTTGGAAGAGATTTGTGCAAAATTGTGGAAGTTATCGTGTCCAGAAGAAAGTGATATATATATATAAAGTTTTTGTACTTTTCGGTTAGCCGGGCGCCAGTGTTATATGTATACATACATATATATACATATAAATGTATATACGTATATATATATATATATATATATATATATATACATATATATATATATATATATATATATATATATATATATATATATATACATATACATATATGTATATATGTATGTTATATACAATATATATGTGTATATATAACACTGGCGCCCGGCTATCCGAAAAGTACCAAAGTTTTTTATTGAGGATGGTTTTGGGTTCTAGGAGTCATGATCGGTGTAGATCTTCAAAAATGTTTCAGAGATTCCAACATAGGGGAGAATGTAATAGGTAGTATTTCATATGAAATCTACCTAAAAAAATTTATTCTTCCTATTCACATGTTCTAAAATTTGAAACAAGTATTTTAGATAAGATCGACTGAAACCGAATTTCGGTAATCTTCCTATTTTCGTCAGAAAACAAAAACGAAAATGAAAGTGTTCAATTTTTTAAAAGTAATTATACAAACATAAATATACATAATTATTAATTAATTATACGTATTTATTAAATACATAATTATTAATTATTTATACTACCTGTAATTATACGTGTGGCCCCAAGCTGACTCTCTGTGCCTCTGACCAAAACTTTTTATTTTCATATAAAATAAAATGAAATTTATTCGTCAACGACGCAGAGTGATTTTCTAATTATACGAATTTCATTTAACTAAAAAATGTTTTAGGTATACATACCTCGGCTTATCCTTTATAATGATTTTTGTAAACGATCATTATACTAGAACTTTCTCAAAGAGTATTCGAAATCGAAATACTTCGGTGATTTCAAACTAAAAATTTTATAGTGGTAACGCCTGCAGCTGTTAATGAGCACATGAAAAACGTCTTCAAAGTTTAATCATATATCCATTGCTTGTTTCATAATTGAATCAGTCATGACTGATAATTTTAAACAGTAAAGTTCATAAAATAGCAATCAAAGCCTTTGTGCAGGAATATTAAAAAGCAGTAAACCAACGTTTAAAATGCACAAATAATGCGTGAAATGCAGCAAACAGCTGTTTCGAATCTACAGCGAGATTTTCCTTCAGTGCAAGATAGAGAAAAAAGAACAGCGTGCTAAAAAAAAGCCATTCTGAGCAAAAAGCTGTGCATTTTGCTCAGCCTTGCTTTTTCTTAGCACGTTGTTCTTTTTTCCCTATCTTGCACTGAAGAAGAATCTCACTGTAGATTCGAAACAGCTGTTTGCTGCTTTTCACGCATTATTTGTGCATTTTAAACGTTGATTTACTGCTTTTTAGTAAAGTTCATAGTCATAAATAAAGAGTGTCTCATTTGGGCCGATACAGGTCAAATCAGTGAGTAATGTGGAAAATTTGCTAAGTAAGAAACGAGATTTTTGGAATACATACAGTTCCGGTGCGGCCGAATTTTCGGCGAAACTCAGATTTTGGGCCGAAAACAAAAACGAAACCGAATTTTCGGTCATATCTAATTTTAGATCTAGGTTTCTATCAGTACGCCTTGATATTCATCATGTTTTTAATCGCCATATATAACCTTATTTCATAATTGATATGTTAAATCATAATTTACTGAGTCCTATAATATTTAGTTGCCAATCATAATTAAAACCTTATTTATTGCATGCCTTTTTTGATATTTCACTGCACTTTGTCTTTCCGACTTTTGACACCACCTGAAAACTGAATCGCACTAATGCAGAAGCGAGACCGTTGTAAAAATTAAATTAGTAAATTCGAAAGGTGCTTTGTTGTATAAAAATATTTTGGAAACTTATAATCGCCCACTTTTTTTAATAGATGCAATTCAGATTAAAAGATTATATAACAGATGAAAAGTTTATATAATTAATATATTCTAAGTTTTTATATTCTCATTTTTTCCAAGTTTAGTATTATAACCTGAATTTTATCTGTAGTTTTCTATCAGAAGAGTCTGGCGATTCACAACCCCCCCCCCTCCCCTTTTATTTTAATATCTTATTTCACCAAATATCAGCTACACCGCGATAAGCTTAAGTCTTGAATCCAGAATTTTAATTAGAATGCAATTTTATTATTCCCAAGAATCGTGATATCTTTTATAGCCATCTTACTATTATTGTTGTTGTTGTTGTTGTTGTTGTTGTTGTTGTTATATTGGAAAGGGCTTTGTTGTGTAAAAATGCTTTGTGAACTCACCATGCACTATGTTTAAAATTAATAAGAATATATTTCATATAAAGGAATACGCGTGATGCATTTTGCTGTGGCATGTGGCAATTCTTAGGACCTATATTCATTATTACCTTAGTATTGCCCTTTCATTGTTATCCCCTCTCCCCCTTTTTTTAATAGATGCAATTCAGACTAAAAGAAAATGTAACGGGATCTTATGTAATCCTTTTTTTTTCTTTTTGGTTTATATATTTTTATTTATTCCAAGTTTAGTATTATAATCTGAATTTTATCTCTAGTTTTCTATCAAAGGAATCTGGTGATTCATCTTTTTTCTCCCTTTTATCTTTATCTCTCGTTTTACCAGATATCGGCTACATCACTATATGTGCAAGTCTTGAATCCAGAATTTTAATCAGATTCCAGTTTTACTAGACCTAAGAATCGTGATATACTTTATAGCCATTTTATTACTATTATTATTATTATTACATTGGAAACTTTTTACTGCTTGTGAAAGTGATTATTATTTTTTAAATTTAACATGGAAAATAGTACGTTAATGGCAAAAAATTATAAATTTAATGTAGCAAACAGTTATAAATTTTTAAGCCTTGTAAAATTTTTTAAGTTGCATATTTTTAATTTTGCAGTTCTTGATTTTAATAGCTCTATAAGAGTGTTTTTTGAAGATTAGTTTTGTAGTTGAAGGCGTAGCTTTTGAGAAAAAGTAAAATAATATGTAGAAAACTGTTTAAGAATTGAAATGAAAAAACTCTTTAATTTTTATATTTAATTTTAATATTTCTTTTCTCTGGTTTTCTTATTAAATTTTCTTTTCAGTTAAAAAAAATCCATTGTTAATTTATTACGGATTGCATTTTGATTATTCTAAAGAAAAAGAGATAAAAAATTGAAATAACGATTCTTTAATTTGAAATATATATATATATATATATATATATATATAACCATTAATTAAACATTACCGACCATCATCAAAAACCGCAATATTGTGAATGAATTGACAATAAAAATGGATGCCACAAACCTATAATATAGAACTGTATGTATAAAATAACGTGCCTTATACTTAATTACAAGAATTAATATGGAAGAAAAAAAGAAGAATATGGATTCCGAAAAAATTGAAAAACTTACATATTGAATAACGTTTTCAAGAGTACAGAATTCAATGATATAAGCAAATTGGTTGTTTTCTGTGAGAAAAAAAGCTGAAAGCTGAAATTTTTTTTCTCCTGTACCCAAACAACTAATATAACCAAAAGAATAGTTTCAAGATGGAAACAGAACATTACCAAATGGCATGAAATGGAAAAAACACTACAACCCATTAAATATTTAATTTATAGCAATAGAAATCTTACACAACATACCGAATAAATTCCCAGTTGATTTTCAAAATATCTTCCCGCACATGGAATCCAAAAGCATGATAAGATTAAGGTGAATAAAACAGTTAAGTTAACACAGAAGTTAAAACCTACGGATTCAGTTAATTCATTTTGAAATACCGTGATAAATTCAATTAATATAATATAAATAGAAAATAATTACATTATTTAAAATGCCTAAAAACAATTTTAAATTGTTTAATATCAATTTTACAATATTGCCAATATTCAGCGTTCAATACCACCTGGTGTAAAAAATTAAAATTATTACTTTAATAGAAGCTTTAAAAAGACAAATTTTTTGGTGCTGCCATCTATTATTTTATTTTAAAACTATTATTATTATTCAAATGTCACAAAAAGAAGAACCTAGTAAAAGCTAATGAAATTAAAATATATCAACTGCATTACTACACAAATCCTAATATAAAAATAATACCATACTATATCTCATTATTAAAAAAAAATTAATAAATTAAATGTTAATAAAATGCTTTCAATATATTTTATTACCAAGCCCATTTAATCTACACTGAGAAATTAAAAATTTTTTTAACATTAATAATATATAGAATATAGCTATATGCTATAAAATAAAATAAATTATATATAATAAAAATATAAAGAACCTTAATATTACTATTACATATAAAAAATGAACAGGAAAAAAAATAAAAAATAGATGTTTATAAAATATTGACAGATTCTAAAATTCCCAATAGCCTAAAGATCACAAATATAGTGTGTGAATTATGTTCATATTAGTCATAAAAAAGCTAAAAAATATGATTGTGACAATTAAACATATTAAACCGATAATTAATCATGGAATACAAAGTTGAAAATAAAACATTATTAAAAAGTATAGAGGAATAATAATAAAAACTATTTACTCAATTTTAATACTTACAGTATAACATTAATTATATCAAATAAACTTATGTGTATAATAATCACTAAAAAGATGGTATACTATTATTAATTAATATGATATTGTCCTGAGTAGACTAAATTTTAAAAACAAGTTAATATTGAATTTGATTAAATAAGTTAAATTTACTATGAATTGAAAAAAAAAAAAAAAAAAAGAAAAAAGAAAAGAAAAGAAAAAAGAAATGTCACCCATTACATATAAAACATCAAATCAAATTCCATATAAAATACGTATTAGAAATGTAGTTATAATACAAAAGCCCCATCATTTTTTTTAAATTAATCATTGCGTATTATCTAGACAACTCCACCCTCCTCCGTACTCTAACATCTACCCACCCTACCATCCTATAATAATTGTTTATTATTATTTTACAATTTTTAATTTTTTATAATTTTTTTTTATTTTATAATTTTTTTTGTAATTTTGTTTACGCATGTGTTAATTTGTTTTTTTAAAGATCATGTAAGTACTAATTGTATATTAATGAATATATGAATATTTTTGGAAAGCCATGATTTAATGCATCATAAATTAGTTTTTTAATATTATTGTTAATTAGATGAGAAGAACATAAACATTTTATTCTATATAAATGATTAAGCAGTATATTTCAATATACAGAATGATGAAGACAAGATTTAAAACTTGTAAATGTATTAACTTTGAATTTAAATTCTTTACGTTTATCATATAAATCTGTTATTGTTTTGTTGTCTTTTAGTAATTTTAAGATCTAAGAAGTTAATTGCATTGTTAGATAAGAGGTTTTTCGTTAATTCCAAATTAGTGGGATAATCAACTGGAAATTGAGAAATTTTAGATTGATCAGTGGCAATTAAAATTATGTCATCAATATAACGATATAAATGGAGATTATTATTAGTAGTAAAAGTACGTTCATAGTGATATAATTATAAGTCAGCTAATAAACTGGATGTACAACCACCTTGTGGTATACCGACGTGCTGTAAATATAATGTGTTATCTTGCAATATATAATTATCATAGATAATGAAGTTTGTTAATGATTTAAAATAAGGGATATCAATAGATGGTAATTCCAGTTTTTTATAATACTTTTTAAATAATGCATTTATAATATTATGTAAATCTAATAAGTCTATATTATTAAAAAGATCTTTGAAGTCATATATATATAAGTTTTAATGCTTTAAAAATAGTATTTAACAGCAAGATAATTAAAATTTGTTTAATTTATTTAAGTAAACAAGATAAAATTTTACATTTCTATAATATCGATGATGAAGATAATAATGATAATAATATTGACATTAATAATGATGATAATAATAATAATAAGAAGAAGAATCATGCCATTAATAATTATGATAATAATGACATTAATAATGATTATGATAATAATGCTAATAATATTGACAATAATAATAATAAGAAGAAGAAGAATCATGACATTAATAATTATGATAATAGTGACATTAATAATGATGATGATAATAATAATGCTAATAATATTGACAATAATAATAATAATAAAATAATAAGGACAATAACAATTAATAAGAATAATAATGATGACAATAATAATAATAATAAATTGTAAACACTTAAATATGCTAAAGGATATCAAACAATCTTACACTTATTCGCTTGACTGGTGAATGGATATAAATTATATAGGGGAAATGCCGTCAAGTGTTTAACTTCATACATTTTTTAATTCATTATCACTTGTCATCCTAATGTCAAACCAATATTGTTATATCGATTATATTACGGCTCAATATTGCATTAATCGAAAATTCTTTTAATGAAATTCCATTATTTGTTAAATAGTGGGATTAGATTAGAAATATTTGTAATGTAACACAAATATTGCAGAAATATTGACCTTACACTAAAAATAAGCGCAATGAGATGCCAATGTTACAAAAATATTGGAAATGAAATGGAGAAATATTACCAGTCAATATCGGTTCAATAATGTGAAAATGTAAACAACCCAATGTTGGGATGTATTTCATGGCAATATTGTTAATATTATTAAGACAATTTCCAGTATAATTAATATTGACCCTATATTAGTTCGCTTCTAGGGTAGCAAGTTATAATGAATAAAAAAGGACGAAGTAAAACGCTTGACGACATTTCCCGTAGAAAACGATTATCGTATTTGAAAGAATTTAAAAGTTTTAAACAAAAACAAATATCACTATTTTTTAAAAATGTACAATCTATTCGCTTCAAATAAAAAGTTTAGATGTCGAAATGAATAATTATGTGACATCTTTATTTGGGAAAACACTTAATTTTAATGGGCTATGCAAATAATAATTGGAACGCCACTCATAGCTTTCGCGGTTACATAAAAGAAAATGAAGTAATTTTCAAAAATCAAGACTAATATAGAATAGATTAATACAAATTGAGGTTTTTTTTTTCTTTTTTTTTTTTTTTTTTTCTTTTGCCATTGAATAGTGATGCCGACAAGTCAATACTATTAATTGTATAATGTCTCTGCTCATAAATTTCAGTTTTTTTACGTTATGCATTTCGTTGATTTCATTTCCTCATTTGTTTCTTAATTAATTGAAAGCCAATGGTTAATGTTTTTTGTGTGCAAGTACAAATTCGCTGATTCAATCAGTAGCGTCTCGGAGGGAGTATAATGTGGAGACGGTGTTGATTCAATGAAGCAAGATATTTAAATTTACCGAAATATTCAGTTGTTTTATTTCCAGTTTTAATTACGGAGTGGGACATTCGAAATGATGAAAGACAATCTACACGTTACCGAACTGAAGTGGAGTACTTAATTCAAGAACGTGTCTTACTATAAGAAATATGATGAACAAATGGTGTTAAACATTTGATAATTTCAAAGTTAATTTCAAAGAGATTTCTTTAAAATTTATGCATATGACTATTACTTTCACGTTTATCTTGGAAACGAAAAGAAAGAAAGAAAACTTAGTTCTCTAATAAGTCGGGTATTGATTTATTCCATCTCGAGATTGTTATGATCAACGAAATATGCTAGAGCAGTGGTTCCCAACCATTTATTGGCCACGCTCCACCGAAACATCTCTAAAATGACGATGCCCCCACCTCCTCCCTACCTCCATATCATAGTAGTACTTAAAAGAGGGTTAAATTTCATATGGAGGGAGCCCAAGAAAATTTTAACAATAACAAGTTATACTCAAAGCTGGAGTAGCACAGTTGAGGTTTATTCCAACAGAGCGCAAAATGTCCAGACCAGGACTCGAACCTGGATACCTTGGCTTGCCGTACCAATGCTCTACCTATTGAGCTATCCGGACGGTACCTGGGTGGCATAATTCACTCTTATTTGTTGGACAAATAATTATGTCAGCCAGGTACCGTCCGGATAGCCCAATAGGTAGAGCATTGGCACGGCAAGCCAAGGTATCCAGTTTCGAGTCCTGGTCTGGACATTTTTCACTTTGTTGGAATAAACCTCAACTGCGCTACTCCAACTTTGAATATGATTTATTCAGTTGGAAAAACTTACTTTCCCTGTATTATGAAATAACAAGTTATCTCGCATTATTTTTAGTTCATCAAACAGGTAATTTTTCTGTCAAAAACAAAACAAAACAAAACAAAAACAAACATACGAATTCGCTTTTATGCCATAAAGAATTTTGTTGTTTCTTGGCAACTTACATCAGAAAAACAAAAGTGTTGTATAGCTTGCATTTGTTTCTTCCCAACATTTCTTGAACGAGCTCTCACATTCAACATTAAATTTAATAGTGTTTATCCATTTTATAATAGATTTTAATAACTCATTAAGAATCAGTGAAATATTTTTAGACACTCCAAGATTTCATTATAAATAAGATAAATAGGATTTTACACAAGAACTAAAACATTTCTGCCCCATCATATATGCCGTGTATAGTCCGATTTTAAAATTTAATGTATATGTCACGATATATATTTACTTACTGTGTATGAGATTTGCACTAGAGCCATAAGAAATTTATTATTTGAGCCGCTGATTTTGAAAGTGACTCATGTCCATATTATGTTATTTTTAGATTATCACTTCGAAAATCGAAGTATTTGAAATATCATTGACCAAATTAGAGGACTAGGAAATAATTTATGCTGATATTAAACGATATTTATCGCGAGTTGATTAAAAGCATAACTCTTTTGTTAATTTGTTATAAGATTTAGATTTAACTAATAATAGTGTTTCTTACAAAATGGACTTGCCCCCCTTTAAAAATAAACTGTTCATTTAACCATTTCCTTTTCTGATGCCCATTTAGTATTTATGTATTTTATAAATTTTGTAGTACTTCGTTCAGCTATTTCATATACTTTTAGGTAGCTTTCTTTACAAAAAAGCTACCTATTGCAGCCATTCGGAGGAAAGCGATTTCAAAAAATTTTGGTATATTTTCATCGATCATGACCCCCAGACCCCGAAACCACCCTCCGTTCAAAATTGATATATATATATATATATATATCTGACCTATGTCACACTGTAACTCCCGTAATTATGAACCGATTTCGATGTAATTCGGTGTGTACATAGTACATACCAATGTCTCGACCGAGTTCGTTGGCCAGTTTCATCCGCCGTTTTGTTTCAACATGGCGGCCATTTAAAATTTTAAAAATTTTTTAAAACTTGAAATGTGGTACCAAAAAATTAAAAATGGAAAAATATTTTTTTCTTATGTATTTGACCTTTATACAAAGATTCCGGAGCAGTTTTTGTTTCGTCTATATCTTAAAAAATGGCTGAGTTATAGCATTTTGAATTTCTAGCGTGGCTGACATTTTGAAACGTCCTGAATTTTGTCACGCGATAAAAGACGTATTTATGAACCGATTTGGATGTAATTCAGTGTGTACATAGTACATACCAATCTCTCGACCGAGTTCGTTGGCCAGCTTCATCCGCCATTTTGTTTCAAAATGGCGGCCATTTAAAATTTTTTTTAAAAATTTAAAATTTGAAATGTGGTACCAAAAAATTGAAAATGGAAAAATATTTTTTCTTATGTATTTGACCTTTATACAAAGATTTCGGATCAGTATTTGTTTCGTCTATATCTTAAAAAATGGCTGAATTATAGCATTTTGAATTTCCAGCGTGGCTGACATTTTGAAACGTCCTGAATTTTGTCACGCGATAAAAGGCGTATTTATGAACCGATTTGGATGTAACTTCGTTTATACATAGTACATACCAATGTATCGACCGGGTTCGTTGGCCAGCTTCATCCGCCATCTTGTTTAAAAATGGTGGCCATTTAAATTTTTAAGAAAAATTTAAATTTGAAATGTGGTACAAAAAAATTAAAAATTGAAAAAATATTTTCTTCTTATGTGTTTGACCTTGATAAAAAGATTCGGGAGCAGTTTTTGTTTCGTCTATATCTTAAGAAATGGCTGAGTTATAGCATTTTGAATTTCTAGCGTGGCTGACATTTTGAAACGTCCTGATTTTTCTCACGTAATAACAGGCGTATTTATGAACCGACTTGGATGTACCTTGGTGTGTACATAGTACATACAAATATCTCGACCGAGTTCGTTGGCCGGCTTCATCCGCCATCTTGTTTCAAAATGGCGGCCATTTAAAAAAATTAAAAAATAAAAAAATTTAAATGAGATAACGAAAAATTGGAAAGTGAAAAAGATTTTTTTTTGTATGTGTTTGACCTTAATACAAAGATTCCGGAACAGTTTTTCTTTCGTCTATATCTAAAAAAAATGGCTGAGTAATAGCATTTTGAATTTCTCTTGTGGCTGACATTTTAAAACGACCTGATTTTTGTCACGCGATAACAGGCGTAATTATGAACCTATTTGGATGTAACTTGGTCTGTACATAGTACATACCAATGTCTCGACCGAGTTCGTTGGCCAGCTTCATTCGCCATCTTGTTTCAAAAGGGTTGCCATTTAAAAAAAATTAAATTTAAAATTCAAAATGAGGTATTAAACAATTGTAAAATGAAAAAGATTTTTTTATGTGTTTGGCCTTGATACAAAGATTCCGGAGCAGTTTTTGTTTCTGAAAATTTGTTCTTTTGTTTATATCTTAAAAAATGGTTGATTTATAGCACTTTGAATTTCTAGTATGGCTAACATTTTGAAACGATCTTGTATTTGTCACGCGATAACACACGTATTCGCCTATTTCGATGTAAGAAGGCATGTGGATAGTATACATCAACACTTCGACCAAGTTCGCTGGCCAGATTCATCAGCCATCTTGTTTCAAAATGGCGACCATTAAATTAAAAAAAATATATATATTTAAAGTGAGGTGCAAAAAAATTAGAAATTGAAAAAGGTTTCTTTCTTAAGTATTTGACCTTGATATAAGGATTCAGGAGCATTTTTTGTTTGTCTTTACCTTAAAAAATGCCTCAGATTTAGCAGTTTCAATTTCTATTGTGGGTGACATTTTGAAAAATCTGATTTTTTGCATGCGACAGCACTCCTATATATTAACCGATTCCGATGTGAGTGAGCATGTGCACAGCAATTACTAAGGTCTCGACCAAGTTCACTGCTTAGCCTCATCCACCATGTTGTCTTAAAATGACAGGCACTTTAAGAAATTGCCGAATTTGGCAGCCAAATATATGTTACTTTAAAGAAAAGCAGCTTGGATAAAGCTGACTAATTTCGCGAAATTCTCATTCATTATATTGATAAAAATTAGTATTGAATCTCCTATATTCGGTTTACACTAAATTGAGCTTCGTGTGTTTGAATGATATAATTTGGCTTTTTTTAAATAAGAATTATGAAAGCTACCTCTTCCTCCCGGCACTGGCCGGAAGGACTTTTTTAGATTAAATGTATTCAAGACAGTCAGTTTAAGGTATACCTTTAAGAAGTTTCTTCATGTGACGTGTAATTCAATAAATAGTCGAAAATAAACAATTCGAAAAATTATAAAATACAATTATAACCAGAATAATTATAAAGCTTTTTAAATAAATAAATGGAACAATGGAACAATGTGAGCAGCTGAATGGATTACCTAGTTGCGTTGCAACTTTACATCCAGTGGATAGGTGATTGTGTTGCAAGGGCATTAGGGAGCCTTAAAAAAAATAATGTTTAGACGTGGCTGGTAGCCACAAAAGTTAAATTTACTTTTAAGAAAAAGAAAAGACTAACAAAAAATAACAAAGTACATAAATACTAGTATAACATATGTGAAAAAGAAAAAAAACCAAAGAAAAGAAAAAATTTAATTAAAAAAGAAAGAAAATTCCATTAGTTCCAAAAAAAGAAGGAAAAGACGAAAAAGCTACCGGGGAGTGCCCCATAAAAAAAAAAAAAAAAAAAAAAAAAAAACTCTTTTCAAAAATAAACAATATTTGATCTCTAAAGTTATAAAAAAAAATTTTATATAATTATTCTGGTACAAATTCTATTTCCAACTTTTGTTTGCAGGGGTGTAAAAATCGTGACGCCAGCAAGCAGTCTGTCACCACTAAATTTTATTCGTTATTTTTCGTCTAATATTTCGTCTAAACTTTTTGTAAGAATGCTAATAAAATTTAAGCGAAGAAAACTAATAAAATTTAGTGGTGAGAGACTGCCCGCTGGCGCCTAGATTTTTACACCCCTGTTTGTTTGCTAATTTTTTGAAAATTAAAAATATATATATTTTTTTCAATTTTGTACTTATTACTTTTATTTTTAGTCTATAACATTATTTTTTCAAAATAAGGCTTACAAATTACAGAGAATGGGTTTAGTATAAATTGGGAATTTCCCTTCCAAAAAATGAAATTGTCCTTACGTGTGAGATATTCGCCTCATATTTTGAACCACTGTGCTAGAGTACCTTCATGTCCAGAACAATGATTTTGCATATTTTTTGTACAACATTTAAAATGTAAATCAAACTTTTATGCACACAGATCACTACTTTTTCAATAAACTTTACATCTGATTCTCGTAAGATTCGTATTGAAAGAACCGCTTTAAAACTTTTATTTAATGAAGAAATGCATAATTATCATGAATTCTCTTTTAAAAATTCCGTTTTAGGAAATAAATACTATAATATACTTCTTAAAGGAATTTTCTTAATTTGTCAAGCCATTTCACTCTTTAAAAAAGGCGAACCTTCATTTAGTTCATTTAAAGAAAACAATAACCATTACTTAAATGGTTAATGAAGTTTAAACGAGGTTTTCGGAGGTTTAAGTGCAATTTTAACTAAATGCTGGTAATTAAATCCCTGTATTTAAAATTGGGAAATTGCATTTGAATGCTTTTGTCGCTTGAAAGAGTAATTAGCGAAATGATCTTTCTCGAAATAGCTTTTCAATAAATAAATGGTTCACTCGAGGGAATAGCTTTTTAAAATCTCATGTGCATGTGGCTATAACGATAAAATTTTCTGTTAAGTGTGATGGGTATATTCATTTATTTATCTGCACTCTAAAATAAGACGTTTCGTATTATACGAAAATATAATATAATCACGAAAGAAAATATACAATTACTTCTTTCGATTCTACCACGATTCTAGAGGTTTTTTTTTTTTTTTTTTTTTTTTTTTTTTTAATATTTTTAAAGCTCAAGAGCCCGTATCTTTTTGAAATTTGAAGAAGCATTTAAAAAAAAAACAAAGTTTGTTTTGTTGCCACTGATTTTCGGAGACGTTTTAAGATAGATTTTTTTTTTCTTTTTCTCTTTTGATGTAATAATAAGTTTTCTCAAACCGGATTATCGGTTTTTAGGATGCTATCAATTCAAGCAAATCAGGTAAACATACAAGCAATAACGATATATATATAAATGTTATATAGACATACATACAATAAATGCAATAAACCCAACTGGAATGAAAAATTAGTTGGAGCCAGAAATCGAACCTGGGACCACAGCGTACTAGGCTACCACTGAGCCACTCCGGCCGATTTTTCACTCCAGTTGGATTTATTGTATTTATTGTATGTATGTCTATATAATATTTATATGCAACCAATGCAGGCGTGAATGCAGGCGTTATTTATGTGTGTATGTGTGTTTTAATATATATTGTGTATGTGCGTTTTATTATAATACAAGTAATATTTTAATGTGCGCAAATTAGTCTACACATGTGAGAGTAAAAAAAAAAAAAAAAATCTTAATTTCAGAGTTGATGCTAATGTTGTTAATTTATCATGTTTGTCTGTAAAACATATTTGTTAAACATGGAAATGTTTACTTGAGAATTGATAGCCCTAAAAATCCTATATTATAGGTTTGGAAAATTGATTAATACACTGTAGAAACGACTGGGGAAAGTTTCCGAAAATCAGTGACATAAAAAGAAATGTTGTTTTTATAAATGCTTCTTTAAATCGCGAAAATAAAACATCGTTTTTTAGATTTCTAAAGAAAAGGAACGCTTTTCAAGATAGTGGGTAACTCCGAAAAGATTATTGTATACTTTCATTCGTAGTTTGATTCATAGTCATTCGTAGTAGTATGTTTTACTAGATTAAAAAAATTTACCTTTTTTTACAATGTATTGAAAATGCGTAGCTTCCTCTAACGATGTGATGCGTTATAAAGTAGTGACGATTTCTGAAAGTAGTAAAACAGGAAATCCACTTCTGAAATTGCTAGAGCGATTAATTAATGTAACTATTGGAAGGGAAAACAATTGTGCATATACTTTATTACTCTAACAATGAATACTAAATAAAATACTACAGTAACATCTCTGAATAGCGGGCACCTCGGCACCCGGGTCCGCTATTCAGGGGTGAAAACATACAGCTATTATATAGGTGTTGCAGATCGAAAAAGTGTCCGTTAATTAGAGGTGTCCTCTATTTGGAGTGTCCGTTATGAAGGTTTTATTATATTATATCGCCTAAAATATTGATATAAGATCCGTAGACCAAAAAGTTATATTAACCTTTATGCGTCCAGTGGACCCGATAGGTACATTCAAAATACTTCTCATGCCAGAAATTTCTTTAAAATAAACTAAATTTATAAACCAGACAAAAATAAGTTAAATAAATGAAATTATAAATATAAGAAAAATAAGTTAAATAAATACTTTTAAATAAAAATTCTGGTGTTGAATATTTTTATAAAACTTGAGTAATATTTCTGGAAGTCCTAAGATTAACAATGGTTTTTAAATTATGGTGTTCATAAAAAGTTGCTCTATGTAAAAGATAAGTTGAGATTTTATTAGGCATCAAAACACAGGGTGTCCGAAAATTCCCGGACACATTTTAAAATTCCCTGTAAAAGCAAGTAATTGTCGTACAGAAGTGCGATTTGGACTAAAATGCTTCTGAGGATGTAATGTTTTCTTCAAGTGAATGAAAATAATTGATTCCAAAATTCGGTCATAGATGGCGCCACTTGTCCGTATGTTTGCTTTCAAACATGCGTTTTTTCTGATTTTCAGATTATCTTTATGCTGTGACCAAAGATAATGATTCCCAGATTGGGAGTCGTCCTTTCTGTGTCACAGCATCAAAATTATTCTGAAAATCAGAAAAAAGGCGCCATCTATGATCGAAATTTGGCACTAATTATTTTCATTCATTTGAAGAAAACTTTTTATCCTGAGTAGTATTTTAGTCCGAACCGCACTTCTGTACGACAAGTACTTGTCTTTATATTGAATTTTAAAATGTGTCCAGGAATTTTCGGACACCCTGTAGTTAGTACGAATTTTAATATAAAGAGCACTCTCAACGATAATTTATTCATGACATTTAATAGTATACATAATTTTCAATCGATTTTTTAGCCGTATCATCTTTATACAATGAGTTAGATCAGAATTAGTATGAGATAATTTCGCTCACCCGCAAGAAAAGCGACACATCTCAACAAAAGTAAATTTCACAGGAGAGGCAATAGGGGGGAAATTTGCATGATTTTTATGTGACATGAAATTACAGCACTTAACTCTGCATGCAGGAGTAAAAACGTGCATAAAAGTATAAAACCCCAAAGAATGAAGGCATATGATGAGGTTTGGAGGATTGGATAAATTTACTTCCCCACACAATCCACCCTTCTTTTGTGTTCCCGAATGGACAAATAGCGTAATAAAGTGATTTTTCGTATAACTACACTTATGAAAATTTTGTGTAGCAAGACACACCTATGACAGACCTATTTGAGGAATAAAACGCAAAATGAATTTTTGCGAGATGTGTCACTTTTCTTGCATATGAGCAATTTAATCTTTTTTTTTTTTTTTTCAGAGCTTTGCATGGATTTTACTTACTATCGTATACTGATAAGTAAAAAAAGAGATTGAAATATCCTCGCTAAAATCTAAGCTGTCATTACTTCCAAAAAGTACCGCTATTTAATCACAATTCTTAAAATATTCAATTTTAAATACTGCTGTAGGATTTAATCCATCCATCCTTATTCAACAACGTTATTTTACTTTCTTTTCCATACGTGTTAAAATGAAAATGTACTGTAACGCAGTTCTGCGAATTTGAATTGCTTAAAGTTTCTTACATCCTCTGTAATGTTACATCTTTTCCTCAAACGCCGTTCATAATCGCGTTAGAATGAGATTAAATTTAATTGACTGGAAGCGATTTTTTTTCCTGGAATTCCTTTAAAAATGCTATTTTTGATAATGACCTTTTTATCTTAAATTCTTTTGACTTTTCTTTTATTTAATCTTTTTAAAAAATATGTAAAGTCTTATTTCCATTTCTTTTCTTTTTTTTCTCTCTTTTCTTTTCTTTTCTTTTCTTTTCTTTTTTTTTTTTTTTTTACTTCTTTCTGATCTTCAACACATCTTCTTAGTGGAAACTTTTTATGGCTTTTTATATAGCACCTTTAATTTACTTCTCTCCAATGATTGGATAATTCAAGCCATAAAATGCAGGAGATTAAAAGCTTAATTATCGAACTGCCACTTTGAGGAAATCAGAAGGTCATGTATCACTTTAAATTAGCATTAAAGGGTTCAGTTTCCCCTATTTTTTTTTAGTGTCGTTAAGAAATGCCTTTAGTACTTTCGGGAGGCCTATGTTATTGCAAGATATTATATTTTTTATTCTTTAGTTATTTACCGAAATAAATTAGGAAGCTTAATGAAAAATTAAAGCAGTGAGTGTAGAATAATTTGTTAAAATACGTAATCGTAAAATTAATGTTACATATATATATATATATTTAAAATGTTTTGGAGAATTTTATCTTAGTTTTTGTAAAGTTACATCTTTGCCTCAAGCACCATTCCTAGTCGTGTTAGAATCAGGGAAGCAAAGTCGGACCCATTTTTGAGCAAAGAGTCGGAGACGCTAAAAAACAAGCCGACTCCGACTCCAGATTTTTTTGTTAGACATTTTAAAGTGAAATTAAACTAATTATATGTAATTTTAAATCTACAAAATAAACTATTATTTGTTATTTATAAGACTATATCAGGTCACTCGAGTTAAAGATGACCAATTTACTGCGGTTTGTAAAGTAGATACAGGGTAAGCACAGAGTACTATTAGTGTACAGAGTACATGAAAACTGTTTTAATTCATAACTGTAGTAGATATTTTACATTTAGTATGTAAGTACTTCCCCTCATATTTTTGGGGTCGGCGGATAGAATCCGGGGTACAAAGGTCTGCAAGGAGCCAAAGCCCGGAAAATGAAGGCAATTTTCCAAACAGACCGTGTAAGTAGAATTAAGATAATTTATATTAATGGGCCGGATCAGACTGATTAAAAAATTGAGCACTCTGACCAGTGTTGGCAGTGGGCTACTTTTTTAAAATTCAGATTTCTTGATGGGCACTACTTTTCTGAAATGGTAAAATTCCCCTTGTTTTCGCCTTAAGTAATTAGTCATTAAATAAGGTTAAATGAGGCGAATTTTACTATTTCATAAAATGGTGTCAATCCAGAAATCTGAATTTTAAAAAAAAGTAGCCCACTGGTAACACTGAGTCTGACAAGACAAACATAACCAGTTTTAAAAAATCAAATTACGCGATAAAATAGGAACAATTTAAAATGGGCATGATTGGGATGACAATAAATACAAAGCACGGTCGATCTTTTTAACGGGCTTTAAAATTTCGGCGCATGCAGATCTCTTACCTGAAGTTAAGCGAAAATTATAAATTTGTGCTATTTTTGAGGCAAAGAACCCGGCATAGCATTGCAATAGAAGCGCCTTTTCCCCTCTTCCCACCTAATTTTTTTTTTCCGGTATATATGGCCAAAAGTCAAAATTCTAAAATACCCTTCCTATATTTATTTATTTTTGTGCACAGGAGTAAAAAAAAAACATGAGATTGTAAGTCTTTTTTTTTCTGAATCGGCGGTACCCAAAATAACGATAAAATAGTGAAATTTTGTTATATTTCACCATTTGAATTTCTGATTTTTCAGGTCTGCAGAGCCCGAAATAAAACTAAAATTGTAAAACTAACTAAAAAATGTTTTTTTTTTTTTTTTTTTTTAATTTTTTTATTATTCATTAGAATCCACAGAATCCGAATTATTTACAAAATAATAAAATTTTCATCTTTATTTTTCCTCCTTTCCATAGAAATTTTTCGAGTCTGGAGGATACAGCAAATTAAACCACTAAATTGTAACGATTTCGCTTTTTCGACTTAGTCCCCATACCCAAAATAGTAAAATTTCCATTTTGTGTTTTTTAGACTTCGATAGTTGGATTTTCGGGGTTGGCGGGCACGAAATTTTAAAATTAATAAAGCGGAATAAAAAATATTTTTTTTTGTTTCTTATTTTTGAAGCCCTAAAAAGATAATCAATGCCGAAGTAGTGAGATTTTAGCTTTATTTATTTATTTTTTTAATTCAAATCGTTATTTTAACCAACTGGCCACGCTAATATATTAGCTAGCGCGGAGTCGGAGTCGTTAAAATATCCCGGAGTCGGAGTCGGACAATTTTAAGTAGATCTTGTATGAAATACTACCTATTGGGATCGCCCCTAGGTTGGAATTTCTGGAAATTTTTTTTGCACATCTACACCGATCATAACCCCTAGAACCAAAAACCATCCCCAGTAAAAAACTTTATCTATCTATCCATCTATCTATCTGTATATCTATCTATCTCTATATATATCACTTTTTTATGGACACGATAACTTCCATAATTCTGCACAAATCTTTTCCAAACTGATACATAAAATCAAGGGGCTTAAAATCTCGGTCAAATTCGTTAATGGGCAAAATCGGACCAAGGGGTTGGAAATAGGGAGAGGTTTTGTGAAAAACGAAAAAAAAAAAAACCCACAACTTCTTAGTTATAATACATATAAACTCAGGCTAAAGTTATTATTACTTCTAAAAAATGGGCCAAAAATTTATGTATGACAGATTTTTGATAAAATTAAAATTGGGCTCAAGGGGCGCAAAAAAATAGGGTTTTGGGTAGAAAAAAATTCATAACTTCGTCAATTCTCAAGATGTTGAATCCAATTAAATTTATTATGAATTGTTTTAATATTATCTACAACTTTTATATTGATAAGTTTTTGATAGGACCAATTCTTAGCGAAAAAAAAATCAAAAACGAAAACAAAAAGGGGGGTTGACGATGAAAAAAATCCATAACTTCGCCAATTCACAAGATATAAAATCCGCGTGAATTTATTATATATCTTCTGAATATATGAAATGCTGGTTTGGAGCTTATGAGGCTACATTTGTGACGGTGGATGAGATGTGGCTACATCACTATGATCCTGAATCCAAACGACAGTAGTTACGTCTCATCCACTGTCACAAATCTAGCTCTATTAGCTAAAAATCAGCCTTTCACCCCCACCCCCTCCCCTTTCACTCCTCCTTCCAAAACTATGTGTATATAGCAGCTACGGATCTGAAATTGAGCATATAGGCATCTAAGACATCAGGCTTCAATATCCCACAACAACCAACGCAGTACAAATATTTTATATACACTAGGGACAATAATTATTGAACGCCCCTCGTATTTTTATAGAATCTCAAAATACGCAAATTTATTAATCATATGTAAAATCTTATTATAAATTGATATGTAGCTCAAAAATTTCGATTTTCAGGGGGTTTTGAAATTAATTAAAATAATTGTTCATGGATAAAATTTTTATTATAATACATTTATCTTGTAAAACAGGCGCGGATCCAACTTTTTTTTTATGTGAGTATCGAAAATATTTCAAAATCTCCTATGCTTCTAAATTTGATTAAAAGAAATTACAATATTTACAATTCCAAAAGTTATTATCGCCCTGTATTATTTATAATGATACTGTAATAAATATTAATTTAGTTAATTAATTTTAATGTGTTTATTTGAAATCTTAATTAAAAAAATATTTTTTAAAGTAAAAAAATGTTGTACGTAATTTTCTATCGAAAAAGACATTTCACAAATTTTTTAAAATTTATGGCAATAAAATATTTAGAAGTACAGTAAAACCTACCAAGAGGAAATCGTGACCCCTTGGAAATTCCTATTTTGACTGGTATCCGTCTGAGTAGATATCTATGTATTCGTCTATTCGTCTATAGTGCTATTGTATTTTTTTCGTCGGAATCATGAATTTTGTTCTTTTAACTCAATATTTCATTATAGACATTTTTTCCATTATTTACTGGGCTAGATTTAAAAAAAAAAATTATTAGCTGATATTCATGGCAGAAATTTATGTTTGGTCTTAGATGGATACATTCATTAATAAATGCATTGATAAATTGATAAATAATTTTCAAAATTGTTCACAAAGTGGGATACAATGTGACTGGATCAACAGATTATGACGTCACATCTAAAATATGAAAATAATTAGGTAGGCGTTCTTTACAAATACTAGTTAGATTTTAATAATTTAGTTAGTATTTAGTAAGTTAGTTAGTAGTTTGTAATTTAGTTATATGTCTTTTCATACAAGAAGTACTAGGCATTTTTTGCCTTTGAATGGCAAAAACGTAAATTAAAAGCAGACAATATCTTAGCAGTTTTATGGTTCTTATTTCAATAGATAATATAGCCTGAAAAAAAAATTAAAATCAAAATTAATTCTAAAAGACAGCTGCAAAAAATAGGACGTCACAACAGGGGATGAGGTAACAACCAAGGTTGACAACTTGTGACATGAGAAAGGGGTAAAAAAAAACGTAATTTGTGTAACGTAATTAATGGATGCTTCCTAAAATAAAATTAAATTTAGTTTCATAATAGTTTTTAAGGCATAATTTTACTTAAAAAATTCTTTTTTAGGGTTCCGTACTTAAAAAGTGAAAACGAAACCATTATAAGATCACTCCTGTGTCTGTCTGTCTGTCACAGTCATTTTACTCGTAAATTATGGAACGTGGAAAGTTCAAATTCGGGGAAGTAATAAAAACTATTGACCCACATATTTACAGATTATTAAACATTCACAAATATGTTTAGGGAAAATGCAGAGGGGTTAATTAGGTGACTTGAACAAAAAAATATTTTCTATGTATGTCGTGTGGGGTATCGTGTGAAAGATTTCGTAATGCTGAACTCAAAAATACATTTCTTTTAAATTTAGGTATCATATTTTCAGAGATATCGTCGAAAATGTAGTGCAAAAATATCTTCCCTCCCTCTATCTATTTCCGAATCTAAAATTATGAAAAAATTACAGGGAGTAGGCGGTAATTCAAACCTTGCAGGAAAATTATAGTGATAACCCTAGGTCACATAGTTTTTGAGAAAAGCGTATTTTTCCGTTACACACAAATTTCAATTTGCGAGCATTCAGCAAACATGTTGGGGAGCGCTGGGGGTACCTATCGTAGTATGAGTATAAAAGCATTGTTGATAATGATTTTTGAAAAAAATCATCGAAAATTAGCCGAGATATTAAAGTTACGGACGGTTTGGACATACATAATGACAGGGGCGGCGTACTCTATGTACCATCAGCTTTTAAAGCCTGGATAACAACTTTTAATGAAATATTTGTGTAATGAAATGCCCAGTGGCAGTATAAAAGCAATAAACGTCAAATTGTTAAAAAAGACTAATTTAATTACAATTAATCACATAAGTACTATGGGATTCGCGACTACTTTCCATTGGGTGAATCTCTCAATACGCCTCCTGTGTCTTTAAAAGTTAATTAAAAACCTATCTGGAAAAACGCGACACGGACCATGGCGGCGTTGCAACTTTGCGACCTCCTTTCGAAGCGCGCTTAGCATAATGCCAAGTTTAAACTTTGAATAGCGGTTTTGTTTTAGTTACACTGTAAAAAGAAAAGATTGTTCCCACGCTAAATTTAGTTTTATGAAATGCCAAATGAAGTTTATATATGCACTACTTTTATTGTCAGTACCGAATTAAACTCATCAAAAATAAATAAATAAATAAATAAAAGCAGATTAGGATAAGATTAAAAAAAGAGTTATACAGAATAGCAATATTTGATATTATTTAGGCTTCATATTTCCTTGAACTTTTATGGTATACCCATTCATACTTTGGGCCTATTACATACATAACGTTATGAAAATTTTGCTAATTTTGAACCCCTCTCCCCTTTTCGTTATCATTCGTTGCCCCCCCCCCCTCCGATAATATCGTTATCAATGTCTAAAAATTATTTTATTTTTAGATTCTTTTTCTTTTCTTTTATACGCTCACAGTGATATACTCATATGATTATACATTTATTAGTTGCTAGTATCGTTATCAATGTCTAAAAATTATTTTATTTTTAGATTCTTGTTCTGTCTTTTTATACGCTTACAGTGATGCACACATATGATTATACATTTATTAGTTGCATACTTTAGGGATTCAAGAAGTCAATAAAATATCAATAAACGAAATAAATTTAAATAAAATAACATCTAAAAGAGTTAGTTACTATTTAAAAGTATTTAATAATAGCATATTGTTACATAATGTATTCAAGAGTAATATTCTCTTCTTGCACTAACCCCCTGCCTGGGAGGTTAAAAACAGAACTTATCAATATAAGGCTGCCACAAGCGACTAATTTTTTAATTCTACCCAGGGGCGGACTGGCCCACCCCGCTACCCCGCGATCGCGGGGAGGGCCAAACGGGTCAGTGGGTCAAAAAAATAATAAATTTTTGTGAGTTATTTTTCTTTTTAATAAAACTAAAAAAATAATTATGAAACTCAATTTTCCCCCCCTTTTTTTCCCGTGAAATGTTTTTTGATTGGGTATGTCCCAATTTTTCTTTTCCCTCGTCCATCATCAATCTTTGGAAGATGGATACAAATTACTAACTTTGTATAGAAGCCGAGAGCTAGGGGATAAAGTGAAAAGTTTTGTTCGCTAGCACACCTCACCGAATATCTTGATGTTTTATTGCAGCATTCGATGAAATTCAAAAGAAAACACTAAAAATGAGTAACCACCAACGTTTGGATGATCGAATGAGGTCGAAGGAAGACTGAAAACAGGGCAGTCTCAAGTGCAGATTCCTAGAGACTTCAATGTAACGTCTAGAGTCGTGTCCAACTTATGGAACTTATGGAAACAGTTTAAGGACACTGGATCCATAGAGAGAAAGCCTGGCAAGGTCGTCCAAGAGCCACGACGGCCAACGAAGGTTGCTATTTGTCCATTATAGCGAGGAATAACAGGAGTGCAACAGCTTATGAGCTCTCTCCTGACCTTTATGCGGCTACAGGAAGCTAAGTGTCAAGGGTTGCTGTTTGCAGAAGGCTACAGGACAGAGGGTTTTTTGAAATAAGACCTGCTCCTTGCGTCCTGCTCACTTCTGCACACAGGAGAATCCGTTTAGCATGGTGCAGATATCATCGATTTTGGACCAGGGATCGATGGAGGGCAATCCTATTCATTAATGAGTCTCTGTTCATCCTAAATACAAATTCTCGACCTACTTTCCTCTGAAGAAAACCAGGGATCTACTGCCTGCCTTTCAACTTCCGAGAAAAAGACCACTATGGCAGCGGATGTTTGGTGGTCTGGGCAGGCATGTTGGACGGGCGCACACCTCTCCCTGTGTTTGGCAGAGGTTCTATGATTAATGTGAGGTATAGGGATAATATCTTGATACCATATGTTCGCTTTTTCGGATGTGTAGTTGGCCTTGATTTCATTTTATTGAACTACAACACGCGCTCAGATAGAGCTCATCTGGTCGACGAATTTCTAAAAAGTGAGGATGTTCGCCTTGATGGATTGTTTTTCAGACCTATAGAGCATGTCTGGGACGCACTGGGGAGGAAAATTGAACTCCCTTTCTAGCGAACCACCCAGGGCCTGAAAACAGCGTTGTGGAGAAGTAAGACTAACTGCCACAGGGACCCATAAACTGCCTGCTTTCCAGTACGAGTTCGCGTTGCCACAGCTGTATAACTGTAAGAGGGGACCCTAACCCCTATTAACCCATTTTTTGGTTCAATATTGAAAGCTCTGTCTTATACCTTCGAAGCTGATGATTCTTACGCGCGATCATGCTTGCGCATTATAACTGTTGAATGTTTATTTTTGTTGCATTATATAAACGTATATATGCATACCTAATTTCATTAAAATCTGTCCAATGGTTCTGGAGATAACTGACCAAATCTGAAAATTCTCTTAATTTTGAACATAAGTGTAGTTGGCAGTTCTTTTGATGGTGCAGCAAATATGAGCGGGAGATATAAAGGTCTGCAGGCACAAGTGAAAAAGGATAATCGAAATATCAAGCATGTGCATTGATATGCGTATGTGCTAAATTTGGTCCTGACAGTTGCAACAGAAAAGTTACAAATCGGCAACGGACTTCTTGGACGTAATGCAAGTTACAACCGTGTTTATCTCAGATTCATATTGGCGAACGAAAGTATGGACTTCAATGAATAAGGAGTCTTTAGGTGAAAATAAAATTCTTCTTCGATTACAAAAAGTAAACGCTACTATGTTGTGGAGCAATGATTGTGCACTTAATAGCATGTTTCACGAATCTTCAAAACTTTTTAAAGGTCGATATAAGTTTTTAACATTGCTTAAGTGCCTACAAGGTATCATCGAAATTGACGATTTTCCGTCACGTTTATCTTTTTCGGCAAGATCACTGATTGATAATTGGTGCAAATTTCATACTAATGTTAATTGTATACTAATAGCAACCATTTCCAGTGACCTATTCAACATATCCACATCCATATGGAAGTATCTGTAACGGCCTGGACTACTTAACTGCTGCTAACAAAATTCAAACTCTAAAATCCAATCTGCTACACAAAATAAATAATTTTGATATGCTTCTGAAAAATGCTTCTGAATTTGCAGAACACATTCAGAAGCAAGTATTAGAAAAGGGGTACACCAATGAAATTTAGAGTTTCCTTCCGGAAAAGAGAATATTTATAGCGAAACTTCGACGTGTTGAATTTTTTCAAGATGAGGCAAGAAGTATCACCATCAAAAGTATTTAAGGTAAACGTTTATAATGTCATCGTAGACACAGCTATTCAGCAGTTGAATACACAATTTACTGGAAATGACTTGCTCATGAAAGACATTGCTTTGTCCGATCCTCGTCGCTTAAGTGAGGTTAAATTTTTAAATGAACTTGCTGTAGAAGCTCTTGGTACTCTGTCTGGCGTGGCGAAAGTCAAGAAAGACTATGTGAGAAAAGAGTTGCTGCAATTTTCCCAGCACTATGCTGATTATAATCAGTCGCTGTTACAGCAACAATCTCGACGTAGCGACCTCTCTGTCGTTTACAGCAAAGAAACGAGCGGTTCAAAAGAACACATTAAAGATGATCATAATCGCTGTAAAGTTAATAAGAAATGTAAAAAATGCCTAGCTTGTGCATTACAAATATTATGCGAGTTGAATGCCTATGCTCCTATTTATCCAACATTGTACCTAGCATACATATTGACTTTATAATGCACTCAAGTGTCTTGTGAATGAGTTTTCTCAACACTTAAATTTATAAAGAACTTCTTGCGTTCATCTCTAGGACAAGAACTGTTAGATGATTTTACCTATTCAGTGTTGAATGATCTTTTGGTTACGATTATGGTAAGATAATAGATAGAGTTGTCTCAAGTTCAAAAGAATTGTCCAGATATCCGACATTATAATTAGTTGGTAGTGAGGGTATAAAATAAACTGTTCAATTTTCAGGTACTACATTGATATTTTAAACTAACATTAATCAATGTACAGTGTATATGTATGTTGATAATTTCAAATAACAAAATAAAATGTACAAATTAATATAATGATACTTCAAATAACAAATTAATCAATGGATGTGTATCAATTTTTAATATTAGTAACTCTTTCCAGTCAGTACTACCACTTTCCAATACAAAATTTACAATATCGTGTACAGACAAGTCTAAGGTTTTTTTTTATGGCATAGTGGTTAGCATGTTAATCTTCAACACAAAGGGGCGTGGGTCCGAATTCTGCATAAGGGATGGATGTTCTTAGGTGTTGTCAATGTGTATAAGTTAGTCAGCGATGACTTACTTATACACTATTATTACACTACATTATATATGTAGTGTATTAATAGTGTATTAAGAGAATTTTCAATGCACATGCTTGATATTAGAGATAAAGAGATAAAGAGAATTTCAGATACACTATTATTACATATACTTATACACTTATTACACTATTCCCGTTTGAAGCATTTTCAGAAGCAACCATCATCTATTCTTTTACCCACCATTGGACCAAACAATTTTTTTATACAAAGAATAAAAATATCGGAACAGAATTCCCATAAGAATTTTAAAACGTTTTTATTTATTACGTGCGTATACCTTTTAATTTTTTTAAGTTTCCATATTCAAAATAAAAATAAAACTTAAGCAAGTTAATCTCCGCCCCCCCCCCCCCCACTTCCCGATGAAATTATTTTTCACTATTTTTTTCATGATGAAATTACCACCAATTGAAAATAAACGATTACAAAGATGTTAATATGTCTCGAATTGGAGTTAAGTCGTCTTCATAAAGTTAGAGCAAGGGGTCGCGTTGATAGTCAGTATTCAAATATTTTAACAATTAGGATGTCGTTTGGTGGGCCAATGAATAAGTCTAGCGGGGTGGGCCAAACTAAGCCAGTCCGTCCCTGATTCTACCTCTGTGGAATATTTTGCAACCCTCTTGAGCGGGCCTCTCTTAGCCAGACAGAAGACGCCAGATCACGTGGTCTGACTAGAGAATTAATATTTGAAAACATTTTTTCTTTCTTGTTCTTTTTAGTTTAGTTTTTAAGTGGTAATGATAAAAGTTGGACGCAGCAGGTAGTCTGCGTATATGTATTTTTTTGTCATGGTCTTCAAATAGAAGAAATGATGTTTTGATTTTAAAAAGGGAAATTTATTTTCGAATATGTAAAACTTGAACGTAGTATGTAAACTTGATTGTTTCTTTTGGCTTTTTTTAGAAGAAAAAAGTTGCTGAACCTTTAATTATTTTTAGAATCATGAGTTCTAGAAGGAACATAGAAAATAAAATGTCTTGATTATATAAATTAATTATCTTGGATTCCCAGCGAGTAATTTATATGTACTTAAAGAAATATTAATCAAATGTTTTCGTTGTAAATATTGTATATAGTTAAAAGTGTAAAATAGAATTGTCAAAGTTTTTAATCATCATGTGCTTATTTATATTCAACAACACCTGCGCCACTTTCAGTAGTGAAATATGCTTGATGACTTAAATATGATTTTACACGAATCGTGAATTCTTCATCTAAGCTCTCCCAACTTTGATTTAAATTAAGAATAATGTGAAACTCGTGAATATCATGAAGATTATTCCTTAACCTCACACCACTTTCTTAAAAGAAAAAATATTGACTTACTGTTCGAGAACATTTGCAAGGTAAATATACTATACAAAATCTGTTGTTTTTTTTTTTTTTAAATAGAGGTGCGAACAATATAGAAAAATAGTCGCCTGTGGTAACCCTATCAATAAAACAGTGGACAACATTATTTGTCTTTCTTTACTGGTAAACGCAAGTATAATTTCCTACATATTATGTTCCTGAGATCTCTAACAACGAATTATATGCGCATATGGCTGAAGAGCAGGAGTGCCAAACGTTGGCGTATTCCAATTTTTGGAATGAAATGATTTTATAAACATTTAATGACTTTAATAATAGCTTTGTATTTTCATAAAAACATATAAAAAAATAATAAAGGTATTTGGAAGGACTATTTGGATGTAAAAGAAAATTTTCTGAAAAAAGAAAAGTTTGGTTGGATCAAAAATGATAAAGATATCAAAAAGCATCCCCCACCCCCAGAGATAACTTACAAAAACAAGTGTCAGACCCCCCTTCCGCCGCCTTAAAATTATAACGTTATATACGCACAGCCCCTTTTCTAGTATATACAGCTATAGTCTTACCCAATCCTACATTGTATAGTTTTTACGAAATCTTATTATTCTTTTAGCAACGATTTTTTCAATAATAGAGTTAATAATTCATATACGAGTATTTATTGTACGGAACCCTCTGAGCGCGTGTAATACTCGCACTTGACCGTTTATTTTATGATTAAATCTCTCATTGATAAAACTTCGGTTGAAAATAGTTAGCCAAAATAAAGCTGAAACATTAGAAACCCTTACGCGCGGTAAAAAGGGTTAATGGTGAGCTTTCTGTTTTAATAAGTCGCTACAAACCGCTTTGACTAAACTCCATTACAAAAAAAAAAAAAAAAAAAAAAAAAAAGAAAAGAAAAGAAAAGAAAATAATAATAATAATAAGTGTTGCTTACTTAAGATTAGCGTTGTACAAGATCTTGGACGTTTCCTGGTAATTATTTCAAGAGAAAATATAGCACGTAAAAAAGGTAATAATATTTTTTAAAATTCAAAATTAGCTGTAACTAACAGCTGCAAAAAAATGGGACGTCACAACAGGGTATGGGGTGTCATCCGAGAGTGACATTTATGACACAGGGGGTGGGGGATAAAAATACCGAAATTTACTCAACGTAATCAATGGATGCCCCCTTAAATACAATAAAATTTAATTACACAACATTTTTCAAGAATAATTTTCTTTTTATAATTTTTTTTTCTGTAATTACATCTCTTAGATAAAGCTTCAGTTGAAAATACCTAATTAAAATAAAGTTGAAACCCCCTACGAACTATGAAAATGGTTAACGGTGAGTAATGGGTGTCATTTTTAAATAGGTATCACTTACTTTAAAATATCGTTTCGTGTACAAGCTCTTTGCAGTTTTATGATATTTATTTCAATAGATAATATCCCAAGTAAAAAAGTAATGAAATTTTTTTAAATTAAAATTAGCTCTAATAGCTGCAAAAAAATTTGACGTCACAACAGGGGATGGGATAAGTTCTATTTTATCCGAGGGTGACAACTTATGTCATAGGAAGGGGGGGGGGGGTAAAAAAAACATCGAAATTTGCTTAACGTAATTAATGGCTGCCCCCTTAAATAAAATAAAATGTTATGATAGTTTTTAAAGCGCAATTTTATTTGCAATTTTTTTTCTTGGTTAATTCGCTCAGGAATAAAATTTCAGTTAAAAATATCTAGCCAAAATAAAGCTGACACATTAGAAACACTTACGCGCGATAAAAAGGGTTAACTGTGAGCTTTCTATTTTAAGTCTCTACAAACCACTTTAAGCGGATACAGATACAATTTTTTAAATAAGTGTCACTTACTTTAGATTAGCGTTTTATGTACCAGATCTTGGAGTTTTGTGGTATTTATTTCAATAGATAATACAGCGTGTAAAAAAATAATTACAATTTTTTAAAATCAAATTGAACTCAACAACAACTACAGGAAAAACGTGAGGTCAGAATAGGGGATGGAGTATTAATGGATACTCGCTTAAATAGAATAAAATTTAATTACATAATAGTTTTTAAAACATAATTTTATATACAAATTTCTTTCTGTGGTTAAATCTCTCATCGATAAAATTCAGTTAAAAATACCTAGGCGAAATAAAGCTGATATGTTAAAAATTCCTACGAACGATAAAAATCGTTAACGGTGAGCTTTTTGCTTTAAGTTTCTACAAACTGCGTTGACTGGATGCCATTTTTAAGTCAAGTCAAGTCAACGCAGGTGCTTAAGGAGTACTTACAGTGGGTCGCAACCCCTGTTAAACCTCCATCGAAAGTGCAAAAACATAACGTTAGGATTAAATAAAGCATGATAAAAAATAATAATTTGGAAACTCGGGTGGACCAAACGACGAAAACTAGTTCCATCGCTGCATTCTCGAGTTGGGAGCACCGGGGTTAAATATAACCCTCAGTGGCGCAATGATTTTCTTAATTTTAGAAAATCATAACTTCGTTGACAGACATCAGTGGTCGAAGGAGGAAAGGCAAACATCGGGGGTTACCAACAGGCCCAGATAAAGTTCTAGAGATCCATTTTTATATAAATATCACTTCGCTTACTTTAAATTAGCGGTTTGTATACAAGATTTTGACAGTTTTGAGGCATTTATTTCAATAGGCAACATAGTGCGTAAAAGAATAATTACAATTATTTGAAATCAGAATTAGTTCTAAAAAAAACTAAAAAAAAAAATGTGAACGTCACAACAGAGGATGAGATATCACCAGAAGGTGACAACTTGTGACATAGCGTAGGAAGGGATAAAAAATACTGAAATTTGCGTGACACAATAAATGGATGCCCCCTTTCTCTCGTGAATAAAACTTCTGTTGAAAATACCTACCCAAAATAAAGCTGAAATATTAGAAGTCCCTAAGAAGGATAAAAATTGTTAACGGCGAGCTTTCTGTTTTAAGTCTCTGCAAACTTCTTTGACTGGATGCCATTTTTAAATAAGTATCGCTTCTCTTATTTTAGATTAGCGTTTTGTATTCAAGATTTTGGCAATTTTGTGGCATTTATTTCAATAGATAAAATGGTGTGTAAAAAATAATTACAGTTTTGTTAAATTCAAAATTAGTTCTAAACAACAATAACAAAAAAAGAAAAAAAAAGTGCCGTCTCAACAAGGGATAAGATGTCACCGTAGGGGACAACTTAGGCAGTGGCGTGGCGTGAAAATTTTCGGTGGTCATCGCAATTATTTAAGTTTGTGGTGAAAAATTATTAACTCTAAAATTCAATGGTTGAATGTTCAGAAAAGAAACTTTAAATCTTACCTTCACTTATACATGAACTCCAAATGTTCTGCTAAAATTGGATCGAAGAGTTTTAAAAGCTTATTAAGAGTTTTAAAATATTGCTTGGTCATCGCCGCATCCAGCGATGACCGGACGCCACGCCACTGAACTTGGGGTATAGTGTAGGGAGGGATAAAAAATACCGAAATTTGTGTGACATAATAAATGGATGTGCCCTTTCTCTCATGAATAAAAATTCAGTTGAAAATACCTACCCAAAATGAAGCTGAAATGCTAGAAACCCCTAAGCAGGATAAAAATGGTTAACGGCCAGCTTTCCGTTTAAAGTCTCTGCAAACTGCTGTGACTGGATGTCATTTTTCAATAAGTATCGCTTCGCTTACTTTAGATTAGCGTTTTGTATTCAAGATTTCGGCAATTTTGTGGCATTTATTTCAATAGATAATATAGTGTGTAAAAAATAATTACAGTTTTGTTAAATTCAAAATTAGTTCTAAACAACAATAACAAAAAAAGAAAAAAAAAAGTGCCGTCACAACAAGGGATAAGATGTCACCGTAGGGGACAACTTGGGCAGTGGCGTGGCGTGAAAATTTTCGGTGGTCATCGCAATTATTTAAGTTTGTGGTGAAAAATTATTAACTCTAAAATTCAGTGGTTGAATGTTCAAAAAAGAAACTTTAAATCTTACCTTCACTTATACATGAACTCCAAATGTTCTGCTAAAATTGGATCGAAGAGTTTTAAAAGCTTATTAAGAGTTTTAAAATATTGCTTGGTCATCGCCGCATCCAGCGATGACCGGACGCCACGCCACTGAACTTGGGGTATAGTGTAGGGAGGGATAAAAAATACCGAAATTTGTGTGACATAATAAATGGATGTGCCCTTTCTCTCATGAATAAAAATTCAGTTGAAAATACCTACCCAAAATGAAGCTGAAATGCTAGAAACCCCTAAGCAGGATAAAAATGGTTAACGGCCAGCTTTCCGTTTAAAGTCTCTGCAAACTGCTGTGACTGGATGTCATTTTTCAATAAGTATCGCTTCGCTTACTTTAGATTAGCGTTTTGTATTCAAGATTTCGGCAATTTTGTGGCATTTATTTCAATAGATAATATAGTGTGTAAAAAATAATTACAGTTTTGTTAAATTCAAAATTAGTTCTAAACAACAATAACAAAAAAAGAAAAAAAAAGTGCCGTCACAACAAGGGATAAGATGTCACCGTAGGGGACAACTTGGGCAGTGGCGTGGCGTGAAAATTTTCGGTGGTCATCGCAATTATTTAAGTTTGTGGTGAAAAATTATTAACTCTAAAATTCAGTGGTTGAATGTTCAAAAAAGAAACTTTAAATCTTACCTTCACTTATACATGAACTCCAAATGTTCTGCTAAAATTGGATCGAAGAGTTTTAAAAGCTTATTAAGAGTTTTAAAATATTGCTTGGTCATCGCCGCATCCAGCGATGACCGGACGCCACGCCACTGAACTTGGGGTATAGTGTAGGGAGGGATAAAAAATACCGAAATTTGTGTGACATAATAAATGGATGTGCCCTTTCTCTCATGAATAAAAATTCAGTTGAAAATACCTACCCAAAATGAAGCTGAAATGCTAGAAACCCCTAAGCAGGATAAAAATGGTTAACGGCCAGCTTTCCGTTTAAAGTCTCTGCAAACTGCTGTGACTGGATGTCATTTTTCAATAAGTATCGCTTCGCTTACTTTAGATTAGCGTTTTGTATTCAA
This sequence comes from Maratus speciosus, assembly GCA_963932465.1. Taxonomy (NCBI): domain Eukaryota; kingdom Metazoa; phylum Arthropoda; class Arachnida; order Araneae; family Salticidae; genus Maratus; species Maratus speciosus. Next base: position 86,566,500 of record OZ010788.1, read on the forward strand.
GATTTCGGCAATTTTGTGGCATTTATTTCAATAGATAATATAGTGTAAAAAATAATTACAGTTTTGTTAAATTCAAAATTAGTTCTAAACAACAATAACAAAAAAAGAAAAAAAAAGTGCCGTCACAACAAGGGATAAGATGTCACCGTAGGGGACAACTTGGGCAGTGGCGTGGCGTGAAAATTTTCAGTGGTCATCGCAATTATTTAAGTTTGTGGTGAAAAATTATTAACTCTAAAATTCAGTGGTTGAATGTTCAAAAAAGAAACTTTAAATCTTACCTTCACTTATACATGAACTCCAAATGTTCTGATAAAATTGGATCGAAGAGTTTTAAAAGCTTATTAAGAGTTTTAAAATATTGCTTGGTCATCGCCGCATCCAGCGATGACCGGACGCCACGCCACTGAACTTGGGGTATAGTGTAGGGAGGGATAAAAAATACCGAAATTTGTGTGACATAATAAATGGATATGCCCTTTCTCTCATGAATAAAAATTCAGTTGAAAATACCTACCCAAAATGAAGCTGAAATGCTAGAAACCCCTAAGCAGGATAAAAATGGTTAACGGCCAGCTTTCCGTTTAAAGTCTCTGCAAACTGCTGTGACTGGATGTCATTTTTCAATAAGTATCGCTTCGCTTACTTTAGATTAGCGTTTTGTATTCAAGATTTCGGCAATTTTGTGGCATTTATTTCAATAGATAATATAGTGTGTAAAAAATAATTACAGTTTTGTTAAATTCAAAATTAGTTCTAAACAACAATAACAAAAAAAGAAAAAAAAAGTGCCGTCTCAACAAGGGATAAGATGTCACCGTAGGGGACAACTTGGGCAGTGGCGTGGCGTGAAAATTTTCGGTGGTCATCGCAATTATTTAAGTTTGTGGTGAAAAATTATTAACTCTAAAATTCAATGGTTGAATGTTCAGAAAAGAAACTTTAAATCTTACCTTCACTTATACATGAACTCCAAATGTTCTGCTAAAATTGGATCGAAGAGTTTTAAAAGCTTATTAAGAGTTTTAAAATATTGCTTGGTCATCGCCGCATCCAGCGATGACCGGACGCCACGCCACTGAACTTGGGGTATAGTGTAGGGAGGGATAAAAAATACCGAAATTTGTGTGACATAATAAATGGATGTGCCCTTTCTCTCATGAATAAAAATTCAGTTGAAAATACCTACCCAAAATGAAGCTGAAATGCTAGAAACCCCTAAGCAGGATAAAAATGGTTAACGGCCAGCTTTCCGTTTAAAGTCTCTGCAAACTGCTGTGACTGGATGTCATTTTTCAATAAGTATCGCTTCGCTTACTTTAGATTAGCGTTTTGTATTCAAGATTTCGGCAATTTTGTGGCATTTATTTCAATAGATAATATAGTGTGTAAAAAATAATTACAGTTTTTTAAAAATCAAAATTAGTTCTAAACAACTGACGTCACAACAGAGGATAAGATGTCACCAGAGACAACTTGTGGTATAGGGTAGGGAGGGATAAAAAATACGGAAATTTGCGTGACATAATAAATGAATGCCCCTTTTCTCTCGTGAATAAAACTTTAGTTGAAAATACCTACCCAAAATACAGCTCAAATATTAGAAATCCTTAAGAAGGATAACAAGTTGGAAATTGCTCGTCAAACGTGGCAAATGAGGTGCGTTCGTACTATAACTAGTTTTATAATTATTTTTTGCACCCCATATTGTACTGAATGTATACTTTTTTGCACTTCATAAAGCGCATAGTCTGATACATCATTAAAATGCACTTCCAATAATTTTTTCCCATTCCCCGTAATGTAACGGAACAATTTTGACTGTCCCTGTAATTAAACTATACATCCGATTTTCCTAAAATTTGAAATAGCTCAACAAAACTTTGCAACAATTATATCTTTAAAATTTCAGACCATTCGGAAGGCTGTAATATCATTAAAATGCACTTGCAATAATTTTTCCCATTCCCCGTAATGTAACGGAACACTTTCGACTGTCCCTGTAATTAAACTATACATCCGATTTTCCTAAAATTTGAAATAGCTCAACAAAACTTTGCAACAATTATATCTTTAAAATTTCAGACCATTCGGAAGGCTGTAATATCATTAAAATGCACTTGCAATAATTTTTCCCATTGGCCGTAATGTAAAGAAAAACTTTTGACTGTCCCTGTAATTAAACTATACATCCGATTTTCCTAAAATTTGAAATGGCTCGACAAAATTTTGCAACAGTTATATCTTTAAAATTTCAGATCATTCGGAAGGCTCTAATATCATTAAAATGTACTTGCAATAATTTTTCCCATTGGCCGTAATGTAAAGAAAAACTTTTGACTGTCCCTGTAATTAAACTATACATCCGATTTTCATAAAATTTGAAATGGCTCGACAAAATTTTGCAACAATCATATATTTGAAGTTTCAGACCATTCGGTTGGGTAGTTTTTGCTCTGTTACATGCGGACAGACGGACGGACGGACAGACGGACAGACGGACGGACAGACGGACGGACGGACTGAACGACGACTATAGGTGCTACGTATTTATATAATTACGAACGCACCTAAAAATGGTCAATGGTGAACTTTCTGTTTTAAGTCTCTGCAAACTGCTTTGACTGGATGCCATTTTTAAATAAGTATCGCTTACTTTAGATTAGCGTTTTATGTAGCCATAAAATTTAATAATGAATCTTTATGAAACTTCAGAATATTTTAAATTTAAGATGACAAAATGCGAAGAGGAAATTCAACGCTGCGAATGCTTAATTGCAATATTCCAGCAGTCTAGGAAATTTCATTTAATTTTCTCTTGAGTGGTTGCTTGAGACTTTCTGTTATAATTAATGTCACTCAACTTTGCCATAATGATCACTTTCAGCCGAAGTAACGCTTGGTTTTATTTTCTTTGGGAGACTCTTTAGTTTTATTAGTATTTTGCTGATTTCATGAAGCCGGATAGGTATTTAAAATGTTAAACAAGCTAAAACTAAAGTTATTAAAATATTCAAATTTTGTTTTTCTATACTCTTTACTGTACTTTCACAAGGAATAATTTCTCTAAATTAAAAAAGAAATTACTCTCGTTATGGTTCTAAAATCTTTGTTAATAGTTTGATGATGTCACAAAGCCGAATTTAAAACGTATGGCAAAAAATAATACAGTACTCAAATTTTTTATTTCACTGCCTTTTCCTGCAATTTAAAAATGAATTATTTATATAATTTACCAATATTTTAACTTCAATATGACTTGATTCTAAACTCTCTGGTAACATTTTGATGATTTCATAAAGCTTAATAGGTAATTAAAATATAACACAGGCTAAAATTGTTTTTTTTTTCTTTTTTACTGAAATTTAATTTTTTGCTAACTTTTCCTGCAATTTAAGAGGAGTAATAATTTAACAAGGGAAGTTTAATCTTATTTATGATTCTAAACTCTGTTATTATTTTGAGAATTCCATAAAACCAAATGGGTATTAAAAAATATGAGATCAGCTAAAAATAGTGTTATTGAAATGCTCTAATTGTATCTTTTATTACCATTTCTTGTAATTTAACAATATTTTATTCTGGTTATAATTCCAAACTTACTGTTAATATGCCATTGATTTCATAAAACCTATCAGATATTTCAAATATAAATTAGAGTAAAAATGATGTTATTGAAATATTTAAATTATTACATTTCTTAATTTTTTTCATAATTTAAAAAAGAATCATCGTATTTATTTTTCGTATTGCCTTACTTGTAATATACTTTTAAAATAATATCATTCGACTTTGTTTTCGTTTTATATTCGTTGTGGGATTCTTTAGTTTTAATTAATACATTGATGATATCATAAAACGAAACAGATATTTCAACTGTCGGGCAGAGACTAAAATTAATAGTATTTAAATGTTAAAATTTTACCTTTCGTTACCCATTCCAATAATTTCACAGTGAATAGTTTCTATTTCGATGCGATTCTAAACTCACTGTATATGTCGGCGATTTTATAAAACCGAGCAGGTATTTAAAATGTGAATCAGGGTGAAAATGGTGTTATTAAAATACTTACATATTATCTCTCGATTCCTTTTCCGCATTAAAAAAAATGGCATACTTAATTTTGATATAATATTATATGAAATAAAAATCTTAAAATAACACACGTTTTTAACACTCTGAGCGTCTTGCAAAAGGGTAAAATTGTAATGTTGTTTTATTTGCATTTTGTTTTAAATGCTAAGAAATTATGATTCTTTCAACATTATAAAAAAAAAAAAAAAAAAAAAAAAAAAAATTCAATTACAAATATGAATGTAATCCTTGAGAGTATTAATCACTCTTCAATGTATTTAAAATTCATTAAATCTATAGAATTATATTATCTTAAATATTGCTTGTGTTGCTGTGAAACCTGGAGCTTAGTGAACGGAATATTACGCCCCAAACACTTAGAGGGTTAAAAAATAGCTCCTATATATTTTTTGGTTTATGTGGAATTCTTTTACATGCTGAACATTATGTACTGAACTTATTTATTACACCAAAGATATTGGTTCTCTTTGAAACAATTGACTGATGATATAGCCTATGTATATGTCCTATGTCACATTTTATAGACAACGTATGTGACTAAAATGTGACATAGGCCTATGTTACATTTTAGAATGTATCACTGGCCACCGTTTACTTACTGCCGAGCTTGACGGAAAAACGAATGTACGTTATTTATAAAAGCCTTGTATTTTACAAAAGGCTTTTTGCCTCGAATATTTCTTGTATGCTGCGTAACTGCAGATGCTGCAAAATCATGGGATTCAATCGTTGTCGAACTGTTTCCTAAGTCGTCTGTTTTAAAAGCGTATGTGAAGAAAATAATAATCTCATGTTGCTTTATTCTTTTATTAAGCCAAATATTTCAAGACTGATGAATACTCAAATATTCTAAAGGTTTTGATGAAAATCTGCCACATCTCGTCATATAAGAAATATCCTTTTGTAAATAAATGCTGATAAATTTTCAAATAATATTGTTCGTAATACATTAACTAAGGTTTGTTGGGGTAACTGGAACCACGAGGTAACTGGGCAATAGGCTATTTTATAAAAAACTGTTGGTGTTTTTTAAGTTTTAGCTTTTGTGAGCAATGCCCCTTTATCTCTACTTTCTAAAACAACGTGTATCAACTCAATCATAACTCTCATTTTGCTGTGATAGGTTGTCAAAATTTTACGTTTCTTTTTTTTAAAAACAACGTCAATATGGTTGAACTTCCTCGGATTTTTATTAAAATACTGTAAGTACTTTTATTAAACAATCTTTTTTTTTAAAGATTAGACATATAACTACATTAATATTATTAGGTATCTATACATATTTACTTCATGTTTTAACTGTAAGCCCGGTGTCCCAGTTACCCCATAAATGTTTCAAAAATGGGGTAACTGGGACATGCTGGATCCAGTTACCCCAATAGTTATAAATAATTTTTTTGTGTTTCTCTTACTACGGGAAGTAAATTTCTCCATTGGTTTTTGCTCGCAGTAAAGAAAATGATAAAATACCTTATTAAAATAACGTAATGAAATTTAAAAAAAAGCATATTGAGTGGTATCAAACCAAATTTCTTGACCCCTTGAGAGGCGGTGATGCCGTTATGGCATCACTTAATCTTAATTCCTAATTGCCACATTGGCACCTGAATTTTATAATTAAAATTTAACCTTTATTAAGTACTCGAAAATATACTTTTACATGTTTTCAGATAGATTATCTTGTAAATATTGGTGTCATTAAATTATTTCAACATTTTACGAATACAAGTACCTTGCCCCTGAAAGTCAGATAGCCAGACCTTGAAATTGTACTATACACAGGGGTCGCATTTTATAGGCATAGGGAATCTGTTATCATCCCTACCACCATTTTGAAAATAATATCTTCATCGCACCTTTCTATAAGGAACAATACAATTTTCCCTATATAATGCGACCCCTGGATAAAGATAAAGTACTTACGTAGCTTTTTGTTCAGAGATTTATCTTGCTATTTTTTTCCTTAAAATACCCATGTGACTTTTATACTTATTATCTATACTAAAGTACATAAGTACTTACTTAAGTTTTATATTTTTGGTATAAATAAATCTAATATTTTCACTTTTAGTGCTTTTTTTAGGCACACTGACAGCAAAGGTTTCCCTTACAACGCTGTTTATTGACATATAATTTACATGATCTGCCTGGTTTAAAATTTTAAGTTGTTTATACTTTTTCAAACAGGACCTGATATCCGATATGGAAAAATATAAACGCGTGTGGAACATAGACCCCCCTGGTCCAGTTACCCCATTTTTGGGGGCAACTGGACCCATGAGGAAAGAAAGATGAAATATGCATATTTTTATATTTTTAAATATTAAAATGTAATTTTGAGCATTTCTGTGTGATAGAGGGAACCTAACTGAACACATTTACAGAAGTTCAGACTTTAATTGAAATGAACATTAGCTTTTTGAAGCTGAATTGTCAGAAGCTCCAGAGTCACATTGTAAAATCATGTCCCAGTTGCACCAACTAACCTTATATTTAATGATTGAAGACATTTTCCTCGTTAAAACAAATGTTTAACAACTAAGTAATTTTTATGTTTCCTTAATATAAATTTAAATAACATTATTTATCGTGATTTTTAAAAAATGCTAAAATAAAAGAATAAGGAGAAAAATGTAAAGAAAACAATAAAAAATATTTTCTACTGAAAAAAAAAAAAAAAAAAAGATAAGTGAATAAGATTTTCTTTTTTAAAATATTTCTTTGTTTAGAATAAAAATATTGCAGAGAATTGCCCTCACATAGAAACAAGTGAGTGAAATTTATGAAATTGCTACATTTTATGAGTCCTTTTCTATATAGTCACCGTGCACAGTAACACATTTGCAGTGATTTAACAGCTGCGCCAATTGCTCCAATTGCGCCAAATCGATAATGTTGGGCATTTCTGCGCCAACACGATCATTTTCCAACAAAATTGCGACCAACTGCGCCAATTCGATAATAAATCTTGAGCCAAATCAATCCTTTTCCACCCAAATTTCGCCAAAAGATCACAAAAAACATGCGATGTTTGTCAAATGATCACGGAAAAAAACGGAAATTTTAACAAAGGATCGCTAATTTCGTCAAAAAACGAACAAAACGCGGTCAAATGATCGCAAAAAAACCGTTGATTTCGTTAAAAATTCGCGAATAAAACGCACATTTTGTCAGAAGATCGCAAAAGACATGCAAATTTTGTCGAAAGATCGCGAAAAGCACGCGAATTTTGTCAAAAGATCGCTACAAACACGCGAATTTCGTCAAAAGATCGCGAGAAAACCGTGACTTTTGTCAAAGGATCGCTAATTTCGTAAAAAAACAAGCAAAACACGGTCAAAAGATCGTGAAAAAACGTTAATTTATTTAAAAGATAGAGAAAAAACCCGCAAATTTCATCAAAAGGTCTCAAATTTGGTCAAAAGATCGCGAAAAACACGAGATTTTCGTCAACAGATCGCGAAAATCACGAGATTTTCGTCAAAAGATCGCGAAAAACACGCGAATTTCGTCAAAAGATCGCGAATAACACGTGAATTTCGTCAAAAGATCGTGAGAAAAACGTGACTTTTGTCAAAGGATCGCTAATTTTGTCAAAAAAAGAACAAAACGCGGTCGGAAAAAACGTGAAAAAGCGCTAATTTATTTAAAAGATAGAGAAAAAAACCCGCAAATTTCATCAAAAGGTCCGAAATTTCGTCAAAAGATCGCGAATAACACGTGAATTTCGTCTAAGGATTGCGAAAAAAACTTAAATTTTGTCAAAGGAGCGCTAACTTCGTCAGAAAGCGAACGAAACGCGGTCAAAAGATCGTGAAAAAAACGCGATTTCGTTAAAAGATTGCTAATAAAACGCAAATTTCGTCAAAAGATCGCGAAAAACACGCGAATTTCGTAAAAGGATCACGAAAAAAAATATGAATTTTGCCTAAGGATTGGTAATTTCGCCAAAAAATGAACAAAACGCGGTCAAAAGATCGTGAAGAAACACTACTTTTGTTAAAATGTCGCAAAAAAACCCGCAAATTTATCATAAAGTCGCAAAAAACACGCGAATTTTGTCGAAGTATCGCCAAAAAAAAAAAAAAAGTGAATTTTGTCAAAGGAAAGCTAATTTCATCAAAAAACGAACATAACGGGGTCAAAAGATTGTGAAAAAAAAAGCGAATTTCGTTAAAAGAGCTCAAAAAACTGCAAATTTCGTCAAAAGATTTCGAAAGACATGCTAATTTCGTCAAAAGATAACAAAAAACACACTGATTTCAACAAAGGGTCAAAATAACACGGGGATTTTTTCAAAAGATTGCGAACAATATGCAAATTTGGTCAAAAGATCACAAAAAACATGCAAATTTCCTCAAAGGATTGCAAAAAAAAAAAAAAAAACACGAAGTTTATGAAGGAGTCGCGGAAAAAACTCTAATTTCGTCAAAGAATCGCAGGGAAAACGCGAATTTTGTCAAAGAATTGCAGAAAAAACGCGAATTTCGTCAAAAAATTGCAGAAAAAACACTAATTTCGTCAAAGAATACCAAAATGACATTTTGTTGATGCTCCAAAATCAGCATTTTTGCAGCTCCAAAATAGTTATTTTCTGCTCCAAAGTGGCTTTTTGCTGCTCCAAAATTGTTATTTTCTGCTCCAAAGTGGCTTTTTGCTGCTCCAAAATAGTTATTTTCTGCTCCAAAATGAGCGTTTTTGCTGCTCCAAAATGGCTTTTTACTGCTCCAAAATAAGGTCCATGCTGTTCCATCACTGCATTTGTGCAACCGGTATTTCAAAGAGAGGGGGGGAGGATGTATCCCAGGAGGCCCGACAGTAGACCGAAAGGGGGGGGGGGAGGGCATTTTTCTAACTTTTACCGACCCCCACATGTGACATATTGTTGGAAAGGCCTGTGACCACTTATACATGCTATGCACCTCCTGAGCCCCTTCCCCCAAATTTGTCCTCCGGGAGGCACTTTTCTACATTTTGCATGCATCATTCATCCCAGGGGGCAAATTTGGGAGGGGGGGGGGGGGTTCGGGAGTGCATAACATGAATAACTGGTCACAGGCTTTTCCAACAATATGCCACATGTAGGGGTCGGCAATAGAAAAATGCCCCCCTTTGGGTCTACTATCGCGTCTCCTGGAATACATCCTCCCCTCTCTCTTTGAAATACCGTTTGCAGAAATGTGTTACTGTGCACGGTGACCATATAGAAAAGGACTGATACAATGTAGCAATTTCATAAATTTCACACAATTATTTCTATGTGAGGGTAAAAACGTATTGATACATTCTCGTAGTTTTATTATATTTTATAAAATCCAATAAGATATCACATATGAATTGTATGAAAACACAAATTCCTCTTTAAACGGGCCTAATATTTTTCATTGCATAGTAATTAATCGCTTTTTTTTTTAACCGTATGAATTTTTAAACTGTTATTTTAATCTCTCTGACGCAATGGTGTAAAGAAAAACGCAATTTTAACATTATTGTTTTAATATTCCGACGTAAATATTTAGATAGAATTAGAAATAAGGATAAAAATAATCCTAATACTAAGATCTATAAATATAGTTAATAGATGGTAATGCAATATTTATGCATAATATACTATATTATGTATAATAATGATATAACTTAATATATAATAAAGATAATAAAACTTTTATTGTTAGGGTAAAAGAAATATATATATATTACTTTAATCTCTCTGGCGCAATGATTTTAAGAAAAACACAAATTCAATACTAAAGTTTCAATCCTCAGACTTGAAGATTAGGAGACGGAGATAAAGGTGAACCAATTCTTGATAAAGAGGGTTCTTGAGAAGTTGAGATTCTAAATGAAATTAGAGTATAGATAACATTCACATTTCAAATGGGTTCTCCGTGATCGATGATTTAATTAGCAGATGGCCAAAGGATCTGTCCTGATTTCGATTATAACTGTTCGATTATATTTCACTTGCTTGTACTAAATTGATGAATAGTCATGCCTCAGTTTACGTATTAATAAATTTAATCCCAATATAACTTTTTCTAAATATCTCTGTTTAAACATGCTCCTTATAAGATGTTAAGAAAATTAGTGCTGTGACTGTGACCTATAATTATATATTTTTGTAATTCATGCTGAAATTTTTGCAAGTTGCGTGTGTGTTTTTTCCTGTTAAGTTACTTCATCAAATATTTAAATTGCGGTTTTTTTTAAAAATTACTATTATGGGTTGAAAAAATTGAATAAATCTATGAACCTCGTGATTTTCAAAGTGCGCATGGAATCCGAATAAGACGGTTTAATTTGTTTACTTTGATTAGTTGACAGTTTTACGGAAATGTGAAAACCGTTAGCTTTTGCATAAAAGAATTCGAAGATTAGTAAAAGAAATCGCTGATTCGATCTCAACTTTAGGGTTTTTTCGTAATTACTCGCAAATTGAAATCGTGCTTTTGCAATTGTATCCTTTAGCTTTCCAGCAAAAACGCTGCACAAATTGGCAGTTTTTATAGAAAAAGGAAATCCGTTAGCTTTTGCATAAAAGAATATAATTAATCATAACCGAAATCGCTGATTCGATCCCAACTGTTTTTTTAATTAATGGCAAGCTGAAATCGCGGTTTCGCAAATGTATCATTTAACCTTCCAGCAAAAACGCTGCCCAAATTTTACGACAAAAGGATTTTTTTTAACTTTGTTCTCAGAAATGGTACCAAAATTAAAATTATTTTTACTACTGATATATATTCCTCCTGAGGCTTGAGCAAAATAAAATACATTATAAAACATCCATTTTAATGGATGTCGGGTCTCAGGAAAATATAATTGCTCTTCTAACCTGACTTCTGTTAGTGTTGTGAAATATCTTGCATTCATAATAGCGTAAATACTGTGCATAAAAAATACACCACTCGACTGCTCGTGCTATGAAATGTGATGCCATCGCGAGAAATGTTGAAAATTAGAATCAGTTGCGCCTAAAAAACACAGAATTACACCCTCCTTAAATCAGCATGTAGCTGACAAAAAAAAAAAAAAAAAAAGGGGGGGGGGTGACATTTACCAAATTACAATACACTTCCACTACTGCTCATGATGCATTCGCATTTCACAAAAAGCAAATTTAGTCTTTTCAAATACTTCATTTTTGTTAAAGTTATATAAAAAAAAAAAAAAATCCGGGTAAGACTTAGCGGTGATCCGCATTATCTTTGACTGAATAAACAAATTACGAGCATGGGTTTCTATACAAAAATTTCTCATCTTGATGTGTACTATCTTCTCTTCTTTTCTCTCTCTCTCTCTCTTTTTTTTTTTTTTTTTTCTTGTGGGAGGTGGGGGTGAACGGTAATACACCCTGTATATCCGTTTTAAGATCATGAAATGCAAGAAATTAGAGAATTTTGAAACTTACTTTATATAAAATATTAAAAAAAGGTTTGCATTTTCCCCAGTAAAGCTATTTTTAAAAATTATATGTTGAGTACATTTTTTTTAAATATTTTAAAAATATATAAAACGTGTATATGGATTTCGTATATTTTTAATAAACACATTTTAGATTCTTGTTCAGGGAAGTAGAGTTCTTACGTGTTTTCATTTATTTTAATTTTTTTTTCAAATATTTATATTAACTCATAAAAAATAGGTACATTTTGTATTTTTTTAAATTAATGTATTATATTCATTTTAGGATAATGAATTTTAATATTTAACATCATGAATCTCTATTCATGCTTATTTGATCAAAAACTACTAAAAAGATATGACAATTTTAAGGAAAAAATATGTCCATTTTTTCTTCGTGTTAATAAAGCACTTTATATATGTATTCTTTTTATTTCTTACGATTTTATTAAATATTTTTTTTATATTCTTATCCAGTGAAGTGGAACTCTAGTGTGCTTTCAGGCGTTTTTAATTTCTTTCTAAATATATACATTACAACATAAAAAATTAAGTGCTTTCAATATTTTTCTGAATAAATGTATTTTTTAATAAAACAAAAGTTTAACTTCAGATAAAATAAAAAATATTACACTTGGATAAATCTTTATAGTTAATGAAATGACGTTACTATTTATCTAAATTAAAAAAATGTACGAAGATAAATAAAACGTTCATTTATTAAATTTATGAAGGATTTTATTCGACATTGACTTTGAACTTAGAAGTGAGAAATGAGAAGAAAAAAATCTCTGAAGGAAAAAAATACGTTTGATTTTATATATATATATATATATATATAAATATTTTCATTCATTTTTGTCACTCATTATATTAATTCAATAACCGTTACTTTTTTTCTTTTTCAGGTATGTATAAAGAAAACATGTTTGTAATGAATATATAGTTTTACGATCAAATAAGAAGAATGATTTTCATTTTTCCTTCAAGGTATGCTATTTGATAATTTGTGAATTCAAATCATGTTAAAATCTGGAAGACTTTCTTGGTTTTCTAAATAAATATAACAGTAGTGTAAATATAGGGTGAACCAAAAGTCTTGTCCTGATTATAATTATTGTTCTCAAACTATTATAATTAGAAAAGTGTTTGTTCGGATACATTGTAAGTACTGTTGTATTTTTTTTTTATAAGACCACGTACCTCAGTAAATTTCAACGTGTGCCCTCTTGGTAGCTTGGAGGATGTCTAAGCGATTTTCTAGTTTCCACCAAGTGTTCTTTAACATGTCTTCTGTTACAGTACACACTTCAGCTTGTATCCTAGTCTTCAGTTCATTGACTTCAGCAATTGGTGTGGCAAAGACTCTGTCTTTGATATAGCCCCCAAAGAAAAAATTCTGGAGAGCGCGGAGGCCGGGATGTTGGTTCATCCCTTCCAATCCACCGATCCGGAAATGTTTCGTTCTATTGCACAAAAAAGCTACTAAAACTGACCTATCCAATGATACGACAAGTTACATTATTATACAAACGGTTAATTTGTAATGAATTACTATGATCAAGGCAAGACCTTTGGTTTACCCTGTATTTTAACTTGTTCTGTATCTGGCTTTTAAACGAGTGCATTTAACTAATTTTAGGGTGCTGAATTCAGATTCAGTGGAATAATCAGATTCTTACAATTATGCCATCTTTATTAGATACAGAGCAGTTACATAAAGAAAAAGGGAAATATTTGACAAAAATTGACTGTTTAAAATACAAACAAAACATAATATTCATCAGTAAAAATGTTTTCTTGATTACTTAACACAAACTATGAACTAATACGAGCACATAACTGTTTCACAAAAGACCATAATGTTAATATTAACAATGCAGCTTTTCAAAGTAGGATAATGTATTTCTTGATGACAGTGCTGAATGCTTTGATAGTTACTTTTACAGTAGAATGCGTACAAATAAAGATTTTAACCTATATATCCTTCTATATTAATACAGGGGAATTATTCCAGAGGGAAACATTCGCCTTGCATACAATATTTCAAATGAAAATCAAATTTCAAAGTACAAAGTAAATTGCTTAAAAGGCGCAAAGGCCAACATAGTGAAAAAGATTCCAAGCCGGGACTCGAACCCGGGCCATCAGTACAGCGCACTGACGTTCTACCGACTAAACCACTTGGAACGATACCCAGCACGGAAAATTTCTCACTATTATATGTTGGCAAGGCTACAAACGCAGCACAAGATGGAATATTCAACGTGAGCCACCGAACTGGGGCAAACACGGAACATAATTTAAATCCAGCATCGATAGAAACTATATTAATACATGGAAATAATTCCAGAGGGAAACATTCGCCTTGCATACAATATTTCAAATGAAAATCAAATTTCAAAGTACAAAGTAAATTGCTTAAAAGACGCAAAGGCCAACATAGTGAAAAAGATTCCAAGCCGGGACTCGAACCCGTTCCAAGTGGTTTAGTCGGTAGAACGTCCGTGCGCTATACTGATGCCCCGGGTTCGAGTCCCGGCTTGGAATCTTTTTCACTATGTTGGCCTTTGCGCCTTTTAAGCAATTTACTTTGTACTTTGAAATTTGATTTTCATTTGAAATATTGTATGCAAGGCGAATGTTTCCCTCTGGAATAATTTCCATGTATTAATATAGTTTCTATCGATGCTGGATTTAAATTATGTTCCGTGTTTGCCCCAGTTCGGTGGCTCACGTTGAATATTCCATCTTGTGCTGCGTTTGTAGCCTTGCCAACATATAATAGTGAGAAATTTTCCGTGCTGGGTATCGTTCCAAGTGGTTTAGTCAGTAGAACGTCAGTGCGCTATACTGATGGCCCGGGTTCGAGTCCCGGCATGGAATCTTTTTCACTATGTTGGCCTTTGCGCCTTTTAAGCAATTTACTTTGTACTTTGAAATTTGATTTTCATTTGAAATATATATCCTTCATATCCTTATTATTTGCCCACAAAATGTAAATTTCCAATTTACATTTCATTACGTGTTTTACCATGTACAGTGAATTCTCGATAAGTCGAAGTCAGATAAGTCGAATATTCGTTTAAGTCGAATTTTACACGAAGTCCCGGCTCCTTTATTACAATTCAATATTAAACTTTCTCGTTCTGTCGAAGTCTACATCTTTTAAGTCGATTTTTTTCCGATAGAGAAAAAACAGTAATTCGACGGATTTCTTAATTTTTCAGCCACAGCTCAAAAACACTGGCATTTTCTGTTAGATAAAACTTTTCTGCACTCCTTCGCCGGCTTTGAAGGGCACTATTTTTACTTCTTACATTGGTCAGTCTGGAGCCTCTGCGAGTTTGGAATTTCAGCTGAAATCGTACCAATCCCCTCTCCACACCCTACCCCACCCCATTTATCAGAGCAGGTGGCTAAGTAAATTCTAATTAGCCAAATTTCCCACGCTTTTATGCAAGGAATTTTTTTTTCGATTCTATTGAGATTTCATTGAAGTTCATTACTTCAATGTTGAGTCTTGTCTTTTTGATGTTTATTGCTTTCACATCGTGATACGTTTCCAGTTGGGTCTTTCAAAATATCGAAGCAGAAATTACAAATTCTTACTTTAGAGCAAAAAGTAAATTTGATAAAAGATATTGAATACAATCCTAATTTAAAGAAAAAAGATGTAGCCCTGAAATATGGTATCCCTCCCAACACGCTGTCTAGCATACTGAATGATAAAAAAAAGCATTTTCAAAAGACATAAGTCAAATATCAACCCAAAATGCAAAAGGATGAAGACGTGTGCCTTACCAGATATCGAAACAACCCTCGTAAAATGGTTAACATATTACAGGACACAGAAGAGTGTAATTCCTTTAAGTGGTACAATGTTACGTGAGAAAGCTTTGGATTTCGCACGTAGGCTTCACGTAGTAGGCTTCACGGCAAGCACTTGGTGGCTTGAAAAGTTTAAAGCCAGACACAACATCGTGTTTCGTACATTACACGGCGAAGTAAAAGATGTGTCTGATGCACTGTGTGATGAATGGAAGACAGTTTCATTACCCAAACTTCTTGCAGGTTATAGTGCGGACGACGTTTTCAATATGGAGGAAATGGGACTTTTTTACAAATGTTTTCCTAACAAGACGATGATGTTTAAGGGGGAATCATTTTCCAGAGGAAAGTTAAGTAAAGAACGTTTAATTGTCCTTGTCGGAGCAAATGCTCCTGGAACAGAAAAATTACCTTTACTGGTCATCGGTAAATACAAAAGTTCTCGCTATTTCAAACATAAAAAGTCTCTTTTCGTACAGATTCTCGCTATTTCAAACATAAAAAGTCACTTCCCGTACAGTACAGATCTAATCACAAAGCTTGGATGACTCTAATATTGTTCGAGGAATACATCAGAAATTTGGATCTAGTGCTTCATGCAAAAAAGCGTAAAGTGTTGATCTTTGTTGATTAGTGTACAGCTCACAGTCATCTTTTGAACTTCAAATCTATCGTTAGAATTTCTCCCTTCTAATACAACTTCTAAGCTACAACAACCAGCAGACGAGGGAATAATTAAATGTTTAAAGCATTCCTACAGAAAACGTCCAGTGCGGAAGGCAATCGAGGATGACGAAAATGGAATAAATCAAAAGTGTGGTGTGTCAGAAGCAATTAGACTAATTTCGAATACCTGGAACAACGATGTGAAACAAATCACTATAAAAAATATCTTCCATAGATGTGGTTTCTTTGCAAGCAATGCGGACTCATGTGTTGTGAATGAAAATCTACAAGATCAAGTTATTTCTGAAGATGCCGATACTGAGTTTTTGAATATTTACGAAAATGTTGCAGTTTGCGGAGAACTTAGAGATTGATATATAGTTGAAGCAATAAAAAAGATGGAAAACGATCCTGAATCTGAAGAAGATAACGAGGAAGTAAATTGCGTTTCACCACCAAATAATGAAGAAGCACTTGCGGCAATGACGGTTCTGCAGCAATATCTCGAAAGTGGAGACAGTGTGCACGATTCTCTTTTCCTTTGTTTACAAAATGTGAGCGACTTTCTAACCAGAGAAAGACAAAAAAGTTCCTTCAAGCAGTTATCATTAACAAGTTTTTTTCGCAAAATTTGAGTTCGTAAAGTACCTTATATTATGTACTATTAAATTGTATTTTTCTTTAGTGCTCATTTTGTCAGACTCCGTTATTACAGTATAATTGCAATTCCTGTCTATAAGACTGAATTATTTCTTATATTTTTTCTGTATGTATTTAAGGATTTTCGATAAGTCGAACTTACGATAACTCGAATATTTTTGCCGGTCCCTTGGCGACTTATCGAGAATTCACTGTATATGAAAAATAAATTTTAGAATTTTGTAAACTCTTGCGTGATAGAAAATTTCTGATAGCAGATTCGGATTCTATATGCAAAAATACACAAAAAAATGTTTATTACAATTCAAATACAAAATGGCTGTTGACTAGCGTAATTTTTGTAATTCTTCATTCATAATCAAACATAACCGTTGAATTGCTTGATTTATTACAAAAACAATGTACCGTAATTTCGCGCGTATCCGCCGCACCTCAGATAACTCGATTTCCTACCACAATTTATTTTAAATAAAATGTGACTTGCTTCTGCTTATCAGTTATTTGACTTCTTTTTTACAATAAAATTTCCGGTTTGAAAAAGACTTAACTAACCCGCGACGGTAGATTGTGTTCTCTACGAACTTTTTAGTGAGTAGGAAAACCATTGAAATTTATATATCTAATCATTTTCTATGAATCAATATGAAGTTGTGCAGTCGTTGTACATGTACACAGTAGCGTAGCTAGAGGCAAGTAAGGGGGCGCCCCTGCTAATAGGTATTAAATTGAGAGCAGTTTTAACCGAAATTATCTCCCATATTTTGACAAAAAATAAAAATGTTTGTCTTTTTGGAGGGTCTGTTTGAATGTTTTCTTTAGTAAAATATTTTATTATATCCAAATAACGAAAAAAGAAAAAGCTTCTGTAAATGTTTTTAGGGCTGGCTCAACGCACTGTGTACTTTACATGGTTACGTACCTGAATTGAGGCGCAAAATTGAGAGAGGTTTTAAACAGAAATTATTTCAGGTATTCTAGCAATAAATAAGAATTGCTGACTTTAGTGTGTGTGTGAGAATGCTTTGAATAAATTCGGCGGAGGAGGTCAATTTCTCGCCAAGATTGACAATATTTGACTAAATATCACCAAATCGCCAATAAAAGTATGTCGCCATAAATTAAACTAACTTGGCGATAGCTGACTACTTTTTCGAAATTCTCATTCAATTTCAGTATAGGCGAAAACTAGAAATCTTTTATAATTGGGTTTTACGCATTTTAGCTTCGTATGTTCGAGTAAAAGTGGCTGAATTGTTAAAAATAAGGAAGAGGTGAGCTGCCTTTTCCTCCGGGTGCAAGCCGGAAGGATCTTTTTTTTTTCGTCTTGAGAAAAAAATAATGTGTATATTTTTTGTACTTTGGGGTGGGGGGGTGGGGAGTCTTCTAGCTCCGGGCGCCAAAAAACGTAGCGGTTGTACATCATTGTTTGTGAATCGTTGTTCGTTGAATCATTGAGGTTTTCACAGGTTCTTAATATATATTTTTTTAAGTCGAGATAGCAGTATGGCTCATCTTACAAATCTGTGATAAATGCTGGTGTCATACTAATGGCCTGACCAATAATATTAGATTTTACTGCAATTTGTTTTATTTTCTAAACATCGTAATGTTTCAGCTTTTACACTGCCAAATAGGGGGAAAAATTGTTCTTTCAAATATAATTTGTTTAAAAACTGCATCTCAATGTACTAATTTTTTATGGTTCAAAAAATATTTTTTAACAACGGCCAAATGGCGAAAAAACACTTTTTTTTTCGGTTTAAGCCAGTTTTTTTTTCTATAGG
Source organism: Maratus speciosus (assembly GCA_963932465.1). NCBI lineage: Eukaryota > Metazoa > Arthropoda > Arachnida > Araneae > Salticidae > Maratus > Maratus speciosus. Next base: position 86,584,941 of record OZ010788.1, read on the forward strand.
ACATTAAATGGTTACATTTTGTCAATTACATTTTGATGAATGAGGAGGAAAACAATAATTTACATTTTATTGCCTAATCTTGTTATCAGAATTCCACTTGGTTAATTTTGGTCAATATGTATATATTTTTTTTTCTAAATGAAAATAACGTATTTAAATTTTTTGTCGGAATTGTTAAATATTGTCTGTTATCTTTTACTGAATCGAGAAAATCATATATACATTTTGTTATGTATTATTTTCAACTGTTAAATGTTTTTAAAATGCTATAAATATTCCCTATACTGCCTCTCTTTCTTACTTACACTGTAAGAAATAAAAAACTGTATATATACGGGTGATTTTTTGTGAAAATTTTGTCTTTTAATGGAAACTTTCTATTTGAAGTGGAAATCGTAAATTTTCTCTGAATAAATGGAGAATTTGATTTTTAGCCTTACTCGTTGAATGTTGAAAACGGTAATTTTCCTTCCAAACGGAAATATGTTCCGTTTCAGTTGAGAGAAAATGGAAAAATTCCGTTTAAATGTTCGTAATTGCTATTTTGGTCTGTAACAAAATCTTTAATTATGACGAGTTGGTGTAAAGGACAGAGATTTCATCCTGTCATGACGAGTACCATGGTTTGAATCCGGAGGAAGGCAAGTTGATAAAAAAAAGGATATGATAATATTCAATACAAATACCTGTTCCTTGTAAATATACATCAGAATATACAGGGTGTCCCAGAAGTATTGGGACAAACTTTAAGGGGAGGTGCGGGACATCACAAGGATTCAGATTTGCATAGCAACCCATGGTCGGAAACGCTTTCGTGGCGCGGTAGTGACGACACAAAACACAAGAAAGACAAGATACGAATAAGAGGAGAAAACATGTTTATTATCCTTAGTACATCAAAATCTAAGAAGAAAGAACATTAAGGAGACAACGATCGTCATCAAAGTAGCTGTTCGAAATTACGACCGCGGGCCGTGATGCATGGAAGCGCATCTCCGGCGTATGGAAGATCTAATGTTCTCGAAAATACTGGGAGTGCCCCGAATTTCACCAGCAGCTGCCACGATGCGTGCAACAAGTTCCTCAACACTTTCCAGCATTGTCCCGGCATTTTTGCAGTACTAAGAATAATAAACATGTTTTCTCTCCCTGTTCGTGTCCTTTCTTTCTTGTGTTTTGTGTCGTCACTACCGCGACAGGAAAGCGTGTCCATGACAGGAAAGCGACTATGTATTGCTATGCAAATCTGAATCCTTGTGATGCCCCCTACCTCCCCCCCTTAAAGTTTGTCCCAATACTTCTGGGACACCCTGTATAATTATTATTTAGATTAAATATATAGATATATTGCACTATTGTTCACATTTATTTTTAAAAACAGAAATTTTCCGTTTTGAATAGCGGAAATTTTTCACTTTGGAAACAAGGGAATAACATAACGGGAGTTTGGTGAAAAAACAGTGATTAGATGTCAAATTTGTTGCCAGAAGATTTTCCGTTTTCTCTCGGGTTTTTTTCAATTCCTACTATTAGTTCACACTCTTCCTATATTTATATATTTATCTATATATTTATATATCTTGTTCAAATTTTCAATCATTAATAAAACACTTATTATTCATCCTATCAAGTTGAAATAATTTTTTTTTAACTTGTACTGGATACAATTGATGTTAATACAGTTTTTTTCAAATATTAATTAATTAATTAAATTTTAATTAATTAGTTTTAGTTTTGCATGGGAAACAAAATGGCGGCCGTTGGCTATTGAAGCATATAATGCATCTTCATATCTATAAGGGGGGTTACCATAGGAGAGACCCTGTTCTGTCGCCAAATACCGCCAAGTTTGTCGCCAACTTGGCGATATATCGACAAATTTGGCGGCCAAAATGAGTCGCCAAAAGTGACGCCAATTTGGCGATATCTCTAATATTTCGCCAAATTCCCATAGAGTTCCATTGTAAACCTACTTGCTTATAGAAAATCAACAAATTGAGATATAAACACATGTATAATAATCACTTATAAACAGATAAAGTTAAAAAATGCTATAAAAAGTGATAGAAAATCTTTATTAAGTTTGACGATCGTTTCTTTGCACAAACGGCAACATTTTCAAAATCATTCAATGATAGAAAATATTTTCACATAATTTAAAAACAATAAACATAGTAAACAATGTCACGCGACATGATGCATAATGAAAAACATTGTAAACATAAAATTAATTTAAAAGATTAGATTAGCTATTGGTGAGCGTGGATTAATTTACAGAACAATAACATGGTAAACAATGTCACGAGACAACATGCATAATGAAAAGCATTGCCAAAATATAAAATAAAAATAAAATTATCTTGGCTATTTACGAGCGTGGATTAATTTCTACTATTGTTACTAAAATTACATAGCATCTCTTTCCAAATTTTAGGTAATTCTATGGACACTGAATCATTGCAAATATTCTTGTTGCGTAAAAATATCTCTATTGATTCTCGGATTATGGATGGTAAATAAAATCTTGATTATAAATTAACCTGCTATTTTTAAAATCGATCTGTAAAGGTTCTTCGCTGTATAATCTGGCCAAAGCTGTGGTTCTTCTGTTGTATTTGATGTCTGCTATATGTTCTTTGATTCTAGTTTTAAGTTTTCTAGTTGTCATACCTATATAAAACTGCTTGGTTCCATCTTCTTTGGTGAAAGATATTTCGTATACTCCCAATAACTGGTTTGACTCAATTGGATCTATTTTCCTGCATACTATGTTTCTTAATTTCATAGAAGGTTTTGCGACTAGGGAGATATTGTATTTATTGAGTTTATATTTCAGACGTTCGAAGAAACCAGGAAACTTGATCCAGAAATCATTTTAATCCAAACGGATAAATCTAATAAATTAGCCATATTAAATACAGATGACTATAAAAATAAAATAGTACAATGCATTAACAATATGGATTGTCAAGAAATCAAGAAGAATCCACTTAACATAATCAACAAAAAAGCTAATGAATTGGTTAATAAAGGAAGCTGGCCTGATAATATGAAAGTTCTAATGAAAATTAATAAGTTAGCAGTAATCCCAGCAATTGTCGGCAGACTCAAAGACCACAAAATAGATATGCCAATAAGACTAATAGTAACTAAATGCTCAAGTCCCACATATTTTATGGAAAAAGCTTTTGTAGTTTTATTGAAAAATATTTTGCCCAGCTCAGATCATGTAATTAATTTAACGTATGAGTTCATTCAATATTTGAATAACATTAATTTACCTCAGGATTATTTAATAGCCAGTCTAGATGTAGTTTCTTTATACCCATCTATTGATACCCAAAAAGCCGTTACAAATATAAATAACTGCATTGACCACATGGAGAGTATTAATGAAAGTATGAAAACTACACTTAAGAGTGCTCTTAATCTTATAGTTAATAATAATTACTTCACTTTCGACGACAAAATATACAAACAAAATAACGGAGCTCCAATGGGTTCTCCTATATCAGGATTATTAGCTGAATTCATATTACGACCTCTTGAAATAGATATATACAAATTGGATTATACTCCCCATACATGGATCAGATACGCAGACGATATTTTCATCATTTGGCAACATGCAGATACCTTGCTCAATAACTTTTTAAACCAGATTAATAGCCTTGATTCTAAAATTAAATTTACATTGGAAATTGAACAAAATGGTATGCTACCTTACTTAGATGTATTACTAATCAAGACGCACCAAGGAATAGAACGCACTGTTTACAGAAAACCCATAGCCAGTCAATCCATTATCCCTCATAATGCTCAAGCACCTTTTTCATACAAAGTTTCTGCACTTAGACATTCTATTCATAGAGCTTTCACAGTTTGTACCCCCGTGCCGTTAAATAACGAAATAAATAAAATATATGATATTGCAAGAAACAATGGATACAAAGAACGTGCCATAGAAAAATTAATTAAGAGCTTAAAGAATAACAAGAAAAGAAATTTCAATCCACAAAATTCCATGTTATCCACTTTACAATATTTTCCTGGTTTCTTCGAACGTCTGAAATATAAACTGAATAAATACAATATCTCCCTAGTCGCAAAACCTTCTATGAAATTAAGAAATATAGTATGCAAGAAAATAGATCCAATTTAGTCAAACCAGTTATCGGGAGTATACGAAATACCTTTCACCAAAGAAGATGGAACCAAGCAGTTTTATATAGGTATGACAACTGGAAAACTTAAAACTAGAATAAAAGAACATACAGCAGACATCAAATACAACAGAAGAACCACAGTTTTGGCCATATTATACAGCGAAGAACCTTTACAGATCGATTTTAAAAATAGCAAGTTAATTTATACATCAAGATTTTATTTACCATCCGTAATCCGAGAATCAATAGAGATATTTTTACGCAACAAGAATATTTGCAATGATTCAGTGTCCATAGAATTACCTAAAATTTGGAAAGAGATGCTATGTAATTTTAGTAACAACAGTAGAAATTAATCCACGCTCGTAAATAGCCAAGATAATTTTATTTTTATTTTATATTTTGGCAATGCTTTTCATTATGCATGTTGTCGCGTGACATTGTTTACCATGTTATTGTTTTGAAAATTAATCCACGCTCACCAATAGCTAATCTAATCTTTTAAATTAATTTTATGTTTACAATGTTTTTCATTATGCATCATGTCGCGTGACATTGTTTACTATGTTTATTGTTTTTAAATTATGTGAAAATATTTTCTATCGTTGAATGATTTTGAAAATGTTGCCGTTTGTGCAACGAAACGATCGTCAATCTTAATAAAGATTTTATATCACTTTTTATAGCATTTTTTAACTTTATCTAAATTGAGATATTTTAATGCAACAAAAACTTGTACTGGCTTCAATTAGCTTAAGGGATTATATTAAATTTTTCTTTGATGACATAAGTAGGAATTGACTTAAAAAACAAAATTTTTATATTACTTGTTTTTTCTTTTTTTTAACGTTCACCTTTCAAACAAATTCTTATAAATAGTAAACGATTAAAAAAAAGGTCAAATATTTGTAGAAATTCCTTCGAATATTTGAAAAATTCCTTTCGGCCTTATGAAGAAATTTTTATTTATATTTTAATCAGATTAATAAGTCTGGTATAAATCAATCGGTTTTATTTAACTATATTTAAGCATATAGTACATGTGCCAAATTTTTTTTGTATGTATTGTATAAGAATTTAGATCTTTTTACCACAACTTCAGTAACTTTCTACTTATTTTCAAAAAAGGCACATTTATTTAACGCCGTGTCAAAGCTTATCATATGGTGGTTCCTAGAAATAATTCCTACATTCATCCAGCAATTATGTCATACATCATCAGAATAATGAACTGTTCCTGTAACTTTCTAGAACAACATAGGCCAATATTCTGCGGTTCCGTAAAAGAGCGTTTATTCTGGGTATAAGTTTCAAAGTTCTCCCAAACACCCTCGACAACCCCGTGCGCATATCATCACGGTGTTGAATTAATATTTTGGTACCTTGTTACCCAGTGTTGTGTGGCAGCTCGTTTACAGCACGTCTATCTAAGTTTTCGAATTGTCGTAATTATCATTAGCTTAGTAAGCTCTGTGTGTATTTTGACACGAACTGCTTAATTAATCACGTTTGCCGCAAACTGAATGATGAATGTGAATTGTTAAGCTGCTGACTTTATGCCAACTAACGCGGCGTAACAAAGGTAAATCAATGATTGAAGGAAGGCATAAAATGAAATATAGAATTATAGTGAAGATGATATGTAAAGGAATATCTTTCTACACATTCAGTAAATATTGAGACTAGTTTCTTTGTTGTAAGATAAAATAAAAGATTATCTGGGTTGTGTTAAAAAAAAACTAAACGTAAGAATCTAGTTTTGAATTTTTAAAACAATTTTAAATATATTTATTACACGATTAAAAACAGCTATTACCGGAACCAAAAAATCTATGCTTTTAAATAATTTAGTTTCCTAATAACTTTCTTATAAAACGTCTTTTATCAGAACAAATTTCCAAGATATTCTATTATAACCTTAATATGAAACCTTATGAATAAAGAGATAATGTAATTTCTTCTTACTACACAGATTTGTAGTAATTCATTGTTTCAAAAACTCATGGCGTGCATCAATCTGTCTTAAAATATCTAACTTTAATTTCAGAAAATTCAAACAAACTCGTTTTTAAGAAAATTTATTTTAAAATGTTGATGCTAAACAAAAATATAGGTAGAAAAGTATTTATATGCATTTTTGAATATATACGGGGTGTCCATAACTAAACGACCCTACTTTAAAGTTGTCTAGAGACGAAACTATTGGTCAGAAAGTTGTGAAATTTTGTGACGGACATAATAAAATAATGGGAATTTGTTTGGGCGAAAAAAAAATTGTTTAAAATTTCGCCACCAGAGGGCGTTTTGTAATGAATTACACATTTTTAAAAGTTTTTACGCTTTATTTTTCTCGGATTAAATAAGACAAATACACAGGCCGCCTCCTGAAAAAAAATAAAGATTAAAAACTTTTCAAAATTATTGGTGTTCGAATTGAACGGAACGTAAAAACTCTGAAAAAAAATCTGCCTACGACATCCGCCATTTTTTTCTCAGAGCTCAGGCCTAGTATTCAGTGGGAGGTGGCTAAATGTGTAATTTATTAAAAATACCCTCTGGTGGCGAAATTTTGAACTAATTTTTTTTTCGCACAAACAAATTCCCATTTCTTCATTATGTCCGTCACAAAATCTCACAACTTTCTGACCAATAGTATCGTATGTAGACAACTTTAAAGTAGGGTCGTTTAATTATGGACACCCTGTATATATATGATGATTATGATGATTATATATACTGAATATATATTGAATATACCGGGTGTCCTAAAAAGGACTGACTGATTTTAAAATTCAATAACTTGCAAACGGTGACAGATATTTAAAAAATTCTTGCAGGAGGGTCATGCATGAGGTCAAAAGTTTTTTTACAGTGATTTTCGATTTTAGTTCGAATTACAAAAAATAGATATCGCTGCCAGCAACAGACCCTAAATTCAGGCTCGATTTTTGTCACTTCGGGACTCACTTCGTACATTTTCAACTCCTTTTACCGCATGGAAGAACAAAAATACCAAAAAATCGAGCCTGTATTTAGCGCCTACTGCTTACAGCGCCATCTATTTTTTGTAATTCAAACTAAAATCGAAAATCACTGTAAAAAAACTTTTGACCTCATGCATGACCCTCCTGCAAGAATTTTTTAAATATCTGTCACCGTTTGCAAGTTATTGAATTTTAAAATCAGTCAGTCCATTTTAGGACACCCGGTATATACATAACGTGTTGCCGAATTCGACCGACAATTTCACAGGGGTGATAGATAGTAGGCATCAAGAGGATGAAAAATTACCATAGAACATGGGGTCGCAAAACATGTATTTAATCAAAAATACAGGGTATTCTACCCTAACTAAATTTGGGTTGACGGTAATAACTTCAGAAAACTGAAGTGTATTATAATAAAACTTTTAATAGATATTCTCACCTATGTTGTAAATGTGATAACATAAGAAAAAAGTCCTTCCGGCCAGTGCCGGGAGGAAGAGGTAGCTTTCATATTCCTTATTTTAAAAAAGCCAACTTATATTATTCAAACACACGAAGCTCAATTTAGTGGAAACCGAATGTAAGAGATTCAATACTAATTTTTATCAATACTAAATCATTATGAATGAGAATTTCGCGAAATTAGTCAGCTTTATCCAAGCTGCTTTTATTTAAAGTAACTTATATTTGGCTGCCAAATTAGGCGATTTCTTAAAGTGCCTGCCATTTTAAGACAACATGGTGTATGAGGCTAACCAGTGAACTTGGTCGAGACCTTAGTAATTGCTGTGCACATGCTCACTCACATCGGAATCGGTTGATATATATACAAGTGCTGTCTCAGGCAAAAAATCAGATTTTTCAAAATGTCACCCACGTTAGAAATTGAAACTGCTATATCTGAGCCATTTTTTAAGATAAAGACAAAAAAAAAATGCTCCTGAATCCTTATATAAAGGTCAAATACTTAAGAAAGAAACCTTTTTCAATTTCTAATTTTTTTGCACCTCACTTTAAATATATATATTTTTTAATTTAATGGCCGCCATTTTGAAACAAGATGGCTGATGAAGCTGGCCAGCGAACTTGGTCGAGATATTGATGTATACTATCCACATGCCTTCTTCCATCGAAATAGGCGAATACGTGCGGTATCGCAAGGTAATCGTTTCAAAGTGTTAGCCATGATAGAAATTCAAAGTGCTATAACTCAGCCATTTTTTAAGATATAGACGAAACAAAAACTGCTCCCGAATATTTTTATCGAGGTCAAACACATAAGAAAAAAATATTTTTTTCAATTTTCAATTTTTTGGTACCACATTTCAAATTTAAATTTTTCTTAAAATTTTAAATGGCCGCCATTTTTAAACAAAATGGCGGATGAAGCTGGCCAACGAACTCGGTCGAGACATTGGTCTGTACTATGTATAAACGAAGTTACATTCAAATCGGTTCATAAATACGCCTGTTATCGCGTGACAAAAATCAGGTTGTTTTAAAATGTCAGCCACAATAGAAATTCAAAATGTTATAACTCAGCCATTTTTTTAGATATAGACGAAACAAAACCTGTTCCGGAATCTTTGTATTAAGGTCAAACACATACAAAAAACTCTTTTTCATTTTCCAATTTTTTGGTATCTCATTTTAAATTTAATTTTTTTTTAATTTCTTTAAATGGCCGCCATTTTGAAACAAGATGGCGGATGAAGCTGGCCAACGAACTCGGTTGAGTTATTTGTATGTACTATGTACACACCAAGGTACATCCAAATCGGTTCATAAATACGTGTGTTATCACGTGGAAAAAATCAGGGCGTTTCAAAATGTCAGCCACACTAGAAATTCAAAATGCTATAACTCAGCCATTTTTTAAGATATAGACGAAACAAAAACTGCTCCCGAATATTTTTATCGAGGTCAAACACATAAGAAAAAAATATTTTTTTCAATTTTCAATTTTTTGGTACCACATTTCAAATTTAAATTTTTCTTAAAATTTTAAATGGCCGCCATTTTTAAACAAAATGGCGGATGAAGCTGGCCAACGAACTCGGTCGAGACATTGGTCTGTACTATGTATAAACGAAGTTACATCCAAATCGGTTCATAAATACGCCTTTTATCGCGTGACAAAATTCAGGAAGTTTCAAAATGTCAGCCACACTAGAAATTCAAAATGCTATAACTCAGCCATTTTTTAAGATATAGACGAAACAAAAACTGCTCCCGAATCTTTTTATCGAGGTCAAACACATAAGAAAAAAATATTTTTTCAATTTTCAATTTTTTGGTCCCACATTTCAAATTTAAATTTTTCTTAAAATTTTAAATGGCCGCCATTTTTAAACAAAATGGCGGATGAAGCTGGCCAACGAACTCGGTCGAGACATTGGTCTGTACTATGCATAAACGAAGTTACATCCAAATCGGTTCATAAATACGCCTTTTATCGCGAGACAAAATTCAGGCCGTTTCAAAATGTCAGCGTCGCTAGAAATTCAAAATGCTATAACTCAGCCATTTTTTAAGATATAGACGAAACAAAAACTGCTACGGAGTCTTTGTATAAAGGTCAAATACATAAGAAAAAAATATTTTTCAATTTTCAATTTTTTGGTACCACATTTCAAATTTTAAATTTTTTTTAAATTTTTAAATGGCCGCCATTTTGAAACAAAATGGCGGATGAAGCTGGCCAACGAACTCGGTCGAGACATTGGTATGTACTATGTACACACCGATTTACATCCAAATCGGTTCATAAATACGAGAGTTACAGTGTGACATATGTCAGATATATATATATATATATATATATATATATATATATATATCAATTTTGAACGGAGGGTGGTTTCGGGGTCTGGGGGTCATGATCGATGAAAATATACCAAAATTTTTTGAGATCGCTTTCCTCCGAACGGCTGCAATAGGTAGCTTTTTGTAAAGAAAGCTACCTAAAAGTGGTAGAAGTTTCCATTATACGCACCAGCAGTATGCGCTTGACATTTCTTGAGCACCCTGTTTTTCGTGCTGTTGCTTTTCGTGATGATATAACATTTCACACAAAACAAGGTACATATCGCTGCATTTTCATTGCAATGTTTTTATTTTCTTCAAAACATCGCTGTCAACCCAAGTTAATTTATTATAAAAAAAAACATGTATTTATAAGTAAATAAGTGGTTTTCGACCCATGTTCTCCAGCAATTTTTCATCCTCTTTATCACCCGTGTGAATTTATCGGTTAAATTCGGCTGCACCCTGCATATATATATATATATATATATTACCATTAATTAAACATAACCTACCACCGTCAATTATTATGAATTAAAGCTGTAAGTATTAAAAAAAAAAAAAAATTATTATAAGAATTATTATGGAAGAATAAAGAAAAAAGTGGACACCGACAAAAATTGAAAAGCTTATACATTGAATTACCTTATCAAGGGCACAGAATTCAATGATATAAGCAAAATGGTTGTTTTCTGTGAGAAAAATAAGCTAAAGCTAAAAATTATTTTCCCCTGTGCCCTAACAACCACTAAAATCAAGTGAATTGATTAAAAATGAAAGCAGAATAGAAACACATAATATGAAATGGAAGAATCAATAAAACGTATTTAAATATTTATAGGATATAAAATATAAATAATAAACACCATACCGATTAATATTTCAGTATTTTACAAAAATCCATGTGCACATGTCTACCAGTATATCAAAAAGATTAAGGTGAATAAAACAGTTAAGAAATCACAGTAAATGATACCAAAGGATGCAGTTAATACATTTTGAAATAAAATTTGAAATACCTTGTAAAACACATTTAATCTAATATAAAATAAATAGATATTAATTACATTATTTAAAATGCACTATTAAATTAATAGATAACAGTTTAACAATATCGTCAAAATTTAGCTAAAAATACCCCCTAGTGTATAAATTATAACTGAAATGGAGCTAGAAAAATTAAAAATTAGAGCAATCTGAAAGATAAATTTGGTGCTGCCATCTATTATTACTTATATTAAACATCTATCGCAAGATAAATATTTGTAAGCATTTGAATGTAAATAACTGTTTAAACAGCAAAACCAAACAAATCCTTATATATAGAGAATTATAAACCTAATATAAATCACACAATGTATTTAAAAACTATTGTTAATAAAATTTAAAAGCATACAATATATTCTATTAGCTAACTTATTTAAACTAAACTAAGAGTTTAAATAATTCTAGAACATTGATAATATATAGCATATAGCTATATGCTATAAAACAAAATAAATTCAGTAATAATTAATATAAATAATTATTAAAGATAATATAAAAATTATTTTTTAATGAATTATATATAAGATATTTATAAAATGAACAGGAAATAAAAAACATGTGGAAGTATATAGAAGGTTAAATGATACTTAAATTCCCATTACTTAAAAAGCACAAATATAGAATGTGGATTATTTTCAGACATCCATAAAAATCCATAAAGTATGAATGTGGGACATTCAAAAACATTAAACCGATAATAAATATTAAAAAGAATAGAGGAATAATAATAAAAATAACTACCCAATTTTAATGCATACAGTATAACTATATTTATATTAAACATACTTATATGCATATTATTCACTATAAGAATGGCATACTATTAGTAATTAATATGATATTGTCCTTAGTAAATTAAAATTTAATAACAAATAATTCTAAATTAGATTAATGAATAATTAAGCTAATTATAATATTAATAAAATTCTCCAATTTACATATAAAATATCAAATCAACATCCATATAAAATACATAACAAAAATATAGTAATAATACAAGAGCCCCCCCCCCTTTTTTTTTTAATAATTAACCATTGCGTATTATCCAGACAACACCACCCTCCTCCGTACTCTAACATCTACCCACCCAACCAACCTATAATATTTTTTTTTATTATTTTACAATTTTTAATTTTTTATAGATATTTTTTTATTTTATAATTTTTTTGTAATTTTGTTTACGCATGTGTTAATTTATGTTTATAGATCATGTAAGAAAAGTACTAATTGTATATTAATGAATATATGAATTTTTTTGGAAAACCATGATTTAATGCATCATAAACTAGTTTTTTAATATTATTGTTGATTAGAGGAGAAGAACATAAACATTTTATTCTATATAAATGATTAAGTATTATATTACGAAATACAGAATGATGTAGACAAGATTTAAAATTTGTAAATGTATTAACTGTGAATTTAAATTCTTTACGTTTGTCATATAAATCTGTGATTGTTTTATTGTCATATATATATATATATATATATATATATATATATATATATATATCTTTTTTTTATGGTGTGTGGTCGATTGGGTGCATGAGGAATCTATTTTTAGCTTATGCTGGATTCTTGTACAGAAATCGACTATACTTTTGCTTATATTGGCGTTTCATGTATCCTGATGAAGTGAAATGCTATATAAGCTTCCGGCTCCATCCTTCCTTCCATTTGATCTATTCTCTGTTTACAATATGTCTTTTAAGTGTTCAACAATTTTTGGCTGGTTTCTTGTTCTTTAATAATTTTTTTTTTTTTCAAAAATATTTTGGTGGTTTTTCATATGTAAATATGGATTAATCGTATGCAATGTGCTGGCTAATTGGTGGATTTTGCTTAATTCATATTACATGTATAGGGTTCCATCTGTATTTTGTATAATGTTACAGTTATAATTTGCTGCTAAATTTATTAAATTAATTATTGTAATAGGAATAGATGATGATTTGTAATTATATTACGGCTATATATATATATATATATATATATAAATTCATCTGTGTATTTTATTACGCATGAAATTTAACCATTATCCAGCAAAAAAATATTCATGTATTTAAAATTTGAATGACAGCGTTTAAAATTTTTATGTTTCATTTCCAAATGATAGCATTGGATTAAAATGAGTAATGAATTAAAAGAAATCTGAAAAAATCGATTTATCTAGTTTCCAAATTTTGTTTTATTTTTTAAATTCATTCAAATGGAATTAATATTATTTTTTTAAACTCTACTCAATTTAGAAATATGAGTGTGTTAATAAAAAAAAAGGAAATATACCATTTCGTATTTCTTTTTTATAAAATCAGAGAAAAATAATTTAATGTGTTTAGTTGCATTTATTTATTCCCATTGCGAAGACTTATTTATGTCTAAATATATCATTCGCGATAAATATTATAAACTAATACTTTTAACGTATTGTGTAATTTCTTTTGAGCTTAGTGGACAATGTCTGTTTCAAAGTCTCGTTGGGTATTAATAGAATAACTTAAAAACGAAATGTGTGTGCTTACAGTCAAGTTAATTAAAATCATTATCGACCTATTAAAAATCTTAAGCGAAGCTTGCTGTATCTATTTATCTTACTGATGCTTATTTAGATAATGTGAAATTTTAAAATAATTTCAGATTATCGATGCATATTAAGGACAAAAAAAGTATATCGTGATAAAAAAAAAGGCTTAATTGTTATATTTTCACGAGAAGAGCATTTTCTTTTATGAAACTTTTCTGCTAAACTTACTTTCTATGAAATTTTTCTTGAATTTCCGCTTTAAAAAATATTAATTTAGTCGAAAAGGTACTGAACCCAGCTCAATTTATTACCAGTGTTATCTCGATACTTTTTTTTCTGTCCCATAATATTTTAGAAAACAGAAATATGAAATTAATCACAATTTTGTAATTAATAATATTTTATGTATGGCTATTTCCATAAGTACTTCTAGTGTAAGTCACATACCACGATTTTTGGCTACAAATATTTTAGAACGGGAAAATGTGACTTATTTTATGGGAGATATCTCATTAATTGAATAAGGCCAAGCAAACTTTTCAAAATTAGCGGTGGGCAACAAACAAGTAGTTATCAGCTATGTGACTTACATTACAAAAACCCATGGATTAGCCATATATATTAGCATCAAAGCCCGAAATCATCCAGATAATAAATAGACCGCCCAAATCTCGAAAGGCAAATTTGGTTGTAAATTGATTGGCCAATATCCAATATTTTTATTGATTTAGGATTTGGCCAGCTAGTTTGCGAAATGGCATGAGGAACTCGGTCAAAGTCGAAAGAAAATCTCATCGGTATATTTTGGGGGTCTGTATAGTGTCATGCAACTGCCTATATAATCTGGAAGCCAGTATTTTTCTTCATCTGAGCTTGAATTTCTACTGAACCACTCATAGCATTTTTTCCCCCTTTAACTGAAAACTATTCATTTGTAGTTGAATCAGCATTAGCTATTTTCTTAAATATGCCAAATTTTATATTTTATTTTTAATTTAAAAAATGTTTGTAATGAAATTTCTTAAAAATGGAGGCATTTGGGTTACTTCCATGGTTGCAGAGAAAAGGAAATAAAGGTGAGTGTTATGTCCTTATTTATGCCATTTTCCCATTACAATTAAAAAGGAAAAATATTTTTAATTTGAATGCATAGTGCTTAAGACTATCAAGGAGTCGAGAACTAACTTTCAATGGAAGGAAATGCTTTCACCTGTAAAAATGATCTAATATTTTAAACGAATTCGACTGAAAATGTACATTTTACTTCAGAAAACGGAAAGTTTTGCTTTGATTGTGTGTAAATGACATAATTTGTATTCGCTTTTCATTCCTGTTATGCCTATATTAGAATCAAAGAGCTCTTAAATACCCTCCCCCTCCCCCCCATTACACACACACACTCTCTTACAAAAGGTCTAAAGCGCAGAAAAGCAATTTTCCTTGGTAAACGCGTTCCGCCGTTCTGCACGTAATGTATTTAATGCTCCAGCGCATCAAAATTGTATCATATTTAACAAGAAGCGAGCGTTTCCATTAATGAAATAGCAATATTCCGCAATAACTGAATTGCTATTTCACTTAATAAGTTAAATTTTTGATACTTTTTACTGTGCTGGAACTGAAATTAGGACATAAAAGTCAAATTGCCTAGGATGAGCAAAAATCATTTTGCATGTAATTATTGCTCTTAAACATCACACCAATTTCCGTTGGAAATATTTTTATTAATAAAATATTTCGCAGGAAAATATTCACGGATCAGAAATCTGAAAAGTACGCGTGGAAATTTTGCACCCCTGAAAATGGCATTTTTAACATTAAATGTAATCTTTCGTTGATGAAACCAGTATCAACGAATATTATTGTGTCAAAATGACATAATTTCTCATTCAGTAAGATTTGAAAAAATTACCTTCATAAATAAATAATAGATATGTATAATGTGTAAATCAAATTTGAACAAAAATTCATTATTAGTATGATTTTCTAATATATAAATATGTAAAATCACAATCTAGTAAGGGTAGTTTTAAAGAATATGTGTGGATCAGGTATCTGTGTTGTATCACCTCATTAGCACAACTCTAGCTGAAGACATACTGCTGAATAAAAAACGTCCTGTATAATGAAACATTGTGCATTGTAACACCGAGATGCAACGTAATACTGAATGATAAAACAATTTAAGAAAAGAGGCTGGAGGGGGTGCAGTAAACAAAATGCATAGAATATCAATAGATCCTGTATTACTGTTGCAGCTTATCATCGATCAACATTTATTAAACTTCTTCCATTCGTCACAGAGAAATATAAGGCAAACATTTATAAAAATCCGCTACTTTATAAAAGGCTTTATTCCTTATTAAGTTTTATAATAAAACTCTGCTCAATGTCAAAATCATTTCGATTTGTCGTCTTCGGCATGGAAGGTGCTTCATAAATCCTCTCTTATTATCTGATGAAACATAATAAGCTTATGTTGCATTTTCCTTTTGTTAAGAAAAGATTTTGGGGCTGATGCAGGAAAAAACTTTAAACCGAAATTCGGAATCTTTGTGGGGAACCCCACCACATCTCATGCTGACAATGACTGATGATAATCGTTGCTCTTTAGTGGAAATAAATGTCTATAGAACGTTTTGCAACCATCGGAAAGATATTTTGAAAACGCCCTCTGAATATCTATCAAAAACAGTAAGCTGTGGCTATTTCCTCAGAACAGATTTATTTTACCCATTTTTCATTCTGTTTTTTCATGAACATGATGCGTGGAGTGTAACGTAGCATGAATAACAAGTAAGAATCTTAAATATCACGTAAAAGTAAAAACGTTTTTGTATCCGTGTATTTTTACATTAATCCTCCGATGCGTGAATAATTTTTAAATGGATGAAAAAAAAATTGAACTTAGAAAAGAAGAGACTTAAAATGAATTATTAAGGAAAACAAGTGATGTTGAACTTGCAGTAACCTTACATTTATCACAAAATTGTAAAACGAACCCTCATACAAAGTATACATACACTAAAAATTATTACTAATAGTTTTTGTGTATTTTTGTGATATATTGAATTTGAAATACATCAACATCATGTAGAAAGCAAAAGAATATTTTTCTTCGCGTTCTTGCTTGCAGTGTAATGGAGCATGAATATCAAGTAAGAATCTCAAATATCACGTAAAAGTAAACGTTTTGTATCCGTGTATTTTTACATTAATCCTCTGATGCGCGAATAATTTTTAAATGGATGGGGGGGGGGGGAATTGCATTTGGAAAATATTTAAAATAGATTGTTAAGAAAAACAAATCATGTTGAACTTTTAGTAGCCATACATTTATCACAAAATTACAAAACCAACCCTCATACGAAGTATACATACTCTAAAAAGTATTACTAATAGTTACTAAATATTTTTATAATATTTTGAATTTGGAATACATCGACAGTATGCAGAAAGCAAATTAAAATTTTTATTCGCGTTCTTGCGTGTAGTGTAATGCAGCATAAAGAACAAGTAGAATCTTAAATATCACGTAAAAGTAAAAACGTTTTTTTATTCGCGTATTTTTATATTAATTCTTTAATGCGAGAATAATTTTTAAATGGTTGAAAAAAACTGCACATGGAAAAGAAAATACTTAAAATGAATTATTATAGACCGGGAGCCGGCAGCACAGACAATCACCTCATCGAGTTCACGGATGAAATTCCAGGATTAGTTAAATCTTGATTCTCATATTAAAACGCAATCGGTCTGCCAAGTCATATCTTGGTGGAAAACACCTGAAAACCGATTTTAGTGGCTGACTCGTTGGTTTACCATTGTGTTTTCTTACCCAAAGGGTATGAAAACATGGAGGACTGGGAGCAGGAAAAACACAATGGTAAACCTACGAGCCAGCCGCTAAAATCGGATTTTCAGGTGTTTTCCACCAAGATATGACTTGGCAGACCGATTGCGTTTTAATATGAGAATCAAGATTTAACTAATCCTGGAATTTCATCCGTGAACTCGATGAGGTAATTGTCTATGCTGCCGGCTCCCGTCTATTAAGAAAAGAGAATAATGTTGAACTTTTAATAATGTTACATTTATTACAAAATTACAAAAAGAACACTCACACGAGGTATCCATGCACTAAAAATTATTACCATAGTTACTAAATATTTTTTGTGATATTTTGAATACATCAACACCATGTAGGAAGTAAACGATCATTTTCTCCACGTTTTTGCGTGGTGTGTAATGCAAAACAAGTAAAAGTCTTAATTATCACGCAAAAGTTATAACTTTTTTCTATCCATGTATTTTTACAATAATCCTCTGATGCATTAATAATTTTTAAATGAACGAAATAAAAGTTTTGCACTTAGAAAATATTTAAAATGGATTATTAAATAAAAAACAAATAATGTTGAATTTTTAATAATTTTGCTTTTATTACAAAATTACAAAATTACAAAAGGGACTTTCATACTCATGCACTAAAAATTATTACTAATAGTTACTAAATATTTTTTGTGATATTTTGAACACGGAATACATCGACATAAAGTAAAAAGTAAACGAAATTTTTTTTTTCGCGTTCTTGTGTAGATCCACGAGCAGAAATTCTTTGACAAAATCTTCTCCCTTGCAGAGGAGAAACAAATTTGCCAAAAACGAATCTTCCAACCAAATATTCGAAAGGAAAATAGTTCTGCCATTTATTGATGTACTTCACAAACGTTATTGAACTTCATATAAGGTTTAATTGCAATTAAAAAAAGAGTAAAAATAAAATGGGCCTAGTTCTCTGAGTGTAGTTTTAATGTACAGCTTCATACACTGTAAAAAAGTTAAATGTCTCTTAATTTAGGATAATATAATGTAATCGCGAAACTAAATATACAATAACTTCCTCAGAGTTACCCACTATTGCGAAAAACATTCTCCATCTTTAAGAGGTCTCAGGACTCTTAAAGCTTCAAGTTTTTCAACAATTATTTTTTTTTAGAAGTTAAATATAATTTAGAAGTTTGGAAAGGTATTTTAGAAGTTTGATATGTTTCTTTGAAATTCTTAGTAGAATAGAAATGATGGCTTTTAGAATTATACCCGCTCAAAAGCTGAAGTGGCGTTTCCGAAATTTTGAAGTCGTTTTTCTTCAAATGGCGTTTTTGGGCATAAAGCGCAGGATATCTCAAAAACTTCTGAATATTTTTCATGAAGTTTTCAAAAAATCTATTTCATAGTCTGTATAAACTGAACTGTTCAATAAAATATTTTTTTTTACGTGACTGTTGAAATTTTCAAAATTCTGTATTACTTAAATACAGCTTTGTATTAAAAACATGACAATGCTTTAAATGCAAATTTATTTAGGTTCAGGGCAATAATTATAATCTCATGTATAATTAGGCACAAAAATTTCTTTCTAGTTGGAAAATTTATTTTATAATCATGCGCGTTACATATTATGACAATTTTCTGCTCGACAAATGTCTGACAGTTTGGAGCCCTCTGTAAATACCAATTCTGCATCTTACAATTTTTTAAATACGTGAAATGAAAGAACATACTTATATCTTTAACCTCAACAAAAATTGTGTTTTTAAATGATATACGTTTTAATATATTAAATGTAGAAAATTATGTCTTTTTTCCATTTTTTTCCAATTTTAAGGGTCTTGGGACCCCTTAAAAACCCACAGAAATAATTACAGTGGAACCCGGTTAAGACGCGTTTCAAGGGAGCGGTCAAAAGTCGCGTATTAAGCGGGATCGCGTATTAAACGTGATTTATATAATGCTGTAGGAATTGGGCTTCATTTATACGTTTACGGTCGAAAGTTGAGTCTTTTATATATATTCAGATTGAAATTTAATTGTATTCCACTTTAACGTATTGTTTCTTTTTATAGGACAAACTGGAATAACAACGGAAAATAAATATAGATTTCAACATGAATTTATTGTCGATTAATGCGTTGCAACCAAAAATAATTTTCCTACTAGACTCATTTTTTTAAATTGAAAGAAAAATAATATTAAATCTTTGAAGCACAACCCAGTTTTTAAAATCACATTTTGTACTTGTAATAATGAGTACCATTATAATCTGTTCTTCATTATAAAGACAATAAGAAAAACTATCCTTATAAAATATTGATATAGCAAAAAGTAAAGTAAACATAAAAGAATTATCCAATCGCAGTCGTATTTAATCTTTACGAGTTTCATTTTTTGTTGCCTATAATATGCATTATAAAACATAGTGGCGATATAAAGTACATTTAAAACATCTCTAACAACACGTATGAACAACTCTAATCATAATAATTTTTGTGACGTATCTAAGTAACCTGAATGCGTCTATCTCTCTCTACTACAGTTAAAACATACACGAAGCGAGAGACAAAGAATGTTAGGAGGTGAGATCAAAGAAGAATTGCAGTTTTGCTAATTTAACGGGTTTTTTTTGTTATTCAAACATCTATCACTATTTCCGATTAGTAATTTTCGCCTTAATTAATCTGTTGCTAAATAAATTAAAAAATATTCGAAAACAGTGTTTTTTATCTGAATAATAAAAATCCTCTAAATCGTTAACACTCGAGAAGAAAGAAGGAATTCGCATCTTGATCAATGAATTCGCGTCTTAAGCGTGATTTTTTTCCTCAATGAACCGAAAATTTATCGCGTATTAAGCGGGATCGCGTCATAATCGTTCGCGTATTAAACGTGATCTTTTTACATTAGCCTTATGGGCGATGTTCAAGGGATCCGAAAAAATCCGCGTATTAAGCGGGATCGCGTATTAACCGTGAGCGTCTTAACCGGGTTCCACTGTATTTTTCGGGATTTCAAGAAGTAGTATTTATAAAAACGAAGTTTATTTTGCTGCCACTGATTTTCCAAAACGATTCCGAGTAGGTTTTTTAGCGCATTACTCAGTTTGCTCAAACCGGAATGTCAGTTTTTAGGATGCTATAAATTATCAAATAAACATTTTCGGGTTCAACAAACATTTAGACAAACATCATGAATTAACAGCATTAACATTAACAGTAAATTAATATTATTTTGTTACTCTTGCGTGTATAAATTCTGTTATGCCGCTGAAAATGTTTAATTGAGAATTGATAGAAACCGAAAACTGATATTTCGGTTTGAGAAAACTGATTAATCTACTATAAAAACCTCTCGGAAACGTTTCTGAAAATCAGTGGCAGCAAAAGAAACTTTTTTTTTATAAATGCTTCTCTAAACCTAGAAAATATAATGGTTTGCGAAATTTCTAAAGATAAAGAACGCTTTTCGGAACCATGAGTATCTCGGAAGAGGTTATTGTATGTTTCCGCTCTTGGTTATATTATCTACCCTATTAAAATCCGTGCGCGTATCTATGTAACCTAAAAAACTCGGAAACCACAGGACGCACCGGTTACGAAAGTTGACACACGGGTTGCTGGTAAAGGACCCATGAACAATTGGTGCAAAAATTCGATTTTTTTTTTAATGTTTTTGACGAATTTTTGCCCTTTTCCTATGTTCAACCAGTAATCGCGCGGGTTCTAACCAGTTCTAAATGTTTACTGCAATGTGAGATATACATATTACGTATGCCACACTGCAATACTAATAAACTGTAGCGGGTATTACGATAATTCTTTTACCTCACATGCAAATAATTAAAGATTATTTAATTGCGCTTAATTATTACCTTTTTTAAAAAATGAAGAAAAACATTTTATCACAAACATCAACAAAACTTTTTATTCTATTTATTCTCTTATTCTAAAGATATTGTTTTATTGTCTGCTGCCACAGGAACATAATAAATTAAATTTCATTAAAAAAATGCACAGTAGTAGAAAAGTATTTTTGTAAATCGAATAATTATTGAACAACGCAACACTTTAACAGGGAAATTCTTATTTCTTATTTAGATACTTTAAAATTGTTTGTTGTTATTGCGTTTTTATGCTAATTTTCGTTTCATATTCGATTCTTATTATGTCTATTTGATGTAAATTTTTACGTACTACTACTTTTTACTACGGTTTTTAATTTTAAAACATAGTGAAAAAGGGATCATAGACTTTTACATATTTTTTTACTTTTGAAAACAGTGACAAACCGCTCAAGATTGTTACATAATTCTTTATTTAATATTTACATATTTTTTAATATTTAATCAAAACCTCGCGAATTGAAGTTTTCAAAATAAGATGCCTATAAGTTAATAACTGGCAATTTCTCACGAAAACAGAGGGCTATAAGGCAGCGTGAAAGGCGAGCTAATGAGACAGAGGAAGAAGCTGCTGCAAGAAGACTCGCCATGGTAGAAAGGGGCAGGGAAAGACGAATGGAAGAAACTTAAATCTCTCGTGCGTAAAACGGGTTAAAGAGATAGTATTTACATCCCCCCTTCAATGTGATCTTATCATACACTTGAGTGTTAAAACAAATTTTAACTATATTACTTTATCAATTATTACTACATATATTACTATAGCTGAGTGATGCGTATCAATTTCATTACGTTTCAAGTAGTGCAACATGATTGAAATACACTGCAAACTATTTTCCCTTATAGATCGTAATATAACGAAATTTTTTGTCTCTTTAAACGAATTATAAATTTTATGCATTCCATAATCAATACAAAGTATGTTGTAGTTCACTTTAATAATAAATATAAATTTCATTTTGTTTGCAGTATCGTAACAGAATTAAAACGCAGTGCAAAAGTTTCTTCCGCGTAGGCCATAATATAATGTAATTATTTTGTTTGTCTCTGTAAACAAAATATAATAGTGACTTGTCCTTTGACTGTGTCCAGGACATGTTTCGATATTCTGTGATTGCTGATTTTTGTACTGATGAGGCTGTGCGTTGTACAGCGCAACGTCTATTTTTGTATATATTTTTGTTTTTAATTAAATATTTTTATATATTTTTTAAAGTTAATTTCTTTGTCTTAAAGTAGTCAAGTTTGTCTAGTGTATCAAAATTAGTTTAAATATTTTAATTCAGACGTTAAAAATGTATGTGTATCTTACATATTTCATCTTCAAAAGGGAACTCCTCACCCATAATAATAATAATAAACCTCAATAATATCAAGAACTCAGATCATAAAGGTGGCATGTGACAAAAAAAAAAGAGTTAATCATATGATTGAAGATAATCAATGGTCCTCTACCATCTGTTAAATTACTATAGGAAAAAAACTTGATACTCACAGAGATTTTAATTGATAAAGAAGGCATTTGAAAATAAACGCAAATAGATATTAGGAACTAATTTTGATACACTAGACAGACTTCACTACATTAAAGCTAATAACGATACTACACTGATACGGACCACACCCCATCCTTCAAAAATTCATTGATTTAAAAAAATGATTGCAACGCTTATCATTATAGATTATTCATGGAAAATTAGTTCACTAGACTATACCCTTACACGCTCAACGAATCTGTTACAATCCCAAAGGAATATTTTGTGTTTTAGAAAGAATAACTTTGACTTTGACTGTGTCCAGGACATGTTTCGATATTCTGTGATTGCTGATTTTTGTACTGATGAGGCTGTGCGTCGTACAGCGCAACGTCTATTTTTGTATATATTTTTGTTTTTAATTAAATGTTTTTATATGATTTTTAAAGTTAATTTCTTTGTTTTAAAGTAGTCAAATCTGTCTAGTGTATCAAAATTAGTTTAAATGTTTTAATTCAGACGTTAAAAATGTATGTGTATCTTAAGATATTTGGAACTCAGCTCCTTTGCTCAAAATGATGATTGTGTCACATACCAACTTTATCATCTGAGTTCTTCATATATTAATCCTGAGGAAATCCAAGTACATTTACGAGAGTTAGAACACGGAAAGACAAATAAATGGCCAAACAAACCGGAGTTATAAACACTTTTCAATTATGTTGGAAAGTGTGAAAAAGCGGGCTATTATTTGAATGAAACGTCCTGTAACTAACAATCAAATAAATTTGAGAAAATGCTTTTAAAGGTTATCAAACTCTTTTCTTTTCAACAAAATAAATGCTTTGTGCGACTAAATAGAATTTATATGCTTTTAATAATTGATCGCTTTGTTGCGCAGGCATTGACAGCTTACTTTGTGATCAGTGAAGTTTTAATGGATTGCTGCTTTATGCCATTGTGAAGAATTTATACAAATTCATGACTGATTGTCAGTTTGATGTAGCGATAGTAAAGTCGCGTGCGTATTTTGACTGCTACAGAGCGAAAAATAATATTGTATTTTAAGGTAATCAAAAATGCTAGAAAAAAATCTCAGACTTTAATATTATATTACAGATAAAATATGTACCATTAGTGGCAAAAACAATAAAAAACAGCGTAATATAACTAGGAGTTTATTACAGATACATAATTTAGCATTGGATAATTACATAGCATCCTGGAGACATTTTCACTCAGTTGGAAAAATTACTACTCACATGATTTATTTACCAATCATTTGATTGTGTTAAAATAATTAAAGTGTAATTAATATATAATTTTTGTTTTTTCTCGAAGAAGCATTTCCATTAATTGTATATAAAAGCATGCAATCGCGATATTATTTTCAATTACTACACCTCCAATAACCGCCGCCATTAGAAATAATTGAGATAAAGAGGGATAGAGGGGGAAAGATTTTTATGGAAATTTAATAAATTTGAATGAAAATAAAAGTGGTATTACCAAAAACATATCATCCAATTTATCTGCTGTTTATGTATAATATCCCAGTACTAGAGGTCTGCACGGGCCCGGGCTTGGCCCGAGGCCCGTACCCGGCCCGCGGGCCGGGCCGATGAAAAATTAATCGGGTCTATCGGCCCGATATAAGAATTCAAGCGAAGCAGATAAAATACGAGCCATTTTCAATGAATATGATTTTCTCGAGAAGTATAAATGTGCGTCACGAGCCGATGCGAGTTTAACAGCATCAATACAGAAATGTAACCTCCCCATCGTAGAGATCGGCATCGTACAGTTAGAAGATGTCTGATTCCGAGTTTAATTTTTTTCAGCAGACTCGTGCCGGGACGGAACTGGTCTTAATCGATCTCAGGATGTGTAGGACAGTCTTTGTGTTTTGTAGTATTAATAGTGATAATCAACTTCTGTTTACAGTATCTTTGGAAATATACCTTAAGGTGGTTCTCATATTCACTGCTCAACAATGCGAAACTTTCAGACACATTTTCTGATTCATTTTTAACTATAAAGGCATAGAATTGACAGGCCTGACTATTGAAGACATTTGGAAAGGAATAGCTTTCCCCATATTTGATAAATTACTTACAGAGATAACAGAGATTCTTGTCATGTGACTGTACGTTTTTCTCCATTCCTGTACTATCGCTTCCGGAAATTCGATTTAAAACGCTAACTTTGGCAGTATTTTCAGAAAGATATATTGCTTTTATTTATGAAAAAAAAAAACGACATTTACATAGCTTCTGAATAAGAATACCTGCCAATCTTACGCGTTTTCCGAAAAGAAATGAATTTATAAATGTGTCGAAATGTAGCTCCTTTGGATTTGAGAAAAGCCTTAAAAATGAGAGAAAAATTTTCACAAATGTACTTTTTATTATACAGCTTCAAAAGTTATCATGTTTTTAATCCTTTATTATGAACTACATTAATATTTTAATGAATCCTTATTTGAATTTTGAAATGTCTGTAGACACGATTACTAAAACACTGTAAGTAATCGTTAATGTTTACTATTGTTTGTTTTCTGTTTTGCGAACATCATAGTAATCTAAAATATACTGTAAAATGTTCCTATAAATATGTATGTAGTATTCATTAAAAGAATCTTAATTTTATGTCGAGAAAAAACGGATTTTTTTTTTTTTTTTGTAGGAATTGTGTCGGGCCGGGCCTGTTTTCACTGATTTTTGAACGGGCCGGGCCGGGCCGGGCCGGGCCGAGAACTGTAAAAATGCAAACGGGCCGGGCCGGGCTCGGGCCGAACTTCCAGTTTTTACACTGGGCCGGGCCGGGCCAAGATAGCTTTCGTGCGGGCCGAGCCGGGCCCGTGCAGACCTCTACCCAGTACTCTAACTTAATTGTAATTTCACAAGAAGGAATGTAATTTTAATAAGGGTTTCAAAGCACAATACCTTCTGTTACAGTCATCACTCTAGTTAAGTTTAAATAAAATATTTCACTTCGGTTCCGGTTTTTGTTCGCTTCAAAATAACGCTGCCAAGAAGAGCATTAGAATTCATTAGCAGGTGGTTGAGAATGTATTTGATTATTCTGCTTTTTATATAGTCAGTTATATTGAAATTAGATTCAGGAAGTTTGAAGTAATGAAATTATTTGATGATGCAAATTTTCAGTGCATTATGATCTAGTGCAATTTTTTTCATGTAATTTTTTTTCCAGTTATTACAATGAAAAGTAAAGGATAAATATAAAAAAAAATACTCACCCGTGAAAAATTTAATTCCTTAGTGGTAATTAATTAAAGTGGTGCTTTAAAGTACCGTCAGTACACTATGACTAAAATATTGTCGTAACAGAAAACCCACAAGGCACCAGAATTTTGTAAAATATTTTCGATTTAAAAGTAAACAAGAAGTTTTTCTCCAACACCCGGTGTACTGACGGTACTTATAAGTACCTTCGAGTAGTTCAACTGTTAAATCAAATACATACACCGTTCACCTAAAATTGCTAGTCAAATTGTATTCTAAGATCATAATGGATACATAAAAAAATCCAACAGTTATCTTATGTCCTTTACTGTGTTTGCAGCAATAAAAAGACGAGCGTGACAATCTGTACAAAATGCCGGCACAAAACACGTCGACTGTTTTAAAGATAGCCTCCTTCCGCGCTAAAATAACAAACCTAGAACTACTGCTGCCATGTATCCGGATAAAGAGGAGTTAAAAGAATGTTTTTGCAAAGTACCATTAGAATATTAGTAATATTCACTATGGGATGAAAGTTTAAAGTGAGTGGTACTTATAAGCACCGTCAGTAGATAAAGGGTTAAACAAGCAGGACATTGTCCAAATCTAGATGTGAAAGAGCAATATTTTACGATTCCAAATCTGTTTTAATTTTATTCCTGCGATTGCTAGAAGAGAAGTTATGGCCAATTTAATAAACAGGAAGTAATGGATTAAACACCGGAAGTGGCGTGAAGACCAGAAGAAATGTAAACAATGTTTCTAAGCATGATTTTCTTACTTTTTTACCTAAAATATTAAAAATAAATAAAATTAAATATACTAATAAATATTAATTGACACTTTTACATTAATTTTACAGATAAAAAGTAATATAGATAAGAAATCTTTATATGCGGTTTCTGGAAAATCAATTTTTCCATTACATTTCCATGTACGATAAACTGCATTACAAAAAATGTTTTGATATTTCCATGAAATTTTGTCAGAATGCTTTCCATATTACTCACTATGCTCTGAACTAGAATCTAAGACCTATGTGATAATGTAGTTATTTTAAAAATACTCTACTCTAAGAAAATAATAATTTCTTATGACAAATATGTTTTTTTTTACATCTTTTGAAATATTTCAGTTAATTTTGAAGCTGTTGTGAAACTTTTAGTTCAGTGCACAGGTATGTGTAACAGTAGTACGTAGTGCAAAAGAAATTGAAATATATTTAGTTGAATTAAGTGCTCGCTGTTTGACGTAAGCATGAAATTTAGTTGAAAAAAATGGCCAAACCCCCCCTTTTTAAAAATGTTATGAAGATATTGGTAGGATTTTATGTTTTTTCATCATTTGGTATTACAATTGAACTAAAAACATGTGTATTTATTTAATACTGTACATTGAAACATAAAAGCCCTGCAAACGTAGGCAGATACCACGTTTCACTATCACTCAAACTCATGCAGCCGAGCAGAGGGCGTGACATCTTAACTGCTGATTTGACGAGAAAGTTCGAACTTCTTGTAATACAAAATAGTGTATGAATTTTGGGAAACATCGCTGAAATGTTTCGTGTTTAAAAGTGGAATATCGAGAAAGAGAGAAAAACATAATTAAATATTAAAATAAACAATAAAAAAATGATAGCAAATTAAAATTAAAAGCCTTTGTTTCATACGCCATCGTTTAAGATTACACCAATGGCCAGTAATAAATTGAAATTAATCTACAAATAAATTACAAGAAAAATTAATTAATAACTTATATCATTTCAGTACAACAGCTTAAAATGACCCAAACCTATTTAATAAAACCTTGTCTTGCCTATTACCTTACCTAGTAGCTGTGGAGTTTGTTAAAAGTCAAAAGTTGCCGCCTTAATAGCAGTTCGAGCTCGTAGTGCTTTACAAACTTGTCTTAAACCACGGATTACTTAACTTTCCGACTTACTCAGCTTTTGGAAGGAAACTAAAACAGTCAAGTTGCGCTCTGTTAAAGATTTATTATATATTGTATAATGAAACACATAAAGTTGCTGATATAAGAGAAGCGTTTACAAAACGTTTATGTAAATCGGAATTTAACAAACGTTCTAGACACGCATTTTCAAAATCATTTTGCGAAGGCCTAACTTGTAGTCCCAGAAAACAGTAGTTTTCCGAAACTTACGAAAATAGTTCTGAAATATGTATGGAAGTTAAAATAGTGTTTTAAAAATACTCTTTTATAAACTTTCAATGCTCATCCTGAAAACCACGCCTAATTTTTTGACTGAAATTCATGTTCTTCCCCCAAAATTTCTATTACAATACATTAATTTGGCGTTGGCGCCGAACTCGATTATGAAAAATTCACTGTTTTTTTTTACGCATAAAACGCAAGCGAATGAATTTATTTAAATATCTGTAATTTTTGCTCTTTTTCTATTTTAACATAAGGCAACGGGAAAGAAAATATGAAACATTATTTCAACTATGTTTTTACGATTTCTAAATTGGTTTCTCTAAATTGGTATAACAGTAAAGTAATTAATATTAAGCTATTAATTGATAAAAGCGATTTTTAAAAAATATTTCTCTTCATTCATATCTCGCTTCATATTTTGTTTATAATTAATTTCCTACGTTTCAGCCTTTGATTTGATTGAAATCCACCGTAGTGGAGATCGCTTTGAGGCCTATAGCAACAATGGCTGTCGCCTCAAATGATCCTTATTTTACACAGAAATTGTAACACAAACCAGACATAACAATTTTATTCCTCTACATTACATACATATATATTACTTTGAAAACACAATCACAATTACATCCATGTCTTACCCAGGGACTCGAACCCGGACCCTGAGTGTGACAGCAGCTTCCGCTTACTGACCACGCCACCAGGCGACTAAGTTTCAGCCTTTAAAATGTTACATTGTTGACGTTTATGGCAGCCATTTGGCCTATTTTGGCGATCGTTTACTGGCGCGTCATTAAATTAATTATATTTCAACTCCCATGGAATTGAAGGCGTTGCAAAGAATATTTGGCGATTTATTGCTTGTGGCGGGATAACGAAAAAAGCTTTAAAATTAATGTATTAGTTTATAATAAAGTTAAAAATGTATTAAAATGTTGTACTGTCATCAGAAAGACACCTGTTGTTCAAAAATCGATTACAAAATTCCATCTTTATATACAAAAACAATGTTGAGTTCCATAAAAGGGTGTAATAAAAGGCCTGCTTTGTTATATTTTGGAAGAGACTTTTGTCCTAAGTTCGGAAATTTATTATTCCTAAAGATACTGGTATTCTCCTACTGGTACTCTCGTAAAACTTTCAAAAGATAAAGGTAACGTCTCCAAAATTATTCATAATAAGATTACACTGAAGTTCCGAAAAACGTTCTTTTTTCATCAGAAAATGTATATGTATGTTTTTTTTTTCTTTTTTTTAAACCTGAGTAGAAAGCCTCAGTTAACGCTTAAAATTCAAAGATAACTTAAATTATTTATGAATACATTTCTAAAAAAAAATTATTCAGATTAAGAGTAAAACGAAAAGTAATAATATTTCATCCTACCGAACAAATGAGTTTCATTGTATTACTTATTTCATACAGATAAGCAACAGAATTTCTCAAAGGTAGAAAAAAAAAAACCTCTTTCTCATCTGCGTCGGAGATTATTTTTACCTGAAAAATCCTCCTGGGTGAAGTGATATTCAAATTTTTGACTTTTTCCATCGCTACTAAAGTCATTAATATTTAAACATGGGAACACGTTGAATAATAGAACTCCTATTAGAGGCTTACTACGAAATTTATTTATCAATCTATTTTGAAAACCGTTACTTGT
Organism: Maratus speciosus; assembly: GCA_963932465.1. Taxonomy (NCBI): domain Eukaryota; kingdom Metazoa; phylum Arthropoda; class Arachnida; order Araneae; family Salticidae; genus Maratus; species Maratus speciosus. Next base: position 86,614,761 of record OZ010788.1, read on the forward strand.
TGGGAAATTTTTTAACTCTTCGGTATCCGAGAGGAAGAAATAATGACTCTTTAAACATCGTAGGAAATGAGTGAGGTATCGGCAATCTGTTTCCCAAAGCGCAGCCTTAACGATCGGCCTTCGACGTGAAATGATATTTTTATAAGATCTGGAATGTGTGATAGGAGGAGATTTATGGACAAATTAGCAAGTTTTCAAATTATCTTTTTTGTGATAAACTTAGTTATTTATAATTTTTAAGCAATTTTCGCTGGTAATGAATTATAAAAGTGATTTGTAAATAATGAGACATAATTCAACAATGACGAGTAATTAAATAGTCATCTTTATTAATTAAATAATCATATTTATGCGAGAGGTGATTATACCTCTTGTATAATAGGAGAAGAATCTGCAGAATTTTTGCCTGTATTTTGGAAGATACTTTTCTCCTAACTTCGGAAATTTATTGTTCCAGAAGATTCTGACTGGTCTTCTCCTAAAAGTTTTAAAAGATAAAGGTGACCTTTCCAGAATTATTCATAACTACGAGATTACATCACAGAATTTTCGAAAAACGCATTAATTTTTTTTTTTTTTCCTTTAGCGTTGTAAAAAACCTCAGTTAACTCTTAAAATTCAAAGATCACTTAAATTATTTATGAATGCATTTCTTGAAAAAAGTTATTAAGATTAGGAATAAAACGAAAAGTAATAATATTTCATCCTACCGAACAAATGAGTTTCATTGTATTACTTATTTCATACAGATAAGCAAAAGAATTTCTCAAAGAAAGAAAAACCTCTTTCTTATCTGCGTCGGAGATTATTTTTACTGAAAAATCCTCTTGGGTGAAGTGATATTTAAATTTTTGACTTTTTCCATCGCTACTAAGTCATTAATATTTAAACATGAGAACACGTTGAATAATAGAACTCCTGTTAGAGGCTTACTACGAAATTTATTTATCAATCTATTTTGAAAACCGTTACTTGTTGGGAAATTTCTTAAATCTTCGGTATCTGAGAGGAAGAAAGGAAATGAGTGAAATATAGGCAATATGTTTCCCAGAGAGCAGCCTTAACGATCGGCCTTCGACGTAAAATGATATTTTTATAAGATCTGAAATGTTTGATAGGAGATTTATGGACAAATTAGCAAATTTTCAAATTGCCTTTTTTGTGATTTAGTTATTTTAATTTTTAAGCAGTTTGCGCTGGTAATAAATTATAAAAGTGATTTGTAAATAATGAGCCATAATTTAACAGTGGCGAGTAATTAAATAATCATCTTTATTAATTAAATAATCATATTTATGCGAGAGGAGATTATACCTCTTGTATAGCAGGAGAAGAATCTGCAGAATTTCAATAAATTGTATATGTAATTGTTAGTGCAAAGTCAGCCAAAAAAAAAAAGAGAATACTTCATACCTTTTAATCTCCAAATTCTCGGAGAATAAAATGAAGCTAAATTTTTACTTTCTTCTATCTTTACAAGAAGAAAGTATTGGATTCATGAAAAATTTCGACTTCCGGTTTTTGACGGATTTACACGTTTTAGGGGTCAGAGGCTCCAAAAAACATGGTTTTATAAAATGTCTGTCTGTGAGTCTGTCCGTCTGTCTGTCTGTGTGTAACACAAATTTTGTGGGCGCTCTATCTCAAGAACTAATGCACGGAATTTAATAAAATTTTATATTCAGGTAGTCCCTGATATAGATTGGTGCTGATTAGCTTTTGGTGTAAATCGCCCAGCAGGTGGCGCTGCTATGCTGCATTTTGCAATATCTCAAGAACTACTGCACGGATTTTTAAAAAACTTCAGATTAAGTTACTCCTTGATATGAGTTGGTGCTGTTTACGTTTTGGTGTAAATCGCCCAACAGGTGGCTCTGCTATGCTGCATTTTGCAAGATTTACACTATTTTCGCAGTAGCTCTATCTCAAGAACTAATACACACATTTTCATCAAACTTCGGATTTAGTTAGTCCTTGATATGAAATTATGCTGACTATGTGTTGGTGTAAATCGCCCAATAGGTGGCGCTGCTGTGCTGCATTTAGAACGATTTCCTCAATAGCTCTATCTCAAGAATTAATGCACGAATTTTCATCAAACTTCAGATTCAAGTATACCTTGATTAATATTGCTGCTGATTATGTGTTGGTGCCAATCGCTCAACAGGTCGCTGTTGTCGCTGCTATGCTGCATTTGTCACGATTTGCGCAATAGCTCTATCTCAAGAACTAATACACGAATTTTGCCCAAATTTCATATTCAGTTAGACGTTGACATAAGTTGATGATGATTAGATTCTGGTGTAGATACCCTATAAGTGCGCTGCTATGCTACATTTTGCTGGATTTACACGATTTCAGCGATAGTCCTATCTCAAAAACTAATGCACAGAATTTAATCTTTTTAGAGTCCTATTAATGAGCATAGATTGCCATTTATTATGGCAAAGTGATAACGAATTTTGAAGTATTGACATGTATGAGATAGAAGAAAGTTTTGGGATTGGTACATCCGACTACTTTCAATTACAATAGCCCAAAAAAGTTTATGATTTTTTGAATATATCTCCCTAATTTCGTAAATATTTCCCCGAATTCCATGAAATTTGAACACAATATTAGTAAAAGTACCTAAAATAAGATGCAAATCACAGCTTTGAAAAATTTGAAACCAAAAAATTTCCATCAGTAAGAGTCAGAAGTGCGACCAAAAAAGTTTATGATTTTTTCTTAAAATCCCTCAAAATAACATTTTCCATTATATTTTTGTATACAGAGGCATCCATATTGCAATGAATACGTTGAAGTGGTCCAACTTCAGACAGTCTCCAGACAGTAGGGATTTGGTATCTTGGAAGGTTTCTTGTGTGTATTGGCCGTCCGATATAGTTTGCACATCACTTCCAAGCATGCAAAATTTTGATTCATCACTGAAAAGACTTTTTGACAGTCTTCCTTTGTTCATGATAGGCGCACACCTTATCAAAGGCCATTCGGCTGTCCCTGTACACACAAAAAAAGTAAAACTACAGGTATTACAGTTAGTTATAAGCCTATTAATAAGGAATTTGAAATTCAGAGTTCATAATTCTTAAGGTACTTGATCGAATGAGTTCTTATTTCATATTCCAAGTAAAAATTTCCGAAAAAGACAAACATGACGTCAAAATTAGAGGTTCGCATTGAAAATATAATGTAAATATAAAACGACTCCCTAAGATTATTATCTTACATAAATCGAAAGAAAACATAATTTCTATAGCTAAATGACTATTTCCGTTTTTTATTCCGGTGGCAATTTGCAGAATAAAATCTTTCAGATGTTCTGTTTTTTTTTGTTTTATGTTTTTTTTTTCTTCTTTGCCGTTTGTGCATTTATAATTGAAAACCATTATTAGTTTAATATTGTTAAAATCATAACTAAGTTGGCTCCATATTCGAAAAAATTATGAATACTGCTTTTTGCCAGTATTAACCAATATATATATAATGTTAAAATAATACTGAAAATAATTCCAACGATGTATCAACTCTGATCAAATATTTTAATTAACTTGGAAGTATTTTCTAAAATGCATTAAATGGTATTGTAATGCAAGAAATGCAAAATTCATGAGAGAAATCTTCAATTACACAGCAATCTTTAGGTCAATATTGGTACTTTATTTTTTATTATAGCTCAACATTATTTATGCCCTGACTTTAAAAAGAACCGCAATTAACTTTTAAAAAATATATAAATTAACTATTAGACTATGACGCATTTTATACATTTAAAACACTCAAACTCTAAATAATCATAATTTGATTGTTTATGTACAGTCCTGGGGGAAAAAAGCGATTACATCCTACTAATTCTACCGCAAATCATCACTCAACATTATTTTTGCCCTGGCTTTAAAAAGGACTGCAATTGACTTTTTATAAAAAAGTAAACGAACTATTAGATTATGACGCATTTTATAAATTTAAAACCCTCAAACTCTAAATAATCTTAATTTGATTGGTTCTGTACAGTCCTGGAGGAAAAAAAGTTATTACACCCGACTAAGTCTACCGCAAATCATCGTATAAAATTTAACTGGTACGAACATTTAATAATAACGTCTACTAATTACTTTTGCTTAAATTCTTTCTAAAGAATCGTCTACAGAAATTGTACCAAACGTGAAATTTTTCAATACTAACACCTAATTTTGACATCATATTTGTATTCTCCAGTAAAGTTGTCATTAGCATACCAAGCGGTGTCATACAGTTTAGGAAGTATACAAATTTAAAAATTGGAACTACTAATGTTAAATTCATTTGTAATCATTGCAAAACAGATTGCTATGTGGATAGTTTTTTAAGCATAACTCAAAAACTACTTGCCGGAATTAGCTGTAATTTTCGATTTTGCATATTTGAAGTTTTTAGAAATCGATTTCTGTTAAAAAATTCATAGGTTACATTTCATATCTTTTTCAAAGAATATTTTCAAAATTGATTTTCGAAATAAATATGAAATGTAACTGATATAGATTTCTAGTAGCTTCATTATGCGAATTTAAAATTACAGCACATTCCGCCAAAATTTTTTGAGTTATGCTTAAATACTATTCGCACTGCAATTTGCTTTGCAACAATTTTAAGAGTTCCAATTTTTAAACTTGTGCAATCCCTAAACTACTTTATCGAGTGACTTGCTATTTTTTTATGACAAAATATAAGTATAGCATTATTTAGTCGACGTTATTATTAATCGATTGATACAAGTCTTGTTTTCATACGATGGTTTAAAGAGTAGTTAGTAGATTTTAAATCACTTTTTGTTTTCCCGTACTGTATAATTTTGTATGCTTTATCAAAAATTCCGCGCTGGTTTTAAATCAGCTGCAACCGCAGATTGATGCACATTTAAACCATGATTTGATACTTTACATGAACCATGAAAGAGGTACTTAACCATAATTTTGTTTTATTTTACATCGTTAACTGGTAAAATGTTGAACCATAAACAGGTGAAATATTGAAACTTAACACTTTGATTTACGGAAGCCGTGTCAGTGTGAATTCTGCTAAAAATCAGCCGAATCTGAAATATTCAGAACGGAAAAGGAATGAAAAATCGATCTATATTTTAATAGAATTATGGAAAAGTCGGCTAAATTATACCTTTAATATCAATTTTATCATTTTATATACTCGTAATAATGAACGCATATACGCTCAGTAGTATTCAAATAAATAATTTATTTAATCTGAAAAATATACAGGAATTTCTTTTAAAATATTTGGTCGAACCGAACCTGACCCGAAAGAGACAAAATCCAATACGAAAGAGTTCAAACCGAAACCGACTCGAAACTGAATTGTTTAAAGCCGACCCGGGCCGAACATGAACCTCAACGAAAAAAATTAGCATCAACATGAACCGAACTGAATCCCAGGTCGGGTCAGGTTCGGGTAAAATCGGGGTTCCCCACCCGGTGCAGAACTTTAAACTGGTTTAACATTTAACTAAACATTATAACTGTTATACAGTTCTACTTCAAATTTTAACACCTTACAATTAACCCTTTATCATATTAAATAGAAACAAAAACTACTGATTTATTATCTTGCTAATAAAAAGAATTTTGTTTTATTTATTTCACTACTAATATGAAATAGATTTTTTCAAAATAAAAAAGCTCAATTTCATTTGCGCCGAAAGTTATTTTTACCCGGTAAATTCTCTTGGGTAAAGTGATATTCAAATTTTGTAATTTTTCCATCGCAACTTTGTCATTAAAATTTAAACATGGTAACACATTGAATAATAGAAGTATTGTTAGAGGCTTACTACGGAAATTATTTATCAATCTATTTTGAAAACCGTTCCTTTTTGGGGAAAATTTTTAACTCTTTTAGTATCTGTGAGGGAGAAATAATGATTCTTTGAATCCCGTGGGAAATGAGTGAAGTATCGGTAATCTGTTTTCCGAAGCGCAGCTTTAACGATCGGCCTTCGATGTGAAAATGGTATTTTTATAAATTTGGAAATGAGCGATAGAAGAGATTTATGTGCAAGTTTTACAAATTGCATTTTTTATGATTCAGTTAGGTATTTTTAACTTTTAAACAATCTGTGCAATTATTAAATGATAATATTAATTCTTAAATAATGCTAAACATTTTAATAAAAAGTCGAATAATGAAGTTAATGTCGTTACGTAAGAATGAATCGATGTAAAAAAAAATCGCAAAAAAACAATTAATATGTAATTCACAATTACAATAACTTTTAGGCAGTTAGATAAAAAGAAAAAGATTATAAAACAGGAATTCTGCTTTTTCAGAATTTAGTGTCGCGCCCGATGAAAAAAAAATATATGTATATAAATATAGATAGTATAAAACCTATTTCAGTTTTAAGACTTAAAACACACACTTTTGTTTTATATAAAATGATGTCATTCGCATCCGCTGAAGAATTCCACATTTACAATCCAGTCTTAAAAGTATGCATATGATGTCACTATCGCAGAACAATTCACAATTCCAGCAAAAAGCGATGTCGTTATTCAAGAAACGCGACCCCCCCCCCCCCCCCACCCCAAAAAAAAAAAAAAAAAAAAAAAAAAAAAAAATCGGCTATCTAATGATTCACATGCTTGCTTTCATTTGTTTGTAACATTAATATATATACTTAAAATTAAATATAGTTAATAATAGCTCAATGTTTTATCAGAAATCATTCATTTATATTTTTTCAAAATAGCGCGTATTTTAATTATATTTTTTCAGCTATTATGGTAAAATGGGAATAAAAAGATATAATAGTCTACTATTTTATAACTTTTTTTCCTTTACTTTCTACAGAAATGGAGTACTTCAGTTGCCAAAATTAAAACCAATTCGTTAAAAACTGAAAAAAAAAATAAAATAATAATATCTCAAAAATAAATTGAGATACAGTTTTCAAACAAATTGCATTTAAATGTACTTTTTTTTGCCGATACGACAGAACAAAAATTGAAAATGTGCGATGCTTAGAAGTTAAAAAAATTGCAGTAGAAATTATCCTGTACAATCATAGATCTGCTTTGTTGTACGGCTGGCTTATATAACGGAACGTTATTTTTTGGAGACGACATTTTAATTGCCGGTCGAAAAAAATAGCATATCGGGGGCAGAAAAAAAAATCATTATGATATTTGTAATCTGCCTACATTCGGAGCAAAAAATCGGCAATATTGTATAAATACATATATTTTTAGTTCAACTGTAATACAGAATGATGAAAAAATATAAAATCCTAGCATTATCATAATAACATAAAAAAAAAAAAAATCGCCATTTTTTTTTGTAAAATTCCATGGTTACGCCAGACAGCGTACACTCAATTCAACTAAATATATTTCAATTCCCTTTATATTACATACTACTATTAGACGTATCTGTGTACTAAACTCGAAGTTTTACAATATCTTCAAAACTAATTGAAATATTTCAATAAATGTCAAAAAAAATATTTTTTTTATTAAAAATTAACATATATATTTTTTTTCATTCGAGTACCCAAGGTTTAGCATAAGGTTGTCCCATTTGATCAATAGCCAATCAGAGTAGAGCAGGACTGAAACGTCACGTGGCGACAAAATCCGCGATCCACCGACCGTGATAATGTAAATAAATGCATAAAGAGAACGAAATCTTAAGTAAATAAAAAATTTAAAAGACCTAGGAATGTAAATTGAATTAAATTAATTTCATTAAAATATTTTGTTAAAAAAACAGGGCATACACGGTATTGAGTTAATTAAATATAAATAACATAATGGTTCCATAATATTGCGATACGTTTGTTTACTTTCAAAGTCTTGAGTAAGTTCGCGAAAAAATTAATATTTTAATGTGTAAAAGTAGAAATAAATATTTGTAAACTATTGTAAAATAAAATTTTCACGAATATGATGAAACAGCAATTGTAATAAAAAGACTGGTATTATCAAGCAGAATGTATTAAACAAGAATCATTGATCAAAACTTTTACAATAGTACATTTTCCAATTGCAAGATATAAGTTTTCGAAATATTTCGAATGTCACTATGCTTCTTCAAGATCAAATTAATACAAAAATATTACTCTATAATTAAAGTAATTCTATAATGAAAAAAATATACTTTAATATGTATAATTTTTATATTATGATATTCAAATAACAATATTGTTATTTTATCTGTACAAAAATTCAGCAAAAATTAAAAACTTCAATAATAAGATTTTCATCTATCTATATTATAAAGGACAAACATATCTGTGCGTAACGCATACGTCATTCTGCGAATGGCAACACTTTGAAATTTGAAATGAAATTTCGGTTTTGGAATGTTCGCTACTGCAAATTTTTAAACTTCTAAACATCCCACATTTTAAATGTTTACACTGTCGTATGCAGAAAAAAATGCACTTTTAAATGAAATTTGTTTGAAAGCTGCATCTCAATTTATTTTCGAGATATTAATTTTTTTTATAGTTTTTAATACCAATTTTCTAATCGTGGCAACTGAAGTACTTCATTTCTATTAAAAGTGGTTTAGTTATCTTCATTGATTATATTCTTATTGATGCCATTTTCTCATTACAATTAAAAATATCTTTTTTAAAAAATTTGAGCAGAAAATGACATTACGCTTTAAAAAAAAAGACACAATTTTTCTGATGATGCTGTTATATTTCACACTATTTTTTCATTTCGCTGATATTGAGCTTGAGATAAGGCGAAATATTTCAGTGACTGAAAATGACGCCATATTTAAAAGAATACGATAATTTTATTAGATAAAACGAGATATTTCCCCTTAAATACGTCTAAAAGTTATAAATTTCTGGAATTTTTATGCGCAGGTATACAGAGATTATACTAAGACCTCAAATCACGAGTGAGAATTTTCACATGGAAAGTTGTAATAGTTGACAAACGTGACTTCAAACTTGAAAATATATTTATTTATAGCCTATTGCGCGTTAAAATGTTTTTAAATGGTTAATATGGATGTGAAACGTGGAAAATGACTTGATTCGGTTTAGATTTAAAGGGGTGGGGGGGGGGGGAATTCTATGATTATGTCAAGGTGAAATCATTTATGCTGATTTTTCATTCTGTAATACCAAGCATCAATTGATAACTTAATCAAAAATACTTATATTGATTATATGTTACTGATTACGTATATGAATAAAGTTTAATTTTTCATTAATTTTAACAGTTGAAGTTTATGGAAAAAGTATTTTGTTAATCTTAGGTCAAAATATGTCTTTGGAGAGTTAAACTAACAAGTGTAAGAAGGATTTTTTATTGTAATTATTGTTGTCGATGTATTATAAATTTGATGCAACAGTTCCTTTGTAAACATTTTCTTTCGTCGAAATTCGACGGGTTCCACCTCGTATATATAAAAGCCGTTCTTTGTGTGTATATCCTTTATACAAATCTTCAATTTTTGACCGATTTTCACGAAACTTCATGTACATACGTTTTAGAACGTGGAAAAGATCACTGTCTACTTTAAAAAATTATCAGACCACTATTTATCCCTTTTTTCTACCACTTCCATAATTTAATATTATAGAAATATCTCTTTTTAAATCTTTTTTAATGCAAACTTCTCTTTCCTGTTGCCACACCCTAAAAAATGACACAATAATGTGAAAAAAATAAGGATAACGCGTGTATTTTGTTTCTATTTGCCAATAAAAATTCAGATTTTCTTGCTATATTTTTGCGTGTTTGATATTGACGTCATTCTAAACAGAAAATTTACAATTTTTTGTAAATGTAAAATAAAAACTTTAACTATAAGAGGGAAAATAACGTAACACCTCAATTTGAATGTTTTTTTTAATTAAAACATCTATTTTAATACAAACAGTCAAATTTCATGAAAACAATTTAAGAAAAAGAAAAAAAAAAGGCTAGATATGACGTCACATTCTATCAAATCTTTTCCACGCGTAATCAAACTCATTGTAAACATATGGCTCCTATATTTTGCTTACTACTTCGAGTCTATACCACAGCCATATCTTATATAGCTATACGTTATCGCTAAGTGTTGTATTGGTTTAGATTCAGTGCTAACATTTTCTGTGATTTATAGCAAAAAGAGAGCGGTTATTTAAATTTTCAAAAAAATTCTTGACAGATGTCTTGATTTAAAATTTATGGAAAATGACATCATTTCATCTAATCATTGTAGATTTAATTTCAATAAAATTTCAAATTTTTCAAATAAAATTTTAGTAACTACTACCTCATTTGGATGTATTTTTTTGCATTTCCCCCCGTATTGTGGAAGATATTGTATACTTCTGTTACGCGCGCCAAAGAAAACGTGTATTTTAATTTTAAAAATTAAAAAAATTACCACAATGTGTCAAAATAACATTCTTTTTCTGAATTTAAATTTCGCGAGTTCCAAAATTAAAACTAAAAATGTTTCATAAAGGTCAAGTTAAGGCTGTTCTCAAATCCAAAGGAGCTATTTTCTGACATAATTTTAAATTAATTTTTGTTCGGAAACGCATGAAATTGACAGGAGTTCTTATTTAGAAACTATGTAATCGAAAGATAGTTTTCATATGTTGGTAAAGTTATAAGATCTTTCAGTTGGTGTTTTGAACTGAATTTCGGACGCAACAGTGCAATAAAGGATAAAAACTGGCCGTCGCGCAACCACAATGGTTCATAACTCGATAAGTAATTTATTTATGAAAAAAGAGAAAAACTCATTTCAATTCCAAATCGCTTTAATAGTCAGGCCTACAAATTTTAAGCCTTTACGTTTGATGAGTCAGAAAATGTGTCAGAAAGTTTTGCGTTGTTGAGCAGGTAACAGGAGAAGCACCTTAAGCATCATTGAAGGTTAGTATTTTGTGATCAAGTTGCATGCCAGATAGTCGCTTAAAACATAAGTCATTCTATATTGTTTTAAACAAAGGTGCATGCCATAATAGGTTTCGGGCACACTCATTAAAATAAGAATACCCTAGCTCACAGCCCCATTACCGAAGATAAACCAGTCAATATACTTAGAGATAAAAATAATTCTGCATTTTTCATTCAGCTAATAACACTAATCCTTCATAATTGGGTTCACATGATTATATAACTTTCCCCTATAATTCTATGACAAAGCAACGGAAAACAATATGTTACGCACTAAAATCTTCCCTAAAAACTAATAGTGCAAGTCGCATGGAAATCCGTTCTGAAGAATTCAAGTTATATGCACCCGGAACGAAATTCCCATTTGAATTTTATATACTTATCAGGTTATTTTGAGTAGTTTGATTTGATATCTGTTAAATTCATGTTTTATTTTATTTTATTTTTGGCATTTTAATTTCGTTTGTCAATTTAGTTATTGAATATTACGCGAAAGCAAACAAATTCTGAATTATTTACAATGTTTTTGAACAATTGAGTTAATCTTTTGTATTTGGGTTGCAAGCATATTTAAAAAATATGCATGCTTAAAAATTATTTTAAAACCCATAAAAAATTCGTAAATTGCGATAAACATTAGAAACAAATATTACTGAAAGTACTTTCGTTTTCTACAATACATTGGAACAATCGAATGTACAATGTTTAGACGTTAAACTGCAGTAAAAGGGAAATTTGTTGTGTTAGGTTGCTGCCACCGAAAATATGATACCAGCGTTACTCATAGACATGTCTTTTCTTTATACTATTGCTTTAAGTGTAAACAGGTTCATCTTTCGTAATCGGGTTGCCCTCAACTTTAAAAATATCCATGCTTAAAAATTACTCTAAAATCCATTAAAATCAGAAAACTGAGATACAATTTTCAAACAAATTTCATTTGAGAGAACTTTTTTCTATTCCACATTGTAAAAAATGAAATTGTGTGATGTTTAAAAGTTAGAAAAATTGCAATAAAGACACTTTTTATGGGTTACAATTTATGGGGCACAATTTATGGGCACTGACATAGTGTTTTTACTTTATAATATAGATAATACCATACAAACGATAATTTCACTAAGTGCTGTGCGATTTGGAGGAATTTTTTTTTCGTATTGTCAGGAAAATCACATATTTTTCTCTTACACCCGCCAAAGAAAACATGCATTCTGTTATTAAAGCTCAGGGATTTTACTATGTTTGCAAGACAATAACGCCATGTTTTTTGATTGTCTTTATAACGATTTGTGGGTGTGAATGCACAAATTTCAGTTATTGTGATTGCCGTATTATTTCGTTTTAATTTATTTTACCTGGAAGGCTTCTTATAATTGACACGGGCGAAACCGGGTAGTTCTGCTAGTATCTTATAAAACACATCAAATATACTTTTCCTCCCATAGAAACAGGAATCACTATTAAAAAATAAAATATGGAGGTATACAGATTTAACAACAGAGTACAGAGTCTCAAATCCGGATGTTTTGCTAACTGGCGATTATTATTCTGAAAAATCGCAGCGAAACGCAAAAAAATAAAATCGCATAAAAAATCGCTAATATTAAAAAAATTACAGCGGACGAAATTTACTATAATAGGATAAAATTTTAAAACCGAATTCATTTTATGAATGTCAAGGAATTGCTGCATAGCGTGAAAAAACTCTAAAAATTGCATAAAAAATGCGAAAAATTCCGAATAAACTTAAATAATAATAAAAAAAGGACTGCATTTACTATATTGGAATAAAAGATTAAAACCGAATTTCTTTCACTAATGCGGCAAATCACACTGAAACGGAAAAAAAAGTCACAAATTCAAAAATCGCAGAGGACAAAATTTATTATATTAAGCTAAAAGGTGGAAGCTGAGTTCCTTTTAAAAATCTCAAAAAAATGTCGGGGAACGAAAAAAAAAAAAAACCTCTCTAAAAATCGCATAAACAATTCACGAAAAAGGCAAAAATTGCTGTACGAATTCCAAATAAACTTTATCAAAAAGAAGACAACATTTATTATATTGGGCTATTAATTTACTATACAACATTTACTATATTGTACACTTTTCGATGGTACAATAATGAAAATTGCATAAAAATAGCTATCATAGCACTGCCTTCCGGTGGAATATTCCCAAATTCCACTGGGACCTGTTGGTCATAGCCAAAAACCGACCTATAGATTTTTGTTCATTTCTATGCATACCTTCATATACATTGCGATGATACAATGAAGACCCACACACGGACAGGCAGACATTTTGCAAAAATATGTTTTTCAGGATCTTTGACCCCTAAAACGTGTAAATTCGTCAAAAACCAGAAGACATTTTCTTTCACAATACTTTCTCCTATTATAAATAGTATTTAATCTTTTAGCCCAGTACGGTAAATGTTGACTTCTTTTCAATAAAGTTTATTAGAAATTTGTACGGCGATTTTTGCATTTTTCGCGATTTTTTGTGCGATCTTTTGGGGTCTTTTATTTTTGTTGTTGTTCTGGGCATTTTTTTTTTTTTAGATTTGTAAAAGGAACTTTGTTTTCAACCTTTAGCCTAATATAATAAATTATAAATTTTCTCTTCTGAGATTTTTAAATTTGAAACTGTTTTTTTTTTTTTTCGCTTTACGGGGAGCGCATTGGCGAAAGAAATCCGGTTTTAATATTTTAGTCAAACATAGTAAAGTATGCTTTTCGGAATTTTCGGAAGTTTTATTCGGAATTTTTGGCTATTCTTTCGCATTCTGCAACAATTTCTTGACAATCGTAAAATGATTTCGGTTTTAAAATTTTGCCTAATATGGTAAATTTTGTCGATTTTTGTAAATTTAAAAGATTTTTTTATGCGTTTTTTGTGTTCTGCTACGATTTTACAAAATAACAATCGCCAGTTAACAAAACGCTCAGATTTTGCAAACTTCCGGATTTCAGACGTCCGAATTTGAGGCACTGTTCTGTATTGTTAAATCTGTATGCATGTTCTCCGAGTGTTATTAGAACACGTTGATATAGAGCATTCAATAGGCATTTTTGCGTAAAGTCTGTTAAAATACCACAATAGTTAAAATCATTCAAAAAAGGAAATTCCAACGCAGAACAGCTTACAGAATACAAGAGAAACAAGAAAAACAAAAGAAACTCGCCAAGAGACGTGATGAGCGGCTAGTTACGAAATCTTTACAGTTGGTGCATCGAACGTATCACATAGAGCTTAGATTCTAGTTCAGAACACAGTGGAGTATTATGGAAAGCATTCTAAAAAATTTTCCCTGAATTATGTTTAAAACATTATAATAGCGCTAAGTGTATAACACTTGCTGAGTGAACTCATCCGGATCCCGATATTCTTTCATTAAAGTCAGCCATTTTATTTTCATAGCTGTTTACATATTTTGGCAACATAGCTTACTTTCTGAAGCCCGAATTGCGCGTGTATTTTCATATAGGTAAAAGATTTTTCGGATAGAACAATTATTTTTTTCTTCTGTCATTAAAACTCATGTAGAAAATTTCTTTGTTATACTCTTTTATTTAACTCAATGTGGATTTTGTAGTATATAAAGATGGAATTTTTTAATCGATTTTTCTTTCGCTTCTTGATTTTGAAAAATTATAAAATTTATGTTTACAGGGGGTGTTTCCGGCGACAATACACTATTTTAATATTTTTAGAACTTAATTATAAATTAATAAATTAATTTTACCAGATTTTTCTGTTAATCGAGCATACGTGACAAATCGCCAAATGTTCTCTATGGTTACAATTGTATACGAGTTACAACAACAATGGCTTTAATGATGAGCCGGATAACACTTGCTAAAAAGAAGGCCGGCCAACTCTTTATGAAACTGGAACAACGAAATATTTCAAACACTAAAAAGTAGAAAATTGAAATAAACTTAATTATAAATTAATAAGTTGATTTTACCAGATTTTCTGTTAGTCGAGCATACGTGATAAATTGCCAAATGTTCTTTACGGTTACAATTGTATACGAGTTACGAGTTACAACAACAATGGCTTTAATGATGAGCCGCATAACACTTGCTAAAAAGAAGGTCAACTCTTTATGAAACTGCAACAACAAAATATTTCAAATACTAAAAAGTAGAAAATGGTAATAAAAAATAAAGAGCATAATATATATATAAAAAAAACGATTTAATTAAGTAATAGTTTCATATTAATTAATTCTACGTGATTATTGTTATACGTTTATTATGCGTTGAAAAATCAATTTAGAAATCCTAAAAAGATTATTTAAATAATGCTTCAATTATTTTTCTTATTGCCATATCTTAAAAAAAGAAATAAAGCATAATCTATATATTTTTTAAATAAAGTCACTAGCACGCGCTTTGTACCAAACATTTAAAAAAAAAAAAAAAAACAGTGGGTTTTTCATAATGGCGACGCCAAATTAATGTATTGTAACGAATATTTTTGGGAAATAAACATGAATTGGAGCCATGAGATTAAGCATAATTTTCAAGATATACATTGAACTCATATAAAAAAGTGTTAAAAAAACACTTTCTTTACTTTTATACTTTTTTAAATCTTTCATTTTCAATTAGAATTTTTTTGTGAGAAACTTATAGAAATGACGTGTTCAGTTAATAAAGGAGTTTGTTTAAGTAATAACTAATATGCAGCATTAAATATTACACAATTGTTTCAGATTTCCTTCAAGTTAATATTGCGTGAAATATTCACAGCCGTCTTAATACACCTAAAAGAATTCGGTATAGAGCAATTAATTTTTTATTCCGTTTTGAAAAACTCTTGTAGAACATTTCTTTGATGTTTTATCCCATTGTCTTTAATTAGAAGGCCCATTTTTCCGGGGTGTATGATTGCATTTATATTTGAGCACGCAATCTGAACATTTGGAAAACTTTCTCCACCCGTTGTAATAGCATACCCATTCTTTAAATTCCATTCATTCATAAAAGGGGGATACTACTTCCCAAGACTTTCAAATTCCTTCCTGAGCCCAGGATGTCTCAACAAATAAATATCCATACCCCCAAATGATTTCTGAACGAAAGACATGGTTTGGCAAATATGCAATCAAATTGCATGCCTTTTAGTTTATGGCATACAATCTTTTCGCTGTTTTTAATTGAAATAGACTGCTTGAAGTTAATTTGGTTGTCTGCATTTCAAATCAACTCTGGTCGTATTTCACAGTGTAGGGTCTGAACTATGAGGCGCTAATTAAACGTTTCTGATAAAGTTTTGTGAATTCTGTTTGCACTTATTGAAGTTGTTCTTTGCATTTAAGTGAGATATTTGCATATATATGCAGTATTTTCAAAGAGCAATAAACGAAATGAATTTACAGTGAATAAATTAGTCTTTCACTTGAAAAAAAAAACCTGTTCGTTATTTTTAATTTCGTCTGCATGCATAAAGGTGCAGATTTTTTTTTTTTTTCCCCCAAGAAGAAAGGTTTAGAGACTACATTAAGATAAAAATTTAAAATAAAACTATTTTGAGTTTTTCCTGTTATTGAATGAGTAAATAAATAAAATGATCTCAATTAAAATAAATTGCAATTGTAATATATATATTAATTGTAAGTTATAATTCTAGGAGTATTGAGACCATAGATTTTCTCTGTTTTTTTTTTTTTTTTTTTTTTTTTTTTTTTTTTTTTTTTTTTAACTTTTAATAACTTTGACCTGCTCACTTTTCAAATGACCGAACATCATTATTTCCCAATTCTTTAATGAATAAATTCCAATAATATATTACCTATAAAAGCAAGTTCATGAATATTTTAAATTACTTAAATAAAAAAACAATATAGTGTTTCTCCTTTCATTTTTCGACACTACCATCTCTCCACTGGAACTGTTTATAGGTGGGACATCTGATAATAGACCCAGGAAGAGAAAATTGTAATTTTAATTGATTATACTTAATAATCGTTTATTATTATTTTTTTAAATCGTTTTTGAAACTACTTTTGTAATGACCGACTAATCTAATCTAATCTAATCGTCCACCCTGGGGAACCTGCTTGTGGCTGATGGTTGGGTCAAGCCCCTAGCCCAGGGCGGGATGTTCCTTGAAGAGGAAAAAGAATTAGTTAATTATGCAAAATAAAATTACTACTAGATAAGTTCCTTAATTATTAATACTTAAGAGATAAGATAAAGTTATACAGCATAAGCAAAAACTTGAGTTGAGTAACCATTATGAGTATATATTTTTGAGATGAAGGAGCAGCAGTGAATGGGGGATCAATACTATCAATTAAAACTAGTGGTCATTTAGATTTGTTCATCACATAAGTTTTCACAGTACTCCACAGAATAAGATTAGTTGAGTAATAATATTATACACGATTTGGCAACACAACACAAAATCCTTCTATATATAAAAAAAAGTTTTGATTTGGAAATGGACCAATCAAAACCTGCGTAGACATTCCGGGTAGATCGACATCCAATTTGAATACTTAAGCATGGCCTTTCATCGTTAATATTAAAAAAACTGTTGCATACAAAAATATGAAAATCGGTGGTATTATAGAGAAATGTTTGATAAACACGCTGATGCAGACAGTTTTCGAATCGAAGAATTATTTTAAGAGATATTTAATGCTAAAGTTGGACAAAATCGCTCCATTAAAAAAGTTTTATTGGAGCAAAAACTACACATGAGAATTTAAACATTTTTAGATCATTTTATACGTTATAATTTCCCGGTGTGAGGATTGCATTTATTTTTCTTATTTGATTCATTTTTTGAGGTTTTATTTCAATTTTAAATTCAAATTTTCAGCATTTCAAGAGATTATTTTTTACAAATTTTAGAAAATGTTATTAATTTAAACTGTTGCCAGTAGTATAAACAGCGCAAACAATAATGTTTACTTCAAATTAAAAATTCATTTACTCGTGACTATTACAAACAGGAAAAAAAAACTTTAAAATTAGAATTAAATGATTACATGTTAAAAGCAGGAAAATTACGTCATAAGAACCATAGGCACAGATGTCATATACGCCATTTATAGATGGCATAGGTGTCATAGATGTCAATTCGCGCAATTTTTTCAGACGCCAATTTGGCGAAAACATCAATAGCATAAACAACAACATCCAGGCTACCATATCAAGCAAAATAACGACACTTTAGTACCAGTTAAGTGCCCGTTGCGTATATGAAATTGGAGTCAGAAAAAATTGCTCCAATATGACATCGGGGCGTATATGACATCTGTGCCGAACCATATTTACTCTTGAATTTTAAAAGAGAAACAAAATCTTATAATAAAAAAATCATTATTATGCGTTAAAACTTGTAATTTGAGGAAATTACGTCATATTTAAAATGGCAAAAAATATAGCAAAACAATTTAAATTGAAAAATATATTTGCGCGAGATATTTTGAGATAATCTTTTCAACTATTATCGTGAATTCGAAGACAGCGCAAATAATATTTCCTTCTAACAACAAAAGTATTTTCACGTGGATATTAATAAGAGAAATAAAACTTTGGTGTAAATTACGTCAGATTTGAAACGATACATTTAAAATGAATTATTTAAAAGAACTATCTTATAGCGCTGTTAAAAAATACCGGGAGACAATGACACTGTTTACTTAATTCATTTTACATTAGCTTATTTTCAAATGTTTAACTAATTTTTTTAATTAAATACGAAAACAGTCATTGTATCTCTTAACAGCAGCAGATTTGGTCTTAAAAATCCCCAAACCAAGGAAAACGAATGAAAACCCGTTTACAGAGAGATCGCTATTTTTTTTTTTTTTATTATTATTCAATATTTTTAAAGCCGAAGAAATTAGCGTGCTTTTTGGATTTTGGTGTGCCCGAACGGGGGTTGGCGAGCGTAGCTCGTAGGGGCCAGAGCCCCTAGTGTAGTAAATTAATTTCTGGTAATTTAAGTAAAGTTTCGTTACTTAAAATAATTTAATATGATTAAGATACTATTGGTTTAGGAAGGGGTGCCCACAAGGTTCATGCTTTGGGCCCTTCCTATGGAGAATCTTCCTAAACGCTCTCTTACGCCATTTAAAATCGTTAGGTTACTTAATAATAGCTTATGCAGATGACATTTTAATTATATTAAATGGTAAAACAAGGCGAGAATTAGAAAAATTAGGAAAGGACATCTTAGATTATATTAGTAGGTGGATGTCAAATCACAACATGAAAATATCTTACAATAAATGTAAAGTTCTCCACCTTAGAAGACCAAAATTTTTGAAAAGAGCTCCAACACTCAAAATTGACAACCATTCATTAAAAAGTGAGCCAACTTTAGAATACTTAGGTATCGTTCTGGATAGTACGTTGTCGTTTCTCCCCCATTTACGAAAGAAAAGGCAGGAAATTACACAACTTTCGCAAGACCTATTGAAGTTTGCCTCAGCTTACGGAGGGCTAAACAAATTAATTCTGAAGATTTGGTACAATAGTATCTTGGAGAAGAAAATCACGTATGCTGCAGCAACTTGGTTTCACCGGATAAGCAAAGCCCATGGGCTTCGTCTGATCTCATCAATACAATACCAATGCCTGTTATTAGTTTCACGTGCCTACAGAAAAACTTCGGCGGATGCCCTTTGTGTTTTAACAGGTATTCCGCCCTTGGCACTTCAACTTGAATATATAGCAACAACAGGAAGAGTCTTACGTCTTGGAATCCCGACAGGAAATCAAGAACCAATATTTTACCAACCAAAAATGAAGTCAGATCAAGTTGAACCATTTAAAGAATATTTCTTTCAGATAGATCCAGAAAATACTCCACATGTAGAAATAAACATTTATACGGATGGTTCCAAGATGGAAGATGAAACGGCATATGCCTTCTGTGTGTATCAGAGAGGAGAGTTAATCCACGAGGATCAAACTAAGTTAAGTAAAGAAAATACTGTTTTTCAGGCAGAACTCCTGGCCATAGAAGAGGCTGTGCTGTGGATTAGGAACTCCCCTCATAAAGAAGTATTAATACACTCGGACAGTCTCTCAAGTCTCTTAGCAATAGAAGATGTTTTTTCAAAAAATCTCATCGCAGTACAAATTATCAAACTACTCCAAGAAACAAGAAAAAAGATCTTCTTTAAATGGGTCCGTGGACATGTGGGTAATGTGGGGAATGAGCATGCAGATTTTTTGGCAAAAGAAGCAACCAAAGCCACATCACATGCCAAATACAAATTCTTTCCCAACCCTCCTTCTTACTTGAAGAAGCTTCTAAAATCATCTCTACACGAACAATGGCAGACTCGCTGGGACTATGGTACCACAGGCGGTACACATACGCTTTAGCCCCAAAAGTCTCGGAAAAGAGAATCCTGCTGCATAGAAATCTTTTTCTGTTTGCCACTAACCACGGCCCATTTTCATCATATCTTTATAAATTTGACAGGGTTCCTTCTCCATTATGTGTATGCGGTCAGCGAGCTACATCATTGCATTATATCTTTAACTGTACCCTTACATCATATTACCATATAAGAAAATCTCCAAAAATTTCTTTGTCTCAGTGGTTCTCAGTGGTTTTGTCAAATCCATCATTTTGTCAAAAGATAATTGAATGTATGAAAGTTTTAGAAAACAACCATTATTTGTTTCAAAATGTTTTGCCATTTATAGATGATGATGAGAACGTATCTTAACAAATAGACAGATACCACCAATTCAAAATAAACTCTTAGCCACAAACAACACGATTGAACTATAATTGAACTGTTGCAAGAACAATAGACTTTTGAACTTTTGTGTGTGTATATAATTATATAATATTCATCATAATTATTCACTATTTTACCTATTTTTTATATTCTACATTATTTTTAAAATTATGAATCTCTTTCTAATTTAGTATACATATACGTAGCTTTTATTGTATTTTTGCAGAACGCCCAGCTTTGCAGAGTAATTGAGCTTTTGCCGCTCCAACAAGTTTAAAAATCCTATTATCTATTATCTCATGATCTTATTAATTACAAATATCTAAATTTCTCTCGTAAACGCCCAGTAAAAATTGGGCTTTCCATCGTGTATATATTGTACTTATATTGTATTTAATCTTAATATTCTCAATTGGCTTTCCTGCAGGTCCCTTCGGGCCTTTTATTTATTATTATTATTATTTTTATTTTTATTTTTTTTTGTGTGTGTGTGTGTGGTGACGGCGGTAGTAGATGGAAACCGCTGGGTGGGGCTTGTGAGTGCTTAAGCCATTTGGTAGGCCTCCCCGCCTAGCTGACCCCTTGATAAAATAACTTAGATGTAATTTGTTAAAATTTGGCGAGGGTTATTGATAACCCACAACATATAGATGAAAATTTAGAGTTGTTTATATACACGGTTGGCAGAACTCCCGTCATACCGACCAGATCCCATGGAATAGCTTTTATCATGTCCCTGATTTGAATTTCTATATTGCATTTGATAGAGGAATGTAGGACACCGCGATGAGTCTGCTGTATGTATATGATAGTTTTCAAGACTTAAACAGTTTGTACAGTTCTTAAGTTCTGGTTTATCAGAGTTTATACAGTTCTTAGTTGGGTGACCCATTGCACAATAAGCACAAATTGAGTCTCTCTTGCAGAATTTTTCCGAGTTTCCATAGATCTGGCAATTAGCACAGCGAACTATCGTTTGATGACCGACTATTATTCTTTTCCAATTTTTAAATAAATGAACACCATTTGATACTGCGTACCATTTATTCAACAAAAGTATTATAAAATCGTTTTTGAAACTACTTTTGTAATGACCGACTATCATTATTTTCCAATTTTTAAATAAATGAACACCATTTGATACTGCGTACCATTTATTCAACAAAAGTATTATAAAATCGTTTTTGAAACTACTTTTGTAATGACCGACTATCATTCTTTTCCAATTTTTAAATAAATGAACACCATTTGATACTGCGTACCATTTATTCAACAAAAGTATTATAAAATAAATCGCTGTATTTTAAAAATAATTTCATGAAATTTTTCCGAGTCAATAAAATTTTTAAGTGATATTATTGTATATCACATTCAGACTCCAGAAAAGAGTCGTCTCATTTATTATAAAAAGCATCCAATCGAGGAAAAACACTATTGTACGGGATGTTTTATTGCGAGTTAGTAGTATATGGAAGATTAAGCATTTGCCACCATTACTTTCATTTGTTAAGGAAAAGGTGTTGCCTTATCAATTGTGTATATGTTCGTGTATGTAAATATATATTATAAATCAAAAATATGTCTGTAACGCTGATTCACGGGGAAACACCTCGCTAATAAATTCCGCTTTTTACTGTTTTTCATTGCACAATTTCAATTTTTAAACCGCCGACTTGGAAAGAAAATCTCCTTTCAAATGAAATTTATTTGAAAACTGTATATCAATTTACTATTTTATTGTTGTTTTTAAAATATTTTCATGCATAAATATTTTTATTTAATCTATCGCGTGCAGCCCGATTACGAAAAGTTAACCCGTTTGCACTTAAAACAATATAAATAATATTATTTTAGTTTGCTTTTATATTATTTACCATTTTTAACGATATTATGTATTTAATAAATGTATATTAATTACTGCTTTAAACTAAATTGGCCACTGACAAAAAAAAACATGATTGGTGATTAACAACAATTTTTCGTGATCGAACTGTCAGCTATGGATAATACGTAAATAAGCATTTCTTTGAAAAGGATCTTTTTTTTCGGGGGGGGGGGGCTAAAGACTTTTAAGGTTTTTAGTAGCTATCTTTGAAATTATTTTTGGACCTATTCTCCTCTTTTTGCTGAATAAAGGAATTCCATATCATATTATCTAAACATTTTTCTACAAAATTATTTCACAACAGATTGCGAAGTACTTTCATGAAAATTTTCAATGTCAATAGAATTTCCATTTTGCTTTAATTTAAAAATTATTATTCTTATTTTTCAAGTGTTTCTAATTTTATTTCTCGTAACTATAGCATCTTCTCAAAGGTCTTCTCCTCTCTATGTGACATCTGATAACATTCCTTTGAGAGGAGAATTGCTATTTTGGTTTTTTTTAGACCTAAGAATCTTTTTTTGACCGTCTCCGAAACTACTTTTCGGATATCTGGGACTTTCTTCTTCTATTTCAATTCTATTTCTCAGAATTTTATCATGGCCGAATCTTTAGCACCACACTTATTGGATTTCATCCCACCTATCATTGTGATTGAATACGGATCGGAAAAGTAGGATAGTAGAGTCCCGATTATACGAGTGCCGTTTAACCGAGTTTCCGCCATAATAAAGGAATACATCGGTCCATTAGAATAAAATTATTCATGCCAAAGGTATAATTTCGATTGAAAAAAACTATTTAATACTTTGAGCAGAAAGAAGAGGCTACACCTGCAATTTTCATGGCACTAATAGAACCACATAGCTGACAATTTGTACGGTTTTGTTACCTCTAAAATTTAATAAATTTTTTTGCCACATTTAATCGTTGACAATTGTTAGATTTCGGCGATTGAATTAGGCAAACTTTACTGGTAAGTTTAATGGCAAGAAAAAAAATCTTAGAAATTGATAGCTATGCTGTAGCGTGATACTGCAGCAAAATTGACATTCAACAAACAGAAAACTATCAAGGGCTTTTTCAAATAAACAATTTCATTCCTCGTTTTCCTTAAAAATGACGTAAATGTACATCAAAGAAATGTTACTAGTACCATAAAAAATAATGAATTAAGTGAAAATTAAAATTTTCCTTAGTTGGTGACGATTTGTGTAAATCCGGTTTATTCGAGTTTTTTGCTTATCTGAGGTGAGCTTGATACTAACTCGGATAAACGAGACTACTGTAGTCTTATTTTTCAAGTGTTTCTAATTTTATTTCTCGTAACTATAATATCTTCTCAAAGGTCTTCTCCTCATATGACATCTGATAACATTCCCTTGAGAGGAGAATCGCTATTTTGGTATATTTTTTAGACCTGAGAATCTCTTTTTGACCGTCTCTGAAACTACTTTTCGGATGTCTGGGACTTTCTTCTCCGATTTCAATTCTATTTCTCAGAATTTTATCATGGCCGAATCTTTAGCACCACACTTATTGGATTTCCTCCCACTTATCACTGTGATTGAATACGGATCGGAAAAGAAGGATAGCTCTGTCTATTCCCTAAAGGTGTAATAACATCTGGGGGTGGAGAAAAAATCCAATTTACCTCAAGTTCAACAGTTGGAGGATTGTGTAATGTTCCCGTTATATTTATATATATTGCCAGTAAAATGGTAAAGTACAAATTTTGGTTAAGGCATTTTTAATACGTATGTTGCCGAGATTTTCTTTCTAAAAATGGATAATGCAGTTAATTGTGACAAAAATTAAAACGTGAAAAGTAAATGAAAAAATTAGCTTTTTTTTCAATATAAAACAAAATTAAAATATTATTAAGCAACGGATTTAAATATTACCCTTTAAGGTATCCGCACACCTTCGGAAGTGATTTTTTGAAATTTTTGAAATTTTCTCTTGTTATCCATTTTTTACATTTACTTTAAAACTTTGAAAAAAATATAAAAATTTTAGCAATTACCCAGAAATAATTTTTTTAAAGAGGAAAATAGTCAAAATTATGTAGAAAATTGACATTTCCGCAAAACGTGATAACTCAAAAAGGAAACAATGTATTGACATTTTGTAAATTGCATAATAAACAGAATATCTTTCTCTAGGACTTAGACTACACACATTATAATCGCATCTCTATCTCAGATGATATGGCAGTTAAAGTACTAATGTAATAAAAAATTCGCAAAATGTGTCTCAAGTTTGTCATTTATACCAGTGTAAATATAAAACTATTTAATATATTATCATGAGTGTAGTCTATTCCCTCAAAAGGCATTTGTAAAAGAAGTACAGTAAATTTCACGGCATTCCATGCATAATTTTTTGTTTTAGGATGTTTTGCGTATAGTAAAAATCTGAAAAAATTCATTTTGAGAAAAAATAAAAGTAACTTTTAAACACAATTCAAAAGCTGTAATGACTGTAACTCGAGTTCTATTTTATATACAGACAAAATTTAAGCAAATTTCGATAGATAAAAGATTCAATTTTAATATTATTTTAAAAATGAAAAATCGATATTTTGATCGAAAATTACGTTTTAAAGGTCTTCGGATACCTTACGTCTTGTAATAAGTCAGTAGCCTCAATGTACCTTAATTAATAATAATAATAAAAACCCTTTGAAATTTGTTTGAAATTTTAGTTTTTTTTTTTTTTTTTTTTTTTTTTTTTTTTTTTTTTTTCTAGATTCACATTGCTTAATTGAGTTTCTTTCGTACATAATCTTAGTTTAGTTAGCATTACAATTAATCTTTATGTGCGACGCCACTTACTTTTTATTGTAACAATCAATAATTCTCAAAACTAAGTTAGTAACAAATTAATTTACCACAGATTTTATTGATGATAATGATTGCCGTAAAAACCGGATTTTAAGAACTTAATACTTTCCTTACCCATCTTCATTTAATTGATATTTATATGAGTTTGCAAGCAGCTTCATTTTTGATAATTCCTCATTTTTTGACAGTTCGTAGTTTCACATAAAATTAGAGCGGGGTAGATGCTATTACAAAGCTGCACTCAGTTAAATTATTATAAGTCAATCGCTCCATTCTGTGAAATAAAATATTTTATTCTGATACATTAATTTAAAGAGAAACTGTTTACTATTAAAAAGAACAATCATAAAAGTCAGTACTTTTAAAATTTTTAGACACAAAATAATAAATATAGGGTCATTCCATGGTAACTTACGTTACATTTAGAACAATTTACTTCAGTAATTTTAGTAATGTAGCACCAAAAATAGAATTCAAAATATAAAGTTGATATAATTTGTTAATTAAATCTATTCAAAGCTCAATTTAGATTAAATTTATCTAATTTTTGTGTTATTTATTGAACTCTGGCAGCTATATTTATTACTTAACTGACATTATTGAAAAAGGAACATAAGTTACCATAAAAAATATAATTTTCATTCTCATTTTCTAGGTAATTTTCATTCAAATTGAGCTTTGGATAAGTTTAATTAACAAATCATGTCAACTTTACATTTGAGTAATTTTTGGCGTTATATTACTAAATTTACTGCAGTAAATTGCACTAAATGTAACGTAAGTTACCATGGAATGACTCTATAACAAATAAAGGCAAATATGATATTGAAGAAGAAAAAATAGACGCACGTAATTAAATATATCTTAGATCAGCAGTAAATTGAAATTAAAGCTAACATTAATTCTTCTACAATACCAAAGTTGTTTAAACCATAATGTTAATTTCAATTTAAAATTAATATACTATAGCCATATTTTCCTGTATTGTTGCAACGTATTGGAGTAGTGGTAGTAAATTGTTCAACGTTCTGTATTACTTTTGAAAACTTCCTGATGAAAAGTTGTTATCTTTTAATAAAAGATAGTTTTTTATATTTCCTAACTTTAAAATAGAAGGATTATTAAATTAAATATAATAAATAATAAATATAATAATTAAAATAGAAGACATTTTAAAATAGATTTTTTTCCAAAAACTTGTTGAGTTCCCCCGCCCCCCTTATAATATCAAAATTATATATTAAAATAATCTTCCCTTTCATCCTTTCAATTCTTAATTTTTCCCTAGTTTATTTTTTTAGTCTTACCTCCAGCTCCGTTTAAATCATTAGAAGAAATCTTATGAAACCTTTAACATAACCCCTTTTATTTTAATACAATCCCTATCTTTAAAATTCGCAATAGTTACAAAACCCCCTTCCAAAATAACCGTTTAAAAACCAGATGCGTACTTAGTTCGATGCTACTAGCGGATCTTTTTCATGACCATATATGGGTATTGATCGCAGGCCATATTCGCCGAGAGAATTGCAAGCTTAACAAAAACCTTAAATCATATCCTTTTTTGGTATTGAGAGTTTCAATCCAAGTACAATATGTTTTGTCTATAAAACCGCAGTATGAAATTCTTATGGGATTTGGAATTGAATTCAAGAATAAAAGCGATAAACACGCCAATCTTTATATGAAGATCTCCCTATCAGAAAAAAAGTGCTGTAACCCTTTTGGCGATTTATTTGGCGAGAATATGTAAGTCAGAAGAAATGTAATGTTTCTGCCTCGCTCTCACTTCCCTGCTTGCAACCGCCTATGTAATCCTTCCTCAGCACCCTCACCTCTGAGTCTAATAAAATAGTAATGATACGAACCTGGATTTTTCAGTTACAAAAGGTAAAAATGTGTACATTCTAAGTTTCATTGACACGCATTAACCTATAACTCCGTTAGGAAAATAATGGTGCAGTGACCAACGGAGGTGAGGGTAGCTTCGCTTCCACCTGCATTTCGCTGATTCCAGATGCGGACCTTTCGCCGGATCGAAGCACGGTCAACGAGAATAAAGTCCTGGAGTGATGCCCCCCTCCTTGCCGTGACATCGCTTCGCAGCTGCTTCGTTTCGGGAATGATAAACATTGCTAGAAACCGCACCGCTTCAAAAACTGCTGAAACACTGATGTCATCTTGCTAACCCTTTCAACTGGTGTACCTGGTGTACCGTTTGTCGGTCCTTGGAAATAACCGCACCTTTCCCGCTTACTTTCTTCAAGAAAAGAACATTGACGTCCGCTGTGTGTGTTCCCCCCTCCCCGTTTCGATCCGTATTCCAACAGCAAAGATTTCTTCGACTGCAAAAAAAAAAAAGGAAAAGAAAAGAATCGCATTTTATTCATCGCTTCAGCACGGATTCTGCGTGCCTTCCTCACACCTCCTGCTATCTCCATACCCATTTCGATACAGTGTTATCTTGGTGA
The DNA here is from genome assembly GCA_963932465.1 of Maratus speciosus. NCBI lineage: Eukaryota > Metazoa > Arthropoda > Arachnida > Araneae > Salticidae > Maratus > Maratus speciosus. The sequence continues at coordinate 86,642,603 of OZ010788.1, forward strand.
AATATAAATGCAACAACAACAAAAAAAAAAGGACTGTTTCTACTACTGAAGTAATCAGTGATGAAGATTTCTTTTTCATCGGCTTAAGCAAATGTGTTTACACATATTATAAATCTTCAGTTCTTTTTTCGTTGGTTCTTTTAGTGTGACAAGGAAAATATGCAATGTTATTCGCACATACACTGATCGGTAAAAAAATTCACAGTGGCAAAAAAAAAAAGATGCACAAAATACATATGAAAAATGATCAGTTACATAATCTCTGGATCACCAATTTAGTTACAAAACAAAATATGATTTCCAATTTTTGTTTGGAAATATTTGGTTTAATTTAGATACATGATTATAATGTTATATATATGTTTGGTTCTTTTTTTTTCACATGAAAGTAAGTAAAAAAAGATGAATGAATAATTAACTATTTTAAAGTAGTTATAAGCTTTCGTAAATTTTTTCCAGATTGGATTAAATTAACTTTAAATTATAATCGTGTATCAGTAAATAATATTTTTATATGTGATAGTATTTTTATTATTAGTATTTCTGCAATATTTATCCTGCTATCTCATATTGAATTTTGATTTTTCTAAAATATTTTTATGTCCTTTTTGATAAAAATTTCATTTTCGAAGATACTTATTTAGATAAGTGAGATAGCCGTTTAGACAAGGTAAGTGGTAATGAAAATAGTTTGAGAGTCAGTAATTTTTGCATGCCTATTCATAAAGTTATCTGAATATTGAAGTTACGAAAATAACATTGAAATTTTTCTTTTGTTGAATATATATTTTAATACTTTTCAGTACAGATGCAGAAGATTTTAAAATAATTTCTTTATAACATATACATATGGAATTTTCGGCAGCTTCCATATGTGCAGATTTTTTAATTGGTGTCAACAGTTATATGACATATACTTCATTCTGACTCTCATATGCAAATATTTTTATATTATTATATAGTATTTATACTATGGTATATATATTTTTGATAATCATAATTACTGTATTTTTGGTATATTTTGATATATATAACATTTGCAGTGCTTCCCCGCTTAGATATATATTGTTCCCTCTCCTTTTCTAACGGTTTGTTTTGATTAAGTCATACATATACATTTTTGGGCTGACATGGCTAATTCAAAAATAACGTTCAAAACAATTACTTTTGACGGAGATCCCAATCTGGTTGATTTCTTTTTCAACCAAATAAAAACATTGGCCAAAGCCCATGGTTGGAAAGAACCAGAATGTATACAATTTATTGGAAGTAAATTAGCCGGCCCCGCGTTAGCGTTTTTCACGCAAAACCCAGCCATTTATAAAGCGGAAAAATTAAAAACAGTTGAAGATGAATTCAAAAAATTTTTCGCCCCCCCCAGTAAAGCATCATCATTAGTTCAATTGAATAACCTAATTCTGTTGCCGCAGGAAACAATAAGAAATTTCGCACATAGAATTAATGTACTTACAAGCCGTGTGCATGAAACAATCAAAGATAGAACCGCGTTAAATGAAATAAAGTTCACGAAATTTATTTCGTCCATTCCGGCGACAATAAGAATTAAACTGCAGGAGGAAAATATTTCGGATTATGACGTCGCGGTTGAAAGAGCACAGACATTACAGGACATTATGCAGAATGAAAGCATCCTGCAGTCATGTGCACCAACAGCAGCTACTGACTCGATTTCAACACAATTACAATTGCTCACAGAAAAAGTTAATGCCCTCACACTAACAAACACTGAAAAGGACACAAAAAAAGACACATTAATTAATACCCCACCCCCACACGATGAGCAACATAGAGAGCAATATCCAAAAAAAGATTATTTAAAAAGGAAGCATACTGTTTCTCCAAGATACAAGACATCTCATAAAAAATCCACGTCCCCCCCTACGTGCCAATTGTGTGCAAAACGCGGCCATGTCGCCAAACATTGTTTCAAATGGCGTAGAGCGAATGCGAATAAAAAAAATCAGAATTATAAATATAACAGAAATTTTAGAAGGGACGACTACAATCAAAACAATGCTAAAAATTTAAACTATTACTGAGGCGCAATTCGGCTGGTGTGCTTGTGCCTCAGCATAACACTATTACATCAGCAACTTCGAATGAATTCACATGGACTTTTGACCCTTCTCTTCCTAAACTTTCTCAGGAAAGACTGGTCAAATCCGTCGCTTCTCAAACGAATATTGACGTTAAGTTGTCCAAGAATTCTGCATCACAGACAGTGATAAACAAAAGTGATATGGCCTCACAAACTGCCAGTTTATGCGATGACAAAGTTGCACTAATTTGCAATGTTAACAATTCCACGCCAACACTTCCCCTCATAAAGGCCTCCATTGCAAAACAGAAAACAAATCTATTACTGGACACAGGGTCCTCGATTTCCCTCCTTTCACAAGAGTTATTTAATCAAATTAAGGACAAACTAAAATATAAAAGACTAGGAACTGGCGTCACTATTAAAACTGTAAACTCGAATGTTAATTTCACCGCATGCATTAAAACTTCCATTCGCATACATCAAAAATCATTTTCACACAACTTCTACATTGTTGACATTCCTAATCCATCTAACTTTCAGGGTATTCTAGGTTTCGATTTCATTCACAAAAATAGGATTATCATTGATATAAACAGAAATAGGATGTCAACAAATGAGTTTAGTATACCATTACTCGATTCAGCCATTAATGAAAATGAATCCCACCATCTGGAACACTATAAGCAGCCGGAATCTCAAACATTCTCAAAGGTCATTCGTCTTGCTAATAAAATTAAACTGGAACCGCAGGAAACCAAATGGATCTCCATAAGTTGTGATTCGCTAGACCCAACAAAATATTACTGTTTTCAGAGTCACATGAAAAATAACATACTCTGCTATGATAGTATTATAGGGCAAAGAGATAACGAATCAGAAAAAGAAGATCAGAACATCAAAACCAAAACTCCAAATAAATCACAATTCTATATTTTCATGCAAAATTTGTCTTCTAAACCTATACACGTTAATAAAAATGCAAGAGTTGGAAATTTATACGAGATAGAAGACATTATGGAACCTGCACAAAACAAAAACTTTAACCAAATTATGAATTCATGCGAAAACAACTCTAAGTTCAACATTAAACCTCAGGATAACTTACACGAATACATTTGCAATTACATTCAGGCATCGAATGAGATGTTAAAACAAAGACAACAGGATCTCACAGTGCAGGACTTTAAATTAGAGCATTTACAAGAAAAACAAGCGAAAACTTTAGGAGATTTATTACTTAGTCACTACGCATCATTTTCCAAGTCTATGAAAACATTAGGTCACACAGATAAAGTTGTTCCAAATTTAAAATTCATAAATGATTACCCCATCAAAACACTTCCTTTTCCCCTCCCTCAAGCACTACACCGAGAAATGCAAGAGTAAATAAATCAGCTTTTAGAAGCCAACATAATTGAGAGAAATTGTTCGGAATGGGCTTGTCCCATTTTGCTCGTTAAAAAGAAGGCAGATGAAACTGGAAAACAAAAATACAGGTTGGCTTTGGATTTGCGCATGCTTAATTCAGTCTTACAAAGTTCATCGTATCCTTTACCGAAAATCCAAACCATAATTTCTAATCTATCTGCATATAAGTATTTCACTTCCCTTGATTTCCAGCAAGCGTACCATCAGATCGACCTCCCTGAGCAATTTCAAGATCCTTTAACATTTACATCCATGTATGGAACTTTTCGATACAAACGCTTGGTTTTTGGCTTAAAGTCCTCAAGCGGATTTTTCCAAAATTTAATGGATACATTAATCGATGAATTACAAATTGATGGTTTATTTGCATATCAGGATGATGTAATATTTGGCTCGAATTCATTTGAGGAAACTTGTTCAAAACTAGACAAAATATTACAAATACTAACAAAATATAATCTAACACTGACTCCAAGCAAATGCACATTCCATAAAACAGCTGTTGACTATTTAGGATTTCACATTGAAAACCACTCAATCTCACCTATCCATTCTAACATTGTAAAAGTAAATTCCTTCCCTACACCAACAACTAAAAGACAGCTAAAGAAATTTATTGGTCTAGTAACGTTTTATAAATCACTTGTACCATCATTTTCTGAAATTATTCAACCCCTCATTGACTTAACCACACCCAAAGCTGCATTTACATGGACACAAGATCACCAAAACTTATATGATAAAATGCAGAGAATTTTTTTCGATTCACCGATGGTTCGTTTACCAGATTGGTCAAAAACATTTTATGTAAACACCGATGCATCAAAAATAGCAATAGCTGGAGCATTGTTACAGGAACATGAAGGACAATTACTTCCCATCGCCTACTTTTCCAAATCTCTCAAACACGCAGAAAAACGTTATCCAGCATTAAAACTAGAATTAATGGCCATTTATAAATCTGTCATTGCGTTTAAATATTATCTATACAACAGAAAGTTTATAATTTTGTCAGATAGTGCTCCTTTAAAGAAATACAAGAAAACATGTAATCCCGCTGATCTAACCACACGCTGGTTAACAGAACTTTCTGAATACACATTTTCATTTGAACATGTCCCCGGTTCATCTAATGTACTTGCTGATTATCTATCAAGGTGTACATTTGAAAACAACACACAAGACCTAACGTCAAATCCTGAACTTATTAATGACCCACATGCATTACCAATTGTAGATAATGACATTTCGGTTAACACTGATCAAACTTCAGAAAACAAACCACAAACATTAAACTACTTAATCTCTGGTAAGCACAAAAAGAAAGACCCTTTACTCGAAATCTCAAACGACACTTTCGTTTATGAGCAGAAGAAAGATCCAAATTTAGCTATTATTTATGAGGAAATTATTAAAAATGGAACATGTCAAAAATTTCCCACATATTTCATTCACCCCGACACTAAAGTTCTTATGTATAAAAAGGAAAATATTTATAATGATACATTTTCATACCATATTATAGTACCAGATTCACTAAAGGCAAAAGTTTTAACGATATGTCATTTATCTCATTTCGGATTAACCAAAACTTATGAATTTGTAACAGCTAGATATTTTTGGAAAGGAATGTATGCTGACACTTTAAATTTTGTGGCATCTTGTACCAAGTGCCTACAAGCAAAACATCATCGAACACCACCCGCTCCATTACAACCCACATACACGCCTACGCATCCTGGCCATACTGTAAGTGTCGATTTGGTCGGCCCATTTTCAAATGGACAATCTGTTTTTACAGTGATAGACCATTTTTCTCGACATCTTGAATTATTCCCTTTGCGTAGCACAACAACTGACAAAATTGCAAAATGCCTATTTCAATATATTACTTCTTTTGGAAAGCCTTCAACAATTCTTAGCGATTTAGGAAGACAGCTAACTTCTGACATGTACAATAGATTCAATGACACATTAGGTATAAAAGTACTCCACTCCAGTGTCGCGAGGCCACAAAGTAATGCGATTTCTGAAAGAGTGAACAGATCAATCAAATATACTGTTAAAACCCTACTTCAAGAAGGCCATACTTTCGAAAATGCATTACTTATACATAAATCTCTTTATAACGGCTCTACACATTCATCTACTAAATATTCCCCTAATTTATTACACTTTGGAAGAGAACTTTCTTTATTATTTGATACATTTGACCAAAGCATTAATCAACCTATCCTTGATAAAGGCATTGAAGTTTATCAGTTGTTACACGATCTAAATTCAATATACAAAAAAGCATACATTAACATCAAAAGTTCGCAAGAGAAAAGAAATGAAAACTTCCAGAGACATGCTAAACTAAGAATAGTTTTAGAGAAAGATATAGTGTACCTCAAGTCCGTAGACAGATTTAAACCTAAATACACAGGACCATTTATTGTGGTACACAAACATTCTCCAGTCTCTGTTTCCATCAAACGTTTACACTCACCTGATGCCTCAGCATTCAGAGTTCATATTGACAGAGTAATTGTAGCTCCACCTAGGAATGATCATTTATTTGTACGTCATGAGGAAAACATTAGAAACTCAGTAAACACTTCCCCGAGATATAACTTAAGACCACGAAATTAATTTTCCTTGTAATATTGTGCAATTTGATATTATCCACAATTGCGTGCATTGATCGCGACTTTGTACGTATGTTGTGTGTGAATTTTCTTTGAGAGAGTCCTTGGCTGGTCCAAGGTCTCCCTTTTACAGAGAGAGTTTTCACATAGCAATTTGTGTGAGTATCACCGTATGGGGTGTTGCCAATATTGTTATCCACATTTTTTTTTCTCTTTTTACTAATCATAACAGTAATAGAATACAAATTTAACGTAACAGTTTGGGTTTTCTTAAAGATAATAGTTAGTTTCGTTTGATATAATATGAAAATATAAATAAAAAAAATAAAATAGACATAAAAAAAACTGCTTTTTTTTCAATTTCACACAACTCATGACTACATTTATCTTTATTTACCGATTTTGACAAACAAGTTTCTCATTATTCTAGGATTGTCAGTACTTTTTGATATATACATGATGTGTATATAGATATATTTTTTATTTTTTTAATTCTGCCCCGTTGAAGTGAAGGCCCGTTCAAAATTTTTATGCCCCGTGGACCTGTAGCTTCATTGTAATGAGAAACGACTTCGGATTGATGCACACGTCATCAATTCATTTTCAAATCCCCTGTTTATACGAATATGCGACGCGTGCTCCTTCTTGAAATCAAACGATTTCCGGGGAGCAGAGAGTCCATAATTGGGCTCTCAAAAATATTCCCTCCTCACCTAGGGCTAGGCCATAAGCTGATGCCATCACATTGTCACTTGACAAGATTAAGGGCAGCAACCTTTCTATGGATCGCGAGTCGCTTTCCCTTTTTTGGCCTGTCCTGTGTGGATACACAAATTTTTTGCTTTTTACTTACGAAGTCTCTCACATTTACATAAACATTTTTCATCATTTACATAAACATTTTTTCCATCGTCAAAATCCATTCATCTTATATCATTATTCTGATTACATATTTTATATAGTCTTTTATACGTTGTACAACTTCTTATTGCATTATGTTTATATTTTTGTTCGAACAAATACTGCTTATTTTATATATGTTAAGGTATACCTGCATCTGCAATTCCATTTTGCATAAAGACTGGTGTTAAAGTTGCTTTAAAGAACATTTACCAGTAAAATGCCTATTCATTAAGAACTGTTCCGGAACATAAAAAAAAAAATAGGCACACATATAATCATGGCACCTTACAATTAGAAGAAACTGTTACTTGTTTCAAGTTTTTCGGCCATGTTATTTCACATGAAATTCAGTACTTTCATGCTTATTCTTATGTCGTCATTTATATATGTCTTTTATGTAATTCTGAGAGAGATTTTCATATTTTTTTTCAATTACCAATGCAAACAATTTCAAATCCCAAACAAAAGGGGGAAATATATAATATCAAAATTATATATTAAAATAATCTTCCCTTTCATCCTTTCAATTCTTAATTTTTCCCTAGTTTATTTTTTTAGTCTTACCTCCAGCTCCGTTTAAATCATTAGAAGAAATCTTATGAAACCTTTAACATAACCCCTTTTATTTTAATACAATCCCTATCTTTAAAATTCGCAATAGTTACAAAACCCCCTTCCAAAATAACCGTTTAAAAACCAGATGCGTACTTAGTTCGATGCTACTAGCGGATCTTTTTCATGACCATATATGGGTATTGATCGCAGGCCATATTCGCCGAGAGAATTGCAAGCTTAACAAAAACCTTAAATCATATCCTTTTTTGGTATTGAGAGTTTCAATCCAAGTACAATATGTTTTGTCTATAAAACCGCAGTATGAAATTCTTATGGGATTTGGAATTGAATTCAAGAATAAAAGCGATAAACACGCCAATCTTTATATGAAGATCTCCCTATCAGAAAAAAAGTGCTGTAACCCTTTTGGCGATTTATTTGGCGAGAATATGTAAGTCAGAAGAAATGTAATGTTTCTGCCTCGCTCTCACTTCCCTGCTTGCAACCGCCTATGTAATCCTTCCTCAGCACCCTCACCTCTGAGTCTAATAAAATAGTAATGATACGAACCTGGATTTTTCAGTTACAAAAGGTAAAAATGTGTACATTCTAAGTTTCATTGACACGCATTAACCTATAACTTCGTTAGACCCCTTTTTTCCAGGCAATTTATTTTTCTATCTAAAGATTTAGTTATTTTTAGTACTTAATGTAGTTCTATACCCTTGTGGTTTGAACAGCCGAGAATAATCGATTGCAGCAAACCCGAGAAACGCGCTTCTTTGTTCTTTTCTTTTAGTAAAAATGAAATAAATAAGAAACTCTCGCAATTTTTTTTGTTGTAAATGTAGAAATTATGAAATTTTGAGGTACTTAAATTATATTATTCCTTTATTTACAAATATACATTAAAAAAAAAGATCCCCCCCCCCCTCAATTTTTTGTGTAGTCATGTGATCTGGGTACGAAATTTCCCAACTATTATATCCTATAAGTGCAGTATACTAATGAAATAATCTATAATTTTAAAACTGAAATTGTAGATCCCGCTTCTTAAAACACCTAAAACTACGAAATAAGTAAATAAATAAAATCTATGCATGAGGTCATTTTCCGTGAGTGCGTGTTCTGGCGCAGCACGCAGCACACCCTAAACGGAGATTTAAAATATGTAAAATAATTTAAAAAGAAATTATTATAAAACAAATATATTTAAAACAATTAAGGTAAACTTCTTCCGAATCTTTGAAAAAAAAAATACTGTAGAACCCTGGTTATCCGAAAATCGGCTTAACCGAAATACCTTAAAGTCCTTTTTAACTGTGAAAAATTTTATTGCCAACACTGTTTTTACCGATGTCAAATGACACTTTTCAACATATTTTGATTTATGATTGCTATTCTATTTGTAAGTTTTAGATCAAAACAATTCCGAATCATTTTTAATACATTGACGAGTTGTTTTAATACTTATTAGCTTTATAAAATAGAAGCAAAATAAGTAAAAATCAAAACTTTGAAAAGTGTTATTAGGCACTGGTAAAAATAATGTTGAAAAAGCATGTTCTTTATGAAATAAATAATCAGAGTCAACTTACTTGTTTGGTCCATTGCGTAATTTCGGGCACTTTATTAGATAGACGCGTACGACACTTAATTTTTTTTACAAAATACGTTGTGATTTTCTTTTGTTTTTCAACTTTTCATTATTTTAATGCTGCTTTATCACGCCACCTTTTAAATAACTACACATCTGATGCTGTTGCATCTTCTTGTACTTCCGTATATCGAAGTGCCGCATCCAAGATCTTAGTAGATTCACTGTGTGTAATCCTGGCATTATCAATCTCTTCAGGCTCTTCTTCTTCAGTATCAGCATTTCCTCGATTCACCGCAGCAACTATTTCCGCATCTGTCAAATCTTGCTCATGACTGGCTGGACCAAGCCAGGCGTCAATTTCAACTTCTGATATTTTTCCGGGAAGTTGCTTGAACATGTCCAAAAACACTTCGGTGTTAATATCGTCATCATTTCTGTCCACGATTCCAATGAGATCAGTTTCTGCAGACTTCTGTGTTTCAAAGACTAGTGATTCAACCTTAGGTCATAATTTACGCCAAGATTTCACTAACGTTTTGCTTTGAATTTCATCCCATGAAGAAGTTACCCAGTAGCCAACTTTCTTCATATCTACAACTTTCAAATGTTGAACAACTTGTGCCCCATCAGCCAGTCCTTCAATCAAAAATTATATCAGCTTTTTTCTGTACTGTCTCTTAATGTTCCCAATAACTCCTTGATTCATTGGTTTAATCAGAGAAGTCACATTCGGAGGCAAGAAAATAGTTCTAATCCCATCCTTTACAAGCTCGCTTTCATATGGGTGCGATGGTGCACTATACAACAAAAGAACGGCCTTCTGAGGAAGTTTCATTTTTTTCAAAAAACTTTTTACCTCTGGAACAAATTCGTTGAGAAATTCGTCATTCAGGCTGTTTTGAATACTGCACCACAACATTTTTACTACAACAATGTTCTAAATTACGATCACAGCTTTTCATCAACCAAGTTTTCACCACAAGCCTCCCGGTTATTCGAAAATTCCTATGGAATCCCGGTTATCCGAAAATTCCTATGGAATCCCGGTTATCCGAAAATTCCTATGGAACCCCGGTTATCCGAAAAATCCTATGGAACCCCGGTTAACCGAAAATGCTTTGGTCCCATGCTTTTCGGATAACCGGGCTTTTACTGTATATATAAACTATCCTTCTATATATATAAATTAACGATTTGGAAATGGGCCAAAATATTTCGGAAATGGACCAATGAAAATCTGCGTAGATACCGCGAAACGCATCTGATTGGTCAGAGCTTTCTGTCTTTTCTTAGCGGGAATTGTGCGTGGCGAAAACCATGAAACTAGAGAATTTAGATAGGATGGGTGGGGGAAAAGAGGGGGTGGTCATCTGCATTTGGCATCAAAAAACTGAATGCAGAGAAATAGAGATGCAGCGAAAATAAGGGATCGCAAAGCGATCCAGAATGGAAACGCGAAAACAATTACGTCTGGGGTTGGCTAGAAAATAGGGATTGCTTCGCGAAACCGAACGGAATCGCGAAGCGATTACGCGGGGGGGGGGGGGTTGGTGAGCGTAGCGAGCAGGAGAAGTGGAAGAACCCCCCCCCCCCCAGTGTAGTATAACTATGATATTTTTGCAGTATTTCCATTTATATATGGTCTGATACTTTCGATTTTCTTTATCGATAAATGCAAGGAAAAGAAAATAATTATTTCTAAATATTTTTAATTAGTCGTACTTGACAGGATTGATACCACTTAATATTTCATAGTTTTGGTGTATTTATAGGGTTTTATTCTCCTGTGATATCCTTTTATCGGGCATGACAGGATCCCTCTATCGGGCGCACTTCTGGACCCCCGTTCAGGCAAAGTGTATCCTAACAGGCACCTTCAGAAAATCGTCATTATTATCCAATTAAGTCAATTCTAACGCTCTTAAAGTGATCTGTGACCTTCATTAGACATACAAAGAGAGAGTATTTGAGATTTGATTCCAAAATCTCATTTACAAAATCTCAAAGCAACTAAAACAAACAATACTGAAATGGTCTTTTAGGCTTAACTTGGCGTCGCTGACACCGACCAAGGGTTAAATGCTGTGCATGTTATTTCTTTTAGACCTCAAGATTTACAGTGCATGCTGTTTATATATATATATATATATATATATACATGAAAAGAAAATAAATAAAGGAAAGGAAAGGAAAGAATGCCGGAAATATACAAAAAAAAAACACAAAAAAAAAAAACCCTTGAGATTATACTCACTTAAATATTATACAAAAATTCAACTTCATATGATGGTAAGCCTATATTGTTGTTGTTATGCTATTTCTATTTACCAATACAAATATGTGTTGCTCTCGAATTACACAATGCTGCCAAAGTTTTATATTTCAAAGAATGTCAGAATATCGATTTTCTTTCTCTAAACCCACTGCTTTTGAAATACACGCAAAGCTTTCTGAAATAAATGTAGTTGCAAGCTACTGTTTTCTCTTTTGAAATATTAGATTTAATCTATGAAAATACTCTACTGGAAATTGCGAATGTTTTTCCTAATATTCAATAAATATATTTCTGAACATGCTACAAAGGGACGAAAGTAATAGCAAATTGTTTGTTTTTAAAAGTTTAAATAAATTACATTAGTAGCAAGTTTCTTAAATATTACAGTAAAATATTTCTACCCTATATATATAAAATCCTAATGAAACGATTTTTTTAAACGATAAACGACTAATTTGGATATATAAAACTAATATATCTACCATATTTATAGAAAATCCTAATGAAACGAATTTATGAAAGGATTTTATGAAACGAATATATGAACCGACTAATTCGGTTATATGAAACGGATATTTGAAATAATAGCTGTTCAACTTTTGAATGCAAAGAAGATAAAATTTCCTCCTTGGTTTTATTTTCAACTTCAATGAGAAAATGACATCAATAATGAGAAAATGAGATATTTTGCCTATTTCTTTCTCTCATCCACTGCAATGAAAATATTTTGTTGCCGCTGTTATAGAAAAAGCCATTAAGATATAAAACAAATTAATATCGCTTTTTTAATATCTTAAATTTAGAAATTTTAACAGTTATTATGAGACTTTTGAATCCATGCGAATACGTCATTAGAGACGTCACACTAGATATAGAAGTAGAGGTGACGTCAGCTGAAACTGGTTTGTTTCACAGTAAAATATATTTGAAGTGATACATGGATATCAAATATTGGTAAATAAAAAATTTACCGCAGGAGAAAATCGTGTAATATTTAGTAGAAATTTTTTCTTAATCAAAAACTAAAATTGCGTCATAGCAAGATTTTTTTTTCCTACTGACATTTTACTTTGTTTTAAAGTGTGAGCCCCATGTTTACCAAAACGGAACTGGATTTGTAAAGGCATTCAATTCTTCGAGGCTATTACAAACGTTGTTTGGAAAGATGTATTTTAAGGATACATTTTAAAAATAAATGATTATTGGTATTAATGTGTGTTGGTGTATTATCAGAAGTAAAATACAATTACAATAAAAAAAGGTGAGTGAAACGCAGGATTGCCGCAAGACTGAGAAGCATTTATTGCTCCGGGGATTGGCGCACGAAGGGCGCAGGTGGCAGAGCCCCCTAGTACTTATTTAAAAAAATAAATAAATAAATGTAAAAAAAAAAAACCAAATTTGCATTTTTTTAGCGAATAAAAATAATCATAACTGAAAATATTACCATTGTAATTACTTAAAAGTAGATCATTTTATGCACATATATTTGCTTAGTATCTACATGGAGTGAAAAAAAGAACTGTTTTAATTTCAATAATACACAAATTCTGTAACACTGTTGAACTCGCCAAAATTTTCAATATTTATACTGCCGTGCATATATTTCACTTCTAAGAGGTCTTTTACCTTTTAAACACGGGGAAAATTAACGAAAACATTCAAAGTTTAAATTAGTCTACTTTCTTAACCTTTTATGCATAAAATTGAAATTTTGAATATTGATTAAACAGATTGTGCTTTGTAATATGCTACCATTAGAAATTGATTAGCCTTTCACGGAATTTCTGTATTGTTGAAATCAAAATAGCTCTTTTTTTTTTAGCCCGTAAGTCATTGCGCGCATGGTATTTTGAGAACGTGTGTGGTATGGATTATTATGAAATTTGGTGTAGAAACTAAGCAAATATGTGTGTTGAAAATGATCTACTCTTAGGTCAAAATTATTTCATTAACTATGTAAAAAGTAATAATAATAATAATAATAATAATAATAAATGTAAAAAAGAGTGCCTTTTTTACTGAATAAAAATAATCATAACTGAAAATATTACCACTGTAATTACTTAAAAGTAGATCATTTTAAGCACACATATTTGCTTAGTATCTACACTGAGTGAAAAAAGAGCTGTTTTAATTTCAATAATACACAAATTCTGTAAAAGACCAGTCAGTTTCTAGTGGTATTATATTAAAAAGTATAATCTGTTTAATCAAAAGTCAAAATTTCATGTTTATACATTCAAGTCTACATAAAAAATTAATCAAGATACACTAATTCATCAAAAGTCAAAATTTCATGTTTATACATTCAAGTCTACATAAAAAATTAATCAAGATACACTAATTCATCAAAAGTCAAAATTTCATGTTCATACATTCAAGTCTACATAAAAAATTAATCAAGATACACTAATTCAAACTCTTAATGTTTTTGTTCATTTTCGACGAGTTTAAAAGGTAGAAGACCCCTTACGATCATGCACTTAAATTACCAAAAACTTTTTATTAATTATAATTTTGATTGTGTTCTTCATACTTATGTATACGGAATTTCTAAGTTCTATGTGCTACAATTTAAAAGCTAGGAATAATTTTATTTACAGAGGCACTAATTTCATACATTCCTGATCCCTTTTTAAAAGTGAACATGGTGGCCTCTAACAGCGTTACTACCAAATCTATATTATAAAACAAAAACATGTCCCTGAGTAATATTGATGGTTGTAACGACCATGATCAATAAATTTCGTTTTTACTGCAATTTTTTAAAACTTCTAAGCACCGTAACTATTTCAATTTTTACATTGTGGAATTAAAAAGAAAAGGTTTTTCAAATGCAATTTGTTTCAAAACTGTATCTCAATGTACTGAGCTTTTGTGGTTTTAAAAAGAATTTCGAAGGTTGATTTTTTTTTTAATTCTCTATCGCGTTCACTCCGACTACGAAAGATTAACACGCTTGCACTTTAAATAATGTACTAAATAGTTCTCATTTGTTTCCGTCAAGTATACCATAATGAGTATTAATTAAAACTTCATCAATAAATTAAAAAATAGTATAAATACAAGACTAATTTAACAAATATGTAATCATAGTACGCGTGTAACTCACTGAAAATATCAGAATAAAAAAGACTGCTGTAAGTAGCAAAATCTTCTTCAGCTATTACATCCTGGCATGCGACTTATACGTAAGTACAGATTTTAATAAATTTCAAAACTTTATTTGAATTAGTGCTCCCTATTAAACGTTTATACGAGAATACGTATAATACGTATTATACGGGGTACAGATTTCAGATACGTATAATATGACTACGGCGGTTATACGCATTATGCAAAACAGCATATACGGTACATCATATATACGGATCTTACCCAAGCGGTTAAACGTATAAGCGTCTAAACGTTTTTCGTTCAAGGCATGGAAATAGCTGTTTTAATGCTTATCTGCGGATTAAGAAACATTGAGAAATATCTTCTAGAGTCCTGCATATAGAGTGGTTTACCGGGGCATCGCGATTCTTTGTTCAAAGAAGCACGATGTCCTGAGATTTACCTACCTTCTAGTTGTTGTGCAGGTACTTAAAAAAATCTGAATACTTTTCCTCTGTTTAGATTTTGGTTGCTTTCCTTAAAATCTAAACTATTATGAAATGTTTTACTATTGGTAGTGGGTAACCTCAAAGCTACCTTACGCAGATCTGTAGCACAGCATCTAGCTTCTTTTGACATATGGCATGGGCACTTCGTGCGAAACATTATTTTCGCATGCGGCCAGAGACCAGACTTAAATTTACTTTATATCTTATAGTGACATTCATCAATCCGACTCCACCAGTTGAAAAGTCTCGTTCATAACAGGCAAAATCAACAACTACACCTTCTTATCCTTCCAAAACATGGCTTTCTTAATAGGCATACATGACTATGTTTACTCCGACAAGCAGTTCATGAATCAATACCACACTTATTTTTTAAACCATTATGAGAACATAATTAAAACAACTATAATGGCTACTTTCAGCAATTATTATTTATTTATTAAACAATTTAAACTGTTCCAGCAAATTCATATCACAATTTATCACTTAATTTAATGAAAATTAGAAGAAAATAAATGAATTAAAATATTTAAAGAGGAAAATAACCCGATCTTATGTATGAAACATAATATGCAAATTGCTACGCTAACGCAACCGATTTCCAGCTTATTCTCCATTCAGGGATGTAAGACTGATGAAGTCCATTGTTATTAAAAGTAGATATGATACTTGAAATATACGTATGCTTAAATATACGTGCTGGGCAACATATAACTATGATATGTTCCCGCACCATGTTGGTTAAATCAAAGTAAAATTGCGTAATTTGTTATTTCTGTTTGTATAAATATTTTTTTATAAAATATAATTATGAGTGTAAAATTATAATGTTTACATATTTAAGTAAAATAGGAGTGTAAGTTCATACAAAAATTATTAAGTTGATTTTAAATATTAAATATATATTTTTAAAAAAATGTTGTATTGTAAAATGAATGTATAATGTTGAATAGAGTTCGGATCTCAGACAACAACAATAGCCAGACGCCATGGTGTCGTTTTATGACAAGCCAATGGAAAGTGGTGTATAATTAGAAATCGTAAAATAATAAAAACGTTGGAATAAATTTATGGCCTCAATAAAAGTGTTGGGATAAATTTATGGCTTTTCAGACCACCCAAACTTTAAGGCAGATAATAATATTAAAGTATATGTAAGGGGCCATTTGCAGACTGTTAGCTAATAGGCCTATCGAAGAATAATGCAAAATCTTCTCACATCCAATAACAGTGAACTAGACAAAAATAGTTCCACCCACTGCAGGAGTTGGTGTGCAAGAAGAATAAGGTTTGAAAAAGAGAGTCTGAAAAAAGATGTAGAGGACGCAGGAGCTCTCCTGAAAGCCCGTGCAATGAATCCTGAAAGCCCTAGTAATGCCCAGACGAGATGGACATATCGGAGAGAGCCTAATCAAGCCTAATTGAGGATGCCTTCCTGATGTACATATCGGAGTGAGCCTAATCAAGCCTAATTGAGGATGTCTTCCTGATGTACATATCGGAGTGAGCCTAAGCAAGCCTAATTGAGGATGTCTTCCTGAGGTACATATCGGAGTGAGCCTAAGCAAGCCTAATTGAGGATGTCTTCCTGATGTTAAAATAAAGAGGATTGTTTTACAGAGGTCCGTAGCTATGCATCCTGCCATCCCGATGTTGCCGCTCTGATACGAAGCGAATTCCTGATGACATATGAATATGATCCTAAGCAACGCGACAACTCTTAATTTTATTCGTAATTATTTAAATTTAATAATTACATTTTGACGCGAGTTATAATTTAATTTTATTAATGCTTCGCGTTGCTCTTCTACTAGAATTATGTAATTACGATCACTTATATTATTTGAATTTATCTAAGGTATATAAAATTATATACCAATTTGCTATGAGGTTGCTTGGATGATTTGGACCAATTAACAATTTTGGATGTAAATTAAATAGAAAATAAACAGGTGTAATTATCTGCCCAGCAATACGTTTAACCGATGTACCCTTATGCGTATCCTGATACGTTTATACGTATATTTTAGGGTATTCGTATTTCAAAGAAACGTATCATACATATATACGTATATCGTTTAAAGGTATAACTGAAATACGCATCCCATCGGGAGCACTAATTTGAATACCTAATCCATAAATTTGAAAAATGAAATGCTTTTTGGCGGTGTTAGTAGGCATTGTAGAAAGGCATTGTAGAAAAAGCTGTGAAATGTAAAAAAATATGTATAAAGAAAAAAAAAGGTTTTCGGCTGTGTTTTGTACACAGAGTAGTATGTTCTGTAACCCGAGCAGCCCGGTTTGGATCTTCTTGTTCCTTATAAAAATAAACATCAAATTCCTTTATTTTCCAATCTTTGTGAATGATAAATGGGAATTTCTTATTCTTGCGAATAACTATCATAAATGCATGTTGGTGCAAAATTCTTTCGTACAAAATTAACGAAGCGATAAGAGCTAAAATAATATCGCAAGTCGCGTGTGAAGGTTCCATTTATCTTATTTCAATATCTTTCTACCTTTCTATCGTCTTTCAAAAGCTTTTTTACTAGTTTTAAATAGTTTTTCGGAGTATTTAAACATGATTAATTACACTTGATGTCCTTGATTAAAAAATTATCAGAATCTAGATCCTTTTAATAAAGCCAATATGGCACAGTATGAAGAATGTATGTATAATCAATTTTGAAATAAAGCATTTTGACAAGTGAGATAGACTATAAATAATCTATACATTTGATATGTACGAGTATATGTATTTTGAATGATGGAACTTAACCAGTATTATCTAAATAGGTATTACGTAATAATAAACTGGTGTATAAATAACAACGTGCATAAAGGCATTAGCATTTTTCATTTAAATTTCAAATATTCCTATTAAACATTTTAATAATATTTAAATTTAAGGAAATTTCGTGAAAATGTCGCAAATATCACAATTGCTTTTCATTACTTATGATTTAAAACGAGATTTTTCCCATTTACTGTCCAACTTAGAGGCAAGCTCAGCAGTCACCTTCTCGTTCATCTGGAGGGAGTGGGGAAATGGGTATTTTACAAATCAAATTGCGGAAATAAACTATTTCCATTACATAAGATTTATAGTACTTCAATTAGAACACAATCATTTGCGGTTTTAAAAAGTCTTTCATCGAAAAAATTAAAAAAAAAATCTGCCTTTAGTTTTTTCATATTCTCATTAAAATCACTCACTGCGTAAATAGAGACAACGTTACTTTATATTACAGAAGATACATATTCATAAAATTTCTGACTTAATTCAAAATAAAATTTGCGTATGAGCAAATAGTAACGGAAATACATCTTTGTAATTACAGACAATTTTTAAGTTTTTTTCACTTTTTTAAGGATAATTTTTCTCAGTTTCTACATAACTTGCTGCTTGCCTGTTATACAATGTGCCGTACGGTGGAATAAGTGTATGTTTCATTCCATTTGATTTAAGAAAGTCTCGAAATTCGTGGCTTCCGAACGAAGTTCCATTGTTACTGTCCAATTCTACGTCCTTTCCTAATGTAGCAAAAATTCCCCGTAACACTCTAACAATTGACTTAGGCGCGCCACATACCAGAGAGACATGCGACAATAATCGTGAGACATGAGGCAAATTCTGGCGTTCAAATCGAATTTTTCTTTGTTAATAGGGTGAAATTGTCGCATGCCTCACGCTTTTCTGCCGCATGTCTCCCTGGTGTGTGGCGCGCCTTACTAGCAGTACTGGGTAACCCCTGTACCTCTAACCATTTAGCATAAGAATCCACAACTAATAAAAAATATTAACCTTTAAAAGACTAGCATAATCTATATGTATTTTTCTCAAGCTTATTTTGATTTAAATTATCACATTTTAGTGTTATCCCTAGCAAACATATTCGTTCAATTTATTTATCCATGTTAGGCAACCAGATCTCACCTCGAGTTTTTGCTTTCCTACTAGATATGCATACTAGACGTATATCTAGTATGTATATCTAGTACGTATATCTAGCTTTAGTACACACTAAATGTACCTTGTACACCTACTTGTACTAGACTACCTTGTACACTACTTGTACTATATCTATATGTATATCTAGATCTAATTCATACTAAATGTACCTTGATAAACCGAATGTAACATATATTCGGAACTTCATCTGGTATAAATATTCTATGTTCCCATAATAAACTATTTTCTAAGCACGAATTTTCCTCGCGTCTTTGAAAGTATGTTTGATATTTCTCTGCTTTAATCTTTTGCGCCCATCCATATAAAATCCATTCTAAAATTTGTTTTATCGGATTTTCAATAGTTTTAGAAATAACTGGTTAATCATCTCTGTTTAAAAGGAAAATTACTTCAATTAGGTTATTCGCTACCTTTACTGTTTCTGGAAGAGGAAGATGTAATCTACTTAATGCATCAGCATTTTTATTATTTTTACCTTCGCGATACTTAATACTCAAACATTGCTAACATTAGCGACATCTCAGCATTCAAGGTGATAATGTATCAAGTATCTTTTTAACAGGATAAAACAATCTAATTAAAAGTTTATAATCGTCTATAATTTTAATCCGTTTACCAGCTAAATAATAGAGAACTTTACTAACTTTTCATATTATAGTTAAAGCATACTTCATCTATCATTGCACAGTTACTTTCAATTTTATTCATAGTTCTAGGTGCATAAGCTACTGATTTTTCTTTATCCTCAACAATATGACTTAAAACGAAACCAGTGCTGTTGTCATAAACATCGCAATTTAAAACATTTTTGTTAACAGCATACAAGTCTGATACAGTAGTATTACATAACATTTGCTTGGCTTTTTGAAATGCTTTTTGATGCATTTTTAACAATGACCACTTTACATCATTATCTAATGATGTATGTAAAGTTTCTATGACGTCTGAAATATTAGGCAGGATTTTTCTATAGTAGGATATTAATCCCGAAAATAAACGCTCTTGGGGCAAGTTAGTAGGAAAAGGGGTATTCATTATAATTTATAGTATCTACTTTTCCCGCAATAGGTTTAATTCTTTCCTGTAAAATTTTACGTAATGAATTGTAATTTCAGAAACCATAAGTTAGAAAATTTCCTTATTTAATTTTATATGATATAAAGAAAAGCATTGTAGAATAAATTAAACTTTTTGAGAATGTTCTAAGCAAATTTAGCACCAATAATAACATCATCTAAAAATACACCAACATAAACAATTTTTTTTAGAATATTTTCTATATATTTTTTTTCTCTGTATATATATTTCTCTGTATATATTTTCTATATATATATTTCACTGAAACATTCCAGGTGCGTAATTTACTACAAAAGTTAATCTTAACACATTACCATCATACCATCCTTTTACTATCATTATATAATCATAACACAATCTCGTATGAGTATTAACAATTAAATTGTTACAAGTTTCATTATCTAAAGGTTGTTTCAAATATGTATCCGTTAAATCAAATACAGTAAAGAATTTTGACTTGCTAATTTAGCTAATAATTCATTTGTACTTGTAAGAGGAAAATTATAGTTCTCAATACTAGCATTAATTATTGATCAATAATCACAACATATGCGAACAGTACTATTTGATTTTGGAACAATTAGTATGGGATTAGTTCTTTCAGATTAATTAACTGGTTTTAAAGTACCTTCCTTCGTTAATCGTTCCAATTATAAATCAGTTGCTCTTTTCACAGGAAAAGAAACAGTTTAAAACTTTTAAAAAAAAATGGTTTCACATCATTTCTCAATTTAATTGATATGAGAGGACCTTCGATCATATCAATTCAGTAAGAAAAAAAAACACCTAGAAGGTTTTTAATTAAATCATCTTTCGAAATACTTATATTCTTATTCATATTAGACTATAATAATTTTGATTTTTTTAACCATGGTTTACCAATTCGCCTCAGACCTTCTCTTTAAACCCTAACATTTTAAAATTATTAATACACATATCACCAATAAAAACATTTACTTCCAATTCCCCAAATACAGTTAAGAAATGATAAATATTGAACCTAGAATAAAGTTTCATATATCCTTTTATTCGTTATACAATCAGTTATCAAAATAAAATTGCGGCATAAGTGTAATATATATGAAATTTGAAAAATCACTGATTTTAATCTCGAGAAAATAATGGGTCAAGGCTCCCCACACATGGGAGGCTTGACCCACTTTATTTTAAATTGAAATATTTGTTAAGGGAAATACAATAAGTTTTGAAAAAGACAGAATAACTTTATGCTACATGGTTTAATTGATATTAAAAATTATTTGGAAAAATGTGATGTGTAAAGAAACCTTTTGAGATGGAATTCAAGGCACAGAAGAAAAATTCCGTTTTTAAACACCCACTTTTTGTGATACTCTACCAAACTAGTTGCCACATAGTTTGGCTTCATCTCATTGTGTTCACCTTGGTGAAATCTGTCTACATACCTTCCTAAAGTATTTTGGTCAATGTTATGATCTTTTGCAGAGGCATGAACACTTAACATTTCTTAAGGCTGCTACTTTCGTCCTTTCTAGTCTTTTCCATTCTTTCTATTTACCATGTATGGGTACTACACAGATGAAATAAAAGTTCCTATTAACTTTCCAATTTATATTTCATTAAAATTTTCTTTGCTTCTATAGCAATTTTTCACATCTTCCTTTAATCAATTTTAAACATTTTCCTTTTTATTTCCCCCTTTTCAATTCCTACTATAGTTCACACTCTCCCTATATTTATTTATATATATATATATTTATATATTTATATATCTTGTTCAAATTTTCAATCGTTAATAAAATACTCATTATTCATCCTATTAAGTTGAAATAATTTTTTTAAACTTGTACTGGATGACAATTGATGTTAATACAGTTTTTTCAAATATTAATTAACTAATTAAATTTTAATTAATTAATTTTAGTTTTGCATAGGAACAAAATGGTGGCCATTGGTTATTGAAGATCAATGAAAGTATTTTCAATAAGGGGTTACCATAGGGGGGGGGACCCTGTTCTGTCGCCAAATACCGCCAAATTTGGCGGACAAAATGAGTTGCCAAAAGTAACGCCAACTTGGCGATATCTCTAATATTTCGCCAAATTCCCATAGACTTCCATTGTAAACCTTCTTGCTTACAGAAAATCAACAAATTGAGATATTTTAATGCAACAGAAACTAATATTAGCTTAAGGGATTATATTAAAATTTTCTTTGATGACCTAAGTAGGAGTTGACTTGACCTAAGTAGGAGTTGACTTTAAAAACAAAATTTTTATATTACTTGTTTACTGTAGCTTTACAGAATAAATTTACATTATTTTAGAGGTATAACAATTACCCCTTCATTATGAAAAGTGTATAATAAAAAAATTTCCAAAAAATTCTTAAATATGGAGCTTTGATCATCTGGTCAACCGTCCCTCATATTGATTGGATCAAGCCTCCCCACATAGCCACTTTTTAAAGTATAGCACATGGTTATGCTTAGCCTAATTTACTGTAAATTTTTTATGCCTGGAAAGAAAGCTCAATATTTCTGCATTATACTTATAACCTACTTACTTAAATTTCTATGATAGATTTTATCTGAGAAAATCTTACAAATTTTTTCTAAAAAACACACTTTTTCAGCTGAAAACTTTTCACAATTGATTTTTCGACACCTGTTTCAATTATCGGCATGAAACAAAGGCTGTTGTTTGACGATTTCAATAGCTTTGGTTGGCACCTATTGGTAAAACTCTGAAACTCTTTTAAATGTTAAAATTGAAGGGTAGGTTAAGAGTCCGCTATGATCAACCCTGCCAAGTCTCCCCTATATGTATGCAATTTTATATTACATTTAACTACATATATTAGATTTAACTTTTTCTGAGAACAACTTATGAGCCACCTTTTTACTAAGCACTGTATGAGCAGCTCTGTAGTCTATTTCAAATTCAATATTGACTCAATTCATTTTAACAGATTACCCACAAAGAACATTTTGGGGATTGTTATTCATTAAGTTGAACGGATATCCTTGAACAGTTTTAATTTAACTCTCCTTTTTCTGTTACTCACTGATTCTGTAGAGACCTTTCGCAACACAACATCAACAAATTTTCAAATTCCCATACTTTTTTTTTTGTTGCGTGTGTGTGTGTGGGGGGGGGGGGGGGGGGGGGAGGTGCAGCTTTATATAGAAACATTGGTAACAAAGTTTCTGTTTTAAAGCTGCTCTGTTTTTCAAATTCTCTAATTCTTTTGTTTTCCGACATCTCACAGCGCTAACTCTGTTCACAGTCATTTCTTCCCTGATCGCAACCGATTTCCCTCCAGCTTCTGCCGATTCAAAAGATTGAGATATGTCCACGGCTAATATAACTATTAGATTTTTAATATGCAATTTTTTTTCTTGTATTTTGTCTTCATGAATACCAAATACTAAATTGATCACACGGACTGTCATTTCGTGTTTCATTTGTGACGGTCATTTCGTCAAAATTACAAAATACAGATATACGACTTACTCGTAAGTCCTTTGCAAAATCAGGGTGACAGGGAAATAAAACTGAAAACATTGTTGATATTACCATAAAAGAAATACAACATACACAACAGTTTCGGATCATATAAAATTGATTCTTCATCAGCTGCAACAACAACACATGGCTGTTTAGTAACTGCACTATAACGCGTTACTTAACGATTACTGTAAAAAAAGGTTACTTGACTATTAAATTATTTAACTTTGGCCATTAAATAACTATCCCAATTAGCAATCAACAGGTTGCTAAGTTAACAGCAACTGTGATAGCTACAAGATAAAGCAGATATTCCATCTTTAATAGTTATAGACCGGGAGCCAGCAGCACAGACAACCACCTCATCGAGTTGGCGGCCGAAATTCCAGAATTAGCTAAACTCGATTCATATATTAAAACGTATTCGGTCTGCCAAGTCATATCTTGGTGAGCGGCCGACTCGTAGGTTTACCATTGCGTTTTCCTGCACCCAAAGGTGTGAAAACATGGCGGACTGGGAGCAGGAAAACACAATGGTAAACCTACAAGTCAACCGGTAAAATCGGGTTTTTAGGTGTTTTCCACCAAGATATGACTTAGCAGACCAATTGCGTTTTAATATGGGAATCGAGTTTTAGCTAATTCTGGAATTTCTGCCATGAATTCGATGAGGTGATTGTCTCATGGTTCGTACGCCTCCTTCAATTTTGCAGACCAGAAAAGTATTCGGCCCCAGTATTATCTTATAGAAAATCTCTTCTTAAAACAAGGCGAAATTTTGAGCGTTTAACCGCCCAAAATACTCCTCAATAATGGAATCCCCGTGAGCTTTGTGTTCACCGCATTAGATTGCTCTTGTCAATTTTTCATTTTATTCTCATCCTTTTTTACTTTTTATTATATATATATATATATTAGAGATGCAACGAATATTCGGCCCATTCGGCCTGTCTGCCGAATATTCGGCCTCGGCCGAATATCAAGTCCATTATTCGGCCGAGGCCGAATAATACTGTAATAAATGTTTTTATATTTACACAGTATAACTTTTTAATTTGAGAATTTATATTCATCATGTATAATGAAAATTTTATTTGAAATTAACTAACACATTTTTTCCCATTAACTTTCCATACCCGGAATGGGTTTTACCTACCCATTTTTATATAAAAAGGCTAACTTAGGAATCATGTTAAAAAATTTTTATGCTGTATCAGTAAGTACAAAAAGTATCTGCTTGAAATAAGCTAACATAATCTGTTGAATTTAAAATAAATCTATTCATAATTGTTTTAATACAGCTGTACAAGCAAATTCATTTTTTTTTTATCATAATGGGAAGTAACATTTATCCCTTGTTACATAAAAAAATATTTCTTTCAATAATATTTTGAATTATACCTATAAAGAACTCTAGTGCTATCTGCTGACAGCAAAGAAAAAAAAATAATGAATGATAATAATAAGTGATAAAAAATTTTTGTTAATTGTAAGCTTTATAAAGTCTACAATGATTTCTTTCCACCATTTTAGAGGGTATTCCTTTCATCCTTTTTATCAGTGGTTTTTCTTAGCATATTAAGATTTCTTATTTTGGCTTAGATGTGTTATTATCCCGGGGTCCGCCATCTTGGATTTTTTTTCTTGCATGAAAACTCCTTTTTCGCCAAGTAGTAATGTCGCCAATGGTTAAATATTGTTGATAGGTTAATATAATATTGAAAAAAAAATGGAATATAATGATTATAACTATTAATAAAAAAATAATTTTTAATTCAAGCCAAGAAAACAATACAAGATGGCGGACCCCGGGATAATAACACATCTGTTCCCTTATTTTTTATTTTATTTCATCTGAAAGTTGAAACTTTATGTTTCCTAGTACTTTTCAAACTTTTGCCATTATTTTAAAATGTAACAACAACACACATAATATCAATTAAAATGTAACTAGACAGTACTTGATGAGGAACTTTTGCTAAGAATTTTTTTTTTTTTTTTGGGGGGGGGGGGGAGGATGAATTATATTATTGAGGCAATTTTTAGGCCGAACATAGCCGAATATTTTTTCAAAGTAAAATAATGCTTTAAAAAATTAAAAATTTGTATATAAATAATTTTTTAAAAGAAAACAATACATTTTAATTGTGAAATATACAAAAATTGTGCATATAGTGCATACTATATTTTATTTTTAGGCAAAAATAAGTTCATTATTCGGCGGCCGAATAGGTCGAATATTCGGCTGTAGCTTGGCCGAATATTCGGTATTCGGTTATTCGGCCAAACCACTATTCGTTGCATCACTAATATATATATATATATATAAACTCGGTTTATGGCGTCAGATGCCGCCATCCAAAGAATCTACAAGAGTCTTTTTCCATCTCTTCCAGTCAAGGGTCCATTCCTCTTCCAGACCTCTATCCCTCATTGCCTTTGAAATATCATCCATCCAGTTCTTTCGTGGTCTTCCATGTTTCCTTTTTTTTGTTTGTTTCATAATTGAATGTTATTTTGGGTAGTCTTTCCTCATTCATTCTTTTGACATAACCATACCAGATTAATTGCTTTTTTTGGATATCATATCTAATATGGTTCCCTTTATTTTCATCATTTCCTTGATTCTGTCATTTCTTATTTTTTCTATTCTTGATATCCTGCATGATCTTCTTAGGGCGTCCATTTCTACTGACGCTAATTTCTTTCGTTCTGTCTCCGTAATTCTCCATCCTTCTGCTCCATATAACAATATGCTCTTTACAATATAGTTGTAATTATACTTTCTTTTCCTAGAGATCTCCTTACTTACACCAAATAGAATTTAATAGTTTTACAGCCAGTCTCCCCTGACAAATTCTGTATTTAATTTCCTGTGAGTCTCTTCCTTCTCTATTAAAGTCTACACCTAAATATCTATAACGCTCGCAACTTTCTATTTTTATGTTATTAGTTAGATTTAGGTCTGTCTCATTTCCTCCTATACGTAGGTATTTGGTCTTGCTGACGTTCATGTGAAGTCCCCATTTCTCATATTCTTCCTTAATTTTCGCCGCCATTTCCTCTAAATCATTTTTACTTTTTGCAATTATAACTTGGTCATCTGCGAATTGAAGAGTAAAAATTGACGTTCCATTCATATTAAGTCCCATTCCTCTGCATTTCATCTTCCACATTTTCAATGCTTCTTCAACATAAATTTTAAAAAGTATTGGGGAGATGCAGCATCCCTGTCTGAGTCCTTTATCTGTTATAAAACCTTTTGATAATCTTTGGCCTATTTTAATCTTTGTTTTTGATTGTCTCTAAAGTTCTTGAATTGCTCTAATAATACTTGGATTTATAGCCTTTTCATTTAATACCTTCCATAATTTTGCGATTGGAACATTATCATATGCTTTCGTAAGATCTATAAATAGAAGATGAATTTGACTTCCTACTGCCATTTCCTTTTCAACAATTTGTTTAAGACAAAATATATTATCCATACATGATCTTCCTGCTCTAAATCCACTTTGCTCTTCACTTTCCTTCATTCTTATGTCTTCTTCAATGAAATCTTTTAAAATTCGTCCATATAATCTACTAAACGTTGCTGTTACAGTAATGTCTCGGTAATTATCACATTTTTGTCGGTCTCCTTTCTTATATATTGATGTTAAATATCCAATCCTCCATTCTTCTGGTGTTGCCTCTCCGTTTAAGCATTTTTCGAATAATTGTGTAATTAATCTGAACAATTTTTCAGTTCCATTTTTGATCAGCTCTCCTGATATTTCTCCAGGACCACTTGCTCTTTGATTTTTTAAATGTTTAATTGCTTTTTAAACTCTCTCAAGCTCCAACATCATAGGTTGTACCACAACGTCAATACCAGAATTATTTACTTGAAATTCACTTCTAATTTCCGTAAGCAAAGTCTTATAATATTCTTCCCATTCCTTCACAGATATTCCTTGCCATGAATTATTACTTACTTTTCTAATATTCTTTAAAAACTTCCATGCCTCTGTGCATCGTCTTCCTCCTATATATGTCTCAATTTCTCTGCATTTTTCCCCCATGATGTTCTTTTTTTCTCTAGTGCTAATTTCTTAGTGTCTTCTCTAATAGTTCTATAAAGCTGTCTATCCTCTTCCTTTTTTGAACTCATCCACCTAATATAGGCTTCTTTTTTCTGCTTTATAGTCTTTTCAATGTCTTCGTCCCGCCAAAATTTTTTGGGGGAAGTTCTTCCCTTTCTTTTTTGTCCCAATGCTTCATTTGCAGCCTGGTGTAAAGCTAATTGATATAGTTATACTATGTTGATATAGTTCAGCTGTATTAGTATAATTTCTTTCCTCTAATTTTTCATCTAACCTTACTAACAATAAAAAAAAAAAACTCTATATATATGTTGATATAGTTCAGCTGTATTAGTATAATTTCTTTCCTCTAATTTTTCATCTAACCTTACTAACAATAAAAAAAAACCTCTCTATATATAATTATATAGGAAAAAAATATATATATACTGCCCTGATCAGTGCCTTTTTTGTTAATGTAAGCAGCCTTGCTGCCTTTCTTAACCTCCTTTCTTGCCCATGCTTGGTGAGTGTAATCTTGAACTAGTGCTAACTTTTATATTTTTTCATAACATTTTTTTCTCTTTTTATAGCAGTTTTAGTAACTACAGTTATACCTATACTTTAATACAATACTATCTCTCTTCTCAAGTTTTAAACTTAAATTAACTTCTATTTTTCTTTATTATTAAAGCACCTATGCTAGTAATATTTTTAACTTTTCTTATTTTAAGTAGTTGTAAACAACTACACTTTTACTTTTTCCCAATGGCTTAAATTTTATAATATAAGACATCACAATTTACAGACTGAGTGTGAAGTTGATGACAACTAGGTAACCCCTTAACCGCTGCTTCACTGTTCAGCACTGTTCAACGCGTTTAACCTAGATTTCTTTTTCTATAAAAATATACTGGTAGGGGAAATAACGATATCCGTACGAACCGTGTGTCTGTGCTGCCATATCCCGGTCTATTATAGAGATATTCTAAGAAAAGCGTGAGTTAAAAATTAACGATTCATATAGTCACTTTCGAAAATAAGAATAAAAAATTAAAAAAATTTTACCACTGCTCACAATAAAGTAGACCTTATATGAAAAATAAGCTAGATAAAGTACTAAATTACTGTAAATAAATTACAACAATGCCATGAAAATTACAAATATGTATCTTTAAAAATGATTTTCAAAAATTATTTAAAAGAATTGGGATATTTCTTTTTTCTTTAAATTGAATTCTGTAGTCTTAAATGGGGACATTTAAATACGTTTGTCATTCCACACACCGTCCTGTCTGAAAATATTCCGACAAAATTGGTACGACGATAAAAAGATTCGTCCTTTTGGGGGCCATTTGACTCGTCCCTCCCCACTGAATTCTAATTCAAAAGATAGTTGCCTCAGATAATTCAAAATTTCCTGCTCGTCAGAAAGAGTTGGATGATTGGAAAAGTTCAGCTATCAGTACAGAAAATAGAGAGATTTTTTTCTTGCATAAAAAATCATTTTCTTTCTCAGATATCAGTCCCTGCTTTTGATCGCACAACTTTATTTTCAAGTTGCATGTATTGTATATCAGCTTGAAGGAACTCGTTATCAGGACTGAATTTTAAAAAACTGCTGAACTAAACATTTTCTTAGGCTGTCTTTTTTTTTTTTATGTTTTCACAGAAAATTTTTATTTTATAGTAAGTCGAATAATTAATTTTTTTATTTTTCTAAATGGAGATACTGTACATCAATTGTAGCGT
This sequence comes from Maratus speciosus, assembly GCA_963932465.1. NCBI lineage: Eukaryota > Metazoa > Arthropoda > Arachnida > Araneae > Salticidae > Maratus > Maratus speciosus. Next base: position 86,672,018 of record OZ010788.1, read on the forward strand.
ATATATTATCTTATATTTATACAGGGTGGTTCAAAAGATCACGTCCAAACGGCACATGTGGTTGTGTCAGGTCATGAGGAGCAAGAATTACATAGGAACTGGGGGGTCGGAAACGTGATCGTGACGGTGCAATTGCACCATGACCGTGGCACAAAGAAAAGATAACAAACGGTGTAAAAAGACCTTTATTTTACAAGAAAACTTAATCGAAGTACAAAATAAAAATGAAAAAGGTTACAACTCATAACAAGTGCTCAAAATGTGCCCCATTAGCCGTGAGGCATGCTTCACATCGGTGCCGCATGGAATAGCAAACATGTTCCAATTGGCCAGGAGTCTTCCGGACACGTGGCGCCGTTTCGGCGATCCGTGCCGATGGAACGAGAGTCTTGTACACCAGAGACTTAAGATATCCCAAGAAATAGAACACCAGGGGGTTTAGGTATGAAATAGCGATGGCTACGGTGCAGGACCGATTGGAACGTGTTCGCGATTCCATGCGGCGCCTATGTGAAGTACGCATCAAGGCTAATGGGGCACATTTAGAGCTTTTGTTATGAGTTGTAACATTTTTCATTTATATTTTGTACTTCGATTAATTTTTTTGTAAAATAAATATCTTTTTACACCGTTTGTTATCTTTTCTTTGCGTCAAGGTCACGATGCAATTGCACTGTCACGATCGCCTTTCCGACCCCCAGTTTTTATGTAATTCTTGCTCCTCATGACCTAACACACCCACAAGTGCCGTTTGGATATAACCTCTTGAACCACCCTGTATACAAATAAACATTTTATAAGTTAAAAAGTTTAAGTGAAAATAAAAAATTAAATCAAAATGTTTTGCTTATAAGTTGTGGTAGTCTTTTTACATTTTTTTTTCTACATTTATGTTTCCTTTTATTTGATAATTTGTTCAAAGCTTGATTTTTCCGTCTTTTATTACTTTGTAACAGTTACTATTTTACACTAAGAACACGCAGTTAGTCTGAAATGTATACATAATAGGGGAACTTATAATTCACAGGAAATTTCCTGTAAACCTACGGTATAAAAAGATTTCACCGTATTTTTGAAAAATGTACTGATGTTGCGATAAGAAAGCATACCAAGTCATTTACACGTTGTTAGAAATGTTAATCAAAGGTTAAAATAAAACTATAACATAAAGGCTTAAATTTTTTTGAAATATGAACTTGATAAACAAACAGTTTGGTTATGAGGCTACGTTTAACGTTACTTCAGTGGGAAAGAAGTGCCATTCTTCAAATCCCATAACCATAACTTACCTTCTTTGTGCAAAGTGTGTTATTCTCTAACAACTTGCAAATGTAAGTAACAAATTAATGTAATAATATTAAAGAGAATTTATACAGTGTATTTTTAAGTATAAATATGTTATGTACAATCATAGCCCCTCGTTATATCGCTTGTTCAGATAGATAGCTCTGTTTTCGTATCACCCGAAAAAATAAATAAGCTGAGTTCAACCGAATTTTTATGTGATTATACATATAAATGTTTATTGTATTACTTATCTTTCTTAATTTTGCTAATTAAGTTGTAATATGTAGATACACTAACATTTTGAAGACAACAGAAATTTTTTTGTGTATGTTATATTTCGTTCTATTATTTTTTAAGACCCTCGATTATATCACATTTGATTGTGAGATGCTGTATAACTAAGGGCTTCTATATCCGTTTCTTCTACATATTTCGAGTGCATAGATTGAATCATTTGATAAAATCTTAAAGTATCGAAGTAGTGGTTACTTTTGAAAAGTAGTTTATTATCACTACTGTTCAAAACAAGTCAGTTGTAGTAAACTAGTTCTCTACAAAATAAAAGTAGTTTTTCCGACCACTGCCTTAAGTAAGATAAGAGCTAGATTAAGAAAGATTTCTCTTTTTTTACAGTCTATTAAGGCCCAAAAAAGCATGCCTCGTTGTTTACACATTGTTATAAAGCAAAGGTTAATCATATATGCTGTTTAATGCAGTAGCACTAAAAAAGGAGAGCTTATCAAAACTTAAAAATACTTTTAAGAATTCCTCTTAGATCCAAAATTAAAATCAATAAAAGAGCGAAGGACCTAATAACTTGAAAAGTATTATCCTGGCATTAGTTAAAATCTGCATTTTTTGAAAAGAAACATTTTAGCATTCAAACTTTTATTATTTTTCTCATTTACATAAAAGTCACTTAGACTTAAACTATAAACCATTCTAAATCCAGCACAAAGACACTTTTATCATGCTTGAAGATTTTTTTTTTTTTCAGAAAAGTCAGAGTTGGGCTCAAAAACATAATCGAATTCTAAAATGCCCATAAATTGCATTTTAGATCCTAAATTTGTTGTTCGTCTAATTAATCTTTCCTATTAAGATCCCGAAAGCATACTATGTCATTTAAAATGTTATTGTAAACCAAAAGTAAATGAAATCGTTTGTTTGATTCAGAAACGTTCAAAAAATAGAATTTTTCTAAACGCAAAAGTACTTTTAGAAAATTTAGTTTGAATAGCCAATTAAATTAACTAAAGGAACAAAGAACGTTAAAAACTTGAAAAATATAACAATGGTATTATTTAAAATGTAGACTTTTCTAAAAAATACTTTTAGCACTTTAACTTTTATTATTTCTCTCATTTACATAAAATTGACTTAAAGAGTCAGGTACCTTTGAAAATGTCAAAAAATAAATTTTTATTTTATAGCATATATTACAATTTGATTCTTTAACAACATTTTAAAAGAAACACCTGCAAAAATTTGTTTTAGAAGAGACGTAATGTCCAAAACAGTTTGAACTATTTTCATATGATATAGGGTAATTTGATCTTTAGAGTAAATTTTCTCAAAATCATGATTTTGGTCACATCGCGCAGAATTTCTAAGAAATGGCTTTCTAGAATTTCATGAAATTTTGACTGAAGTTATAAATCTTGTAGATGCACAAAAGGACATACATTATGTTCATCAAGTAATTAATGTAAAAATTATGACTATTTTAAATTTTTTAAATAAAAATTTTGAGATTTTTTGTTTTACATTTTTTTTTTCAAAAACTAATCATTACATTTTTTCCAGTGTAGAGCATTTTAAACACTCATTATATCTCTACTCAAAAAAATTAATTTTGGCTCACTGTGACAATTCAGTTATGAGAAATCCTGCGCGCAAAACATATAATAAGAAGGATTCATTTATGAAGAAGCATTCAATTTCAAATTAAATTTAAAAACTTCATACGCGTCTAGACTCTTTTTTGAACATTAACTGTTATTATATATCTTTTTTAATATGCGTTTAAAATTTCATACCCAAAGGTTAATCAAATGTAGAGTTATTGTAACCCATATTAGTGTCACATTTACATGTAATTTGAAAGTTTCAAAGGTACCTTTCCCTAGCCATTTCTAAACTTTTCAAAATCAAGCACAAAAGGGCACCTTTTGTAGGTACCTTACTCCTGTCCTAATCATTACTAAACATTTCAAAATATAGTACAGAAAGACACCTCTGTCATGCTTGAAGATTTTTTTTCTTTTTTCTTTCTTTTTTTTTTCTTTCGGAAAAGCCAGAGTTGGGCTTCAAAAAATAATCGAATTCTAAAATGCACATAAATTACATTTTAGGCCCGAAATGTTATTGTTCATCTAATTAATCTTTCGTATTAAGGGGTCTTGTACCTTTTAAACGCGTCGAAAATTAACGAAAAACTTAAAAGTTTGAATTAGTCTATCGTCAAACCCTTTTTATGTATAAATATGAAATTTTGGATATTGATTAAACAGATTATGCTTTGTAATATGCTACCATTAGAAATTTATTAACCCTTTACAGAATTTGTGTATTGTTCAAATCAAAATAGCTCTTTTTTTTACCCCATAAGTCATTGCGGCATGATATCTTGAGAAAGTATGTATGGATTGGCATGAAATTCGGTAAAGATACAAAACATATATGTGTGTTTAAAATGATCTACTCTTAGGCTAAAATTATTGCATTAACTATATAAAAAAAATATTTTTGTAAAAAAAATAAAAATTTTGTATTTTTAATGAATAAAAATAGTCATAACTAAAAATATTACCATTGTAAATACTTAAAAGTAGATCATTTTAAACACACCTATTTGTTTAGTATATTTACCAAATTTCATGACAACCCATACATGCTTTCTCAAGATATCATGCGCGCAATGACTTATGGGATAAAAAAAGAGCTACTTTGATTTCAACAATACACAAATTCTGTAAAGGGTTAATAAATTTCTGTTGGTAGTATATTACAAAGCACAATCTGTTTAATCAATATCCAAAATTTCACGTTTATACATAAAAAAGGTTTTGACGATAGACTAATTCAAACTTTGAAGTTTTTTGTTAATTTTCGACGCGTTTAAAAGGTACAAGACCCCTTAAGATCTAGAAAGCATACCATGCCATTTACAACGTTGCTATAAAGTAAAAGTTAATGAAATCTGTTGTTTGATGCAGCAACATTCGAAAGATAGAATTTGTCCAAACTTCAAAGTACTTTTAGAAAATTCAATTAGAATAGCTAACTAAAATAAATAAAGTTAAAAAGAACGTAATAACTTAAAATATGACGATGGAATTATTTAAAATCTATACTTTTCGAGAAAAAATACTTTTAGCCTTTTGAGTTTTATTATTTCTCTCATTCACATAAAAATGACTTCAGCCGTAACTAAACCTTTCCAAATCCAGTAATACAGCACACCTTTACCTTACTTGAATACTTTTTCTACTATAATTTTCTAACAAAATCAGAGTTGGGCTTCAGAAAATAATCGAATAATCTAAATTTATTGTTCATCTAATTAATTATTCCCATTAAGATCCAAAAATCATATTATGTACTTTACAACGTTTTTATAATGTAAATGTTAACAAAATATATTTTTTAATGCAATAGTATCCGAAAAACAGGGCTTTTCAAAACTTTAAAATGTTTTTAGGAAATCCAATTACAACAAGCGATTAAAAAGAAAAAAAAAAGAAACGAGGCCCAATAATAATTTGAAAAATATGACCCTGGTATTAGTTAAGATTGGGACTTTTTGAAAAAATAACTTTCAGCATTTTGACTTTTATTACATTTTAACGTTTACATAAAACGTGACGTTTAAGGTATAACTCAATGTTTCCGAATTCAGCACAAAGGGACGCCTTTATCATGCTTAAAGATTTTTTGTTTTTGCAGAAAAGTCAGAGGGGCTTCAGAAAACAATAGAATTTTCTAAATTTATTGTCCATCTAATTAATCATTCCTATTAAGATTCAGAAAGCATATTATGTACTTTACAACGTTTTTATAAAGTAAAGGTTAATAAAATATGTTTTTAATGCAATAGTACCCGAAAAACAGGGCTTTTCAAAGCTTTAAAATACTTTTAGGAAATCCACTTACACCAACCAATTAAAAAAACAAAAAAACAAAAACAAAAAAAAACGAAAGACCCAATAATCACTTGAAAAATATAACCCTGGTTAAAATATGTACTTTTTGAAAAAATAACTTTCAGCATTTTGACTTTTATTACTTTTTCACGTTTACATAAGACGTGACATTTAAGGCATGGATAAATGTTTCCAAATCCAGCACAAAGGGACACTTTTATCATGCTTGAAGAAATTTTTGCTTCAGAAAACAATCGAGTTCCCTAAATTTATTGTTCATCTAATTAATTGTTCCTGTTAAGTTCAATTACATATCCTATGTCATTTACAACATTGTTATAAAATAAAGGTTAATTAAATCTGGTGTCTGATGCAGTAACATTCGAAAAATAGAACTTTTCCAAAAGTAAAAGTACTTTTAGAAAACTCTACTTCAATTAAAATAAATAAAAGTGCGAAGAACAAAATAATTGTAAAAATGTGACGATTTTATTTAAAATCTGCTCTTAAAAAAAATTCCTTTTATGCATTTTTATTTTATATCATTTCTCTCATTTACATAAAAGTGACTTAAGCCATAACCAAACATTTCTAAATCCAGCACAAAGTGACACCTTTATCATGCTTGAAAACGTCTTTTTTATTTCTTTTTCGGGAAAAGTTGGAGTTGGTCTCCGGTAAGTAATCGAATCCCGAAACGCGCATAAACTCCATTTGTGCCAGGGCTTAGTTGACTTCTAGACGGCATGAAGAGCCATTTGCACACTGGGGGAAAAAAGAAGTGAAAAAAAGCTTTTACTGAATTTAGCTTGCTTAATGGTATGCATACAATGTCGAGAAACGCCCGAATGTATTCCACGCCAGTAAACAATTCGAACATATTTTTAAAATTCCAGAGATAAATCGTCGTATTGCATCCTTTGTCACGTTCTGCTGTCAAAGTTTGCATTTCATTTTGGATTATCTTATGTTTACCGTATTTAAAGTAAGTCGTTCTCAGGTTTTTCGCAGATAAAACAAATTTTTGTTTTTCAAAATTGTTAGCTTTTTCGATTTAATTTAAGTCTTTTTTTATATTTATTTATTTAATACTTGTTAATTTATGGAAAAAATAGTTAAGTGCTTTTGTTTACTGAATTCCAATGAAGACTAATTTCAAGTATCTGAGCTAATGTGTGATTATAAATTAATAAATGGTTAGATATGCTCTAATAATAAAAAAATATATATAGAAAGGTGAAAACTGTAGGTAAAATTGTTGTCTTTATATATACAAGGAGCTCCGACCCGGGCTTCCCGGGTTACAGAATATAGGTGAAAGTGAAAACTATACATATATATATATGTATATATAGCCATAATATAATTACAAATCATCATCAATTCCTATTACAATAATTAATATAATAAATTTAGCAGCAAATTATAACGGTAACATTATACAAAATACAGATGGAACCCTATACATGAAATATTAATTAAGCAAAATCCACCAATTAGCCAGCACATTGCATACGATTAATCGATATTTACATATGAAAAACTACCAAAATAATTTTGAAAAAAAAAATTAAAGACTTATGAAACAAGAAACCAGCCAAAAAATGTATAACACTTGAAAGACATATTGTAAACAGAGAATAGATCAAGTGGAAGGAAGGATGGAGCCGGAAACTTATATAGCATTTCACTTCATCAGGGGTACATGAAACGCCAATATAAGCAAAAAGCATAGTCGATTTCTGTACAAGAATCCAGCATAAGCTAAAAATAGATTCCTGATGCACCCAATCGACCACACACCATAAAAAAGGCTTAAAAATCCGATGACATGTAAATTTAATAATATAAAAAATTTAATCATAACAAGATCCTTAATAATAAACAATTTTAATTTAAAGAAACATTTAAATTCAAAGACATACCAAGATATAGATTTTCAAAGACCACTTTAAACCATGAACAAGTAGCAAATTAATCACAGCAAATGTCCCGTCGATTTTTATATTAAGATTTATTTATATTAAGCACAAACAGATTTATGTTTTGTAATCGTCTGTCTACAAGTGACAGATTAAAAAAAAAAAATATGCTTGAAAATTATTTTAAAAACAATAAAAATGGAGTAAATTTCGATACAGTTTTCAAGCAAATTCCGATGCAGTTTTCAAACAAATAACGACATAGTTTTCAAATAAATTGCATTTGAAAGCAACTTTTTCTCAATTCGACGGTGTAAAAATTGAAAACGTGCGGTATTTAGAAATTAAGAAAAGTGCAGCAAATCTTTAAAAAGGTTAACTTTAATCGTCTGGCTGTTGCCACCATCAAAATAACGTCAGCATTCGTAGAGACACGTTTGTCCTTTATAATATAGATATATGTATGTGTACTGGTATATATGTAAAGAAATATAGTGTTTTATGAAATTACTATTATTACTGCCTTAAAAATCACTAATTGAGTGTGAAATCTTACATTAAAAACTTTATTATACAAAATTTTCAGCATTTTAATTTTTCTGCAGTTTAAGACAAAGTTTGTATGTGCATTAAGTTTTCAAATATTTATATTTTTTCACGATTTCCTATTTTTCGTTATTTACGTTTTCTTAAAGGAAACAAAATTTCATAAAATTTCTAATATTCAAGATACATTCTGCTTTTATTAATAATTAAACAGTTAAACAAAAATAAAAAATAAGGACAAAAAAAGGAACATACATTAGCAAATGTACTTCCCAACCAATTACTGGAATCTACGCATTTTTTCACATATTCTAACCTCACGTTCCTATATTCTCCCATATTCCTCAGCCAAATGTTGTGCTAATTCCAAAAGAGCTCTTATATTTTGATAAAATATTCAAGAAAGCGACTTCCAGTATTGTGTGAGTCAGGTGGAATACCGATATGAGGTCATAAGTGAATTAGAATGCCGGTGGACGCTCTGCATTCAACGGTATTGCGTATCCCAAAGGGCACGTTTGCTGTCCAACTGTATATGGGGTGAATTATTTTACGTGATATATATATGGTATGACTCTTTTTACCACATCTGAGTCAAGTGATGCAGTTAAGATGGACGTTTCAAGATCATTTTGGTTATGGGTTCAGATGATTCAGACCTCATGCACCCCATCTATTTGAAAGTTCAGCTTCATAAATTATTATAGATATAAGTTCTAAACATATATATGTATTATGTGACTTCAGAAAAATGAATTAAATAGAAAACAAAGAATTTTTAACAATAATCATTAACCAGAAAAATAATTCAAGGAGTAATTTCACTCCTTTTCAAAGATTTTAGGCGTAAGCTATGAATTTTACCAGTAATTTTTAAAACATATATTTTTTAATTTTCGTATAATAGAAATAAATAACGGAATGAAAAAGAATTAGAAATGTTGAAAGGCAAAATTTTAAGCACAAAATTATGTTTTGTTTTCATTATTTTTGCTTTGTTTTCGCATTTTTACTTATTATAATATCTATATCACAATGCACATTAACATTAGAAATATTTAACCCTTAACTGTTGTGTGCGGTCCCACAAACGGCTGCTTTTTACAATTTTCACAGTTTATCTGTAATTTTCAGTTTAACCCCTAGAAGGGCGGCGATGCCGGTATGCCATCACACAATTTTAATCTCTAATTGCCACATTGGCACCCCCATTTTTTTAATGAAAATTTCACTTTTATTAAGTACGCGAAAATATACTTTCACTTGCTTACAAACAAATTTTATTGTAAATTCTGGTGTCATTCAATTATTTCAATATTTTACGGATACAAGTACCCCACCCCTGAAAGGGTTAACTATAGATAATAGTGAAATATTGTTTCATTTAGAGCCCTTGTGCTTTCGCTATAGATTTCTGAATAGGGGAGTTTTAAGGGGACGAGGGACCTTAAAAATAAATTTTTTATTTTTTGTAAATTTAACCTTAAATATTACTCAAAGGTACATTATATGCATTATGGCATGCATTTATTACAAAAAAAAAAATTTTTTTAAGTAATTTTTGAGAAAAAAGTGAAATTTTACGCGTTGTTTTAGAAATCTCCGAAATGCCCCATGCGCGTTCCATATCAATGAAAATCCCCAATATTTTTTATAAAAGTTTGGCTTATATATATAAAAAAATCTGTGCATCGAATTTTATATATTTGAATATAAAGGTTAAAAAAAATTTATTTTGAAAAATTTGGAAATTTTTCGAAAAAATTTCAAAATTTCAGAATTTTTTATTTTTTTTTTCATTTTTTTGCAAATTTAACTTTAAATATTACTAAAGGGTACATTATATGCATTACGGCATGCATTTATGACAAAAAAAATTAAAAAAAAAATTATTTTTGAGAAAAAAATGGCATTTTACGTGTCGTCGTAGAAATCTTCGAAATACCCCCTGCGCATTCCATATCAATAAAAATCACCAATATTTTTTATAAACGTTTGGTTTATATATATAATTAAAACTGTGCATCGAATTTTATATATTTGAATATAAAGGTAAAAAAAAAAAAAAATTGAAAAATTTCGAAAAAATTTCAAAATTTCAAAATTTTTTTTTTCTTTTTTTTTGTAAATTTTAATTTAAATATTACTCAAGGGTACATTATATGCATTGTGGCATGCATTTATCACAAAAAAAATTTTAAAAAAATTTATTTTTGAGAAAAAAATGGCATTTTACGCGTCGTCGTAGAAATCTTCGAAATGCCCCCTGCGCATTCCATATCAATGAAAATCCCCAATATTTTTTATAAAAGTTTGGATTATATATATAAATAATTCTGTGCATCGAATTTTATATATTTGAATATGAAAGTGTAAAAAAAAAAAAAAAAAAAAAAAAAAAAAAAAAAATCAAAATTTTTGAAATTTTTTCAAAAACATTTTGAAATTTTTAATTCTTTTTTTTTTTTTTTACCTTTATATTCAAATATATAAAATTCGATTCACAGTTTTATTTATATATATAAACCAAACTTTTATAAAAAAAATATTGGGGATTTTCATTGATTTGGAATGCGCATGGGGCATTTCGAAGATTTCTAAGACGACGCGTAAAACTCCATTTTTTTCTCAAAAATAATTTAAAAAAAAATTTTTTTTTTGATAAATTCTTCTCATAATGCATATAATGTACCCCTGAATAATATTTAAAGTCAAAATTTCAAAAAATAAAGAATTGATTTTTAAGGTTTTTTAAGGTCCCTCGTCCCCTTAATTATAGTAGTAGTCCTACACATAACGTTTAGTACAGAAACAGTATCCATTGAGTCAATCGATCCTTTAATTCATCTTCCGATCAAGCGGTTTCAGAGACCGCTCGCCGTATCTATGCTACAATTGTTGTCACAGCAGTTAAAGGTTAAGAAAATCTTCCACAAGAATAGTTTTAGAAGTACGTCTGCATTTTCTGATCATAATTTTTGTTTACTTTTACTTCATACTATTTTGAGTTGAAACATACTCACTTGATGTAGCAGAAAGAAGAAAGTCAGTCTGATAGCGATTATAATAAGTTTCTCACATACTAGAAATTTAATTGGTACACTATTCTGGATGTGATTTACTCTTAGATACAAATTTGCAGAAGATTAACATAAAAAAATGTCTATACTTAATGATTAATTTCTTAAATTTGTGTTTATGAAAGTGTTTTATGAAATCTTTTGGTTCGGGTTTTAAGGTCCCCATAGGCCACACCGCAAATTCTCTTCGCTGATTGTGAAACCTATGGGTTTCGAATACATCCGTATTTTTCCATTTTCTCATTTGAAAATTAAAATTTTTACCTTCTTTTTCTGCATGTTCTTCGTTGAAAAATCTTTTTTTTTTTTTTTTTTTTTTTTTTTTTTTTTTAAGATACATACTTAACACCTTAACCTCCTCGGTTCGGAAGTATCACATGTGATACTTCCGAACCGAGGAGGATATAAACTAAAGTATTTAAATTTTTTACATTTTTACTTTACTTCTATATAGCTGAATGTTTTTGGCTTTAGATAAAAACTAATAAATGGCAGCACTGATGCTTATTTCCTCATAAAATAAGTGCTATTATCATCTCAGTTTGCAAAATGCATTCTAGGCAGTGTGTCCAAGAAAGTAAGAAATTTTCATAATTAATTAAATGCTTTACAATAAAAAATTCTGTGGATTTGTACATCATTCAGTTAATTAAAGGCCTTCAATTTGTACTGCGTAAATTTAGGTTATTGACAATTAAATTGATATTTTAAGGGTGTTGGTAATTTTAGATTCATATTTGTGAACCTAAATTACCAGCCCCCTAAGTTTCAATTTCAGAAAAAGGGCTCCTTCTGTCATCTATGGTGTCATTTTGTTTGTGCAAAACCAATGAATGTGTATTCGCAGTGTTATTTTACCTTCGGGTCTGATGAGGATAAGAACCAGGACGTACGTCCTGCGTACGTCATGAACTCTTCTATTTATAATACCAGGATGTATGAGCGTATGTCCTCATTTTAAGTTCAGACTGTAATTTCCAAACATCTGGTCTCTCTCTCTCTCTCTCTCTCTCTCTTTTTTTTTATGTCGCTAATTGCTATTGTGATTATGGCATTTGTTTACATGATATAAACTACTTTTGACTGAATTCAATATATCTGGTATTCAGCATATAAGCAGAAATTGAATATGGTGTTTAAGGGGTTAAGTGTTAAAATCTAAGTGAAGCCGAAGAGTTGTAAATAAGATTTTAACACTCGAAATAAAACTAACTATTTTAGAAATTTTAGAAATATTTTTTTTCAGATAAATAAAAAGAAACATCCTACAAAAAGAGCATGCTGAAAAACGAAGCTAAAAAGTTTAATTTTCCAGAGGAGAAATTAAAAAAAAATCGGATGCATACCAAGCCCATAGGTTTGAAATTACAGAAGGGAATTTACATTACATAACAAGCCTTAAAGTTGTGAAGTATTTTTCAAAAATATTTTTGAAAAAAAAAAATTATTACATGACTAATTATAGGAATAATTTTCAATTCTTGGATTTTTTTCGTGAGGGAAAATTATTCTTAAAGGATAAAAATGCATGTAAACACAGGTAATGGCGAATACTGGTCTTAACTAAGTTAAGAGATTAATTATTCTTTTTAGTTGGAGTCTTCTTGATAATTTTTTTTTAAATATTTTAAATTAGCACAACAAAGCTTAAACATTCAATCAGTATCTTTGAAAAAGTTTCGTATGGGTTTAGACACATTGACTGAATGTCATTAAACGTATAGCAACAGCACATTACAAGTTAATTATATGTAAATAAAGTAAATTCCCCTCGTGATTTGATTCTATGAAATAATGCGAATCCTAAAACTTTAATAAAAAAATATGTAATTCTGTTTGAATATTATAGGGCCAATTAAATCTAGTTAACTGATATTAATGAAATAAACACTCTCGTATTCATTTGCCACTTTATTGCAATTATACCCTTTAAAACCTGTCCTACACAATTGTGTAGTTGATCTTTAGGAAAAAGAAAAAACAATTTCCTCTTTTTCTGTGATTTAACCCTTTATCTACTGACGGTACTTATAAATACCATTAAACTAACTTGATATAAAATTCATCTAATACATCGATTAGTAGTAATACATTTTAGAATGAGTTATAGATGCATTACTTTATCTTGCTCCAAAAGCATTTTTGGTTACACAACACAACAATATTTTTAAAAGGATGATTTCTTTTGCTTTTGCATTTTTTCGGCTTTCTTGGCCTTGGGAGGGGGGCGGGGGGGATTTTAAATTCGGAAATATTTCTATTGTAAGAACATTATATTTGTACATTTCCTAATTTTACAAAATACTAAGAAAAATAAAATAAAAAATTTGAGTGAGGTTATAAATATTGTACAAAATCCCCATAAATTCAAATTTAATTAATCCTTCTAAATACTTCAATTCTTCTAAAAAATTTTAAATGATTATGTAAATTTTCTATCGTAGTTTCAAAAATTCTCGAAACTGCTTTAGAAGATCAAATTTTCATGAATTAATTATTCAGTACATAAAGGGTTAAAGCCGAGCCTGCACCACACAGTTGTAAGGATCCTCTCTTGACGTAACCTGACAACGGAAATTTTTTAAAATATTTTTTTAATGTTAAATATGATCCTATTAATTATGGTTAAAAATCAAGAATTTTAATTTGTACCAAAACTCTTCAGGTCTTAAAGGGTTAAATAATATGAGAAATTAGTCAACTTATCCTCTTCAGACCCGAAGGTAAAATAACACTGCGAATACACATTCATTGATTTTGCACAAACAAAAATACACCCTAGATGACAGAAGGAGCCCTTTTTCTGAAATTGATACTTTAGGGGGCTGGTAATTTAGATTCACAAATACGAATCTAAAATGACTAACACCCTTAAAATATCAGTTTAACTATCAATAACTTAAATTTCACAGTAACAAATTGAAGTCCTTGAATTAATTGAATGATCTACTAATCCTCAAAATTTTTTATTGTAAAGCGTTTAAGTTAATTAATTCTGAAAATTTTTAACTTTCTTGGACACACTGTCTGGAATGCATTTTGAAATCTCGGATGATAATAACACTTATTTTATGGGGAAATAAGCAACAGTGCTGTCATTTATTGGTTTTGATCCAAAGCCAAAAATATTCAACTATATAGAAGTTATGTAAAAATTAAAATCAAATAGTTTATATTAGATGTAAATTTCCAACTGGGCGAAAACTGTCCGGACCAGGATTCGAACCAAGGATCTCCTGGCTGAAGCCGCTAGTGCTCTGCCATCTGAGCTATCCCGGACGAATCTGGTGGAACTTTTTCACCCAGCTAACCTTAATGACCATTAATAACCTTAATAACGCAATTAGAATAATTGTGTTAAAATTAAACTAGTCAAATAGTTTAGTTTATATCCTCCTCAGTTTGGAAGTATCACATGTGATACTTCAGAACTGAAGAGGTTATACAAAGATTTCACTCAATTTTAGCTAAATTCATAAAAATTATTCTAGGAGAACTACTTGTTTTTCATGCTATGTGCACAAACGTTTCAAGCGGGGTTTTTTATTTTTTCACTATTAGAATTTATGCTTACATGTTTTCATTTTAGAATTATTTAGGAATTTGGTATGCTTGTTATAGAAAATTGCATCTAAATTTAAATAAAGTTTCCTATATAAGATGGCAAACAGTTCAAATTAAAAAACTACTCGGATGTACCAATCCCAAAACTTTCTTCTATCTCATACATGTTGGTACTTCAAAATTCGCGATCACAGTGCCAAAAGTAAACAGCAATCTATGCCAATCATATGAATTCTAAGGATATGAAAGTCCGTGCATTAGTTCTTGAGATATGACTATCACTAAAACCGTTTAAATCCTGCAAAATTCAGCGTAACATGATTTACACTAAAACCTATTCAGTAACAACTTATGTCAACGTCTAACTGAATCTGAAGTTTGATGAAAATCCGTACATTAGTTTTTGAGCTAGATCTATTGCGGAAATCTTGAAAAAGGCAGCTTAGCAGCGCCACCTGTTACGCGATTTACAACAAAAAATAATCAGTACCAATATTTATCAAGGTATACCTGTATCTGAAGTTCGATAAAAATTCGGGCATTAGTTCTTGAGATAGAGCTATTGCAGAAATAGTGAAAAATGCAGCATAGCAGTGCCACCTGTAGGGTGATTTACACCAAAACGTAGTCAACACCAACTCATATAAAGGACTAACTGAATTTGAAGTTTGATGAAAATCTACGCATTAGTTCTTGAGATAGAGCCATTGCAAAAATCGTGAAAAATGCTCTATAGCAGTGCCATCTGTTGGGAGATTTATACCAAAACGTAGCAAACATCATCTCATATCAACGATTTACTGAATCTGAAGTTTCATAAATATCCGTGGATTAGTTCTTGAGATAGAGCTATTGCGGAAATCGTGAAAAATGCAGCATAGCAGCGCCACCTTTTGAGCGATTTGCACCAAAAATTAACAAGCACCAATTTATATCAGGAACTAACTGAATATAAATTTTAATCAAATTCCGTGCATTAGTTCTTGAGATAGATCGCCCACAAAATTTGTGTCATATACAGACACACAGACAGACTCACAGACAGGCATTTTATAAATACATGTTTTTCGGGATCTCTGACCGCTAAAACGTGTAAATTCGTCGAAAACCGGAATTCGAAAATTTTCATGAATCCAATACTTTCTTATTGTAAGGATAAAAGAAAGTAATAAAGTTTTTGACAGACCCCATAATATATAATTTTAATGGTCCAAAACATTTGAACATCTCTGTATTTTCCTACTCAGGAAATAATAAAGAAATACATATGCATATATTCAATGTTGATCGATGTACCTCCGGAATATCGATTATTGATAAAATATTACAAGAGATTTTCAGCCATTCAATAGTTTATATTATGATTTCGCGTCTTTTAAACATTTCAAATTTGAAAATCAGAAGCTAGGTTTTAGATAATTCTAAAAAATACTTTATACTTCGGTTACTTTCTGTTGATACTATTCAATCTTTCTACTGCTATTTTAAAACTTTCACTAGCTTTCTTCAGCGACAGAATGGCGCCTTTAATGCTGATTTTTCTGCTGTAGTCCTTGCTTTGGACGAAGGAAATCCAGTCCCTTTTTTGAATGGGGAAAGATGACAGATTTACGCCCAATTAGTTGAACTGGGGAGATATCTAGTTGAATATATATATATATATATATTTTTTTTTTTTTTTTTTTTTTTCGAGAAATAATAAGAGCTGCGATATTTTATTCTGTGAACTATATTCGAAAGTGAATACATTTTTATCATAAACCATTCATTATTCTCTTTTCAATAATGTATTTAATATGCCTTCAAAAGCTACATTAATCGAATAAAATCATAAGAAGAAATGCAATTTTTCACCTTGATTCTAACATAAAATTTACAGTATGAACTTTAAAAAGCTTACTGTTTTACTTAAAATGTGACTAAAATAATAAAAGAGATGTTACAGGTTAAAAATGTGTATTTTAATTAAAATTTCTTAGTAGTTTCGGGCTGTATTTCCCAAGCCCATCATCAGAGAATATTTTAATAATTAATTACTGTTTATTTATGGCTCTCTCATTTTCAAAACGAAGTGAATAACGTATTTGTATAAATAAACAGCAATTAAGGTTAGTTGGGGCAACTGGATCCACAAGGTAACTGGGCCATAGGCTATTTTATAAAAAAAAATGTTGATGTTTTTTAAGTTTTAGCTTTTGTGAACAGTGCACCTTAATCTCTACTTCCTAAAACAACGTGTGTTAACTCAATCATAACTCTCACTTTTCTGTGATAGGTTGTCAAAAATTTGCGTTTCATTTTTTAAAAACAACGTCAATATGGTTGAACTTCCTCGGCTTTTTATTAAAATACTGTAAGTACTTTTATCAAACAATCTTTTTTTTTTTTTTTAAGATTAGGGATATAACTACATTAATATCATTAGGTATACATATTTACTTACATACAGTACATATTTACTTCATGTTTCAAATATAAACTCGGTGTCCCAGTTACCCCATAAATTTTTCAAGAATGGGCTAACTGGGACATGTATCCGGGGTCACTGGACTATGCTGGATCCAGTTACCCGAATAGTTATAAATAATTTTTTTGAGTTTCCCTTACTACGGGAAATAAATTTCTCTATTGTTTTTTGCTCACAATAAAGAAAATTATAGAATACCTTAGTAAAATTGCATAATAAAAATTTAAAAAAGCATACTGGGTGGTATCAAACCAAATTTCTTGACCCCTTGAGAGGCGGTGATGCCGTTGTGGCATCACATAATTTTAATCCCTAATTGCCACATTGGCACCGGAATTTTATAAGAAAATTTCACTTTTATTAAGTACGCGAAAATATACTTCTGCTTGTTTATAAATAGATTCTCTTGTAAATTCTGGTGTCATTAAATTATTTCAACATTTTACGAATGCAAGTACTTTGCCCCTGAAAGCGAGATAGCCAAACCTTGAAATTGTACGATTCTACAGAGGTCGCATTCTATAGGGAAACTTTTATTGTTCCTACCACTATTTTGAAAATAATATCTTCATCGCACCTTTCTTTAAAATATATTAAATAAAATAATCATGAAGGTAACTTATTAAGGGTTCTGGTAGGAACAATAAAATTTTCCCTGTATAATGCGACCCCTGGATACAGATAAAGTACTTAAGTACTTACGTAACCGTTTGTTCATATATTTACCTTGCTATTTTTTTCCTTAAAATTCCCATGTGACGTTTATATTTATTACTTATACTAAAGTTCATAAGTTCTTATTTAATTTTTATGTTTTTTGGTATAAATAAATCTAATATTTTTCTCTTTTAGTGCTTTTTTTAGACACATTGACAGAAAAGGTTTCCCTTACAACGCTCTTTGCCCCACCAGTGGCTGAGAGGTTCTGCTCTCGAAGCTGATAGACGGGAGGTGCTGGGTTCGATCCCAATCGCGCCCGTCGGCCTAATCGTTCGGAGTTTTCGTGGTTTTCTTCGAGCCATGGATTTCCATGCGTAAATACGGGTTAGGTTCCCTTTGAAAGACCCCCACGAAGGGCACTCTTCCCTCGGTCCTATATCCCTAGTGTAGATAATCGGCCGTCAAAAAATCAACCAACCTACAACGCTCTTTAGTTGATATATAATTTGCATGATCTACCTGGTTTAAATTTTTTTAAGTTGTTTACACTTTTTGAAACAGTACCTGATATCCCATATGAAAAAAAAAAAAAACGCGTGTGGAACATAGAGCCTTCTGGTCCACTTACCCCATTTTTATGGGGAAACTGGACCCATGAGGAATAAAAGATGAAATATGCATACTTTTATATTTTTAAATATTAAAAGTCCTTCCGGTCAGTGCCGGGAGGAACAGATAGCTTTCAAATTCCTTATTTTTAAAAAGCTAGCTTATGTTATTCAAACACACGAAGCTCAATTTAGTGGAAACCGATTATAGAAGATTCAGTACTAATTTTTATCAATACTAAATCCTTATGAATGAGAATTTCGCGAAATTAGTCAGCTTTATCCAAGCTGATTTTATTTAAAGTTATATTTGGTTTCCAAATTCGGCGATGTCTTGAAGCGCCTGCCCTTTTAAAACAATATGGTGGATGAGGCTAACCAGTGAACTTGGCGGAGACCTTAGTAATTCCTATGCACATGCGCACTCACATCGGAATCGGTTGATACATACAAGTGCTGTCGCAGGCAAAAAATCAGATTTTTCGAAATGTCACCCACATAATGAAATTCAAACTGCTGTATCTGAGCCATTTTTTAAGATAAAGACAAAACGAAAAATGCTCCGGAATCCTTATATCAAAGTCAAATACTTAAGAAATAAACCTTTTTCAATTTCTAAATTTTTTGCACCTCACTTTAAATATAATTTTTTTTTAATTTAATGGTCGCCATTTTCATTCAAGATGGCGGATGAAGCTGGCCAGTGAACTTAGTCGAGACATTACTATATACTATCCAAATGCCCAAATAGGTCAATAAATACGTGTGTTATCACGTGACAAATATCAGATCGTTTCAAAATGTCAGCGATGCTAGAAATTTCAAAGTGCTATAACTCATCTTTTTTTAAGATGTAGACGAAAAAAAAAACTGCCCTGAAATCTTTGTATCAAGGTCAAACACATAAAAAAAAACCTTTATCATTTTCCAATTTTTTCATACCTCATTTTAAATTTTAAATAATTTTTTTTAAATGTTCCCTTTTGAAATAAAAGGGCGAATGAAGGTTGCCTCGGTCGAGACATTGATATGCACTATGTACACACCAAGTTACATCTAAATCGGTTCATAAATACGCCTGTTATCGCGTGACAAAAATCAGGTCGTTTCAAAATGTCAGTCACAATAGAAATTAAAAATGCTATAACTCAGCCATTTTTCTAGATACAGACGAAACAAAAACTGTTCCGGAATCTTTATATTATGGTCAAACATATAAGGAAAAAATCTTTTTCAATTTTTTGATACCTCATTTTAAATTTTATTATTTTTTTAAAATGGCCGCCATTTTGAAACAAGATGGCGGATGAAGCTAGCCAACGAACTCGGTCGAGACATTGGTATGTACTTTGTACACACCAAGGTACATCCCATCTGGGTTCGATTCCCAGCCTGGGCATTTTTTCGCTCAGTTGGAAATATTCAATTCGTACATCCATATTGGTTCATAAATACGCCTGTTATCGGGTGACAAAAATCAGGACGTTTCAAAATGTCAGCCACGTTAGAAATTCAAAGTGCTATAATTCAGCCATTTTTTAAGATATAGACGAAAAAAACTGCTCCAGAATCTTTGTATCAAGGTCAAACACATAAGGAAAAAAATATTTTTCAATTTTCAATTTTTTGGTATCACATTTCAAATTTTAAATTTAAAATAAATGTAAATAGCCGCCATTTTGAAACAAGATGGCGGTTGAAGCTGCCAACGAACTCGGTCAAGACTTTGGTATGTACTATGTACACACCGAGTTTCATCTAAATCGGTTCATAAATACGCCTATTATCGCGTGACAAATATCAGGTCGTTTCAAAATGTCAGCCACGCTAGAAATTGAAAGTGCTATAACTCAGCCATTTTTTAAGATATAGACAAAACAAAAACTGCTTCGTAATCTTTGTATCAAGGTCAAATACATAAGAAAAAAACATTTTTCAATTTTTAATTTTTTGGCACCACATTTCAAATTTTAAATTTTTTTAAAAAATTTAAATGGCCGCCATTTTGAAACAAGATGGCGGATGAAGCTGGCCAACGAAGTCGGGCGAGACATTTGTATGTACTATGTACACACCGAGTTTCATCCAAATCGGTTTATAAATACGAGAGTTACAGTATGACAAAGATCATATATATATATATATATATATATACGAGGGTTACTCTGAAATTATTGAGATACGCGCAGACGAGAATTTACAAAATAAAAATAATGGTTTAATTTTAAAATACAAAGTATTTTAACACAGCAGACGATTTTTTACTGACTTACTTCAACTTGTTTAGCGTAGAATAAATTTTAAACAGAAGAAAAAATGGAGTTGACGCGAAAACATTTTCGAGCTATGATTTTCTACGATTTTAAAGCAGGATTAAATCAAGAAGAATGCGTTCAACGGTTGAAATTAGCATTTGGTGATAAATCTCCTGCTCGTGCTACTGTATTCAGGTGGTTTAAAGAATTTAGCAGAGGTCGCAATTTACTTCAGGATGAAGAACACACAGCAAGGCCGCCGTCGGCAGTAATCCCGGATAATGTGTCTGCCATACGAAAAATTTTAATGGATGATAATCGCTGTACCTGTCAAATGATACAGAAAGAACTTAACATCTGATCCGCAGCCATACACAAAATTATTCATGAAGAATTGAATATGAAAAAAGTAGTTTGCCGTTGGTTTCCCCATAATCTAACTGAGCACCAATAAGAGGAGCGTGTCAGAATCAGTAAAGAAACTCTTAAATTGCTAAATGATGGTGGCCACCCCATCATTTCTAAAATTGTAACGGGTGATGAAACGTACATACCGTTTTTTGACGTTCCAACACTTCAAGAAAGCAAAGTATGGGTCTTTGAATATGATACCACGCCGACAATGGTGAAAAGACAAGGCGCACTGAAAAAAGTGATGTATGCCGTTTTCTTTAGAAGTACTGGATTAGTCAAAGCCATCAAGTTGGAAGGACAGAAGACAGTAACAGCAAACTGTTATACAACTAAATGTCTTCCAGAAATTCTACAAAAAGTGAATGTTAGGGGACTAATGCTTCACCATGACAATGCATCTTCACATACAGTCGGATTAATAGTTGAGTTTCTTAAACAAAAACGAATTAGTGATAGAACATCCGCGTATTCACCTGATCTAGCTATGTGTGACTTTTTGTTATTCTTTAATCTAAAAAAGAACTTGCGTGGACGTCGTTCTCATTCAGAAGAAGAGATTGATGTGGCTATAAATGCATTTTTTATCATCTATTCTAAGAAACGAATGGCTTGATGCATTTAATCTGTGGAAAATTCGTCTACAAAAGTGTATTGATGCTGGAGGAGACTACTTTGAACACACCTAAAATTTTGTAAGTATAACTTTAAAAACCTAGTTGTATCTCAAAAATTTCAGAGTGACCCTCGTATATATATGGATATATATATATATATATATATATATATATCAACTTTTGAACGGAGGGTGGTTTCGGGGTTTGGGGGTCATGATCGATGAAAATATACCAAAATTTTTTGAAATCGCTTTCCTCCGAACGACTGCAATAGGTAGCTTTTTGTAATGAAAGCTACCTAAAATGTAAATTTGAGCCTTTCTGTCTGATAGGGGGAACCTAACTGAACACATTTACAGAAGTTCAGACATTAATTTAAATGAACATTAGCTTTTTGAAGCTGAATTGTCAGAAGCTCCAGAGTCACATTGTAAAATCTTGGGTAATACAGCCCGAAAGTACTAAGAAGTTTTAAATAAAAAGTATATTTTTAACTTGTAGCATCTCTGTTATTATTTTAATCGCCTTTTACGTAAAACAGTGAAGTTTTTTAAAGTTCATATTGCATATTTTACATTAATCGAATTTATGAATTTTTAGAGTTTTTAAAAAGTTTCGAATAGTAAAAGACGTTCATGAACAATTTTCACACATTTTCTGTTTTTTATCATATTCTAATATCTTTTAACTATTTAAAATTTAACGGTCCTACTAAGCTTTGGATTCCTCTGTACCTTTCGTTATCTCTATTACTTCCTATTGATACAATTCAATATCGTTTTCGTTATCCTAAAGCTTTTGAACGGCTTTTTCTGAGTCTGAATGGCTCCTGTAATGCTGATTTTTCTGCTGCATTGTAAAAGAAGGAAATTACTTTTTTGAAAGGAGAAGGATGTTAAATTTACATCAAATTAGTTGAGTTCAGGAGACTAACAGTTGAATATTTTTTATTACATGGGACAAATTAAAGAATAAAATATTTTTGTCATAAGTCATGTTTGAGAATGGATATATTTTAATGATAAAGCACTTACGTTTTTACTTTCTTCTATCTTTACAAGAAGAAAGTATCGGACTTTACAAGAAGAAAGTATCGGATTCGTGGAAATTTCTGAATTCCGGTTTATGACGGATTTACACGATTTAGGTGTCAGAGATCCCGAAAAAACATGTTTTTACAAAATGTCTGTCTGTCTATGTGTGACACAAATTTTGTGGGCGTTCTATCTCAAGAACTAATGGACGGAATTTAATAAAACTTTAGATTCACTTAGTCCCCAATATAAATTGGTGCTGATTACTTTTTGGTGTAACTTGCCCGACAGCTGACGCTGCTAGCGTGCCTTTTTCACGATTTCCGCAATAGCTATATCTCAAAAACTAATGCTAGGATTTTCATCAAACTTCATATTCAGTTAGTGCTTGATATGATCTGGTGCTGATTGCTTTTTGGTGTAGATAGCCCAACAGGTGGCGCTGCTATGCTGCATTTTTCATGATTCCCAGAATAGCTGTATCTCAAGAACTAATTTATGAATTTTCGTCAAACTTAAGATTCAGTTAGTCTCTTATCTAAATTGGTCCTAATTCGATTTTGGTGTAAATCGCCCAACAGGTGGCGCTGCTATACTGCATTATTCATGATTATTGCAGTAGCTCTATCTCAAAAACTAATGCACGAATTTTCATCAAACTATAGATTTAGTTAGAAGTTGACATAAATTGTTGGTGATTAGATTTTGGTGAAATCACATAACCGGTGGTGCTGCTATGCTGCATTTTTCAGGAAGTATTAACATATATGAGATAGAAGAAAGTTTTGAGATTGCCGCATCCGCCTAGTTCAATAATGCATTCAATGTTTCTTACGTTAAATTTACATTATTCGATTTGCAATTCCTTTTTTATTTTTTTACTTCTAAGCTTTGATAGACGATTATGAGGAATTTTTACCCATTTATTGGTTTATATCGTATTTTTGTATCGCTTACATATTTAAAATTTAACGGCCGCAAATTATGCTTTAAATGATTATGTAAATTGCACAGTACTTGCATTTTCTATTACTTTCTATTGATAATATCCGATATTCCAGTCGATATCCTAAACCTTTAGCACGGCTATTTCGTAGGTCCCAAAAGGTGCTTTTAACCTCTTCTGCACCGACGGCTTTTACACAAATTTTATTCAGTTAGCATCACTGTTTTAAGAAAAGTTACCTTTACTTAAATAATCACGAAAATGCTCTAATTAAAGAAACCAAATATTACTTTTCTTTTTTATTGGTGCCGTAAACAAATTCTACATGATCTTTTTTGAAGGTGCATGTATGCACTCACGGTCCCGAATGGGCTAAAGATAATTTTTCTAATCTAGTTCTTGCAGTGGAAAGAGGAATTCCCCTTTTTTTTAATGTGAAAGGATAACAGGTTTTCACCCAATTACTTGAACAGAAAAAACTAACAGCTGTTTTTTTTTTTTTTTTTTTTTTTTTTTTTTTTGTGTGTGTGTGTGTGTGGGAGGGGGTGGGGGGGGGGGGGTTTGGAAGGTGAAATGATAACCGCAGTTGTATTATTGTCCTAAGAAACGTATTTGAAACTGGATATATTTTTATTATAAATTATTTACCTTTCCAATAATGCTTTTAATACGTATGCAAAGTCTACATGAATTTTATTTATGAATTTTCTAGTAAATATCTTCTCATAACTTTGCATAATTTATTGTACGTCATTATGTTGTTATGCTTTATTCTTATTATCGTAAAGCAGAATTTCATTTGCCAAAAATGCATTTTCCTTTAAATAACATCTTTTTAAAAGTAAATATCATTTTATGTCGTACAAAATTGTAGGTGCAATATTCAAATAAAACAATTCTAAAATTAGGTCGATATCGCTTTTGTTGGCTATATTTGTTTATACTCATATACAAATTCTCAAATGGAAGATCAAGGCTGAAACAGAAAAAAAAATCTTCTAAAGGAACCGCATTTCAACAAACATACATATCTGCGCCATAAATCTTCTATTTTTCTTAAGCTGCCATCTATAACAGTCACATGTGGACGAGCTATTTCTAGTCACTCCAGAAGCTGCAGATATAGATAGATAACCCGTGCAAATAAACAGAGCAACTTAAATCCATCTCTCTGTGCAAGAGATCTCTGCACTCTTCCTCGTCTTTTTTCTCCTTTATCCATCTGGTATCTCTACAAGTTTGAAATAATAAACACTTTCTAAAGAATAAGGGTATCGAACCGAGGATGTGATATTAATAGCAATTTAGAAGTTTGTGTTTTTTGTTAAATAGCTGGACATTTGTTTAAAAAATAATAATAATCCGTTGTTTACAGAGATAAAAATTAAATTTATGATAAGAAAATGTAATTTTTCAACAGAAGAATTTTAGAAAAAATATGAAAGCAGTGGTATTTGAAGAAGTTTTCTTTTTCAGTAGGGGAGACTGGGGAGGGGTGACCATAGGGCAGCTTAACCACCGTTCAGTTTTCATATTTAAAAGAATTTCAGAGATTTGGCAATAGGTGGCAACCAAAGCTACTGAAGTGCTCCAACAATAGTCTTTGTATCATGCAGATAATTGAAACAGGTGTGGGAAAAATCAATTGTGAAAAGTTTTCAGCTTAAAAAGTGTATTTAGTAGAAACATTTTGTAAGATTTTCTAAGGTAAAATATATCATAGAAATTTAAATAAGTAGGTTTTAACTAATGCAGAAATATTGAGCTTTCATTCCAGGCATAAAGATTGTACAATAAATTAAGCTAAACATAACCACGTGCTATAATTTGAAAAGTGGCTATGTGGGGAGACTTGACCCAATCAATGTGAGGAAGGATTGGCCAGATGGTCAAAGCTCTCTTAATTGTTTTTGGAAAAAAATTATACACTGTATATAATGAAGGGTTAATGGTTACATTTCTAAAATAATGTAAATTTATTCTTTAAAGCTTCAGTAAAATGGACTGATAGAACGGAAAATGTTTAAATTTGATTAAAGGAAGATGTGAAAAATGGCTATAGGAACAAGAAGAAATTTAATGAAATATAAATAGGAAAGTTTATAGGAACTTTTATTTCATTTAACTAGTAACCATAGTAGGTAAATAGAAAGAATTCAAAAGACTAGAAAGGATGAAAGCAGCAGCCTTAAGAAATGTTAAGTGTTTATGCCTCTGCAAAAATACATAACATTGATCAAAACACTTTAGGAAGGTATGGAGACAAATTTCACCAAGATTAACATAATGAGACGAAGAAAACTATGTGGCAAGTAGTGTTTTCAGGTCGAGTGTCACAAAAAGTGGGTGTTTAAAACGGAATTTTTCTTCTGTGCCTTGTATTCCGTCTAAGCAGGTTTGTTTACAAATCGCATTTTCCCAAATAATTTTTAATAATGATTAAACCCTGTAGCATAAACTTATTCTGCCTTTTTATAAACTGATCTTATTTCACTTAACAATAATTTCAATATAAAATAAAGTGGGTCAAACCTTTGATATGTGGGGAGCCTTGACCTATTTTCTCATGATTAAAAAAATTAATTTTTCAAGTTTCTTATATAATACACTTATAACGCAATTCTATTTTGATAACTGGTTGTATAATGAATAAAATGATATATGAAACTTTATTCTAGTTTCAATATTTAAAAATAAAAACTCATTTCGTAAAAAATGGGTCAACGCTCCCCGTCTTCTCTACTTTTAAAATCGACTACTGACGTACACCTGCAATATCTTAAATTTGTTGCATTTTTAAATGATATGATAAGGCGTGCATCTACGAACTAAAACCGGTAAAAATTTTGTTATCAGTTTTATGATATCTGATAATGTTAAAATCGATCTCAATTGGCGAAATCGATCCACTGGATAGTTAGCATCTCTTACCAGATTTCTATGAGTCTATGACACACCAATAACAGAATTGTCGGCTCTTAAATTTTATAAAAAGAAGACGAATACTTTTTAGCCTCGAATTTAAACACAAATATAATTTCAATCCTCGGTTCTCTAATACTCTCTAATTAACACATTTTATGCAGGCAATTTTTCGAAAATGAGCACTAAATGTACGTTCACAAATGCCGTTGTAAATTAAAACCTGCTCACAACCAATAAGAAGCAAGCATTCTTGGATTACACCTTCTTTTTTCGTCCGTACAAAATTTCCGGTACCAGTAATAATGTCTGTCCCCAACCCACAAAAACGTACTAGTACGTGTCCCGCATACAATGTGTTAAGATTTGTTGAGTAAAACAAATACAAAAGAAAGATGAAAGAATAAAACCTTTGCCTATATACAGAATAGCTGGTTCAATGTCAATCTCAAAAATATTCTCTCCGTTGAAGTTCTGAGAAAATGATGCTAAATTGTATAGAGTTCATGAAATGTTCAACAAATACCATATCATAAGTGTACCTTTAGGAATCATTTAAAAATATTTTCAGCATTAAAAAGCTGTTCTTTTGTTTTTTCTGTTACGAATAATATGTTAAAAATACTCTTAAACTTAAAAAGATATATATATATGTTTTCCCGATATTCCACAAATAATAGAAAAATAATATTTTCAGTAGTTCTAATTGTATGAATAATTTTGATAGTAACAAATTAAGAATTTTAATTTCTTTAACAGCATAATAACTTACTTTAAGAGAAAAAGTGAAAAAAAATTAAATACAACGAATTACCACTTTTTGCTGAAAATTTGTTAGTTTACTTAGTTTTGTTAGTTATGAAGATAAATGTTTGTTTATTAGATAATTGTTGAAAGTCGGATTTGTTTAGTTTCAAATGTTCCAATTTAAAATCAGCTACAGTCGAACCCAGTTAAGACGCTCACAGTTAATACGCGATGCCGCTTAATACGCGGATTTTTTCCGATCCCTTGAACATCGCTCATAAGGCTAATACAAAAATATCATGTTTAATACGCGAACGGTTATTACGCGCTCCCGCTTAATATGCGATAGATTTTTGGTCCTTTGATGAAAAAATTCGCGCTTAAGACGCGAATTCGTTGATCAAGATGCGAATTCCTTCTCTCTTCTCAAATGTTGCCAATTTTGCGGATTATTTTTATTCAGATGAAAAACACTGTTTTCCAATAGTATTATTTACTTTATTTAATAGATTAATTTATGCGAAAATTACTAATCAGAAATAGGGGTAGATATTTGGGTAAAACAAAACGCCGCAATATTAGAAAAACTGCGATTGTTCTTTTATCACGCCTCCTAACATTCTTTTGCTCTCGCTTCTTGTATATTTTTTTACTGTAAGTAAGAGAGATATAGACGAATTCCGGTTACTCAGATATGTCATAAAAATTAATATGATTAAAGATGATCATACCTGTTGTTAGTGAGTATGTTAAAATGTACGTTATATCACTACTATGTTTTATAATTCCTATTACAGGCAACAAAAATTAAACTCATAAAGGTTAAACAAATACGACTTCGGTTGGATAATTCTTCTATGTTTTCTTTACCTTTTTTTATGCTAACAATATTATGTACAATATTATGTACAGAAAGATTAATACAAATATTTTTTTCTTATATTAAAAAATCCCTGACGGCTCGGGCCTACAGGCGGAGGTAGATTTCGAAGAACTAAATTCACCAACAAAACTTAAATCAAGATTAGAGATAGACCCAGTTCCTTCAATAAGAATGAGCTCCAGAGAGCTAAACATTTTGGGAAAATTCTAATATACACGAATACACACACGAATGTATATGGAATAGGTTTAAAAAATAGCTAAAGCAAATTCAGAGAACCTCAAAGTGTTAAAATAAGTTAATATTTTCATTGTCGGATTTTCGTCATGTTTTAATAAGTTTCTTCAAACTCACATGACGTTACATATTCACCTGCTGAGGTCCGTTTTATTTCCAATATGATGCAATATATATATTTTTTTATTCGTCAAACTATTTATTTCATTTTGTGTTTTCATGCGGAAATCTTGCTCTAGGAAACTTATGACGTAATATTCAATTTGTTTCAAGTATTCAAGCTATTTATTTAATTTAATTTTTCACGTGAAACCTTGCAATAGAAAAGCATTTGTTGTGGTGAGAATTTTATTTCTTTTTTTTTTAATTGTTGGCAACTGCTATAACGAAAAATATTTATTTTTTCCTGCCATTGTTGTGTAAGAGCTGGTTTTATCAGAATCATGTTAAGAGGGTATTCAAAATTTTGAACCCTCCCCATTTCCATTCCTTTGGGCCGATTTTTTCCATTTGCAATCCCCGCCGAGATATTAGTCATCTCAAAGTTGTTGGCGAGTTTGAAGAAGATCCGTGTATAATTACGACTTTTATCGTGCGGACAAAATTTAGTACATACATACATATATATATATATATATATATATATATATAAACTTTTTAGGTGGGGGTGGTTTTGGGTTCCTGGGGTCCTATAATGAAAAGTTATGAAGGAATTTTTCAAAAGTCGCACCATGGTAACGACTGCAATAGGTAGTATTTCTTGCGAAATCTACCTAAAAGAAGAGCTGATTATAATATTACTCATTAATACAAGTACTAAATATGATTTTTAAAACTGGGTTCTGCTTCAAAGGTTTAATGTTTTTTCTTTCTGTTAAAAAAATTAGACTAGTAGGAAAATTATTTTTGTCCTTTCATTTTTGGTTGCAATGTACAAGTCGACAATAAAACCATGTTTTGTTGGAAATCAAATTTATTTTCCGTTTTTATTCCAGGCGGTCCTATACAAAGAAACAATGAGTTAAAGTCAGCCGTAAACGCAATGAAAGCTCTAAAGTTCATTTAGAAGATTAAATGTGTAAATAAGCCTAGTTCCTGCAACATTATACAAATAACGTTTAATACGCGATCCCGCTTAATACGCGACTTATGTCCACTCCCTTGAAGCGCGTCTTAACCGGGTTCCACTGTATATAGAACATTTTAATTTATAAAATTTATATTGTGAATTCACAACGTTCTTTAGACAAGTATTTTTAAAGAAAATAATACAAATTTAGTATTTTATGCAAACAATTATCTAGTTTATTTTATTTTATAGTATACCCATTTTAAAAAAGATAGTGATTTATTTAAACGAAAGAGAGTTTAAAGTTATCCCACAATTCTAAATTTATCTTCCACAGAAAATTTCCCAAACAGTTTCGAATAGAAGCTGTTTAAAATCGTCATATATCGCTCAGCTAGTCATAATCATAACTGATACCTAAATAAGGTTAATGCATTTTGAGGTAAATTCCTATTTGAAATTATTAATGATAAATGCAGACGAATCCTACAAGCTATCCCACAAGTTAAATCGTATTTTGCACTTGTTTTCAAAACCGCCCTTACAATTTCAACCGATATTTGCCAACATTACTCAGAAATATTCGCGAATGCGTTCAACCTCTGTAAGTCGATATCTTCTTTGATAAAAGAGTAAATAAAACGGTCAGTGCCGTCGCGATATGAATATTTTCTGCCGTTTGTCGCATTCTATGGACTGTGACCTGACTAAGTCATCTAAGATAGTGATTATTTTAATCAAAAAATTTCTTCGAATGAGAACTCACGTCTTTAAACACTATTAGCAATGTGTCATAATCAACTTTGTTTTCACGAAAAATACCATTTAAAACGTCCTTTTTTTTTTTTCTGAAACGACTGGTTCTCAAAACTTTTAACCCTTTTAGGGGCAAGTAATTGTGTTTCTCTAAAGTTGAATTCAAACCGGAATTTTCGAAAAATTTTATTTAAAAAAAAACATATATTATATATATAATTTTTATTTATTTATTTATTTATTTATTTATTTATTTTTTTTTTTTGCTTAAAAAATTTATTTTGATTTTTTAAAGAATATAAAAATTAATTTTACATTCCTCTTTTTGTTCAAACATTTGGTTCTCGTTTGTTTGTTTGTGTTTATGACGGCCGATTATCAACACGTGGGATATAGGCCGGGGGGGGAGTGCCCTTCGTGGGGGTCTTTCTAAGGGAACCTAACCCGTATTTACGCATGGGAAACCACGGTTTCGAAGAAAACCACGAAAACTCCGAAACGGTTAGGCCGACGGGCGCGATTGGGTTCGAACCCAGCACCTCCCGTCTACCAGCTTCGAGAGCAGAACCATTTGGTTCTCACACTTTTAATTAAATATAATAGCTATGTTTTGTTTTTTTTTCTGTAGAAAGCTGCTATCCTATTTTAATACACAACATTTTTTAAGGGTGTTTTCTTTTCACAAATTTACTTTGTGCTTTATAAATAATCTAAAAACTAATTTTACATTTCTTTTTTAGCTCAAATATTTGGTTCTCCAACTTTTAATTGAATGTGACAGCAATTTTTAGCGCAAAATTACTGTTCTATTTTAATACGCGTGTTTTTTCTATTACGTTCTTATTATTTTCTGTTATTTAATACACGTGTTCTCACAAATTTACTTTGTGCTTTATAAATAATCCAAAAACTAATTTTACATTTCTTCTTTAGCTCAAATATTTGGTTTTCCAACTTTTAACTGAATGTGACAGGAAATTTTAGTGCAAAATTACTGTTCTATTTTAATACACACGTTTTTTCTGTTTTAAAAAATGGTTTATTTTCGCAAATTTACTTTGTGCTTTATAAAATAATATAAAAACTAATTTTACATTGATGAAACTCTGTCGAAGTTCCAAATTCTAAATCACTTGGACTATTAATCCCTTATGCTTCTTTTTAAATTCTTTGAAAATAGTACAAAAAGTGTGGTGTTTTTGCTTTAAAAAACCCGTGCACTTTAATTTGAAAGCGGGCGTTACCTACTATGGCCGCGTCATTAATGTGAGCGAATCAGCAATGATGAAAAAAGTAAGATCATCGACAGGTCTTCTACTATGCACTCGATTTTGTGTAAATCCTGTGAATGCTGAAGATGTTACTTTTATTATTACAAGAAACATAGAATTTGTATCTTTTTCTAAATTTTCCTATTTAATGCGTGTTGCTCAAAGTACAATTTGATACATGTGGCTAAGTCAAGTTGATACACAAGTAAATAAGTCATTTTATGAACTAATTTTACATTAAATAATACACAACGTATTTTTTGGCTTAAAATTGTTTTATTTCCGCAAATTTACTTTGTACTCTATAAGTAATATAAAAACTAATTTTACATTATTTTTTTTCTCAAATATTTGCTTCTCAAACTTTTAATTGAATGTAACAGCTATTTTTTTTTTTTTTTTGGCACCACCTTAATATTCTACTTTAAAGCACAACATATTATTATTATTTTATTTTCTTCTATTTTTACAAATTTTCTTTATTCTTAATAAGCAATATAAACACTAATTTTACGCTGATGAAATTCCGTCGAAGTTCCGAATTCTAAACCAATTAGAATCTTATTCCCATATGGTTCTATTATGTGCTCGATTTTATGGAAATGCTGTGAATTCTCAAGATGTTACTCTTAATATTACAAAAAACGTAGAGTTTGTATTATGGCTAAATTTTTCTATTTAGTTCATATTACTCAAAGTACAAGATGAATCATGAATGACTAAGTCAGGTTGATATACGAGCTACTATGTCAAGTCTGGTCCAATCTATGTAACACAGAAGTACTAGTATTAAATGAATTTCTTACAGATATGTAAATTTGGACATTAATTTCGAAATAGTTTAAATTCATTTAATATTTATATTTAAATTTATTGTATTTGGTTTATTTTTTAAGATAAAAGATAAGTACATAGTTAAATAAATGAAGTTGTTATTTTTTGCACCATTGTCAAATTAAAATGGCCTTAAATAATCCATATGCTGCAAATTCAATGCTTCTAAATCGACAAACATTTGTTTAAACTCTAATAATGCAATAAACCAACATGTACGTATAATCTAGTAATAATCATTGACAGAGCTTAAATTCTTACTGCGTTCAGTATGAGAAAAGAATAAATTCTTTTGAAGCAGCTTCTTAACAGCTTCTTCTGCAGCTTCAGTTATTTTCTCAGGAAAGCTATTATTTCCTTACAAAGTGCCTCTTGAACTCTAAAGCCGTTTCTTTTTATGACTTTTTAATCATGACTTCTAGCGTTTTACAGTTATTGAGTGATTACAAGCTTTTTTTCTCACTTAAATCCAACTCATTTACCTAAGCTGTTGAAACCACTAACAGCTGCTGGTTCAGAAATATTGTATTCTTAGGAAAGTTAATGACCGTATTGTCGGTAATGAAAAAAATGAACTCGTGTATTGCGAAGTGATTTATATAAATTGCGCTGTTACACCAAAATTTCCTGATTTCTAAAAAAAGAACTCAAGTTTTGTTTTATATTGCAATAATAGAAAATCATTTTTATCAATGTACAATGCTATGCATGATTTATAAAGTTGCATCAATTACAGTTTGTAGTAATTTTCTTATAAACGATTTAATAAGATCATTGCCTCGTATTGATTTTTATTTTCATTCTTTTAAAAAGTTCTTATTTCATTTTTTTCCCTTCATGTTGATCAAACTCGTCATCGGGGCCTCTCAAACACGTAACGGTGAAATGCTTCCACCGGCGAAAACAGACATTACAAATACACATTTTTTAAAGCTGAAAAATAATACTACAATTGCGTCAAAATAATGCAACATTACAATGACTTGTCGTCCTTAGTCTTATTATAAAAGCTCGTCACTAGTGGAGAAAAGCTGTGTTGGAGTCGCAATTTATGGCATAAGATTTCGTTACGAAGCAAAATTTGTTTTAAGTTGACGTTCCAGATTTGATTAAAGCCTTTCTCCATTTCAAACTTGTTATTTTCCAACACATTTACGCCAGATTTCCATCCATACCTGCATAGGCACTCTTATTAAATTGTTAAAGAATTGCTTATATGTTATACTATGATATATTTAATGTGCTACATTAGCGGCACCATAAAGAGATATTACAATATTCGCTTTAGAAAATGGCAAACAAGATACATTCTTCCTTACAAATTACAAGAACAACAACAATAACAACAACAACAACAACAATAATAATAATAATAATAATAATAATAATGAAAATCGCTAGGAACTGTATTTAGATAATGTTTAACATCAGTTGAAAAATAATTGTTTCTGACAAATTTCCTTACTGTAACCAAAATGCATGTTCCGTTGACAGTCGCATAAAAAGTTAAATTTCTTACTAATATTAACGAAAATATATTTTGATAGTTCTCAACTGCTGTAAATTAATTGCTGCTTTTTTAAAAAATGTAACCAAAATAGGTTTTTTCCTTTAAAAATCTAAGAAAAAGTGAAATAACTTATATTCCAGAATTGTCTTTTAAGCGATTTTTTTAACAATTAAAAAGAAGGAATAATTTGAAGCTTGGTTTCTATCACTATTTTTTTTTTTTTTTTTTTTTTTTTTTTTTTTTTTTTGTGTGTGTGTGTGTGTGATCTTACTATTAGATGTACAAATAAGTTTTAAAGCATTTAAAAACGCATCTTAAAAGCATGTTTATAAATGTTCGAAAATAGTTTGCTGCAGAATTCACTTTCCGAAAAATAAATTGTTCTTGAAATAAATTCGAAAAAAAAACTCAGTTTGTACAACATAGTGATAATATTCCTTTTTCAAATATTCGTATACAAGCTTTTAAAATTCGTGCTTAAAACGCTTTCAAACTTATTTGTCCACACGTATATTCACCAGTCATTGACTAAGATTTTTTGTCACCATAATCTCCGAATAGTAGTCTTATACTTATTTAATCGCAGAATCTCTTATTTAAAAGTTTGAATTTCTTCAGAACATGCACCCTAAAAAAAATTCCTTCTAAAAAGGATAATGTAATGGCAGCAAAGTTGCAGTCTAATCATCATTTGTTTTTCACAAAAACTTCCGTTTTGTTATTCACCGTTAACAAGAAGGGAAATTTCTATTTTTAGAAATAACATTACGCAATAGCGCAATATTAAAATAAAAATAATCTAAATAATTATTATATATACTAATGCATATATTTTCACGAAACAGGTATTTGTATTGAATATTATCACACCCGTTTTTTATCGCCTTGTCTTCTTCCGGATTCGAAATTCGCTACTTGCCATTAAAGCGGTTCTCAAATCCCCTGCTAAACAATGCGAATTTAATATAATAACGACTCATTTTTAAACGTAAAGGCTTAAAATTGGCAAGCCTGACTATTTAAGTGATTTGGAATCGAAATGAGTTTTCGATTTTTCAATAAATAAATTGAGAACTAAGAATGAAAAACGCTAAAAGCACCAAAAAAATCGAAAATCTTTTTTTTACGAAAAAATTGACTTAAATGCCAAGCTTAACAAACACGAGAACGCTTGAAGTGCTAACCCTAGCAGTAATAGTTCAAACAAGTCGGAAATTATACATCAAACGTGGCAAGTGAGATTCTTTCGCCTTCTTTTTTTTGCTCTCTTGAAAAATGTCCTCTTTTGGACTTTCAGCGTTTTCCATTCTTAGGCCACAATTACTTATCGAGTTATGAGCAATTCTAATCACGCCACAACAGGTTTTCTCCTGTCTCGGGGTGTTGCGTAAGGAAATTCGGTTCCTCCCACTTTGACAGCATTTTCTGAACGATTTTTTGAGTTTACAGAAAATTGAAAACGTCTTTTGATTAAACAGTTTCTGAATAACACCTGCCAATTTTCTGCGTTTCCGAGCACAAATGAATTAAAAGATGTGTCAGAAAGTAGCGCCTTCGCGTTTGAGAACAGCCTTAAAGGAGGAATGCTCTGTACACTACTCCAACTGGTCACATTCAACGGCTTGGTTATAGGCCAAAACATCAACTACGAAAATTTAACTGGAATTTTTCCGTTTTCTCCCAATTTAAAAGGAACATTTCCATGTGCCTGTATTGAAAGAAACATTTCTGATTTTAGCATTCAACGAGTAAGTATAAAAAGGAAATTTTTCGTTTATTCTCGGTAAATTTATGATTTACATTTTTTTTACACTGTGAATACTTCAAATCAATATGTTAGAATGAAAATGTAAATATCAAAACAATATAGAATCCCTTCAATGCATTTTTGCAGCTGTTTTTCAGTACCTTCTTTTAAAGAACATAAAAATTCCAATATGTGTAAAACTTTTCTCTCCTCTTTTATTTGTGAAAAATCTGTCAAAATCTTCGATAAAATACGCTTCCATAACACCAGAGATGTACTGTTTTAGTAAACATATGGTTTTATCCTTGCTGAAATCCCTTTCTCTCTCAAACAGTTTTCGTTTTACTGTTGTCAGATGTGTATCGCATTTGATAATGTTTCGAAATAAATATTTTGGTAAAAAATGGGCTTTGCTTTACTGTTAGTTCATAGGTGGTCTCTCAACGTAGTTTGGCGTTTCCTTGTTTGAAAAATGAAGAGAAATGTTTTATTTGCTAATGCGAGTTCATAAATAAAACGGTAATCTAATTATGCTGTTTTGGGGGGTAAAAATTTAGTCTTCGTATGAGCCGTTTGTAAGCAGAAAAAAATATTTTGCTGTGAAATTAATATCTATTGTGAGTGAAGTAAGTCTTTAATTTTATATAAATGTGAGTATTTTTAATAAGAGTTAGTTATCTTATTCCGGATAAATAAGTATAGATAAGGGTGTTGCCGAATTCGACCGACAAATTCAGGTGTGATAGAAGACATCAAGAGAAGGAAAAATTACCATAGAAGATGGGGTCGCAAACCCCATCCCAAAAAAAGAAGATCGATCTCAGTTATTCAATGAAAAAAAAAATCATTTAAAAATATTGAAATGCAACCGAGGTAGCTTTATAAATTTCTTCTGTAGGAGTAGCATAAGCGAACGTGTCTTTTCGTTTGACTAAAGTAGCCTCTTAAGGCTGTTCTCAAATCCAAAAGGGCAACTTTATGACATAAGTTTAAATTTATTTTTGGTCTGAAATGCATAAAACTAGCAGGTGTTGCTGTTTAGGAACTACGCAATCAATCTGTTTTTTCCGTTTATTTTATTTTATTTTATTTTTTTTCCAAATGCAATAGATCTTTCAGAAAATAGTGTCAAAATTATTGTTTTGAACCGAAGTTCCCGAAGAAAGCAAAAAACCAGTCAGCGAAGGGAGAAAAACGTGTTTGACGCGTGATCAAAATCGCTTATAACTCAATAGGTATTTTATTTATCAAAAAATGGAAAACACAGCTCGATTCCAAATCGCTTCCTTAGTCAGGCCTTCCAATTTTATGTCTCTCTGTTAAAAAAATGGATTTGTAAATGTGTCAAAAATTTTTTGCGTTTTTTCAGCAGGGCAGATGAGAACAGCCTTAATCAAAAATACAGGGTGTTCTTCTACCCTAGATCAATTTGGATTGACGGTAATAACTTTCAGAAAACTGAAGTATATTATAATAAAACTTTTAATAGACATTTACACCTAATAAAAATGTAAATAACATTTTTTTTTTTTTTTACCTTGTCCGCTTACGGACACGTGTTTACTGTAGCTGATGACGAGCTGTTATATTTTTAGCTCGAAACGCGTCCTGTGTATTGTTTTTAGGTGCGTTCGTAATTATATAAATACGTAGCACCTATAGTCGTCGTTCAGTCCGTCTGTCTGTCCATCCGCATATAACAGAGCAAAAACTACCCAACCGAATGGTCTGAAATTTTAAATATATGATTGTTGCAAAATTTTGTCTAGCCATTTCAAATTTTATGAAAATCGGATGTATAGTTTAATTGCTAGTTTAATTACAGGGACAATCATAAGTTTTTCTTTACATTACGGCCAATGGGGAAAATTATTGCAAGTGCATTTTTATGATGTTACAGCCTTCCGAATGGTCTGAAATTTTAAATATATCATTGTTGCAAAATTTTGTCGAGCCATTTCAAATTTTATTAAAATCGGATGTATAGTTTAATTACAGAGACAATCAAAATTTTTTCTTTACATTACGGCCAATAGGAAAAGTTATTGCAAGTGCATTTTAATGATGTTACAGCCTTCCGAAAGGTCTGAATTTTTAAATATATAATTGTTGCAAAATTTTGTCGAGCCATTTCATATTTTATGAAAATTGGATGTATAGTTTAATTACAGGGGCAGTCAAAATTTTTCCGTTTCATTACGGGGAATGGGAAAAAAATTATTGCAGTGCATTTTAATGATGTTACAGACTATGCACTAATGAAGTGCAAAAATATATACATTCAGTACAATATGGGGTGCAAAAAATAATTATAAAACAAGCTATAGTA
This sequence comes from Maratus speciosus, assembly GCA_963932465.1. Taxonomy (NCBI): domain Eukaryota; kingdom Metazoa; phylum Arthropoda; class Arachnida; order Araneae; family Salticidae; genus Maratus; species Maratus speciosus. The sequence continues at coordinate 86,709,865 of OZ010788.1, forward strand.
CGAAAGCACCTCATTTGCCACGTTTGACGAGCAATTTCCAACTTGTTTATTTTATGGTGATTTTTTACAAAGTTTTATTATTTTAATTATTTTAATTTACACCTTTGTTTTAAATGTAATAACATAAAAAAGTGGTTAAAGTTTCCCCTATATGCGCTTTACGCTGCACATTTTGGACTGCGATTACCAGTTCATACGGTATCATCGATTGCTTGAACACCCTGTTTTTCCAGAACTTTTCGTGACGTTGTCACATGTCACACAAAACAAGGCACATATCGTTGCATTTTCATTGCAATGTTTTTATTTTTCTAAAAATTATTACCGTCAACCCAAGTTCAGTTAGGATGAAACACACAGTGTGTTTGGGTCATTTTCAATAAATGCATACAATTCAGAAAAACATTTTTTTTTTAAATTACTTTTAAATTTCACATTAAAAATGAAATAAGTGATAATGTATAATTAGATGTGTCTGTAAATATAATTAATTAAGCTACTTTAGCTTTTGGTATAATTTTTATACAGTATTTTACTATATTTTATACACTATTTACCAGTAACATGGTAACAGACTTGACATTAACAGCAAAATATCTTCCAAAACCTACATGCTAATTATTAACACTAAGAAACAAAACAAAATCTTTAATATATTAACTAGATAATAATATTCAAGCAAAAGAAAGTACTAAACTTATATTTTTAACATAAAAAATTGTGTAACAGACTTGACATTGAATAAAAATACTCACCTTTATAAAAAATTCTTTACTCCATTACACTGTTGTTTTTCAACTGCAAAAGAAAATGGCTACAAGTAAATATTTAACTAGTATAAGTGTTTTTATTGCAAATGTGCTGCCGTCTCTTGGTGAAACTGTCAACCTTTATTTCATGAAATTGTAGCTTGGTAACAGACTTGACAAAATATGAGGGACAAAATGTTTTGTAGATTTTCTTTAAAAGAATTTTTTTTTTTTTTTTTTTGCTGGAATAATGTCAGAAATTTAAAATAATGATGATTTATCTCATTAAATGTCCCAATTACTTTCCTTTTAAAGTGAAAAATGAAGTGAAAAAATATTACAGAATTATAAAATACAGAAGAGGGACAGCTATTTTTTTCTTCTACTAGATGCAAAAATCTGCATCTTTACGAAAAAAATATGAAAGTGATTATTTTTATGTTTTAGAAATATGTTGTGTAGTGTAATTAAATAAATATAATATTTGTAGTCAGTTTAAAATAATATATTATGAGTACATTTTTTTTTTTTTTTTTTTACTGTGGGACAGCATATGTATGCATATTTTGAAAATGACCCATTTGTGATTATAAATAATGACATTCTGTAGCAAATTTTCATCCTCTTGATGCCTACTATCATCCCTCTGAATTTGTCTGTCGAATTCGGAAACAAACTGTATATGAATAGGAAGTATGTTAAAAGTCTATTTAATATTTAATGTTTTAGAAAGTTAAATTAGTTCTAAGTAGAATTAAAACTAAGATCCAGCTAGAAAAATAAACTAGTATGCTGTGGCCACCACGAAATTTTCTTCTCTGTCATTCTAATGTGTAAATTTATAATAGCGCGAACAATTTTAAGGAATAAAGCGTAGTGCCTTTTTTCAATACTTCTCAACATAGTTGAAAAGTATTTATGACTTCGGTTTGTCTGTCTGTACGTGCTGTAACTCGCGTAAATATAGACAATCGCCATGAAATTGATATATGTTATTGATATGCACTATGGCATGTTCGGTATTCAAAATGAAGTATGTAGCAGTTACAGTTCCTTTACAAGGGACATTCAAAAGTTCAAAGGACATTCCGTTACATTACGGTTTATGGGAAAAAATCTTGGTTGAATCCGTAACATTACGACGTATGAGAGAAATTTTCGGTGGTTTTTAATAACATTTCACAATTACAAACTCATTGAAATTTATATATAGATCTGGAAATACACTACAAGATCCTTACTATAGAATATGATATGGATAGCATTTATCGTTCATTTACAGGGGTGCTCAAAAGAATTCTATTACAGTACCGTCTACGGAGAAAAATCGTTTTCGGTCATGTTTACATATTAGAATTGATATATATATATATATATATATATATATATATATATATATATATATATATATATATATATATATCTGAGGTGCACTGCAAGATATTTACTGTATAATATGATCTGCAAAGCATTCATCATTGATATACAGGGACAAACAAAATAATTCGGTTACGACCTATACCAGCTCTCTATGAACCAGAATTGCTGGAAGTAAAACGTTTTCTGTTCTGGTACGTGTTTTTAAATGAAACTTTTTTTTTCCTACTTTTTAGTGGGTATAAATTCTACAGATCAAATACAGGGCTGCACAAAACATCGAAGTACATTTCCGTTTATTGATGGAAATTACTGAAGGGGAATTTTTAACTATGATATGCGTTTTCTAATCGAACTAAATTTTGGCATACTATATATTATGTGATAAATTTATAATATATATATACAGGTGGCTGCAAAAGAAATTCAGATTTTGTTTTCGTCTTTTGATGGAAATTCATGAAATTAAGTTTTCAAATGTGTTATGTGTTTTACAAATTGTTTATTTAGACAACCTTTTTTCACTTTATTAAACTGTGAAGTATTATTGTAGTATTCTAAATATGTTGAAAAATATTTCATAATCTATGCTTAACGCATGATTTTACGTTCTTGATTATTTAACACAGAGATACAGTGATGAGGGATTAATAAAACACAGCACAACAGCGCCCCTTTTGGGTATAAACATTTAAAATTAGATCAACATATATATTTTTAATCATTAATCTTAAATACAAAATGTGGATACCTAATTTTCTATAGAAAATTAGGTATAACTATAATGTTTATACGAATTGAATATTTCTAACAGAGCGAAAAAATGCCCAATCGGACCCAGATCCTTGGCTTACATTGCCAATGCTCTGGCGTTTAAGCTACCTGGGCTGACAAACGGTAAAGCATTGACAATGTCAGACAATGATCTGGTTTCGATTCCCGTTTGGGAATTTTTTCGCTCAGTTGGAAATATGTAATTCATATGGTAACTTGACCAATCAGTATGAATATGCTAAAAATAATAGTTTATCTACGTACTCATCATTTATATGGAGTTCCTTTACCTGCGGTTTATTCAGTTGAGCTGTCTACATGGAAAACCAGATGTCATTACCAATAACGTTTTCTGACCGAAATATGCTCGTCGGTTGTCAGCCCAGTTAGCTTAAACGGTAGAGCATTGGCAATGTCAACCAGTAGCGCAAACTTTTCAAAAATATTGTATGGGCTCAAAATTTTTGAGTAAAATAACACATATAATTTTTTCCCCCTTAGTGTGTATGTATGTGGAAAGAGAGAGGGGAGGAGCGAATGACTACAGGCGATAATTCAAAATTAAATGTTTTTTTAATTTTTTAAATTATGATGTTATAATAATTTTATAAATAATTTGATTAAATTATATTCCTATAAGTCCTTCGTTATAATACATTGATATTTATTTTAAATAACATTGGAATTCCTAAGTATTGAAAGTGCAAAAAAACTAAATGTCAAGTAAAGCATACATTAATGTTTTGAGTCACCTAAGTGCTTTATCAATTCAAGAAAAAATGTGGCAAAAATACAGGAAACTTGTTTTCGTGAGAAATTTAACTATACATCCGCCGAAGTGCTGAAGGTGTTTTCAGTGTTCCTCTAAGTCTAATTGGTATCCTTATTATTTTTTAAACAACACTATTTTGAGAACGTTAATAAAACCAAATTTCATTTCAGTCATTAAATAATTAAAGAAATCAATTATGAATTAAATCAATTGAAATTGGATGGGCGGAGAGATCAAATTATTGGGTGGACTCGCGCCCCATGGACCCATATAAGTTGGCGCCACTGATTGTCAACCAATGATCTGGTTTCGATTCCCGGCTTGGGCATTTTTTCGCTCAGTTAGAAATATTCATTTCGTATGATAACTTTACCAATCAGTATGATTGTGTTAAAAATAATAGTATATAATGTTTATAGGGCTAATATTCCGTTTTCGGGTCCACAACTAAAGATGTCATAAAAAATATGCTATCTTGGCAACAATGTAGTTACAAGTGTATAGAACTTACAAGAATGGATTTAACTATATAGCAAATCACGGTCACTAAATTGCATCAGTTGGTCGTGGATCCGATTATGAAACATACCTTGCTTCATATAATATGTGCTGTTTCCCCACGCATAGGACAACAATGCCCCCTGTTGAGAGATCAAAGCCAAAATTGTATCAGCATCGATTTTGGAAAGAAAAGCAGAAAAAGCACTTGCATATAAAATATGATGCAAACCTAATCAGGATCAATTCAGGTCAAGGTCTAACAAAATATGAAGTTTATTTAAATTCGGTGTATTTAGTTCTTGAGATAGAGTGGCCACGAATATGTACTACACACAGACTTAGATACAGACAGACATTTTCCAAAAAACTTTGGCTGAATTATTTTTTATTCAATATCTTGCTGCTATAATATTAAATTGTTTTATCTAATTCTTAATAACAATACGAGATCAATAATTTTCACTATAGCTCTTTATTTTATTTTTTCTAATAATATTATAGAAGACATTTTATTCTCTCTTAGATCACCTATTTTTAACCACTAATATTGTACACCTTTACACCTTTAACATTTTATCTCTTAATGAAAGACCGCTTTACTCGACAAAGTGAATCTACTTCCATTAATTTAGAACATTTGGAGCAAACTATTAGCGGAGTGAAGCGAATCAATCTTTCGGAAAAGAACGTGAGTTGAGTGAAATGATGTCCCATTTCTGGACGAAATTGTCCGGAATGACTCTTCAAGAATGACAGGAACAATCTTTTGCAAGTTCAAGAAATTTCTGGATGATAAATTACAAATTATTATGTAAATGCTTAAAATCATATTTACTTTAGGCTTGAAAATAGTTTTGTTTTCTTTAAAAGTCATTTAAACAATAATTTATATACTAGAATACATTTTAAACGGTTTTTCAACATTTAAAAATTCGATGCTGATTTGAGATTGGATTTCAAATAATTATTTTTAATAATAATAGAGATTTCGAAAAAATTTCATAACAAATTCCCTTTTATCGAAAGGCACGCTTAATTTATTTTGTTTTCAAATTTTATTTGAAAGGAAGATCCTCCTTTTCAAGTAAATTCGTAGTATGTGTCAAGAAATATACAATGAGTTCTTCAAAAAACTTTTTTCATTGTCCCCCGTATCTATTAAAAATAAATAAACAAATCGCTCACTTGTAAGAAAAGTTACACATTTCGACAAAAGTAAATTTCACAGGAGAGGCAAACGAAGATTAGCATGTTTTTACTATAACATTAAATTATAGAATTTAGCTCTGCATGCAGCAGTAAAAATGTGCATAAAAGGTTACAACCCTTAATAACGAAGACGTAGATGAGATTTGGAGGGTTGAGTAAGTTTACATTCCCACACAATTTATGCCACCCCCTTCTGTGGTCACGAATGGACATGTAGTGTAACAAAGCGATTTTCCGTATAACTGCACTTATGAAATTATTCCTGTAGTAAGATGCACCTACGACAGACCTATTAGTAGAATAAAACGCAAAATGAATTTCTGCGAGTTGTATTACTTTTCCTGCGGATGAGCGAAATTCAATTTTCATTAATTTTTATGCCAGACAGCATTATAATTAACGGGGTATTTCATGATTCCTATTTTTTCGTCCAAACCTTTTTGTAAGCTCTTATTTAGGTTATACTTGAAAGCAGCAAAAGGCGTAAGTTTATTATTTTTTTAAAATCGTTAATTACACTTGCCACCAAAAGTTAAGGTACAGGGACCGGATGCTTTCGATTGTACACTGTTTCTCGAATATCTACCAACATTATTGGCGAATTGTTCTTGAACTTCTGGGATGTAAAGAACATGTTTGATTTCATATTTCTCGGTGAAGATTTATCGGGGGTACAATTAGGGGGCTAATAATAAATTTAATAATAAGATAATATTTGCGATCACCTATGTAACAGAAAAGGCTGGAAATGGTTTGTCACTGTGATAAAAGACTATTTGGGTCCTGTTCAACGTTTGCGTGCATTTGTGTAAACATAGCACTCATATTCGTGAAGATGTTAACGTTTTTGTGAAAAATTCAAAAGCTTTTTGTTTATAGCATATAGAGTTTTCAACCAAATTTAACACAACTTTCCAAAACCTGACAAAGAACAGTAGCAACAGTATACTGCAATTAAAACATGAATAAATTGAATATTTGATGAGATATGGGCACTTGTATGAAATAATTTTTAACTGCGCATGCGTGTAAGATTTCAAAATTTTTATTTCATAATTTGGTAGCCAGCTATTTTGGGCAACTTCTGTAAAAAGTACAGTCAAATACTGTGAAAACTCAGAAAGATATAGTGAGTTGACTGGAAAGTTGTGGAAAAACCCTTATAATAAAGCTATTTTTAAAAAGCAACTCACTATATCGCCCTTATCTTTGTGAAATTTCTCGATATTTGACTGGACATTTTAGATAAGTTGCCCTAAATAGCTGACTACCAAATTATGAAACAAAAATTTTGAAATCTTCCACGTATGCGCAGTTAAAGATTATTTCATACAAGTGCCCATATCTCATCAAATATTGAATATATTCATGTTTTAATTAAGTGTACTGTTGCTACTGTTCTTTGTCAAGTTTTCGAAAAGTTGTGTTAAATTTGGTTGAAAACTCTGTATGCTATAAACAAAAAACTTTTGAATTTTTCACAAAAACGTTAACATCTTTACGAATATGAGTGATATGCTTACACAAATGCACGCAAACGTTGAACAGAACCCAAATAGTCATTTAACGCAGTGACAAACCATTTCCAGCATTTTCTGTTGCATAGCTGATCTCAAATATTATTTTATTATTAAATTTATTATTAGCCCCCTTGTAGGCCCGACTAAACCTTCATCGAGAAATATGAAATCAAACATGTTCTTTACATCCCAGATGTTCAAGAACAATTCGTCAATAATGTTGGTAGATATTCGACAAACCGTGTGCAATTGAAAGCATCCAGTCCCTGTAACTTAACTTTTGGAGGCCAGTGTACTTTATATTCTATATGCCATTAAACATTGGAAAATCGTTGCGCTTCAAAGCACTGTTGCTCGTAAAAAAAATAACGGACTAGAGTTCGCAAATGGACTTTTTCCAAAGAAAATCTTCAAACTCTTCAAGTTCAGCAAAAAAGTTTGAAGGAACGAAACCCGTTGAAAAGAAGTTTTTAGTAGATACTAAAAAAGACAATTTTTTTTTCTCTTTTTTTTTAACGAACCCAGTTTTGCGACATCGAAAAAGATTTTATACGAAAAGTTAAACCATTCCTTTTACCTCTATCGCTTCCTAAAATTTAAAACAGGTAATTAAAATAAAATGCAAGTTTTGCTACCTACTCCCTTTGAAGTTTGTTAATATGTAAAATTGTTTCATGAAGAAAAAGAAGTACTACAGCAATAAAAACCAAATATCGCAGAAAATTTCTGAATTCTAGCTCATTCAAAGTAATTGAAGAAAGAGTGAAAAGTTGACTGAATCTTATATGCAATAAGAACATCAGTAAGACTCCAATACAATAAGTGGCGTTTATAAAGAGAACCCTGCGCATATTATAATAAATTTGCATTGCAATTATAATGTAATTTGATTCGTTTATAATGATAAGTGCGTTATAAAGACAGTTTATGTATTGTCGTTATAACGGACTTTTACTGTAGTTGTAAAGTGACATAAGAAACGTTTATAAATTTATAAATACAGTAAACTCTGTCTAAGGCGGAATCGATCGGGACTGAGAAAATTTTCCGTGGTAGACAATATTCCGGCTTATGCAAAAAAGCTCTCTCTTCTTCTCCGCGCAAAAAAAAAAAAAAAAATCCTTCGAAGATGAAAATTTTTTATTGTTTCTCCTGACTTAAAAATCGGTTGAAAACTAAAATTCTGAAAGATCCTTTGTCTTTATAGATAAATGAGAATATTCAGTTTCTTAGTACTACTGTTTTACATGCATATTAGAAATTTAGACACACACACACACACACACACACACAAAAAAAAAACAATAAACTTCGAGAATGAGACAGAACGCTATAAATTTTAATTTGAGTACAACCTTAAAGTATAATATATTGTACTTTCGAAAATATGTATTTTGATAAATGTTCATTTTACTAGACATAATAACTTTTAACTGCAATTTTGCATGTGAAAAAATGGCATAAGCATAAATTCCTTAACATTTAAAGTTTCTGTTCTGTTGAATTAACGTTTTTAAAGTATTTCGAAATTTTAACTAACATGCTCGACATTGAGTATTTGACTTATCAATTTTAAAGTTTAATAAATAAAACGCCTTTCATTTTTAAATTATACTTTTTTCCGCCTTATGCAAAATTTTGTTTTCAGTGGGACCTTAAAATCCTTTCCGTTTCCGCGTTAGACAGATTCCGCCTTATGCAGCATGAATTAATGTAATTTTCTATGGGTTTGCCGGGACTTGAAAAATTTTCCGCGGTAGGCAAATTTCCGACTTATACAGAGTCCGCCTTAGACAGAATTTACTGTACCATGATCATCATTATATAAGTTGTATTTTCTCGTGTCTCTTCATCATAAAAGCTATTAATGAAAATACTCATTTCGTTTGTTTTAGAGCATCTACTTTAAGGGTAATTTATTAATATCTACTAAAAACTATTGCTAATAACTTTATATTTCTTTTATAAATATTTAGTAAAAAATCAATTAGTAGATTAGCTTAATTCAAAGGCACTTTTTGCTCTTCAAATTTAACAATTTTTGTATAGTACTCTTAAATAAGCATAGACTGTGGAAATTTGCTCTATTTGTTTTAAGTATTTTTTCAAAGTTACAAAAACCTATTACTAGCCCCTAAGTTGTAAAGTTTTGCTACCTTTGACCTAATTTTGCTCTCATTTGAGATATATATGCGTATATACAATTGAAAAGTTTATTTTAATCGGTAAGCAGCGAAGTTAATACAGTAATTCACATCCATGTTGCATTTCTTTAACAGTATGAATAATGTTTTTTCTCCAAAATAAACATTTTGTACTACCGAGTTGGGACATCTCGAATATATACATTTTTAAAAAAAAGGAATAGGAAGTTGCTTTCAAAATTCAGATTCATCTATTTCAATCATGCATTATCTCTCACTTTACTTACAATCAGAAAGGTTTTTTTAAAAGTGAATGGAAGTTGTCTTCACTTCTTATCTCTTCTCATCAATTAAAATTCTCCTCAATTTTCGTATATCATCGGTGCAATGATCTGTCGTATCTGATACATTGTACGTGGTGAGAGAAGAAAAGGTTAAATGAGAGGAACGACTTTGTTCAATTTCTTTGCCTGATAACCTTCGCGATCTGCAAATGCCAGGAGGGGCCACCTCTATTATGATTTATCAAAGTTTTATGTTCATCATACCAAGTAACAACGAGGCTGTTTATCTGTTTCGCAATTTTATTATGCAACTTTAAAGAACATTCTGCTTACAAATCATTGTTACTGAAATCGTAAATATATGACAGGAAAAGAAAGGGAAAACAAGTACTTACATGAAGAATGATCACCGTCAATAATAATCCCTGAATTTTAGTGTTCGAGGGTAGTTCAACTACGGAACTGATATGCAACCCCGACTACGGAAGAAGACCCATCAGAAAATTCAAATAGAAATGTTCGTGAAGGAAAGGGTATCAAAGCAAGACTCAAATTTTTGAGATAAATAGTCATTCAGTTCGGTGGCAAAAAGTATAGCTTTCGGGGGCAAACTAGGGCTGTACGTGGCGTTAATGCAAATGGTCAGACCGATCTCTACGGAAGTCATACCAGAATTTTTATCAAAGCGGAGCACACTTGAGCAGTTTAAGGCAATACACAAAGGAGTGGACTATTGTAGGTTCGAGCTCAATCATTGTCCTAAAAGAAAGATCTGAATAAATGGCACGTTTTCTGTACATTCTCATTTTTTCTTTAGCACTTACATTTATTATTCTCTAATACGAATGCCATTTTCTGTGTTTTTCTTTCAGCTCATTCTGTGGCTAATTGCTGCCTAGTTTCAAAGTCTTGTATACTCTGTTCTTGTCGGAATCCACCCCTCTAGTGATGTTTACCCCTTGTTTCGCTTCTTTCTGCTTTTTTTCTAATTCCTCTTCGTAAAATGGTAAAATATAATCTTTACTTTTTGGATGAAATGAGACAAAAAAAATTTACTTTTTATATTTTTATTATTATTTATTATAATTATTTTGGTTCGAATATATTATATCCCACATTAGGACGTATAGATGTTCGAATTTATTCTCAATCTGCAGAACAGTAATAATAATAATAAATATCCTACTATTTCTGCGTCTGGTCTCTAAGGTAGATATTCTTTTCCATGTGTAATTAATATGTACTTCTGTAGAAAAAAGGGGCAGCGTCGAAATTCATCATTTTTTGGTCTATGTCTCCCAACTACTTCAGTATCATCATTATCGCCATCATCAATGGCTTTCAAGTTGCTGTTAGCTGTAAGTCTTCCCCAGATTTTTTTTTTTCATTGTTGCCTGTCTGGGCATTCATTTGATTCCAGCCACTTTTCTCGTCGCTTCACCTTTTTGACGTCGTCTTACATTTCTGGGATACCACAGTTGGGTATTTGTTATCGATCTGTTGTCTTTTTTTTTTCAATGTGTCCAGCCAAATTCCATTTTAACCGTTAAACTCTCTCACTGATATCAAAAAATTTCGTTCGATATAGTTAAAAAAAAAAAAAAAAAAAAAAAAAAAGGCAGGACAATTTCCCTCCCCTTAAATACATTCTGTAAGGAAATTATTTTCTAAGTATGCTTTCATAGCAATTTAAAAAAAGTGGAAAAAATCAGCTTTTTTTCCTGAAAACTCCGAAATCTGGCATTTTTTTTAACCACTTAGGTACAGAAGTATCCGTAAGGCATGGTGACGTCACGGCGACGTCGTTGTAAAGTCACATTGCGACTTTGTGACCGTCGATGTGACGTCATAGTGACTAGAATGCGAAGTCGTTATGGCCGTTTTAGATCTTGTTTATGACGTTACATTGTGACCACTCTGTGAAGTCACGCTGTGACAAATTTGTGAAAATAGTGCCATTTGTGACTAGTTTGGCCTTAATTTTGTGACGAACCTGTGACGAAAGCGACAATGCTTTGAAGTCACATTATGACCAATTTGTGAAATATGTGTAATTTGTGACGAACTTGTCATAAACACTGTGATGATTCTGCGACGACAGTGACAATGTTGCACTCTACATAAAAAGGAGTGAATATCCACTCTATCGCAGAGTCAAAGAATTCCCAACCTCTTTAGAGTGAATATCCATTCTGAGCAAAAGTGGAATTTTTGACTCTCTGAAAGTGTGAATACCCACTCCTGGGAGGTGAATAGTCACTCTAAACAGTGGTGGATAATAACTCTTTCGGAGGAATGAGTATTCTCTCTTGCTAAAGGAGTGCATTTTTTCTCCACTGGTAGGAGTGAATAGTCACTCTTTTATAGGAGTGAATAGTCACTCTTTCATAGGGGTGAATGCTCATTTTTTAAAGAGTCAATTCTTTTTTTTTCATTTTTTATGGACATTTTAAAAGAATCACATCTTTTTATAATTTCAGATAATAAATTACAATAATGATTTAAAATACAATAAGAATAAAATTAAAAGCATATTTTTATTCTTATTTTGACCCAATTTTGCTGAAATCCAGAACAATTCTTTTGGAAATATATCACGAATTACAGCATCCAAATCATCCTTTCTCAAGATTCCCTCTGTTCAGCATTATCCGATAATATCTTGATCAATAAATACTCAAAGCAAAACAACACGTCCGGGTTTATTTCACCGGAGAGAAATATACCACATCCTTATAAAGATAGATGAGATCGAATCCCCGTTATGAGTAGAACTTATTACCCTGAGCAGATCGTAAAAATCGGAAAGTTGTTCTCCTATCGATCTGTCGCTGGCTCCAGATGTTACGTCCCAGACCGCTCGTCTAAATCAAACCCAGATTTGCATTTTAATATCACCCTCGTCTGCATTTAGAAGAGTCTTTGTTCCGGAGCTGTATTTAATTTTCTTTCATTGAGGAAGCTGCGAGTTTTACAGTTGTTTGATTAGTTTCTGCTGAAAAGTTTAAGAGAATATTGGACTTTGATCGTGTGATTGATCACAAATATGAAAGAGTGATGATAAATAAGAATGTCTGATTGATGCATTTGTATAACTTTTGTTTGATACATAATTTTATTGAAATTATTATTTGATCGATAGAAATCAGATGCTCTAAATCAAATCCAGATTAGCATATACCATTTTTTATCTGCGTTATGCAGAGCCTTTTTCCAGAGTTGTATTTAATTTTCCTTAATGGTTTGATTAGATTTTGCTGAAAAATTTAAGGGAATGTTGGACTTTGATCGTGTGATTAATCAAAAATATGAAAGGTAGTGATAAATAGGAATTTCTCATTTGAGCGTTTATATAAATACACATTTTTTACTGAAAATGTTATTTTGATTGATATGAATCTGACCCACTGATCGTTCATTTCGGTAAAACCCAGATTCGAATTTTAATAGCGTTCTTACGTGCATTTAGAAAAGCCTTTGTTGCGATGGTTATTTAATTTAATAGTTTGAATATTTTTTGGTATAAATTTTAAGAGAAATGTTGGACTTTGATCGTGAAATTGATAAAAAGTATGAAAGAGTAATCAAAAATAGTGATCTCTGATCGGCGTATTTATATAAATATGCATATGCATGTTTATTGAAAATGTTATTTTTATTGATATGAATATTACCTCTGGCTGTTCATTTCAATAAAACCCAGATTTACATTTTAATTTCGTGCTCATTTACAGTCAGAAGAGCCTTTGTTCCGATGCTTATTTAATTTATTAGTTTGAACAGTTTTTGGAGAAATGTTTAAAAGAAATAGTGGACTTTGATCGTGAGATTGATAAAAAGTATGAAAAAGATAAATAGGATGTCTGATATGCTCATTTTTTATTGCTTTTATTCAATACACATAGTTTTTAATTATTTTTTTAATTAATAGAAATTTGACCGTTTCTCTAAATCAAAGCCTGGTTTGCATTTTTATATTGCCTTGCATGGATGTAGAACAGACTTCATTCCGAAGTTGTATAAAATTTTCTTTCAATGAAGGAAAGTGGGATTTTTAGAGTTCTTTGATGAGCTTTGGATGAAAAGCTTACAGGGAATATGGGAATTTGATCGCGTTATTGATCACATTTTTGAAAGAGTAATGATAAATATGAATCTGACTGATGGATTTGTATAACATTTTTTCATGTATTTTTCTTGAAATTATTATTTTGATTGGTAGAAATCTGACCATTCCTACAAATTAAACACAGATTTACGTTTTAACGTTTTCCTTTTTTGCACTCCTTTGTTCTGGGGTTGCACTTGGGGTGTGAAATTATGTATGTTTTTTTTTAATTATCCCGTTCTTTATTAAATATCTCTTTTTTATAATTCATTGATTAATTTATTTTACAGTTTATTTAAACTTTTTTCCCCATTCTAAATATATGAAAGAAACAACTAAGCTTATCTATCGTTAGACGATTCCGCACAAATTCTAATCTTTAGTCATCCACATAAATCGGATTAAAAATAATAATAATAATAAGGAAATTTTCCAGCTACAAAATAAACTTTGCTCCTTTTCACGTTCCTAATAAATTTCTTCTTTGTGAATTTGAGTGTGAATCATATAATAGTAAACCGGTAACTACCCCTTCATTATTTTTTCTGTCTATAGACTTCTCACAGGATTTCTAAAATTGTTTTGCAACGTACTAATTGACATATTTTCATTCAACCTTTCTAGCTTATAAAATTTATTTTTAAATTCAAAATTACTCATATATATCTTATAATACGAGCAAAAATTGTGTGTGTGTGTGTAAATTTTATCTTAAAAACGGCTCTAACGATTTTGACTAAATTTGTATGTTACCATTTTCAGGCACGAGAAGAGCATTAGGCTAGGTCAGATTTTCAAGAAAATTCGATTAGTAGGCCATTTTGGGTCAGGGTCAAGCTAATTATATCTAAAAAACGGCTCAATCGATTTTGACTAAATTTTATATCCAACTGTTTTGAGGCACGAGAAAACTATTGGGCTAGGTCACATGTTCTAGAAATTTCGATTAGTGGGTCATTTTTGGATCACTTCGGGTCAAGCTAAATATACCTAAAAAACGGCGCTAACGATTTTGACTAAATTTTGTAATCTACTGTTTTGGATTACGAGAAGACCAATAGGTTAAGTCACATGTTAGAGAAAATTGGATTAGTGGATCATTTTTGGGTCATTGTGGGTCAATCAAAGTTAATCTAGAAAACGGCACGAATGATTTTGACGAAATTTCTTATTTTATCGTTTTCGGGCATGAGAAGACCATTGGGCTAAGTCACATGTTCGAGAAAATTCGATTAGTGGGTCATTTTTGAGACACTGTTGGTCAAGCTGATTGTATAAAAAAACGGCTCAAACGATGTTGATAAAATTTTGTACTATACTGTTTTCAGGCACGAGAAGATTATTTGGTTAGGCACATGTTCGAGAAAATTCGATTAATGGGTCCTTTTTGGGTTACCGTAGGTCAAGCTAATTTTATCTATAAAACGACTTAAACGATTTTGACTAAATTTTGTATGTTATCGTTTTCGGGTTCGAGAAGAGCATTGGTTGGGTCGCATGTTCGACCATATTCGGTTAGTGGGTCATTTTGGGTCACAATATCTCAGGATTATGCCAATTGTATCTAACCAGCAAGAATGATACAGTGAGAATAAAATATCGAATTGAACAAAAGGTTAATTTTGACCGAGCAAAGCTCGGTCATCTCCGCTAGTTTTTATCGAGCGGATAGCTAATGATTCATGTATTCCAAATTAATATACCACTACATTAAAAAGAAGAATTCGTGACGTATGATTTTGATAATTCCTTCTCTAACCAGCTGTCTACAAACACGTAGAATATTTGCTCTTTACACAATGATTAAAAGGCATCACCACCTTACTATTTCATTATGCATATCTGTTATTTTTTAATTAAAGTTTTTAAAGGGCCAAGAACGCTTCCGACGCAATTTCATCTTCCAGAAAAGGATTTCTCCTGCAATAATGCATGACTGCCACTGTTTGTTTGAATTATTTTATCACGGCTAATCAAAATTTTCATTATAACACGCTAAAGAAGAAAAAAAAATCAGTGAATTAAAGTAATTTTTCCGCTGATTATATTTTGGTGAAACACGATAATTTGAGTTTTGTTATGCCCATTTTCATCTTCCAGATAAATACAATCCTAAATACAAAAAATGGCCCAATCTAACTTAAAAATTACCTGAAATCCTCCAATCTAAAGCTGCATTTCCGTCAAATCAGAGGGCTGTTCCGGAAATTGTGCTGATTATTACATGTTCGTATTTGAAACAGAATTTTTATATATGTCCTCTTTCCCCCCAAACCCGAAAAATTCGGAAGTCTAAGCTCACAATTTCCTGAAATTTCCAGTCAAAATGTGGAATGTTCTTCAAATAGCAGAAAAATCTCTTCTAATCATAGGACTATTCCGGCAACTTGCTGCCTCTAATTTTCGCGTTTTTAGACGAAATTCGTTTTAAGGGTGCGTATTTCATTTTCTTTTATTATTTCATTAGTTTTCAATGAAACGTTTAAAGAGAATATTGGACCTTGATCGTTTGATT
The DNA here is from genome assembly GCA_963932465.1 of Maratus speciosus. Classification (NCBI taxonomy): domain Eukaryota; kingdom Metazoa; phylum Arthropoda; class Arachnida; order Araneae; family Salticidae; genus Maratus; species Maratus speciosus. The sequence continues at coordinate 86,725,818 of OZ010788.1, forward strand.
GATCAATAAATATGAAAGAGTAATTATAAATAGGAATTTCTTATTGGCGATTCTTTTGTTTACCATCATTTTTATTGAAATAATTATTTTTATTGATAGAAATATGACTTTTCTTATCAATCAAACGCAGATTTGCATTTTAATACCGAAGTCTGAAATTGAAGAGTTTTTTCCAAAGTTATATTTCATTTTTTTAAATTATGCCTTAATTATAATGCAAATATATAATAGGGGAGACTAGGGAGGGTTGACCCACTTTTTACAAAATTATTTTTTATTTTTTAAATATTGAATGTAGAAATTTTTTTATATATATAATTTTATTCGTTATACAATCAGTTATCAAAATAAAATTGCTACATAAGTGTAACATATAAGAAATTTGAAAAATGATTGATTTTAATCATGAAAAAATAATGGGTCAAGGCTCCCCACATATGGGAGGGTTGACCCACTATATGGGAGGCTTGACCCACTTTGTTTTATATTGCACTATTTCTGAAGATAAATAAAATCAGTTTAAAAAAGCAAAATAACTTTATTCTACATGCTTTAATTATTATAATATATATATATATATATTAAATATCAGGCCTAAACAAACCTTTTAAGGCGCAGTCGCAAGTCAGAGGAGAAAAATTTTGTTTTAAAAAGGATTTTGTCTGAGCAGGTATAATTGTACAGCAGGGAAAATGAAATTTTAATATTTAAGGCAGTATTCTGCTAGAGACAGGTTCCGTTTTCATAGTGTTTCATGTTATTATGTCCAGATTTAGGAGACACTGTCCCCCTTTTTTTTTATTTTCTTGTTTCATTTTTTGTGACACTCGATCTGACAACTCTAGTTATCACATAGTTTGGCTTCATCTCACTGTATTTACCCTGGTGAAATTTTTCTACATACCTTCGTAAAGTTTTTCGATCGATGCTATGTTCTTTTGCAACCACATGAGCACCTAACTTATCATTAACATGATATAAACTTTTAAGCGGCAAATTACTTTCAGTACTAAAATGTTCAAATAAATGACTGGCAACGGAATTTTCGAACAAATTTATTTGGAAATAAGAAAAAAGCTATATTTCACATGCATATTAAATGGAAAAGATTTTAGCAAAATTCTGGTGCCACTGTGATGTTTCAGAATTAAAATTAAGTGGTTTTATAAACATACCACTGCCCCTCAAACAGTTAAGACTGCTGCTTTTATCCTTTCTAGTCCTTTCTAGTCTTTCCTACTGTTTCTATTTACCTATTGTGAGCAATATTTAAATGGAAAAACGTTCCTATCGACCTTCCCATTTTCTAGCAATTTTCCACATTTTTCTATAGTCAGTTTTAAAAGTTTTCTTTTCCATCACACCGTTTTACTGAAGCTTTACAGAATAAATTTACATTCTTTTATGTATATACCATTAACTTTTCATTATGCACAGTGTATAATAAAAATATTAAAAAAAAACCACTTAATTAAGGGAGCCTTGAGCATCTGGTCAACCCTCCCTCACATTGACTGGGTCAAGCCTCCCTACATAGACCTCTTCTAAAGAATACCACATTGTTATGTTAAGCCTAACTTACTGTACAGTCTTTATGCCTGGAACGAAAGCTCGATATTTCTGCATTACTTTAAACCTACTCACTTAAATTTGTATGATATAATTTATTTTAAAAGAGCTTACAAAATATTTCTAAAAAACACAACTTTTAGGTTGAAAACGCCTCACAATTGAATTTTTCCACACCTATTTCGATTATCTTTATGAAACGAAGACTGTTGTTTGAGCATTCCAGTAGCTTTGGTTGACAGCTATTGATAAAACTCTGAAATTCTTTTAAATATGAAAATTGATGGGTGGGTCAACTAGTGATGGGCGATTCTCGAGAATTCGACAATCGAGAAAAATCGTCATCGTAAAAAATCACAATCGATACAGCCATCGATTAATTCATAAAATCTACAATCGAGATGTTTTACAATCGATTATAACGAGAAAAGCTAAAAAACAGTTATTGGAAAACTTAGCTATTATTCTGGCCGACAATTTCATAGTAGTGATAGGGCTTAGTGATGGGCGATTCTCGAAAATTTACCAATCGAAAAAAAATCGTTATCGTAAAATACACAATCGATACAGTCATCGATTACTTTCGAGAATCTACAATGGAGATGTCCTAGAATCGATTATTGAAATCATTGTTTTTACATATATATATAAGGCAGATTTTATTAAATATAGGGTAACTGAAAACAGATGGAATAAAAAAAACAACAAACCAAAGGGAAACTATAAAGGAGCCATAAGACTGGAAAAGTCTTGTAAGGGTGCCCCCTGGTTGAAAAAAGCTGAAAAAACGCGAGTAGCTATGAAGCGGTAAGGGGAGTTTAAGTATCAAAAATTAGAATTTTTCGGCAATTAGTACCAAAATGGCCAAAGAAATAAGAATCAAAAGCACCCCCTAGTGGCAAAAATATGAACTAAAGGATGATAAAAGGGATCAAAATTTTTTATTGATTTTTCTACGTCATTTGAGATTGGATCTTTAATTTCCCCATTTTTATAAAGTCTTCGACTGGAATACATTAAACGAACTCCCGCGGGGAGCAAAGTAGGAGGGAGGGGCAAGGAAAGTGCATAATATGAATAAGTGGTCACAGGACTTTCCAACGATATGGCACATGAGGGGTGTCGGCTAAATTTAGTAAAGTGCCCCCGCTCGGGGGCAAAGTAAGGGGAGGGGCGCGGGCGATATATAAAATGAAATAGTAGTCACAGAGCTTCCCAATGATATATCACATGAGGGGTGTCAGCAAAAGATAGAAAAGAGTCCCAACTCCCAGGATTCCAATTATCGTGCCCCCCCCCCCCCCCCCCGAAATATACCCTGCCCATTCTTCTCTTTGAAATTTTCATATATTAAAAATTATTTATCGGAGGGCTCCGTAAAAAAATCCGATCTAAAATGTTTAAAAACGCTACGATTTCAAAAAAGTTCTAAAAGTGCCTCTCTCGGGGCGCCAAACTTAGGAAGGAAGAAGAAAGGTTCATAATATGAAAGAGTAACTTTGCGATGATAACCGAAAACTTTCCGATGATAGATCAAATGACTGGTCCAAAAAAAGTTTGAAATCTACCCCTCCCACGTGGGTTCCCTCTTTTATCCTAGAATATACCCGGAAATCACGCAGCCCCACTTTTAAAATTTTATATTTAATAAATAATATTTATCGGAGAGCTCCATTAAAAAACCTCATTTAATGATATTTATTGTAGAAATCTCTACAATTAAAAAAAAAGTCACCCCCGCACCGCTCCCCCCCCTCCCCCCCCGAACCCCTTCCGGAATTCAACTCTGGGAGGAGAAAGGTTCATAATATGAAAGAGTGGTGAAAGGACTTTCCGATGATATGTCAAGGGGAGGTTTGGTAAAAGTTTGAAAATTACCCCCCCCCTCCCTTTGTGCACTCTCGTGCACCCCAGAATTCACTCACCTTCCTCTTTGAACTTTTTATATTTAATAAATAGTATTTATCTGAGTCTCCAGGTATGGGGTAGCTTGGCAGAGCTAAAATAAGAGAAACATTGAAAATTCGTGACAAAATGACACTAAATTTAACAGTAAAGTTTGAAACTAGGACTATACAGAACTGAATACATAAACCACTATGCTTCATAACCCACATCGGTTAATAGCAATAAAATGATAAGTGCCAGTTAAACTGATGGCATTGAGCTCACAGGTTATTAACACTAACTGTATATTATACTCTTATTTCAAAGAATAATGTCCCTCAAAAAATAAATGAAGGGAAATATCCCCCGTTTGCCCCTTTTATACTTAACCAATGAACCTCCAAATCTAATCAGGGAAACTCCTTAACTATAATAAATCAGTATATCAAATTTGAAGCAAATCAGATAATTCTGCATGAAAAAAAGGACCATATCGCTAAATTAAGGGTGGTCTAACCCCTTTAACCCTTTTATACTTAACTAATGAACCTCCAAATCTAATCAGGAAAGCTCCTTATCAGAACAAACATAGAAAAAAAAATTAAAGTAAATTGAATAATTCTCCATGAAAATCCATTTATCTAAATTAAGGGGACTTGCCCCCTTTTCGCCCTTGTATACTTAACCAATGAACCTCCAAATCTAATGAAGGAAGCGCCATATCGGAATGAATCAGTATATTAAATTTGAAGCAAATCCAATAATTCTGCATGAAAAACCCTTTTATCTAAATTAAGGGCTGACTAGCCCCTCCCCTTTATACTTAACCCATAAACCTCCAAATCTAATCAAGGCAGCTTCTTAACATAATAAACCGGTATCCCAAATTTGGAGCAAATCGAATAATTCTGCATGAAAAACCCATTTATCTAAATTAAGGAGGGGGTCTACCCCCTTTCCCCCCTTTATACTTAACTAATGAACCTCCAAGTTTAATCAGGGAAGCTCCTTAACATAATAAACCGGTATACCAAATTTGGAACAAATCGAGTAATTCTGCATAAAAAACCCATTTATCTAAATTAAGTGGGGGACCAGCCCCCCTTCTCCCCCTTTATCCTTAACCAATGAACTTCCAAGTTTAATCAGGGAAGCTCCTTAACATAATAAACCGGTATACCAAATTATGAGCAAATCAAATAATTCTGCATGAAAAGCCCATTTATCTAAATTTAGGGGGGGGGGTCTTGCCCCCTTCTCCCCCTTTATACTTAACCCGTAAACCTCCAAATCTAATCAAGGCAACTTCTTAACATAATGAACCGGTATACCAAATTTGGAGCAAATCGATTAATTCTGCATGAAAAACCCATTTATCTAAATTAAGGAGGGGGTCTATCCCCCTTTTCCCCCTTCATACTTAACTAATGAACCTCCAAGTTTAATCAGGGTAGCTCCTTAACATAATAAACCGGTATACGAAATTTGGAGCAAATCGAAGAATTCTGCATGAAAAACCTATTTATCTAAATTAAGGAGGGGGGGGGGACCAGCCCCCCTTCTCTCCCTTTATCCTTAACCAATGAACCGTCAAAACTAAACAGCGGAACGCCTTATCAGAATGAACATAAAAAAATTGAAGCAAATCGTACATTTTAATCAAGAGTTATCGCGTTACGTACATACATACGTACGTACGTACGTACAGTACATGCATACACACAGAACCGACGGGTACATTAGCTCTCAGGCTTAGATAGCCTGTGAGCTAAAAAGAGATTGGATAAGCAGATGAACTCCTTTGAGAAATTATGACTTAAACCAGAAATGCGGTAAGTTTGACTCTGAAAGCTTCATTTCCATCTCGCATTTCGGCAAATCTCATCTCGATGATTTTTCCAGCATTTCGACGCTTCCAGATGGCAAGCTGCTCGATGGTTGGTTCTCTCGCGGTTTTAAACCTTTCGGGATGGGAAGTCTCTCGAGAGTTTCCTCTCATCCTTTTCAACCTTTCCCGATGGGAAGCCTCTCGCTTGTTGCTCTCGTCCTTTTCGAAATCTCCCAATGAAAGCCTTTCGAGGATTTCTCTCGTCCTCGGCAGAGAAGAAAAGTAAGAAAATTTATCGAGAGTACCAAGGGACGAGATAGAGAAAAAGGCATGACAATGAGCTGTGAAATGAAGCTTTAATTTTCAAAGTTTCTCTTATTTTAGCCCTTCCAAGATGTCACATACCTGGAACCCTCCGATAAAAATTATTTATTAAATATAAAATTTTCAAAGAAGAAGGTGGGTCGGGTGATTTCGAGGGAGGAGGACGTGAGAGTGGACTCATGGGGTGCAATTTTAAAAATTTTACCGAACCCTTCCTGTGGCATATAATCGAAAAGCCCTTTGACCACTCTTTCATACTATGAACCTTTCTTCGCTCAAAGGGGAGTGGGGAAGGGGCGAACAAATTTTTTAAACCGTAGCGGATTTCTATAATAAATTTAAATATCACTTTAAATATGGGTTTTTTATGCAGTCTTCCGGTAAATATTATTTATTGAACATAAAATTTTTTAAAGTGGCGGCTGTGTGAATTCCGGGGTGAAAGAGTGGGCGCACGGGGGGAGAGAGGGGGAGCAATTTTCAAACTTTTTTTGGACCAGTCATGTGATATGTCATCGGTAAGCTCTCGGATGACTCTTTCATATTATGAGACTTTCTTCCTCCCCTCCCCAATTTGCCCCCCACTGCGAGGGTAGTTTTTTCGCTTTTATCATTTTGGATCGGATTTTTTTATGGAGCCCTCCGCTAAATATTATTTATAATATATGAAATTTCAGGACACTTTTCCAAATTTAGCCAAGACCCCTCATGTGACATATCGTTAGAAAGGTTTGTGACTACTTATTAGTGCTATGCACTTCCGGTGGCCGCCCCCCTCCACTTTGCCCCCCCCGGAGGACACTTTTCCAAATTTAGTCAGTACCCCTCTTATGAGATATCGTTGAAAAGGTCTGTGACTACTTATTGATGTTATGCACTTCCGGTGACAGTCCCCCCCACTCTTTGCCCCCCCTGGGAGACACTTTTTCAAATTTAGTCAAGACCCCTCGTGTGAGATATCGTTGGAAAGGTCTGACTACTTATTGATGTTATGTACCTACGGTGTCCCCACCACCACTTTGCCCCCCCCCCGGGGGCACTTTTCCAAATTTAGCCAACACCCCTCATGTGAGATATCGTTGGAAAGGCCTGTGACTATTTATTGATGTTATGCACCTCCGGTGACAGTCTCCCCCAATTTGCCCCTCCCGGGGGACACTTTTTCAAATTTAGCCAAGACCCCTCATGTGAGATATCGTTGGAAAGGTCTGTGACTACTTATTGATGTTATGCTCCTCCGGTGTCCATCCCCCCATTTTTGAACCGCCCCCCCCCGGGGGACACTTTTCCAAATTTAGCCAAGACCCCACATGTGAGATATCGTTGGAAAGGTCTGTGACTACTTATTGATGTAATGCACCTCCGGTGACCGTCCCCCACTTTTCCCCCACGGGGGTGTTTTTCTAAATTTAGCCGAGACCCCTCATGTGACATATTGTTGGAAAGGCTTATGACCACTTACTCATGTTATCCACCTCCCGTACCCCTCCCCCCCTTTCCCCCCACGGGGAGGGCATTTTTATAAATTCAGATCCAGACTTCTCATGTGACATATGGTTGGAAAGGCCTAAAGACCTGTGACGACTTAATCATATTATGCAGCTGCTGTGACCCTCCGCTCGCTTTGACACCTCCCCCAAGAGTTCTGGTCCGACGTTCATTCGTTTCGATATTATATTTTTTACAAGATTTTGTAGTGCGTGCACACCACACCCGCCTGCTATCATATATCAGTGCCGTATATAGCGGGTAACCTGTTCGTGATTTCATATTACAAGATTACGTATAAATTAGGGGCCCCGATTAAAGGAGGGGCCCGCTAGCGGTCGAAGTCACCTAGTCTTTATTAACATCGACTCATTCCAGTTCACCCGCAGACGATTCTTGATAAATGTATGATGTATATAATATATAATATATGATTATAAAAGAAATTTGCAAACTGTAGTCATCGAGAAAAAATTTATACAATCGAAAAATATCGAGATGTCCATACAATCGAGAAAATCGAGAAAAACATCTCGTTATCGCCCATCACTAGGTCAAGCCTCCCGTATGGTCAATCGTCCCTAGTCTCCCCTATATGAAACAAGAAAACTTTTTTTTGTCAAACTGGTATCTATAAGAAAAATATGAAGCAATGAGATTTTTTATTACTAACAAGCTTCAAAATTTTTTGATACATTTTTAGAGAAAAGCTTCAGGATAATATTGAACTTTCAACAATAATGTGAACAAAAGTAATATTTTTAATTGTGAAACAGTTTCATTTTGTTACGTGAAACTCAGCTATAAATCAGATTTAATTTCTTTGATCTTGCTCCTATCTTTTTGACTTGACACGCATCAGCAATTTCCGCAAAAAGATATTCGGATGTGAATATAATGATTGATTTTCCATATTTCAACGTGACCTATCGAATCACCATTTCATCGCAAAAACTGGATTTAGTTAATTCTCAATATAAGAGACACATGATTCGTCGAAAGCAGGCTTTGTTTCTAAGTTAATGGAACACCGTTACTCACTGTAAGTTACGAGTATCCGTTTACAACGAGATAAAGTAGAAGAAATACGAGGGTCAGAGTACTTAATAATGATTAATATCTTCTTTTTCACATCAATGTAATACATGATCACTTTCTTTTATCCAAATGTAGAGAATGTGAATTAAATTGCGAAAGAAAAAAATTTCAAAATATTTTTTTATTGAAAAGTTTAGAATAGTTTTTTTAAAAAAATTGTAATTTTACTTGGTAGAAAGATTAGATGCTATAGTAGGTGATCGGGAACATCGTGTCATTGTAACGAGAAACATCAAGCTAGAGTTCATAACAATTCATATTGATGTGACATTCGTGAGGCATATTGATGTGAATTCAGCATGCTAAATTTTATTTTCGGTGCTGTGAATGGAAAAGCATCTTTGGAATGATTCTAGAAATAAAGCATTCTGCGTCAAAAGCAAAAAAAAAAAATTATCATTTGTACATTTAATCTCTCTCATTATTGAAAAAGTTTCTATTTTATTATATGAAATTCAGTTATAAACCGCGCTAAATTTCTCTGATATTTTACATGCACTAATTTTTTTCGGTTTGACACGCAACAGAAGTTCTTCCAGAAAGGTATTCGAATGTGAATCTGGCGATTGATTTTCCGTATTTCGACTAGTGATGGGCGATAACGAGATGTTTTTCTCGATTCTCTCGATTGTATGGACATCTCGATAGTTTTCGATTGTGTAAATATTTTCTCGATGACTCCAGTTTGCCAACAGCTTTTATACTTCATAAATTTATCAAGAATCGTCTGCAGGTACACTGGAATGAGTCGGCGTTAATAAGGACTAAGTGGTTTCGCCCGCTAGCGGGCCCTTCCTTTAGTCGGGGCCTCTAATTTATACGTAATCTTGTAATATGACATCTCGAACTGGTTTCCCGCTATATAAGGCACTGTATAGCAGACGTGGTGTGCACGGGCTATAAAATGTTGTAAAAAAATAATCTCGAACCGGATCCCTGGGGGGGGGGGGTCAAGGTGAGGGGAGGAGCACAGCAGCAGCATAATAGGTATAAGTCGTCATGGGGCATTAGGCCTTTCCAACTATATGTTACATGGCACATGAGGGATCTCGATCTGAATTTATAAAAATGCCCTCCCAGTGGGGGAAAAGTGGGGGGAGGGGCGCGGGAGGTGCATAACGTGGGTAAATGGTCGCAGACCTTTCCGACAATATATCACAAGGGGGTCTCTGGTAAATTTAGAAAAGTCACATGAAAGTTCCCGGCTAAATTTATAAAAATGGCCCCCGTGGGACAAAGTTGGGGGGAGAGGACCGCGGGAGGTGCATAAAATGAGTAAGTGGTCACAGACCTTTCCAACAATATGTCACATGAGGGGTCTCGGCTAAATTTAGAAAAATATCCCCATGGAGGCAAAGTGTGTGTGGGGGGGGGGGGGGGCGGTTACCGGAGGTGCATAACATCAATAAGTAGTCTCAGACCTTTTCAAAGATATGTCACATGAGGGGTCTTGGCTAAATATAGAAAAGTACACCCGAGGGGGCAAAATGGGGAGGGTGGACACCGGAGGTGCATAATATCAATAAGTAGTCACAGACCTTTCCAACGATATGTCACATGAGGGGTCTTGGCTAAATTTAGAAAAGTTCCCCGTGGGGGGCAAAGTGGGGGGGGGTGCATAACATGAATAAGTGTGGTCACAGGCCTTTCCAGTATGTAACATGACGAGTGTCAGCAAAATTTAGAACAAGTGCGTAAGTGTGATCACAGATCGCACAAAGGGTTTCGTTTAATATTCCTTTCAAAACACTTTTTCTTTTTGAAAAATCTGTTAGTTCCACATTTCGCAACCAGGGGGCACACTCGATTCTAAACAAACATCTATCCGAACGAAAACCCGTTTTACATACTATCCGTAGATATATTAGTCGAGGGGATTGGGCCCATAGCACCCGAGATCAGTAGGCGCACCTGGCAGTAAAAAATGGAACTAAAATATGTAAGGGTATGGTGCATAATATGAAAGAAGGTTCAAGTGTCGGCAAAAGTTGGAAAATTTCTCCCCGGGTTAAAAGGGCGGAGGTTAGAAAAATTACTTAAAATACACAAGTTAGAGCCCGGAGGGGTTAATTATTATATAAAACTTTTTAAAGATTTTATGATTTGTCGTGTGGTCTGAGGTATTCAACTATACGTATGTAAAATTTCATGTCTCCAACTTAATTAGGGGCTCTCTTAAAAAGAATTGCTTCAAATACATGTGTGGTAGCTCAAACGGTTTAAACGTAAGACTTTTTCAAGATTTTATGATTTGTCGCTTGGCCTCAGGTGTTCTGCTATAAGTATGCAAAATTTAAAATCTCCAATTTAATTGGGGGCTCAGTTAGAAAGAATTGCTTAAAATACACGAGCTGGAGTTGAAAGGGTTAAACATAAAACTTTTTCAAAATTTATTATTTGACGCGTAATCTGGGATATTGAGCTATAAGTATGCAAAATTTCAAACCTCCAATCTAAATAGGGGCTCACTTAGAAAGAATTGTTTAAAATACACATGTGGGAGCCCAAAAGGTTAAATGTACGACTTTTTCAAAATTTTATGATTTGTCGTTTGATGTGAGGTATTCAGCTATATGCAAAATTCCACGCCTCCAATCTAATTAGAGGCTTACATAGAAAGAACTGTTTAAAATATACATGTGGGAGCCCAAAGGGTTAAATGTACGACTTTTTCAAAATTTTACGATTTGTCGTATGATGTGTGGTGTTCATCTATAAGTATGTAAAATTTCAAGTCTCCAACATGTATAGTTTCTGAGAACGGGCTCTGTGACAGACAGACGGACGGACGGACGGACGGACTGACAGACAGACCGACAGAGGAGCGAGGCGAATAGGGTTTCGTCAGATGAACGAAACCCTAAAAATGCCCCGGTGGCAAAGTGGGGAAAGGGGCAGGTAGGTGCATAATATGAATAAGTGGATTTTCTAATGATGTATCACATGAAGAGTGTCGACAAAAGTTAGGAAAGTGCTCCCCCCCACCCCAAGGGGCCAACTACCGCACTCCCCTGAATACAACCCAACTTTTTGAAATTTCATGTATTATAAATAATACCGGGTGGCTCCGTAAAAAAATCCGATCTAAAATGATGAGAATGCAAAAAAGTTTGAAAACGAACCCCCCCCCCCTCACAGTGGGAGCAAAATTGGGGAGGGGGAGACGAAAGTCTCATAATATGAAAGAGTTATCCAAGAGCTTTCCTATGATATGTCACATGACGGGTTCAAAAAATGTCTGAAAATTGCTTCCCCGACCCCTCTCCCCAGTGGGTCCACTCTTTCGCCCCGGAATTGATGCAGCCTCCACTTTCAAAATTTTTATGTTTAATAAATAATAAATACCGGCAGACCCCATAAAAAAAATTCACATCTAAAATGCTATTTATCATAGAAATCGCTACGGTTTTAAAAATTTGTTCGCCCCTCCCCACCCCCAAAATTCAATTTTGGGGGAAGAAAGGTTCATAATATGAAAGAGTAGTCAGAAAGATTTCCGAAGATATATCACATGAGAGGTTTCATAAAAGTTTGAAAATTGCATCCCTGTGGGTCCACTCTCACGCCCCTTGAATACTCCCGGAATTCCCATAACTCTTAATATTTTTATATTTAATAAGTATTATTTTTCTGAAGGCTCCGACAAAAAACCCATTTAAATGATGATTATTCTAGATATCGCTACAGTTTTAAAGATTTGTCCGCGCACACCCTCACCCCCCGCATCCTGAAATTCAACTGTGAATGGGAGAAAGGTTCATAATATGAAAGGGTTGTCAAATTCCGATGATGTATCACATGACGTGTTCGGTAAAAATTTGAAAATCCCCCCCCCCCCCCGTGTGTCCACTCTTGCGCCCCCCGAAACTCACCAATCTCTGTCTTTGAATTTTTTTTATTTAATACATAATATTTATCGGAAGGCTCCACCATTTCACTGCTCATTGTCATACCTATCTCTCTTTCCAGCTCTCCCCTCGATATCTCTTCTCGGCCCTTCTTGACCGAGAACGAGAAATCAGTTTTCTTGACAATCATCGAGAGTAACATGTCGAGAATGGAAGAAAAGTGATTTCCCATTCTCGGCCTTAGTTAGAACCGAGAAGACATATCTCGAGGTAAGCGAGAGGTTTTCATCGAAGAGAGGTATCTCTCGAGGCAAGCGAGAGGTTTTCATGGAGGAGAGGTATCTCTCGAGATAAACGAAAGGTTTGCATCGAGCAGACTTTAGTTGAGGTGCGAGAGAGAGAGAGAGCGAGAGAGAAATGAATGAGCATATTCCATCTACGTCATGATTACGGAGGCTGGGTTGGCTAGCGTAAAGGAGGGAAGTCACCGAAATGAATGTGATATAAATCCCAGCTTAGAAAAACAGTAATGGAGCCCTTTCTTATGAGTTAGAAGTTCTTTGGGTATTTATTTAGCTTTCACGGTCAGATTGACACTTGGTGCGTTTTTGGTTAAGTCATAGTTTCTGAAAGAAGGATACAGATTAGGAGTCGTGTGATTTTGTTACATATATTTAAGTTGAAAAGGGTTTAATTCAGTTTGTGTGGGGCATTTTTCCATTTTTACGTTCATCTATCTTTACAAGAAGGAAGTATTGGATTCATGATAAATTGGTCAGTTTTTAGAAAATATCTGTCTTTTATATGACAAAAATTTTGATAACGCTCTATCTCAAGAAGTAATACGCAAAATTTAATAATACTTCATATTCAGTTAGACCTAGATGTAAAATGGTGTTGATTTGTTTGTTGTGCAAATAGCCCAACAGGTAACGCTGCTATATTTCAAAAACTAATGCACGGAATTTAATCAAACTTCATTAGCTATTGCTAGAGATTGGAACCAATTCCTTGTTAGACAGGTTCACTCTTAGCAAATATATTTGTCTGGTTCCCTTTCCGATAAAGCTCTTTTGTTTTCGATCAACTTTGAAATTCTACAGCATTAGACATTTAGGGTAACTTTGATCTGTATTAAATCGTTTGCCTTTACCGAAAAAAGGAAAATGCTGTTCGATTCTAATGAGTTCGTGAATGTCTCACAAAGATACTACTTTGGATTTAGGTACAGATGGGCAACAGTCATGTTAGGGGTCCATTTAGAACCTGGAAATCAATTCCGTTTTAGACAGATTCCGTCTTAGCTGGTTTGTCTAGTTATCCTCCCATTTTTTGATAAAGCTCTTTTTCTTTTGACCAACCAGAAAATTCCACAGAATTAGACACGCATTCAACATTGAGGAACTTTTCCTCAATCAAACCTTTTACTTTTATCGAAAATGTGAAAATGCAAATCGATTCTAACTAATGCACCTAAGAATAAAAATGAGTTAGAAAGGCACTACTTTAGATTTGGGTACAGACAACGAAGAGTTATGTTTCAATCGCTAGGGACCAAAGACCAATTCCGTTTTAGACAGTTTCCCTCTTAGCTGGTATCTTTATGCGGTTATCCTTCCATTTTTGGATACAATGCACCTGAGAATAAAATTGAGTTTTTAAATGAATCAAAAAGTAACTACTTTGGATTTAAGTACAAGTACAAACAGAAAAAAATATTTTGGAATCATTAGGGAATGGAAACCGGTTTCGGTCTTAGGTAGGTTCCCACTTAGCCGGTATATGAGTCCGGTTATCCTTCTGTTTTTCGGTAAAGTTCTTTTGTTTTCGATTAATGGTGAAATTCCCCAATATTAGGCTCGCATTTACGAAAATTTGAAACATTTGCCTTTAGCGAAAAAGGAAAAAATTCGATCCTAGCTAATACGCTTGAGAATAAAAATAAGTTCGTTAATGTATCAGAAAGTAACTATTTTTAATTGAAATGCAAATTTAAAGAATCATTTTGGCATCGATAGGGAGTGGTAAGCAGTTTCCGGTTTACACAGGTTCCCTTTTTAGCAAGTACATTTGCCTGGTTTTTCTTCCCCTTTTTCGATAAAGCTCTTTTTTTTTCGATCAACGGGAAATCTTACAGCATTAGATATTTAGGGGAACTTTAACTTGTATCAAATTTTTGCCTTTATCGAAAATGTGAAAAAGCTATTCAATTCTATCGAATGCGCCATAATTACGCGATTTAGACATCGCACTTTCATTAAAAATAAAAGGGAACTTATAACAAAACAAAATTAGCAAAAAGATATTACAATCCTTGAATAATTTAAATAATATTTTTAAAAGTAGGTAAATGAACTGAAAGTATTTTCTTAAGTTATTTAGCGTTCCAAAATAGCGTTGTTCTTACCATTAAAACTTTGAACATATTTCATGATAACATATTGATCTTATATTTGAAAAACTTGTTTGAAAAGAGTGTTTTGAAAAATTCTGAGGGGTTGGGATTAACGTGTTCAACTCATTTTGCTGGCATCTGGTTCATCTGTAGTACTCTCAATTTACTAGACTTGCATACATAATACACATTGCCTTACATAAAATAAAATTTGATATGAAAATCCATGATACTTATTATGAATATGATCAAACATTACAAACTTAAAATGTTTTACAGTGTTTTATCGAAACATTAGTATGCACACTTTATTAAAGAAATTTATACGGAACATATCTTAAAGATATTAATCATTTAGAGTTTATTGGCCTGCATTAAAATATAGAATGGCACATAATATTCGAAAGATAAATACTATAGCGGAGATGCTGTAACATTAAAGTTAATTTCTTAAACGCATTTCTAACAATTTGTTAATTGTCATAAACCATTAGTACAGAAAAGGGGGTAGGTTTAGGGATTAACATTTCTTTCAGAAGGCTTAAAAACTGATAAGATGTATTACATAACAAGTTGTATTAAGATTATTAACAAATGTTAGAATACAGCTTTCTAAAGGCTTCATATCAGGTGCCCCTCCATCAATAGAAGTTGAATGAAAGAGTTAATGAAAACGATAGCAGCAAACTACATTACTGCTTCTGTTTTTTCACAACCTTTCATTTAGCTTCAAAGGAAGATCTTTTTTCAGAGCATCTCAGTGTTAAATTTACATTGATTTCTTGGTATGTTGTTTTACTCCATCTATCTTTAGTTGCCACGTATTTACGAAAAACTTAAAAATTACTCTATAAGCCTGTAAAATAATAATAAATAATCGATTGTAAAAACATCTCGATTGTCTCGATTGTAGATTCCGGGAAGTAATCGATGACTGTATCAATTGTATTTTTTTACGATGACGATTTTTCTCGATTGGTAAAATCTCGAGAATCGCCCATCACTAATTTCGACGTGACCTATCGAATAACCATCACTAAAAACTGAAGTTAGTTAATTCTTAATACAAGAGACACATGATTCGTCGAATACAGGATTTCTTTCGAAGTTAATGGAACACCGTTACTCACTCTAAGTTAAAGGTATCCTTTTACCACGAGATTAAGTAGAAATAAGAGGGTAAGGGTACTTAATAGTGATTAATGCTTCCTTTTTTATGTGGATATAATGCACGTTCACTTTCTTTTAGCTAAATTTAGTGAATGTGAATTACATTGCTAAAATAGGGTATAAGGACATTTTCTTTGAGAAAAATTTAGCAGAATTCCATCGTTTTTAAAGAGATGCCTGGACTTTATTTTTGCAGTGAGGAAAGATATTTGAATGCATACCGATAAGTCTTGAGCCTTCGACGTTTTTTATTTTATAACTTTATGAATTAGTTTCCTTTTTTAATGATATGGCGTAACTAAGTTTAGGTGCTTTACAAGATGAGGAAGCTCTATTTTTATTGTGCTATACTGATTTAAAATATTACCCGTGAGATACGTGCTCATGTATTTTTTCAAAAATATTACAACACAAGTAACAATTCATAGGGTTTTATTTTATTTTTTTTCGTACTTTTTTTAAAGCGCTTTAAGCTATGAAATACTGAATATTAATATTTAAAAATCAAAAGGAGGGTGGGAGGATGACACAACAATTGTAGTATCAAGTATATTTTGAAATCTGTGTGAGATAATTCCTAACTTTACGTTGAATGGATAAAATTATACTGAAAAAACACATTCTTGTAGTAGAAGTGAATATAAAAGGCATAAAATATTAATTTAAGTATGGAGTTAAATACTTAGAGTTTTTAACAAAAGCATTTTAAAATTATAAATCATCTTCCTAAATAATTAATTTATTTTCCTCTCTTTTTATCTCTCTACAACATCCTTCCGTCTACCAGAGGGCGCATCCTGATATCTCGGCAATGGACCATATGCAATTGATGTCACACCTTGTTAACTTGATCGGTTATTCTAGCCACTGCACAGCCAGAATGCCATTGTGCGCAGGCGCAAATACCGCCAGCAGACAATCTTTAGCCTTGACTCAGGTTGCGTTCATAAATTTTAGCTGAAATTTTGGAAAATTTTGCGAATTTTCTCGGATACGGAATTTTGAATTTCTATTACAATGTATTAAGTATATTGCGCTACAACAATGAATTTTTTTTTTGCATTATTTTTAACAAACAAGCATTAATAACACATACTCCATAGAGCAAATACTATGGTAATGTTCAAAAGTGAATACCGCCAGCAGACGAATTTTAGCCTCGACCTCAGATCGCGTGCATAATGTTTAGTATTTTATTCTTTGACGCGAGTCACTCAGTGACAGTCCTCCATCATTTTCACGTGGTTAGATTGCATGATATGTAGCAAGCATGAAACAAAAACATTCCAGCTGATCGAGGTAGAGTTACTTCCCTCAAAATTCCCAACCTTTTATTTGACTATGTATTGTTAATACAGAAATATTATAATTACTATGCGCCTGACATATCAGTTGACTAGTTTTAACATCATTGACAGCTTGTTTAACTTCTAGGACCTTGGCGGAAGAACTTGGTTAGTTACTCGGCAAAATTATCTGTAATTTTGGATTCACATACTTAAAATTTGTAGAAATCAATTCCTGTTTTAAAAAAAATCATACGTCACAAATTCATATGTATATATGCCACGAAAAATCGATGGTGTGATGAATATTATATGTTAGCTGAGAGAAATTAGCAGCTAATAACATCACTCTGGGAATGAAATAACTAAATAGGCAGCCGACGAGTACCAGTTGGTTAGGCATGGCAAAAAACCAGTAGAGTTTCTGCAAGAAAATAATCAGTTGCAGCAAAAGTCTTTATTTAAGTAAATAAATGACAAAAATAGTTAGATGGAAGAGTTCTTTACGCGACACAGACAGGTTTAAAGAACTGAAGATATTCTATTTGATCTCGCAGCAGGTTACGTAAAATTATGCTAGCACACAACTAGCAAAAAATCAGAATTTATATTAAGCGTCTACACTAGGGCATTGACATTCTACTGAAACTGGAGCCGCGGATTTTGAGACATGAGAAACAAGAAAATGTTCCATTTTGACCCAGTGCGAAGCAATTTATTGGTTTGGTCGTAGCAATACAAAAAATCCGCAATGCGAAGGGTTATAGCCAATAGCAGAGCCCAATTTGGCTTACAGAGAAAAGAAGCAAAAAGCCCCCCAAAAGTGCGCGAATAGTTCGAAGAAAGCTTATGATCAAGAAAAAGAATATTCTGAAATTGAATAATTTCAGGGTCGAATAAAATATTGGCGTGCGTCCAAGACAAATTTTGAATAGAGAAACGTAAAAAAGAATAAAAGGTACGCATTGTAAGTGGAAAATAACAAATTACAATTTAATTAAATGGGATAAAGCATTTAGAATAGATTTAAGATATGTTAAAATTAAAAAATATATTACATATATATTTTTTTCGAAGATATACTTATTTTGAAATTGATTTTCGAAAAAATATAATTGCAAGCTATAAAAATTTTAACAGAAATAAATATACAGGCGCTTCAAATATGCAAATCGAAAAATACAGGTAATTTCGCCAAGTAGTTTTGGAGTTATGCTTTAAAATCTATAAAAAGGAATTTAACATTAGGACTTCCAAACTATAAACCTTCATAATTCCAAAACTATTTGACCAAATTTCTTAACGTTTGATATCGAAAATCATAGAAATTCGACAGAGTTTCTTGCTAAGCAAAAGAAACAACAATGCGATGAACAGCAAACGAAAGAAATTTCCGCCAATTAATGCGAAACGATTTTAAAAGATTAATTTAGTACTCCGTCTAGTGTCTATTTTGTGGATTGGCCAAAATTGTGTAAAATCACCTCTAAAATTCGCGTTCTATTTGTTGTAGAAATAAATTTATTGTTTCTAATGAAATTATCGCTTTTAAAAAATTCCAATAAAATATCAATTATTAGAATACATAATTAATTTTTTTCTATAAAAATTCTTTTGGTGTTGTTTGTGGGCAATCAAAAAATATATTAAATGCAAAAAATCTATTACCGTTATGAATTTATAAACAATGGTTTTCACCTACACTCGGCAGTATATTCAGAAAACCGTGAAGCCAGGGTGAAATTCCCTGTTTTTTAAGTAGATTTGGTACGAAATACATTCTACCCTATGTTAAAATGTCTGAAATTTTTTTTCAGATCTACGCCGATCATGACCCCTAGAACCCAAAACCACCCCAGTTCAAAACTTTATATCTATCTATATGTAAATATATATCACTTTTCTATGGACACGATAACTTCTAAGTGCACAAATCTCTTCCAAACTGATACATAAGATCAAGGGGCAGAAAATCTCGGCCAAGTTCGTTAATGCGAAAAATCGGACAAAGAGGGAGGGGCGAGATTATGAAAACCAAAGGGTAAAAAAAATATGTATCACAGATTTTTGATAAATTAAAAATGGACTCAAGGGCAAAAAAAATCCATAACTTCGTCGATTCTCAACATATCAAATTCACTTAAACTTATTATAAATCTTCTTAAGGGGTCTCAGGACTCTTAAAGCTTCAAAATTTTCGAATTTGTAATTTTTTTAGATGTTAAACTCCTATCTTTTCTGAACATTTTGATATAATTATTTCCTTGAAATTCCTATTAGAACAGCAGTTATGGCTTTTAGAATTATACTCGCTCAATAGCTAAATTGGTGTTTCCGAAATTTTAAAGTAATTTTCCTCCAAAAAACTTCCGACTATTTTTTCATGAAATTTTCAAAACATATGTTTCATGTTAATCTGTATAAACTAAACCTAAAATTTCCTTTTTATTGTTCAAAAAAAGATTTTTTTAGTTGATTATACTTTTGAAATTTTCCAAATTTTGCATTAGCTAAATACAGCTTTGTATTAAAAATATAAAAATTCATTAAATAGAAATTTATTTAGGTTCAGGGTAATTATTACAATCTGAAGTATACGTAGGCACCAAAATTTTCATCCTAGTTGCAAAATTTATTTTGTAATCCTGCGCGTAAGCTGTTATACCAATTTTCTACTCATCAAATGTCTGACGGTTTGGAGCCCCCTATAAATGATAATTCTGCATCTTGCAATTTTTAAAATACCTGAAATGAAAGAATATACTTATACCTTTCATCCCAATAAAAGTTGTGTTTTAAAATCATATACATTTCAAGATATTAAGTGTTGAAAATGGTATTTTTTTTTCCAATTCTAAGAGTCCTGAGAATCCTTAATGCTAACTACAACTTTTATATTGACAAGTTTTTGATAGGACCAACTGTTACCGCAAAGGAAAAAAAAATAATAACAAAAAATAGAGGGTCTGAAGAAGAAAAAAAATCATAACTTCGTCAATTCACAAGATATCAAATCCGCTTAGATTTATTATAAATCTTTTGAATATTATCTACAACTTTTATACTGACAAGTTTTTGGTAGGGCCAACTCTTACAGCAAAAACAAATTAAACAAAAATAAGGGTTAAAGAAAAAATTATCGTATTAGCATCATTCTGATAAAACCAGCTCTTAGAGAAAAAAGAAATTAACTCGTCGAAAGCAGCCAGATAAAATTATTAAACTGGGTTTATCTGTAATCTTGATTTAGATTTTGTTGGTGGAATTAGTATTTAACTTCGAAATCTACCTCCGCTTATAGGTCAAGGCGGCAGGAATCTCTATATAATAAAACACAGTGTAACGAATCCGGGGCGAACCCATCAATCTTACCAGTCTCCGATAAGACGGAGCCACGTTAGGCTTAATTTTGATTAGAGATGTGTATGAGAAAACTTATCTGCCTAAATACAAATCTTTTTTTACCTGAAAAATCCCTTCTGTTCAACATAATTTTCTATAAAAGATTCAAAACTAACAAAATTTCAATGATTTCCGCAGCCATTTCTGAAATCGAGTTGAAAACAAACGTAGCGTAAAGCGTAAATAAGAAGTTGCGGTAACGAGTCATTCACTTTTGCGATTCATTAAATAAATTAAACCATGGAGCTATGAAGATTAAAGGAGACGACATAATTGACGTCACTTGAAGCTGTCCTACCCCTGTTTACTCATGTGACGTCAGCCGCGAGTAAACAGAAGAAAAACACCAATAGGCGTGAAAAACATTTTAACAATCCTTCCCCTTCGTTTCATTAACAGTCTTACTCGGAGGGGGTTCGTTCTTCCCGAGACACTTCCGTAAATTCGTTTCTGCTGAAATGTGACGGGAAAAAACATGCTTGGGAAATGCCTCTTTTTGTAACCCCACAACTTGAATGGACAATGTCCAACGGGATTGCAAAAGATTTTTTGGCGATCGTTTTCAAATTTCAAATGGCGTTCGTTGTTCGTTAACAAAGTTAACGTCCTTTGTGAAAGAAAGGATAAATGATTATTTTCGTTTGATACATTAAAACATAAAGTATAAAAGTTTTGTACAGCCATTAAAAATTGGCATTAACTATTCGTTCCTAAAAATATCGGCTCTTAATAGAGGTGGCTCTTGAATAGGGGTGGCCTTTAAAAGAAGCTTCGCTGTATTTTATGCTTCTTTTTCTCACAAAATATACATATTTACAAAGTATGTACCTTTTAGACTATGGAAGTAAAATGCCCCCCGTGGATTCGTCTCTTACTTCTTTGAATGCATATGAGTATATTTCGAGCGCGAGGACAATTAATGTTTTTATTTATGTGCTTATTTTTGAATGAGAAACACTGCAAATACTAGCAAATTTAGCATGATTTCGCTAGTTACCCGAAATACAGTTAAAGTAAATTGTTAAACCTCAAAGTTACTGATATTTCACAGTTACTCAAGCCACGACGTGAAAAACATTTACATTCGTTGAGCATAAAAATGCCTATAACCCGAAACTATAAAAGGTCTAAACATTGACTTAGTGAGTAAATTCTCTGTGAGAGCATCTTCATCTGACAGGAAGAATAAATATTTATATTTATTTTCATCTTTATTCTTTTTTAGTATAGTAATAAAAGTCGAGAAGCATTCGGATAATAATGATCAAACCAGATTAGACCTCCCAGTGAGTTCGTTTATCGAATATGGTTTCAAGTAAAATAAAACGGAATTCTTGGTGGAGCTCCATTTTGTTGATCAGCAAAGAATTTACATTCAGATATTTTTATTTTATTGTTGAAGGCGTCTTCTGTTTTCACTATTGTCATGAAATATGAATGAGATGTGTATTTCAGGGCACTTACGTATCTTTTATCAAAGGTGAATGACTGCTCAAATTAGATCCCGTTGTTTCTTAAATATTTATTTTTCAAAGCAATAATAATTTTTTGTTAATATGTCTGTTAGTTTTTCGAAGAGGTTTGACGCTACATATGTGTCTTAATGCATTCGGCCGGTCTGGTCTCATATGATTACAAACTTTACTTTATTACTTTAACAAATTAAATTACATTCATTTATTTATTTCTCTAAAAGTAATCAGTTGTGGTATCTTGCGGGATCGGCGTGCACAAAAACCGTGAGGTTCAGTTCAGATATCGGATGGGTTGCCCTAAAGATTTGGTGTATGAGACCCTGCATGTTTCTGTACATGCATAAACTTAATAAAGTAATATGGCATTAATAAGAAATCGATTCCTCTCTGGCCCTTTTAGAGGTCTGCACGGGCCCGTACTCGGCCCGGCCCGCGGGCCGGCGGAATGAAGGAGAATCTTCAAACGAGCCGGGCCGGGCAGGCAGAATTAGGACAATTTTTTCAACGGGCCGGCAAAAAAATTGAACGGGCCTGCAGGGCCGGGCCGATAAAAAAATTAATCGGGTCTATCGGCCCGATATAAGAATTTGAGAGTAGCAGATAAAATAAGAGGTCATTTCCAATGAATATGACTTTTTCGAGAAGTATAAATGTGCGCTACGAGCCGATGCGAGTTTAACAACATCAATACAGAAATGTAACATGTCCATCGTAGAGATCGGCATCGTACAGTTACATGATGCCTGATCCCGGGTTTAATTTTCGGCAGACTTGTGCCGGGACGGAACTGGTATTAATCGTTCTCAGGATGTGTAGGACAGGCATTATATTTTGCAAAAGTATTAATAGCGAAAATGAACTTCTGTTAACAGTATCTTTGGAAATGTACCTTAAGGTGGTTCTCATATTTACTGCTCAACAATGCGAAACTCTCAGACACATTTTCTGACTCATTTTTAACTATAAAGGCATAAAATTGACAGGCCTGAGTATTGAAGGCATTTGGGATCGAATAGTGGTTCTATTTTTCATAAATTACGTACAGAGATAAGAGAGACTCTTGTTACGTGACTGTACGTTTTTCTCCTTTCCTGTGCTATCGCTTCCGGAAATTCGATTGAAAACTCTAACTTTGCCAGTATTTTCTGAAAGATATATTACTTTTATCTAAGAAAAAAACGGCATTTACATGGTTTCTGAATAAGAATGCCTGCCAATTTCATGCGTTTCCGAAAAGAAATGAATTCATAAATGTATCAAAATGTAGCTCCTTTGGATTTCAGAAAAGCCTTAAAAATGACAGAAATATTTTCACAAATCTACCTTTTATTATAAGCTTCAAAAGTTATCGTGTTTTTTAACCCTTTATTCTAAACTACAATAATCTTTTAATGAACCCTTATTTAAATTTTGAAACGTCTGTAGAGACGTTGACTAAAACACTGTGAGTAATCGTTAATGTTTACTATTGTGTGTTTTCTATTTTGCGAACACATGGTAATTTAAAATATACTGTAAAATGTTCCCATAAATATGTATGTAGTATTCATTAAAAGAATCTTAATTGTATGTCGAGAAAAAACGGAATTTTTTGTAGAAATTTAGTCGGGCCGGGCCGGGCCTGTTTTCACTGATTTTTGTACGGGCCGGGCCGGGCTCGGGCCGAACTTTCAATTTTTACACCGGGCCGGGCCAAAATAGCTTTCCTTCGGGCCGGGTTGGACCGGGCCCGGGCCTGGAAATTCCGGCCCGTGCAGACCTCTAGGCCCTTTTCAGCTTCACACGGTATTAGACATGGGCGATCCGATCTTGAGTTTATCAAAAGAACTGACTGTCGCCAGAGAATAGCACTGGTAATACACTCACAATAAAATGCTAGTAACTGTACTTTCTTTCGCGATACGGCTTTTTCTCCACATCCCCGTTCAGAAAATGTTCTCTGATCATTCATTGCTCTTTGATCTCATATGGGCATTGGAACGCTTGTTCATGAAACTGATCTTCATCCCGAAGATAGATTTGTTATCAGAAGAGTTATGATACGAAGAATTAGAAGTGTTACATGGAATAAAGCTGGATCACAATCTCCTAATCAGCAGAGTTGGTTTTTTGGAATGAATAAGTGAACACGATTTCAGAATCAGGTTTAAAAAAACGTCGCTTAATAAATTCCATCTCGGAGATCACGATATCCAACATCCAAAGATATTTTCAGAGAGGAAAGTTGGGAGGAGTAATGACATTAAAATTTTCTGATGATGGGGAACCGGCTACGGGCGCTGGCAGAACAATATCAGGGAAGGGCAAGATTTTGGAAACAGATGTGTCTGGATCACAGTCTAGTCCGCATTCTTTTAAAATTAAGAATATAAACATGAAGTAAGATAAACCAAAAACTATTTTTCTGCTAAGTTTAAAAAAAAAATAGAGATTTGAAACAGTTCTTCCCTTTTTCTTCAGAGAGGGGGGGGGGGGGGGGGGGAGGGGCGGGGTCAGAAAAAAAGGAAAGTAAATCAGACACTTTAAAAAATTACATTTTATAGAATGTCTCCGACCTAACCGTATAGACGCTCAAAACTCGGCTAATAATATTAGAAATACATCCCATAATGTAGAATATGTTGAATTCATAATGATTATGACAGTACGCTACACTATCGATGAATTGTTTTGCTCATACCTATAAAGTACAACTGTACCGCCAGTGCCCGCCGTCTTGTGGTAACAAAATAAGAGTCTGTTGGTTTCATATTCTATTATTATCGACTTTCAACAAAATAACTTACTATTGAATATTATTACTTAATATTCAATAAGTAAATACGATACTTAAGACAATTTGGTGAATAACATCTTGCGGTTGCTAATAATTAAAACTATAATAGAGTAATATGATAATCCAGACTGTACTAATCCAGAATCTCTGATTAATACGAAGCCCTAAGTTCAAACTCCGATCTTTATAGGTGATACTCTATGTAGGGATGCGATTGCATTTATAATATACAAAAGTATTTTATTAAAAGAAAAAAAAAAAAAGAATTTAACTCTATTTTTTTATTTTTGAAACGATTTTTCATTCTCATTTCGAAGAGCAATGTAGAATTCAGTAATGACACTCTGTTAAGCCGCTATCATGTTACAAATTCAAACAAGGATATAGAAATGATAGTGTATCCATCAACTTTATAAAATAAATGCATTCGGGATAAATTTGACAGTTTATAAATAGTGCAAATGCATGGGTTGCCGTGAAAAATCTGACATATTTTACATGTGTTTATACTCTTTAGTTTCAGATATACATATAATGTCAAGGATAACAGAAATGAAAACTGGAAACCATATTAAAATAACACCTAAGTATTAAAATAACACCTAAAAGTAACCTGCATCATGATCATTCGCACCTTTAACCCAATGCCGTAATCAAGACAGCTGTTCAATATTCCTTAAATACCGTAAAAATTATAGGAAGTGTAATGACGGGGGTGCAAAATCGACTACGAAACGGAAACAACAGTAAACGTGACGATTTTTCTTTGTACTTGGATTGCACTGAACGCAACCTTTGTTCCCCTACTGAAGCTATCTCGAAATTGTTATGGCTGCTTATAGTAGCTTGTATTCATGTGGATGTAGCTTGCGCTTTCCAAAACATCCTGACCACATCCTGACCGCAGTAAGAGGGTGCAGCTAATTCCCATGAGAACTGACAAAGCTTGCAATTTCTAAAAGACAATAAACCTGATGACTTAGTGATTTTGAATCTCCAGCTTGAGAGCGAAGGTTCGATTTAACTTCAGAGTTGTTTTGCGGGCTGGCTTGGGAAGACGTCCATAGTCAGACTCCGAGAGCGCGCCAAAGTATTGAAGGCCGGTAGATTGCCGCAAAAAGCCCCCTTTATCCTCTTAAAACTGTATATAATTTGTATGTGTCCTGTAAATATAATTCATGCCTTACTCCAGACATTAAAATCGTGTTATTTCAACACCATCTAGTCATCAATGAGAAGTATTTATCACCAAAGGTCAATTGCAGTCAATTTCACATTTATTTATTTATTATTATTATTATTTAATCAAACTTTCTTTCTATTGTTGTAATCCTTATGTCACGGATCTATTTTTCTTTTGAAATTTCTTTTTGTCTCTGATGTTTCATGTTTTCGTCTTTCACCAGTAAATGTCAAATTTATCCCGAACACCCTGTAAATAAAAGAAACAGGCCAGTTTGGCCTCCATTTATATCCTGAAATTTTGATTTCAGACCGGAACCTTTTGAAGAAGAATTTTTACTTTAAGTAATCGAGAAAAGTCTGACACTAAATAAATCTGAAAATATTTTTTGCATTTTCTGGTGTCAATCCGAGTTTTTAAAATAAAAGTGGAGGCCAAACTGATAACCCTGAAAAGAAAGACATTCCTATAAAAACCTTTTCCCTGAAAAATTGTTTAGCTGATGAAAACATTAAAACGACATGATAAAAGATCTGTGCATATGAAAGTGGTTTTAATCACCAGTATTAATAGATGAACCATGCAAATTATAGTAAATGGGATTATCGCATATTTATTTAAGATGTGTAAATATGATCCTTTTTGAAAAAATCTTCATATTATGCTTTGATAAGTATTTTATGTACAATTCTTGTGAATTATTTATCTTATATTTTTTCAATGCATTTTTGTTGTACATAAGTGCATAATTAACATTTGTTTATCTTTTTTTTTTTTTTTTTTTTTTATAGGTATGTGTATTTTAACTCTGGTTACATCTTTGCCTCAAACTATTGTCACATTTAACAACAGAAGGTATGTTTTGAAGTGCATATATTCGTATATAAATTTTGTGGACTGGTTATAGATGAATAAAATTAATTTCAAAAACTTAATAATCCTTTTTACACATTTCAAATTTGATCTCTTTTTTTTTAAGGATTTAGTTTGACTGAGTGGTGTGTTTGATAATCCTATTATGTATTTTTATGTATTTTTGTGAAGTTACACGTTGTAAATAGACATTTATTTTAGATTTAACAGCTGGCGCACCGGCTTTGCGATTTTGAAAAGGGTAATGACAAACAATAATATAATGGAAGTGTTCATCCGTTTTACTTTTTGCCTAATGTTTTCTAGAATTTCTGCATATAAATTACTTCATGCTACATTATGTAGATACTTCTTAGAATTCTTCATTTTATCAATTACTATCATTTTCTCTTCTTTCTTTCTTTCTTTTTTTTTTTCTTTTTTTTTTTTTTTTTTTTTGATGTTTTATAATTCTTACATGACGGCTACATAATAAAATAAAATCTGCAGCTTTTTCCTCAAAACTCCTAAGCTGATGTTAAGATAGATGATAGAATTATTTAACAATATTTTCACTTTGGAAAGAAATCGGAAAACTGCTTATGAAATCTGCATAAAGATTATTAACCCATTAATGCCGGTTGGTATAAAAATCTACCAAACCGAATTATTTTTATTAATTATCACTAGATGACACTGTCTGTCAAACAATGATACATTTGACATCTTAAATAATCACAAATAAGTATAAAAATAGAATTGCCGAATTTTTGTGGAAAATGGGCGTAGTAGTGGGTATAAAAACTGAGTGAATACGAAATCGATCAGTATTTCTCTACCTTCAAAAAGAAAACGGTAAGGTACACATTTTTTTGAAATTTTAATTATGTTTTTAAATGGAATCACAATTGTAATAGTGTACATTAAACGATTGTGCTATTTAAAGTTAGTTTTACTTTTGTTTCGTTTCGTATATTCCTTTTTAGAAAATTGTACCAACCGGCATATATGTAGTCTCAATCTTACTTAGTCCAATCAGAAAATAAAAAATAGACGTCCATTTCACTGGCCCCGCTCCACACTTGTGATGTTGAATATAACATATCATCACATATCCTTATTTATCTTTTTTCTTAAAATTAAACTTCCCATTTTAAAATTTAATTTCCCCTTTCATAATTATAAATTGAATCAAAACTTCCTTTCCTTTCTAAAAAGAATATGTCTATTTCTTCTTCTCTTGCGCTTTACTTTTCAGTTACTTAACTTTCCCAAGTTCACCCAAAGCCGTTAATAAAATAAATCAAAAACAAATCTTTTTCTCATCCTAAAATCATTAACTGTTCGAGCATATTTTCCTTCGGTTAACCAATATATATAAAAAAAGATATTCTTTGACCATATGTTCCAATTGTAGCAGTTATTTATACACTCAGTGTTAATTTTCAGTTTGATAGTCAATACAACTGTCTTTTCGGCCGCAAATATTATACTCTATATTAAAATCGGCGCCCTGCATCTCCGATCTGCTTCTAAATGCATATTTCCCATCATTTAGCTTTGGCATTCGTATTTGTACGTTGAAATGTTTAAACGCCAATCAACGGTCCTTTTGGCCACTTTTTAATTCAAAGTTCCATTAAGTGATATATCTTTAGGGTTATAATGGTCCAGGGTACCAAGATTTTGGCTCGACACATTGGCAACAATTTCTGACAAATTAATTATTCCTTCTCTATACATCGTACTGTCAACAGCTAACTGAAAGGGTCCCTCTCTGGCATTTGCATATTTCATGTCCATACCCAATAAACTCATCCTGTCTTCAAATTTGCAGAGTTATTATTTTGTGCCTGTCTTTAATTATTCGAGGACTTACGAACATGAATTTCCAAAAAAGTGATTATCTTAAAAATGCAATAGTTGTATAAAATATTTTTCGCTACAGATCATGGTCTACAGTATAACACTGATTTTGAAAATTAATACTATTCGTTTGTGCTGGTTTCTGACGCAAAAATTCTCATTTGTGCCACTTCTATTCTCTCGTTATAACGAACAAAATCGGTGGAGCCAGTGAAACAACACCCCCTCCCCATCAACGAAATCAAAATATTGTTACTGCATTCATTTATTCTACGTTTGTGCTGCAAAAAGTTCCGTTTGTGCCACTTCCGTACTATGTCGTTATAATGAATTTTTATATTTCAAGGTCACTTACAGAAAATCACTTATGAAAATCGTAAAGAAATACGTGTCAGGAAAGGAAATGCGTAATTCTTTAGTGCTATGTAAATGTCGGTTTGTGCCGTAAAAAGTTTCGTTTGTGCCATTCTGGTTTTCTCGATATAACGAATTTTCCACTTTTCCAACACAGGACGGCCATTTTGGTGGACCCACCCAATCAACAAAATCTAAATTGTATTACGGAATTCGTTTGTGCTGATTTTTGTCGCAAAATGTTCTGTTTGCGCCACTTCCATTCTCTCGTTATAACGAATTTTTATAATACAAGGACGTATAAAGAAAGTCGTCTATGAATAAGTATGTGTCACGAAATGAGATGCGTAATTCTTTAGTGCTGTATAAATGTCGGTTTGGACAAAATTCTCACAAAGAAAAATATTCTTGTGTTCTATATATTTTATTAGTGTCTGGATATAACAAAAAAGCTATCATGTTGATTCTAATGCATAAATATTCAGTTTATTAAAAATATTTTACTATTTTTTAAAGGTAATTATAATTTTTAAATCTTTTTTTCTAAGTTTTAGAATTTGTAAATTATATATTTTACAAAATTTTCTTTTGCAGTTTGAATTGCAATTAAATCTTTTAAATATAATTTTAATTAAAAACCCCTTATTATACAAGTATAAGTAATATCTTACTAGTATTTAAATCTAGAAACTATTATTATAATTATAATAATAATTATTATTGCAATCAAACAATAAATTTAAAATTTGCATAAAAAAGTGATTTCATACTACACAAACGCCGGTTGGTACAAAAATCTGCCATTAAAGAAAACTTAGTAAATACAACGGGAGAAATAAAATTCATGTTCGATGTAATTAATAGACACAGGATGAACAAAAATTTCAAAATTGATCAAGTATTTTGAAGTCGTCATTAATGAGTTAAACATCAGTATTAATTTTCCGTGATCTGTCTTACAGGTACAGGTTTACATATTCGAAGCTGAATGCAGCTTTCTAGTTAAAAGCTGCAGGGAAAAGATTTAAAAGAACACCATCTTAATCCATTAAAATTGCATGTGATTTTGTTTGAATATGGATTTTAGATTTTGTATTCCGTTTTTAGATTTAGATTTTAAGAACTAAAAACGAAAGAACGAGCAGGTCTTTTAAGCTTTAATTTCATGCACTGTTCAGAGTAAAATCAATTTCCTTCAAAATTTTACAGCTTTTAGGTATCCACGAATGATTTGAAACAAGGAATTATCAAAATAGTAATATTATGATGAGTAAATATGAATAAAGTGTTCAAAATCCCTGTGGTTAAAAATTGGTTACCTTAATAGAAGTATCACAAGCGTGTTTTGGTATATATTTTATAAAGGTAGACCAAATGAAAACAGAGCAATGGTTATAATTTGATTTATTTTTTTATGAGTCTGGTGCAACTTTGTGTAGAGATAAAGCGGGACGTAACGCAAGCAAGGCAACCACTACTGCAGAACTGGACTAGGTAGTCACGCAGAAGCACATGCAGATGGATGACAAAATAATACGAACACCCATGAAAAAGACATCGTCCATTTCAAAGAAGCAGAACGCGCATGTCACTTTGCGCTCAATTCTGCCACCTAGTGGTTATGAAAGGTAAGGTATCAGTCGTTCAACATCAGTCATGGGTTTTGCATGCGCTTACCATATGCTATGAAAAACTTAATAGTGACTGACCTGCCAGAGTTCGAAAATGGAATGATTGTTGGAATGCGGTGCGCTAGTTGCTCCGTGACGGAAACAGCAAATTATTTCATTGTTGCAAGGAGTACTGTGTCAGTTGTTATGACTACGTACACGAAATGTGGTAAAGTGTCATCTCCGAAGTACAACAGTGGACGGAAAAGAAAGCTTTCGGAGAGGGATAAAAGAGAGTAGACCTGCGTAGTGGACCGAAAGCGCAGGCAATCTTTATCCCAGATAACGTCAGAGATAAATAGTTATCTCCAGAGTACCATTTCAGCAAGAACTGTCCAAAGGGAACTTCATGCTTCGAACATTTAAGGAAGAATTGCAATTCGTAAGCCATTGGAGACATAGGTGTTCGTATTATTTTGTCACCCATCTGTATATGCGCTGGTGGTTCGCCAACAGTATGGCAGCAGGCTATGAGTTGTTGCTATTCATCTGCGTCTTCGGAATGGTTACGAGTAAAAAATAGCAACGCAGTTTTATTCGTTATTTAGTAGCAGAAGGAATAATGTTTCGTGAAGCACATCGGCGAATGAAGGCAGTGTACGAAGAACATGCACTGTCATTGACTCGTGTGAAAGGGAACAATCACTTCTCTGGGGGAATCTGGTAAAGTTTCGGCGGACAGTGTCGGAATACCCATCGTATAGCCCGAATGTTTCTCCATATGACTTTTCCATACCTTTTTCCACGCTGAAAAAGGTATTGAAGGGTCGCTGTTTTTTGAAGTCATGGATATAATTATTCCAATTTCAGCCAAGGAACTTTTATGAGCAAGGTATTCAACGCTTGGTGAAACAGTGGACCATATGCTTAGGAAGACACATATTTAGAGATTATGGTTGAAATAAACTATGTAATTTCATTCCTGTGGCTCCTGTTCCGTTTTCATTTTATCCACCCTAATATATATATATATAAATTATAACTTTAGCTGTAACTTTCTTTTCTTTTTTTCTTTAATAGCAATTTTTTTTCATCTAATGAAAGCTCAACTAAAACGTATAGAAATATCATATTCATAGAATATTAGATGTATAGACTGTATTATTCATAGAATGTATTATTCATTTTATATGCATTTAAAAAATATCATTTTCTCGCAAATAAATTTTGCATTACTAGTGTCACATATGTTTAATTTATTTTGTCATAAAAACTATCGTTAATATTCATCTTTCTTTTAAGTATTTCAGCTATTTTGAGAATATATATATTATACAGTAACCGTTACACTGACTTACTTAAATTAGCTCATTTTTTCACTTTAAATAATCATTATACAGCAATTCAGTTTTCTTTCAATAACATTTATGTATTCATTATTTAAAATTATACGATTAATTCGTTTAAGCTATTTCGAAAATCAATATTAATTTATGAATACAATTCTGATACAACTAAAGCAAACGAGAAACAGAAATGCATATATGCTTTTAGTACAAACTCCTATTTCTAAAGGTTACTGTGATAATTAATTGTAGTGGAATTTTCTAAGAAAGCAATAGATTAGTGCATCATTTAGAATTTAGAAAAATATATGAATAGAAACAGAATTTATTGATGAATTGCAGCCAGATCCTTTTAATGTTCCTTTATGTAATTCCAATTAAATCACTGATTAAAAAATAATGGCATTTATTTAAATGAGATTTGCATTACCATTATGTTCTTTTTCGAAACCGGCTAACTCGGTAATTATACATTTTAGTTTAGGAGAAATATAATTTCCCATTAATCGATTTTGTTGTGGTTTTCCGCCTACCTCACTCAATATAATTACTTCCCGGAGGCAGAATTAATCCAATTTGGTTTTATTTGAGGCTTTAAACGAAAACCAATGTTAGGTTGTAGTTTTATCTAAGAGTAGTTTAGTGATGATGAAATCGATTATTACATATTTCAAAAAAGTTTTTTTTTTTTTTTTTTAAGTTTTATTATTGCTTGCAATGCAATCAATCATTCTTAATAAAGATAAACTTTTTTTTTCAGACCTTTTTTATTCTTTTCCAAAGGTTTGAAATAATTTTGTCTCGTATGCTTTCTTTTTAAAAGTATTTTCTAATAATGAAATTTTAGAAAACAATTAAGTATATTACAATTCAACATTTCTCATGAACACATACAAAGGAATATAATTGTCGTCAAATTTATTGCAGAAAGGGGATATGTATTTCTAACTTGTAATAAAGCTGTCTGATAATAATTTTGACGTGAGAAGAATTCTCAAGGGTTTTACAAACTATTTTTGTAGTGAAAATATGTACAAGTTAAGACGTGAACTAATGAGTAATATTTCTATATAAGAAAAACAAAAACACTTTTGAAGGAAACCTTTAGTAATAATATTTACAAAATAATGATATAAACAATATAATCGTCTAAATTCGGAAGGGACTTCAAATTAAAAATAACATATTTACCATAAAAAAAATTTCATAGAAATATCATGAATATGAATTAATAAAAACAATTTTTTATTTAGAATGACCTTTCGAATACAAATGCAAAAAATGTTTCGTGAGTTTACAGCATTCACGAGAGTTGTTTTAAATTTGGTTTTTTTATGAATATAAATAAAATATTTGTAAAATTAAAAAATATATAACTTAGAGCCAAAAAATCTACACTGTAAAAAAAAATCTGACCAGTTTTCCTGTAGGAATCGGAAAAATAGTTGCCCTTATTGTACTGGAAAAATTTCCGACCCAGCTGGGAATAAAATCCGTCAAATCGGAATAAAATCCGTAAAAGACCGTTTTATTGACTATTTCCTTTTTTTTTAAGGATTTTATTCCGAGCTGGGTCGGAAAATTTTCCGGTACGATAAGGGCAACTATTTTTTCCGATTCCTACAGGAAAACAGGTCAGATTTTTTTTTTTTTTTTTACAGTGTACCATCAGTATAAAAAGAGTTCCTTTTTAACTACATGCATCGAAGTTCGTGGGTGATCCTTTTTTTTTTTTTTTTTTTTTTGTGTGTGTGTGTGTATTATATGCTACATAGTTATTTAAATTACCGTATTATTCAAATGAAATCTTAAATACCACAAGTGAGGGGTTCACAAGACAAGCATAGTAGACCAAGGCCATTTTGAAAAAAAAAAAAAAAAAGAGAGAGAGAGAGAGTCCATTTAGAAGGTGCATATGTTATCTTACTCTCACAGTGCACCAAGACTGTTTTCACATACTTTCTCATATACTTTTCTTCACATACTTTTCTCATACATCTTTTTACAGACTTGGTTCACTGTCGGAGTGAATGAAACAGATTTTATGCACCTTCGAAATGGACTATATCCATTTTTTTTCGCAAAATGGGCTTGGTCTACGATGGTTGTGAGCCCCTCATATTATTTTTGCAAGTTTTAGTAACATTGCTAAATATAGAAATCTTTTAGGGTGTCTCGAAGGTGGGAAAAGTTCATTAAGTTTCAACCCAAATTTGATCGGCTTTGTATAACTTTACAACATATATGTAATATTCGTAAATATATGTTATAAAATTTCGATTGGGTATGTTATTAAAATGTGTTATTAAAGAGGACCAGGACACAAAAATCTTCAAATTTTCGATTTTTTAAAAAAAATTATTATTGGATTAAAAATGTCTCTGCCGTGTTCTGCTTAAAATGATGTTTAAATCATGTTTCTATCGTAATTAGAACAGGAAATATTAATTTTTTCGTTTTGGTTTGTTTTCAAAATCTGCCTTTCAATCTATTGTTGTCAAGGAAACGAGTTCTTGTGAAATTGCGTTTTTTTTTCATGATAGGTTTTTTCACCATGTCTCATATTTAAATTCTTATAACTCGAGAACCGTTAAAGATACAGGGTTGAAACTCGGAACATATCTTTTTCAATTATTTTACTTTACTTTTAAGCCAGCATATTTGAAAAAAATATTTACTTTTGAAAATGTGATTTTTTTTTTTTTATAAGTTGCACTACTTTTTTTGTAATTTTTTCGTTAAATATTTTTAATTTTTTTTAAATTCATATTTTTTAAAATGTTAAATTTATATATTTATATTAATTTATATAGAGTTAAATTTATAATTTATATCTCTAAATTAAAATTTATATATTTCTGTTTATTTAAATGAAAAAAAATTGAAATTCTATAAATAATGTTTCGAGTTATAACGATTTTAAACTACCCCACTTTTTTAACAAAATTTAAAATTTAAATTTTTTTTTTTAAATTATGAGAAGTTTTATCATGCGATTTTGTTTACAAATGATATGGTTAACCATCACAAAAAATTTCAAAATTTTAACTCAATAAATAAAAATTTTTTGAAAATGTGTCCCGGACCCATTAATTTACCATTTACTCTTTATGTTCCAAATTACGATTTCATACCTTCACCTTCGAAAGCATTTTTCCTGAATTTTTCAAAGTACCTAAGTTTGAAGATTTTTTGCAATTATTAAATAAATTTTAGAAAGATTTTGTCTGTTAAAATTAATAAACTAATTCGGTGTTTATAAAGATTTGATGGAATATTTGCTGCTCTTCACAAATTAATTCCTTAAAATATTGTTTTTTGAAAATTTATAGAATTTGAAAATGTGCAAATATTATGGCCATACAGTATAAATATAGATAGCTTTCAAAACCAAAACTTTCCATTCCATGATTTTCAAGATCAGAAAAGCTGAACAGTTTGTGCACTGTTAAAACTTTTGCAGCATTCTGGAAGGTCATTCGACCATTTTTTGAAAAAACGGTTTCATAACCATAATTTAGCTATATTCTGACCATAAAATGGCCAATAATATGGTCAGAATAGTGTTAAATTACGGTTGTTTTAACCGTTTTTGGAAAAAACGGTCAAATGAACTGCCAGAATGCTGCAAATTTTTAACAGTGTGATATAATCATATATTTATTCATATAAAATAAATAAAATTAACTGTAATCCCCAAATTACATTTTTCTAGTTATTTTATGCAGACTTTAATATCGAAAATCACTTTCTTTCTTGTCTAAAATTCAACAGTTTATATATAGTATTTTATCACAGATGTAATTTAACATTTTACTTTCATGTTCATCACTAATTTTTCAGTTTTCTGTGGTTTGAATAAATAAATAGAAACATATCCCGTTTAACATTTCGGAATATCTCTGTCTTCCATTTTAACGTAATTCTATTAACACAAACAAAAATAACTTAAATTTCTTATTTTTAATTCTTGTTGCCTATCTGTGTCTGTAGAGGGCCTCGCCACATCGACTTGTTTTAAGGTTATCAGTTAATTTATTAAATTGCCAAATCTGGTAATCCTCCTGGCTAATTTCATTTTCAAAATTTAATGTGTGCTGGGGCTAACTTAATTATCTCTAAACGGCGTGACTCGGTACACAATAAATATGGTTGGCGATGCTAAGTCGCCACTTCTCTACTAACTCTAGAAAGCTAAAGTCATACTTCTGGCTTGTAAAATGGCGCTACCTCACCTCACCGTCTCTTTTTGAAGTAATAAACTTGATTTCTCCATTGATAATTTCAGTCTCCTGAACTTGCTTGATTTTCTTGTCACGGGATGGGAATCTTGGAGTTCTTGTCTTTAAGGTTTACAACATCTTTTGAAATTTCCACTATTTTTAGATCACGTATCATAATTAAACCTGATAATTTACTATACCATACATGTTATAATTGAAAAAGAAACAGTTCACTTAAAATATTTTTGCTTTGTAGAGCGAATATTGCTTTTTGAACATGACAAGGTAAAGCATCTATAAATCATCCTGAATTGTATTACTGCCAATCGATGTATTAGATCAATTTTGTAACATTTTTTAAATAGTACTTTAAAATACCGTCGCGGCATAACAAGTTAAATAACTATGGTAAAATAGGAAACTGTGTAATATTTAATTTTTAAACGCACTTCTCTCATTTTAATACAATTAAAGTTGGACAACTAGACAAACACTCGGAACTCCATTTTATTATTACCTTATTATAACAATCTGCCAGTATTTTTGAGTATTTAGTATATTCTTCACCTTATTTAATCACAATATGTCTCTGATTAAATAAAGCGAAGATTACAATTCAGAAATAGTGGTAGAGTCTTAATAAAAAACGTGCTACATTGGTAACATTTTTGGTAACGAAACTTTCTAATACACGGGGGTCAAATTACCAGTGTAATGCTTATTGAAAAGTTGTAGACACTAACGATCAATAGTTGTAATAAAGTTTCCCACTTGAACAATAGTTACAATTGTATAAGTTACAATTACTACAAATACATGATTTTTTTTTATTGAATGAGGTTACATGAAATTCAGAACTACAAAGAGATGCGAAAAAAAAAAAAAAAAAAAAAAAAAAAAAGATTAGAGAAACAGAAGTGCAGATTATAACAATCATTTAAGTAAAACTATATTACAAATGTTGATAAGAGGTTGGGAATCATTACAAAATACAAAAGTTGGTATTGTATGCAATGCGGGTATACGAAAGAAGAGAAATTATTTCCAACACGAACATATTGCATATTCAAGGAACTTGCAGACATAGGAAAAAAATTAAGATTTTGATCAACAAACTGCTTTTTTGTTATAGGAATTTTTTCCTACATTCTAAAATTACAAATTTCATATATACGGCATACCGTACGTTCATAAATTCTTATTGACTTTACACTTTTCAGGTACATTTAGATATACTTAATTCTGGGGCGATATTCTTACATTTGAATGATAATAATCTTCATAAAAGTATAGGTTGCTGCAGTTCTAGAATCAAATCTTTATTCTCAAATTTAGGTTGAATGAACAATTGCCTTAGAGTTATCCATGTTTTTTTCTTAAAAAATCGATTTAGAAACATGAAGTATTTAAATCCAACTTTTCTAAATCGATTTTAACTTTTGCTGAGATCGCTTCTTTTCAGTTTTCGAACGTGTCCTTGAAGAAATGATCAAGATTATCAGAAAAAGCCACGTCAGCCCTCATTGCATCAAACTCCAAATTGGTGACAGCGAAGCAATACTATATCGGAGCTATTTTATTTATTTCCTTTATTTAGCGATAAATTTCGCTCCAGTAGCTTTAATCTGATAGTTGCATAAATTGCAAGAGAAGAAGAATAAATCTTTCTCTTAAATAGGACGCATAAGCTTGGGGATTTTAAAGGAATAGATATTTCTCTACATTCAGTGGCGTAGCAATTCAAAAATTATCGAAAGCTCGTATTTTAAAGTAGTTATTTTCAAATAAATTGAAAAATTAAATTCTAAATACTTAATAAAATATTTCAATAATTAATAAAATAGTTATGAAAATAATTAATCGTTCCATTTAATTATTTTCACAAAATGAATAGCCTAATCATTTCAAACAGATTTAATATACTGAATTATAGATAGTTACGATTATGAAATTAATGCGAAAAGGGTTGGTTCAGGTGCAGGAGCAGTAGCTCCCTAATATAATAAAAATACTCAAAGAAAGCAAATAGTCCTGCATGCAATCGTATTTGAAGTTACAAATTGCAATAGCCTCCTAAAACGTTTTAATGATATTGATATGTAACAAATGTAATTGAAGCTTGAAATTTCCTAATATTAAATAAAACGAGTTCAACTTGAAAGGTTAATACTGAGGCCCCTGACCTTCAGATTTACTCATTTGAACTGTAATTAATATTTATAGTACTAATTTATGTACAAAGTTTTTTTTTCTTTTTTGAGGAATTATTATAATAGTATATAAGACACCGCAACTAACTCAAAAAAAAAAAAAAAAAAAAAAAAAAGAGTGGGTGGGGAAGGAGTGGAGGGAGGGAGAGAGAGGGGAAATAAAAAGGGAAAAAATCTCTGAATTTGAATGGGACGGACTTGAGCCCCATAAGCTTTCTTTTCTACGCCCCTGTCTATGTTTCAAAAACATCTCTAAAGTATTCTATCTTGATAATAAAAAACGCTTTAATACATTATGTTGGGAATCGTCCCAAACATGAAGTAAAGACTTTTAATATAATTTTTTGAGAATCTTTTTCCTGACAATATGCTTATATTGTAATTATCATGTACAGTAAATTCTGTCTAAGGTGGACTCTGTATAAGCCGGAAATCTGTCTACCTCGGAAAATTTTTCAAGTCCCGGTGAACCCATAGAAAATTACATTAATTCATGCTGCATAAGGCGGAATCTGTCTAACGCGGAAACGGAAAGCATTTTAAGCTCTCACCGAAACCAAAATTTTGCATAAGGCGGAAAAAAAAGGATAATTTAAAAATGAAAGGCATTTTGTTTATTAAACTTTAAAACGGCAAAAAAGTCAAATAAAAGTAGAAAAAGTAGAAAAGTCAAAAAAGATAAGTCAAATATTCAATGCCGTGCATGTTAGTTAAATTCCGTAACACTTTGAAAAAGTTAATTCAAAAGGACAGAAACTGTTTAAATTTTAAGGAATTTATGCTTGTGCCATTTTTTCATATGCAAAATTATATTTAAAAGTTAATATTTCTAGTAGAATGAACATTTATCAAAATATATATTTTCGAAAATGCAATATATTATACTTTAAGGTTGTACTCAAATTCAATGTTATAGCGCTCTGTCTCATTCTCGAAGTTTATTTGGGGGGGGGGGGGCTGCATTACAGCAGTACTAAGAAATTGAATAGCGTTTTACAGATAATCGATAAAGACAAAAGATCTTTCCGAATTTCAGTTTTCAACCGATTTTCGAGTCATGAAAGTCAATAAAAAATCATCAAATTCGAGGGATTTTTTTTGCGGGGGGGGGGGGGGGGAGGGGAGAGCTTTTTTGCATAAGCCGGAATATTGTCTACCACGGAAAATTTTCTCAGTCCGATCAATTCCGCCTTAGACAGAGTTTACTGTATATAGCAACAAAGTACAATAAGAAAAAATAAATAAACAAACAAACAAACAAATGACGCGATAATTGTCGGATATTATTCAACTAAAATTTC
Source organism: Maratus speciosus (assembly GCA_963932465.1). NCBI lineage: Eukaryota > Metazoa > Arthropoda > Arachnida > Araneae > Salticidae > Maratus > Maratus speciosus. Next base: position 86,765,309 of record OZ010788.1, read on the forward strand.
CTTAGAGAAAAATCCAACAATGCCATTTAAAATGAGAAATATATCCTTTAAATTTCAACTTAAAATATTTTTTCAATGTTGAAGTTATTATTAATTTTTTTAATCTGAGTTGCTCTAACTTGCAATCTAAAATCACGTTATAAAAGATGTTCTGGAAAGTACCATATACAGTATAAAGGAAATACATGTGTAATCTACATTAATAATATAATATGTATAAAATATACATGTATATTCTAAGAGTGCTAAAGTACACGAAAACTTAAATTTAAAAAAAAAGCATGCATGCAGTAATTTTATGAAATTTCTCTTTTTTTCTGCATCTGGCTGAATTTCACTGTTTCTATTAAATAAGCTTTGTTTTAAAAATATGAAGCAAAAATTGCCAATTTTCAATAACGTAACCTGAAAACTTTAGAAGAGATTACTTTATAAGAATTGTTTTTTAATATTTTCCACCAAAAAATTTTAAATTACATGTATTTCTAACATTTACTATTTTTTCATTAAACTCAGTCAAATGTAAATCACAATAACTTGTCTTTACATTCCATTTTAAAAGCCTAGTTCAAGTTCAAATTGACAAAATTTCAGCTTCAAGTAATTATGCTTAACTATAAGACATCACCAAATTGGGTCATTTCATTACACGTATATTTTCTTCTAATGTAATTTCATGACTATTTTCCTCGAAACTATCCTTTGATTATTATTAAGACGTATAGTAGCAAACGAGTCAAGAAACGAAGGATAATTTGCAGATGTAAATTCCTGCAAATTTCTGACCCCCCCCCCCCAAAAAAAAAAAAAAAAAACAAAAAAAAAACAGTAAAAATGCAAGATAAAATTCCATTTAAAATGAAAAAAAAATAAGTTAAAAAAAAAGACTTGAAATATTAAAATATTCAAAAGTTGACTTTAAGATTAAACATTTTAAAATGATATTTTCTAAAGCTTTGATTTGGATTCTAAAATGGTTAAAAATACACTATAGAAGGTAGAGTGAAAAGTATCACATGGCAGAAGTAAACACATGTGTTATCTAGGCTGATAATAATATTAATAAGATTCATAAATGATACATCAGTACTGAATTATGGTAAAGTAACAAACAAAAATTAAACTTTAAAATAATAATAACATGTGTGATAATTTTCATTTCCCTTCTCCGCTTTTTTATCATACATGTCTGATGTTCATTGTTAAATTTGTATAAAAGTTGTTTTATAAGTATAAATAAAAAAATATTGAGTTTCAGTATCTAAAAATTCGTTTAGTATATAAGTTCAGGTTTAATGATGTATTAAAAAACTTAATTTTGTTTAACTCTTTAAGATATCTGCCTACATAAAAACGACATTTGGTGAAATTTGTTTTAATTTTAGTCCTGTAGTTACTAGAAGAGGAGTTATGTCCAGTTTAATAAATAGGAAGTAACGAGTCAAATACCACAAGTGGGCGTAGGCCAGGAGAAATGTAAACAATGTTTTTATGTATGATTTTCTTACGTTTTTACATAAAAACACTAATAAACCCTAATTGACACTTCTAGATTAATTTTATAGAAAAGAAATTACATATAGATTAGAAATCTTTAACTACGATTTCTGGAAGATCAATTTTTCCGTTATTTTTATGTTCGATAAACTTCATTACCTAAAATGTTTTAAACATGTTTCAGGAAAATTTTGTCAAAATGCTTCTCATATTTCGCACTATGTTCTGAACTAGAATATAAGCTGGATGTGATTATTTTATAGCTACTCGAATATGAAAAAAATTGTAATTTTTAATAAAATATATGTATTTTTTGGCATATTTTGAAATATTTCAGTGAATATTAAAGATACTGTAAAACACATAGTTCAGTATACAGGTAAGTGTAATAGTAATATGTAGACAAAGGAATTGAAATATACTTAGTTGAATTGAGTGTACGCTGTCTGGCGTAAGCATGAAATTTTGTTAAAAGAATGGCAAAAAACTCAAAATTTTTTAACTAAAAATATTTGCATTTATTCAATATTGCACATTTTTTTAAAGGCTCTCCGAATGTACGCAGATACCTTAAAGCAGGTTATTTCTCTGAAATTTGACAGCAAAAACAATATTAGGTTATTTAATTTGCGTACGTGTTAAAAATTAACACATTTCTTCGTAAAGATTGTAAGAGATATTTTTAAACAGTTTTTGTTTAGATAAAAGTTCTTCAGATAAACAAATATTTTTTATGAAATCTTTATACCAGCATCAATTAAATTTATGAATGACATTTTAAAAAATACGTAAAAGATAAAGGAATATTTACATATTTATCAGAAAATTTTGCTAAATGACTTGGGAATAATTTTTTGAATCTGTAATAATTTTTACAAGGATATTTATAGATGCGGAAAAATTTCTATTACTTGTAACTAAAAGTAATAGTTTATGTGAGGGTGAGATTGAAGTGGATCCACTGTTAAAAATATTTATGTTTGTTTTCTGTAGGGATTAATTGTTAATCGAATTAATTTTGAAATTGAACCAATTTTATATACCTTTTATGTTTCATCTGTGAAAAACGGAACTATATTATACTAGGGCTCGGAATTTTAAGACTCTCATTATCTTCCCGGCTATTACGAATGACGGTTTATACCAAGACTTTTATAATTCCCTTGCTTCTCGCATTAACAGAGCTGGACTATATATTTTTTATTATTAAAAATGGCTACAAGCGTTTTTAAGGTACAATTTTATAAAGGTAACTTTAGAATATTCCACCCGTTTTAAGCAATTATTTTTCTGTTATATGGTTAATACCGCCTTTAATTTAAATATGTTTAATGGAATATTTAATGAAATGTCGCAAAGAAATACTATATTTAATGAAAACGCAACAAGACTCATTAACTGTAAGGTATTTCATGTTTAAAAAAAAGAAAACTAATTATTTTTTTTTTTTGCGTTTCGGCAACATAAAGGAGTTAACAGTATATCCCGTTCCACAAACTTTAATTTTCATCAAAAACCTTAATGTAAGTTTCAAAAGTTTTGAGACTCTTTTGTTATTACTTTTTCTGGTAAAGGGTCTTCTCTTAGAATTAGTTTCGAAAAGGATTTCATAATTTTTCCTTTGAAGAATTAATAAATACTTTTTTTTCCAACGGGTTCTTTTGATGTTTCAAAAATTACATTATTTTCTTTATGCCGCCTTACTTCAGAAGAAATTGTTAAATATGTATGTGTGTGTGTGTGTGTGTGCGTGTGTGTAATAATCTGAAGAACAAAGACAAAAAGTCTGAGAAATTCCGGTTGAACTAAGATGTTGCAATATCGCAAAAGACGTAAATTGAGATTTGACAACAGGGCTTCTAAATAATTAGCAGCTAGATCTGATAATTACAGCAGATAAAAAGGCTTAGATCTATTCATATTATGTTAGGCAGTCCGTTGATAAAGAAAATCCAAGTTGTAAAGCACTCTCGTGGGCTCTCAGGCAGTCATAAAAGAATATTTCAAATTAAAAAGCTTAACAACCTATGTATAATAAATGCTTTTAGTTGCTCAGTGACAAATGTCTCATAACAAAGACAGCGTCAAATTAAAACATTTGAATATTTCTCAGATATTAATTATGAATGATATTTTTGAGGTTTAAAAAAAGCCTTTTTAAAACAATTGTTTATCATTAAATATTTCGCTAGCATTCCTTTTGCGTGCTTTTTCTTTTTGTTGTTACTTTTGTGATTAAATGTGTGTGTGTTTTTGTAAAGATGTATTCTTTCTTTTAATAATTACCTTTAAGCGACATTTTACTCTATGTTTTACATATTGTAGTATCAAGTTTTTTCTATTTCATATGATACTTTATAAAACATTTCCAATTTATTTAACAAAACTAATTTAAAAGTTCATCGACTAATTTCATTAACAACTAATTAGTTTCTTTTGTAATGCACTGATTATGTGTCTTCGCTTTATTTTTAATAATAAAGTTCCTTTAATTTAAATTTATGAATAGTATCGATATCCCTTCTAGATATTTTAATTACAAATTTAACTCGTTTAAATTACATGCTGTCAAATAGGTGGTTTCCACATTGAAATGTATAACCAAATTATGTAAAATTTCCTTTCACTTCTTTCATACTTCTTTTTGGTCAGTCTGCAAAAAATTGAACTCATTTTATCACTATAGTCTGCTTTATACAGTTAATTAAATATACCTTTTCGTTATCAAAAAGAGAGACTTTTGTGCTTCTTTAAGCTGGCTGACAGACACACATCCACACATACATATGCAAAAAGAACAAGAAAGAAATATCATACGTCTAGCACGTTTATGATACACTTTCCAACACATTCAGAATTCTATAACAAAACTTCACCGCTTAATAAAGTGAAAGATGCTAAGTAAACAGTTTGAAAAAGACATAATACCTCATTTAAAAACCCAATTTCAGAATTATCGTTTACAGTCGCAAAAATATAATAATTCTTCTGCGCAGCCCTGTATATTATCTATAGATTTGTATATATCCAACATAGTATGAGATATTTAGTTCAATTAGAAAGCACATGCCACAGGTAAAACTTCCTCTTCAGCAATTTCCATCAATAAGCGGTAAATACTTTAGTGCAGCCTTTTATATGATCTATGGAATTTATGCACACCAAGTAATATGCAAAAAAAAAATAATAATAATAATAATAATAATTAAATATATATACGCGTACCGCAATTGAAAACGCACTTTCAGCAATTGTTGCTTATAGACAGTACTGTAACAAAAAAAGTTTTTGAGTGCCCCTATAAATGAACGATAAATGTTAAGTGCACCCTATTCAAGCATTATTAAAAATGTATGTCATTTTGCATATATTATTATGCATTTTATTAAGCTATATTATTATACCATATTATTAAGCATTTTGCAATTCATAAATGCATGTCAATTTCATTATGTTTTAGTGTAGCATCATTAAAATGCAAGTGATTTTTCCCCATAGACCACTGCTTGGCGGAATTTTTTAAGCGCCCCTATAAATAAACTGTAAATGCTTCGCACTTCATTTTCAATACCGAACATGCCATTGTAAGCCTCAATAACATATATCAATTATACACGACGATCCAAGTGTATGTATACGAGTCAGAGCATAGTCAGGCAGATGACCAGGCAGACTGACAGACAAACAAGCCGAATTCATAAACACTTTTCAACTATATTGGAAAGTGTTAAAAATAAAACATATCTTTGATATATATTTAAGTCTCGCTCAAGTTCCCCGCTCAACAAACGCGGAGCTTTCTTATCTCTTCGGATTCATTTTTAAACGTAAAGGCATAAAATTGGCAAGGCTAAATATTGAAGAGATTTTGAATCAAAATGTGTTTTCTATTTTTTTTTTAATAAGTTGCTTATCGAGGTACAAGCGATTTGCTAGTATGTCACGTTATAACTAGTTTTTCGCCTTTCTCGCGTTGTTACGTCCGAATATTCGGTCCAAAACGTCAAGTGTGACAGTATTTTCTGACAGATCTTTTGCGTTTATTAAAAAATGGAAAACGTCCTTCGATTACATAGTTTCTAAATAAGAACACCTGGGCACTTTATGCGTTTCCGAACAAAAATAAATTAAATATGTCACTAAAAACAAAATTAAAAAATATGTCAGAAAGTAGCCCCTTTTGTATTTGAGAGCAGTATTAATAGTGGTTAAAATAGTAATCGTTTGACATCTAATAAACGAGCGAGATAGATTGTCGAATTTGAATTTAAATTCATATAAAAGACAATCTTAATATTACTATTCTTTGACTGATTAAATAAAACAAAAATATGTATGTAAGAGCCTATATAAATCCGAAAATAATAAGTTTATTTCCAATTTTTTTAATCGCAATAGTTTAGAAAGTAGCTAGATTTTTTTAAATATGATTTATGGGGTATTTGAATTTGAATTTAAGGGGCTCCGGGACACAAAAATCTCCAAATTTTCTAAAAAACTTTGATTGCACTAAAACTTTTTCTGTGTTTTTTTTGCTTAAAATGACGTTTAAATCACGTTTCTACCTTAATTAGAACAGGAAATATAAAATTTTACGTTTTGGTTTGTTTTCAAAATCTAGCTTTCAAGCAATGGTTGTCATGAAAACGATTTCTTGTAAAAATGCGTTTTTCTTCATGATGGCTTTTTTCACCATTTCCCATTTTTAAATCGTTATAAGTTAAGAGCCGTTAAAGATAGATGGTTCAAAATTAGAACATGTCTTTTTCAATTGTTTTACTTTAATTTTGATTCAGAAAATTAGTAAAAAAATATTTACTTTTAAAAATATATGATTTTTTTTTCTTAAAGTTACACCTTTTTTAAAAAAAAGTTTACTTTAAATATTTTTAATTTTTTTTTAAATTATTATTTTTAAAAATGCTGAATCTAAATTAAAACTTATATATTTCTGTTTATTTAAATGAAAAAAAAATTGAAATTCTACAAATAATATTTCGAGTTATAACGATTTTAAATTACCCCACTTTTTTAATTAATTTAAAATTTAAAATATTTTTTAAAAATATATGAGAAGTTTTATCATGTTATTTTGTTTACAAATGACATGTTCAACCATCACGAAAGAATTCAAAATTTTAACTCAATAAACAAAAATTATTTTAAATTGTGTCCCGAATAGAGATTCGTGTAGAAGGCAATTGCAATACTTCTATCCATTATTTGATTATAACAAAAACATCTTGTATAAGAATGCATACTAATCCAAAAATTGATAATAATAAGATGTTTTCTAATGGGTAAAATCACAATTGTTTTAAAATAAATAATAATTTTGAAAAGAGCAAGATTAATTGTTGAATTTGAAATAGAATTGTATTCATTTAAAAAAAATAATCTGTAATACAGTAAAACCTCTGAATAACAGACAGATCAGGACCACAAAATCTGTCCGCTCTTCGGAGATGTCCGCTCTTTAGTTAGAAAAAACATACAAATTTGTATGTGTTGGCGATTGAAGAAAATTTAGGTGCCATTTATGGAGGTTTTAATGTACCTCTATCCACTCGTTGATTAAGTTAAACAATAGAAATTATTAATATTCATTGACAGTTTACTTCTGTATTGTTATACGTGCATTATGAAAAATAAAGTGCGAATGAATGCATTTTAAAGGCTTTATTTCCGAACAATGTATCTTCATAGTGACCAGCCATGTTTTATAATCCATCGAAAGTGAACACAATGCACTGATAAAATTCACTTGTGATTCGCAACATGCTAATAAACCATTCAGTTAACCATCAGGCATTGTCCCACGATTCACAAATCTCACTCTCAAATTCTCCACCTGAATAGTTTTGCTTTCAGCATGGTGATTGTTTTAATTGACAATAAATCCTTCAGCCGATGGTGTAATCTATGCAATGAGTTACATGCATTGTCTCTATTGTGATGTTTACAAGAACTCCTCCCTTCTAATCCCTAAACGCTCTGATGCTTATCTGGAAGAATTAAATGTACAGGAAGTGTTTTCACTCACTACCGAACGCTTTGGAAACTATAATCGTTCATGTGAGTGAGATTACACCTGTTTCTGAAATTATGCATGAGGCAAGTTATTTTAAGGCGATGTCTATTGCTGCAGACTCCTCTTCAAGAATGTCTATCCAGGAAGGGAAATAAGTTATTTACTTATTTACATAATAATTGGAGGGCAATACTTAAACTTGTAATTATCTCCGAGAAGATTCATCAAAGCACCAGAGTAATTTTATTATACATAGGAATCTTCCTGACCGCTACAATGTTCTTTATTGATTCTATGCCATTTTCATTACATTTAAATTTCTTAATGGTTATGTTGACTTAAAATTTCTCTAATGAATAAATGAAGGGCTCGTGTGTAAAACAGAATAACTAATAAAATAATTAGAGATCGACAGAAAATTCATTTTCGTTTTTTGTCCAAAATCCGGGTTTCGCCAAAAATTCGTTTTCTGCGAAAATGTTGTCAAAAATCCGGCCGGGCCGAACTCGACCGAAACTATGTGTATTCTAAAAATCTCGTTTTTTCCTTTTGAAATTTTCAACATTACTCAGTGATTTGAGCTGTATCGGCTCAAATGAGACACTCTGTATTTATTGCTATGACCTTCACTGTTTATAAATATCAGATATTACTGACTCAAGACATGAGGGCAAATTATAAAGCAAGAAATGCACATATCACTAAACTTTGAAGACGCTTTTCACGTGCTCATTAAAAGCTGCAGACTTAACAATAATAGAACATTTTTAGTTTGAAACAGCAGAAGTGTTTCGAATGCTCTTTGAGAAAGTTCTAGTATAACAGATGATCATTCACAAAAATCATTATAATTGATAAATAGATGTATGTATACCTAAAATATTTTTTATATAGATAAAATTCGTATAATTAAAAAAACATTTTGAGTCATTGATGAATCAATTACGTTTTATTTTATTTTATCTGAGAATTAAAAGTTTTTGTCATAGGGGTCACTTGTGACACACATATAATAGATTAATAATTATGTATGTTTAATAAACATATAAAATTAATTAATAATTATGTATATTTATGTATGTATTAATTGCTTAAAAACTTTCTTTTTTACATTTTCGTTTTCGTTTTCGATCGAAAATAGGAAGATTTCCGAAATTCGGTTTCGGTATTAAAAACCTGGTTAGGTCGTTCCTAAAAAATAATGTTTGGAGATATTCAAGTTTTCGGAAAAAAATTGCAACCATTATTTTTCTTTCTCTAAAACAACTGATTTGTTAAGAATGCAGATTCAATTAACTATGTGTAATATTTTTTTTTCTAATAAATTTTATTTTATTGGACACAGTGAATTTTACAGTACATATACATTTAACGTCTGAATTTAAAAACCATTAAACACCAAATAAAATAAACTAAGACAGACTTGAGCACAGTTAAAAAATAAAATTTATAAAGACAATAAAAAACAATTAAAAATACAATATGTAAACGTTTCGCCAAGCGACACGCAAGGCATCATCAGTACAAAAAATATCCATTTCATTTCAAACGTCAGAACAAATCAAGAACAGTTACAGTTAGCTATTTTAAAAACAAACAATATTCGCTAGGGACAGAACGAGCATCATTCAAAGCATGCGACCGCAATTCAGTGAACCAAGCCTCAAGGAGCAATCTACCGTGGTAGTTGTTGCAACCAGATTTCAAAATACTGGCGTTCGCAATGAGCGGAATGTGATTCGTTTGAAGTGAATGCTGGACAATTTTTGAATTCAAATTACTCTTTTTTAAAGCACCAGTATGTTCTTTTAGGCGAATTTCCAATGATCTACCAGTTTCACCAATATAAACACTATTGCAATCTTTACAAGGAATAATATAAACAACACCGGGTAATTTAGACTTATCATATTGAAATTTATGCTTATTGAAAAAGGAACTCGATTTAATAATAGGTTTAAAAGAAACCCAATATTGAATGATTTTAGAATGCCAGAAATTTTTTCAGATAATTTTTTCAGATTCTTATAATAAGGGATACAGATAAAAGAGCTAGGTTTACTACGTTGAAAAGGGGGGGGGGGTAGAATTTACAAAATTTAAAGCTACTTATCCACACTTCTTAAACCTTTTACTTTAAACTCCAATTACAGTCTTAATTTACCTTACAAATTTCTTGATGATTTACAGAGTTTTGTATTCCCTATCGGTTACATCTGTTAGAAATTGAATAATGATTTACCGAAATTGCAAGACATGGTGAAATAATTACAGCTGTGTTTCAAGATTGCATTTGATAGATGAAATCTTATTTTATCTGAGTGAAGAGCAACTACCCATTTCCCTCTTTTCCCGTGCAGAGAGAGAAAAAAAAAAGGAATTTCCAACATCTGGTATACATAAAAGTGTTGCACAACGAGATGCAATAAGAAAGACTAATGAACTGAAAACTTTTCTTCCTTTTTTAGTCAGTCTCTAAATATATGCCCTAAGCAAAACACGCAGTGTGTCTGCGCTCTGAAAAACCTTAAAGATATATGTTAATTAAATATATAACTTTGAATGTAAATTTAATTTTAACTTTATCTATGTGCTTTTAATTAAATAGTGTAGTCCTGTGATCCTGTGCCCTCTTTTGTTACTGAGTGGAATATTTTCATGCTGATTCACTTTGGATTTTTATAGCAGGTTGGATTACCTTACGCGGATTCAATCAACGCTGAAAATAAAGGTAGGAGCATGCCAATTTTATCTTTCTCCTTTTTTGTGAAGATGTTAAAAGGGAAAACATTATTTTCTAAATATAATTCATGAAGAGAAGCTCAGTTATTTAACTGCCGTGATTTCACAATAAAAATTCAATAGATTATGAGACAGACTGAAGGCTGTGAACACGGCAAGTTACCGCTCTCTTCTATTTAAACTATTGTGACAATAAATGAAAATAAACGAAAACTCTTGAAAGTTAAGAAACTAAAATAAAAGAAACCTTTTAAAGATAAAACAATGGCCTCCTCCCTAAAAGAAACTTTTAATATCGAAAAATTAAATCCGCATAACTATGCCCAATGGAGTTTTAAAACCCAGATGCTCCTAATGAGGGAAGATTTATTTAATTATACACAGGATGACCCCCCAACACCACTAACTACTGAGTGGACTAAGCGAGATAATCGTGCTAGGGCTACAATTATATTAACTTTAGAAGACTCACAACTTATTTATGTGAAAAATGAAACGACAGCCAAGACAACTTGGAATGTTTTAAAAACTATACACGAGCGCGCAAACCTTTCGAGCAAATTATATTTACTCAGAAAGTTATACAGTATAAAACTCGGGGAAAACGGAGATATGATAAGTCATATCGTAAAAATACTAGAAACAGCCGACAGATTAAAGGCGATAGGGGAAGAAATTAAGGACACGCATTTATCCGCGTTACTTTTATGCTCCCTCCCACCGAGTTATGATACTTTGATTATCGCACTTGAAGCGAGAAATGAAGAGGAGTTAAACTCTGAATTTATAAAAGGAAAATTGACCGATGAGTATCAAAGGAGACAAGATAGCTCGAATAATACGTCGCGCGAAAATGCGTACAAAGCAGAAAAAATTAATACTAAACCACAATATCGCAAACAAGAACAAAATATGTTTTGTACATATTGTAAAAGACGAAATCACATAAAATTAAATTGTTGGTTCCTTAAGAATAAAAATTCAAGTTCTAAAAACCAAACAATGAATAAAGGGAGACAGAATGCTGCATTATGTTCTGAAACGAACAAAATCACTCCGGAAGTAGAAGTACAAACAAACACACAGACTCTGGGGAATAGTAGCAAAGAAAACAAAACCACTTTAGATACAAAGGTGTCTCAAAACAATTGTTCCTTTTACGCGAACATTGAAAATAAATCTACCTGGATAATTGATTCAGGGAGCTCTTCACACCTTTGTAACGACATAAACCTATTCAGTGACATTGATACAAATAATAAGAACACAGTCACGATTGCAAACGGAAAAATTCTTGCTTCACACGGGACAGGCACAATAAAATTACAAACACAATCAAACGACATTACTTTAAATGAAGTTTTGTACGTGCCAGAAATACAGTCAAATTTAATGTCTGTTAATAAAGCAGTGAAGCATGGGTGTAAACTCATTTTTGAAAACGAAACCTGTAAATTAATCCAAAACGGCATAACCTTTATAGAAGGGAAAATTAAAGGTAATTTATATGAAGTAGACCTTTACAAACATAAACAAGTAAACTATGCGAATTTAGCTCATCAATGCAAGAATAAAAACTGTATTGAACTCATGCATAGGAGATTCGGACACAGAGATATAAATGCTTTAAAGCAACTGCAAACTAAAAGTTTAGCAACAGGTTTTAATATGGAAAATTGTAAACATGAAGTAATATGCGAAAGTTGCATAAAATGTAAATTAACAAATGCTTCGTATCCTAAACAAGCTACAAACAAAGCTAGTAAAATTCTTGATTTGGTTCATTCTGATGTATGTGGCCCGATGCCAACAGAAAGTATGGGAGGAAAGAAATTCTTTCTCACATTTACTGATGATTTCAGTAGATTTACAATGGTATTTCTTTTATCAAAGAAAAGTGAAGTCATCACTAAACTAAAAGAGTACGTAGCTATAACGAAAAATAAATTCGGTCGCAATATAAAGGAATTAAGAACTGACAACGGCGGGGAATATACCAGTGATGAGATAGAAAATTACTTAAAAGAAGCAGGTATACACCATCAGCTAACCGTGCCAAATTCTCCAGCTCAAAACGGTGTTTCGGAGAGGAAGAATCGTACACTAGTTGAAATGACGCGATGCCTGTTATCGGAAGCGGAACTACCTCAGAAGTTTTGGGGTGAAGCTCTAAATACAGCGGTATACTTAACTAATCGACTCCCCACGAAAGCTCACAATTCTACTCCATACCAATTATGGACAAATAAAATACCGGATTTAAGCAACATTAGAATGTTTGGCTGCAAAGCTTACGCTTATCTCGACAAATCCCAAAGAGGAAAACTTGATGATAAAGCGATTGAAGGAATTTTTGTCGGTTACGACAATAGATCTAAAAGTTATAGGATCTATACTGGTAATAATAAAATTATACGAGCAAGAACCGTCAGATTTCTAGAAAACTTTAATTCAAACACAACACCAAATTTAAATCTGAAAAATGATAGCGAAGTTCAGAAACAACCCGAAAAAGCAGGGGAAAATTCCTCAGAAATTATAATAAGTATGCAGGAAGATAAACAAACAGACAGTGAGGAAAATACAACAAATGAACCTAGAAGATCACAAAGATCGAATAGAGGTGTTCCACCAGACAGACTCGCATACATTACTAAAGAAAATAAAATTATAGAGCCGAAAAATTTCGAAGATATTAAAAATCTAAACAATCCACATGAGAAAAACCAATGGTACGAAGCAACTAGTGAAGAAATTGCTTCATTAATAAAAAATAACACCTGGGATCTAGTTGATCCTCCACCAGGCGTAAAAGTAATTGGAAATAAGTGGGTTTTTACGGTTAAATATAATTCAAATGGAGAAATTAATAAATACAAAGCGCGTTTGGTAGCGAAAGGCTATTCTCAAAAATTTGGTAGTGACTATTATGAAACCTTTGCACCAGTAGTAGCCTATACAACGCTAAGAGCATTTCTAGCGTGTGCAGCTCACAAAAACTTAAATGTAAACCATTTAGATATTAAAACCGCGTTTCTCCATGGAAATTTAGAAGAAGTTGTTTATATGTCGCAACCAGAAGGACATATTAAACCGGGTGAAGAAAATAAAGTATGTAAGCTAAGAAAGGCTATATATGGCCTAAAACAAGCAGCAAGAGCATGGAATATTAAAATAGCTGAAAGTTTAAACAAACTAGGTTTTGTGCAAAGCACCGCTGATCCATGTCTCTTCACACGAGAAACTAACGGAAATAAAACTTATATCATCATTTATGTCGACGATCTGTTAATTTCAGGAGATACTAAGGAAATAAATGAAATAATGAAACAACTTAGCAAAGAATACGAAGTGAAAAATTTAGGTATGGTAAATTACTACTTAGGCATAAACATAAAAAGAATTAAAGAAGGAACTTATGCACTCGATCAGGAAAATAAAATAAAAGAACTGATTGAAAAATTTAATTTAAAGGACTCTAAACCTTGTGATACTCCGATGGAGGCAGGTTACTTAAACTTAGATGACGATGAAAATTTACTACCTAATAATCATAAGTATAGACAAGCCATAGGGGCATTGCTATACATAGCTACGATAACTCGTCCAGATATTTCAGCGGCTATTAACATCCTTAGTCGCAGAAATGAGAAACCAAGAGAAAAAGACTGGAGGGCAGTCAAGAGGGTTATAAGATATTTAAAAACAACACAAGAATTAAAATTAGTTATAAGCAACGAATATGATCCGATTCTGACGACATTTGCAGATTCAGATTGGGCAGGAGATAAAAGTGATCGAAAATCAACCACAGGAAATTTAAGTAAATTAGGAAATGCAGCGATTTCCTGGTCAACAAAAAAGCAAAACTCAGTTGCATTATCATCTGCTGAGGCTGAGTATATTTCCGCAGCCACATCAGCACAAGAAACCATATGGTTGATAAAGCTATTAAAGGATCTAGATTTAAACCAAAACCTACCAATTATTCTGTATGAGGATAATGTGTCATGCATCAAGATGACTCAAAATTATAAACATCATTCAAAAACAAAGCACGTGGATATCAAATTTAATTCAATTAAAGATTTACGAGAGAAGGGAATCATAGAATTAGAATATTGTCCCAGTAAGGAAATGACTGCAGACATCTTTACGAAGCCCCTTCCCAAACCTGACTTTATCAAACACAGAGACAACTTGAACTTAAGAACTATTGCAACTTCAGAAATCAAGCAGGGGTGTTAGAAATTGAATAATGATTTACCGAAATTGCAAGACATGGTGAAATAATTACAGCTGTGTTTCAAGATTGCATTTGATAGATGAAATCTTATTTTATCTGAGTGAAGAGCAACTACCCATTTCCCTCTTTTCCCGTGCAGAGAGAGAAAAAAAAAGGAATTTCCAACATCTGGTATACATAAAAGTGTTGCACAACGAGATGCAATAAGAAAGACTAATGAACTGAAAACTTTTCTTCCTTTTTTAGTCAGTCTCTAAATATATGCCCTAAGCAAAACACGCAGTGTGTCTGCGCTCTGAAAAACCTTAAAGATATATGTTAATTAAATATATAACTTTGAATGTAAATTTAATTTTAACTTTATCTATGTGCTTTTAATTAAATAGTGTAGTCCTGTGATCCTGTGCCCTCTTTTGTTACTGAGTGGAATATTTTCATGCTGATTCACTTTGGATTTTTATAGCAGGTTGGATTACCTTACGCGGATTCAATCAACGCTGAAAATAAAGGTAGGAGCATGCCAATTTTATCTTTCTCCTTTTTTGTGAAGATGTTAAAAGGGAAAACATTATTTTCTAAATATAATTCATGAAGAGAAGCTCAGTTATTTAACTGCCGTGATTTCACAATAAAAATTCAATAACATCATGGCTTCTCTCGATGTTGTTTTGCTGTTTACTTCAATCCCTTTTGATCTTGTCTGTAAAGTTATTAAAGATATCTGGCCTATTCCTACACACCCTACTGATGTTAATGTCGAAGAGATTGTTGAATTGGTTAAGTTTTGTTTGACCTCAAACTGTTTTGTATTTAATAACTGCTTTTATAGTCAAATTTCTGGTACCGCTATGGGATCCCCCCTCTCTGTTGTAATTGCTGAACTTGTAATGCAGAATATTATTAATTCTGAACTTGGTCCACGTATTCTTTTTTGGAGACGTTATGTTGACGATATTTTTTTGATAGTGAAAGAAGCAGACTTAAATGATATTCTCACGATTTCTAACTCTCTTGGTAACCCTATTAAGTTTACTGTTGAAATAGAAAATAATGCTGAATTACCATTTCTCGACATTCTAATCCGCAGACTCACGACTGATATCTCTCAATCTGTCACCACTACTGTTTACAGAAAACCTACTTCTACTGGTCAGTATACTAATTTCAATTCAATATGCCCTTTCAGCCATAAAATAACCGTTATTAAGACTTTAGCCTTCAGAGCCATAAAATATTGCAGTTCCAGTAATGATTTTGAAATAGAGAAATGTAAAATTTATCGTGATTTGGTTTATAGTGTTTAGTTTATAGCAATAGTGTTTATATTGGTGAAACTGGTAGATCATTGGAAATTCGCCTAAAAGAACATACTGGTGCTTTAAAAAAGAGTAATTTGAATTCAAAAATTGTCCAGCATTCACTTCAAACGAATCACATTCCGCTCATTGCGAACGCCAGTATTTTGAAATCTGGTTGCAACAACTACCATGGTAGATTGCTCCTTGAGGCTTGGTTCACTGAATTGCGGTCGCATGCTTTGAATGATGCTCGTTCTGTCCCTAGCGGATATTGTTTGTTTTTAAAATAGCTAACTGTAACTGTTCTTGATTTGTTCTGACGTTTGAAATGGAATGGATATTTTTTGTACTGATGATGCCTTGCGTGTCGCTTGGCGAAACGTTTACATATTGTATTTTTATTTGTTTTTTATTGTCTTTATAAATTTTATTTTTTAACTGTGCTCAAGTCTGTCTTAGTTTATTTTATTTGGTGTTTTAACAGTGAATTTTCTTGTCAAAAATTCGCTTCACTTACTAAAATTTATTTTCAATTATGATGGTATCTGTTAAGTAATAACTAAACCCTGTACTTTCAAAAGATGTCAGGTAGCAATTAAATGAATTTACATGAAAATCGTGAGAAATTAAAAATCTCATTTATCATTTTTCATACCAGATCCCCTATATATTATAGACATACATAAGGAAAGAGAGAAAGAGAAATTTGTATTGTTTATATTGTTATTATATATTAAATTAAATTCTTATTCCTTACTGAGTTACTCTTCTTATGATATTTTTTTCAATTATTCTGAGCTCTACCGCCCAATTCTTTATCCGAGTAAGAATGTGTATCTGAAAAAAAAAACAAGTAACTTTAATCCTCTGTTAGGTGCACCTCTGGTTCGGCCGCAGTGCGTCTGACAGGCGCCTTTTTAAAAATCTCATTAGCACCTAATTAACTAAATTCTAATCCTCTTAAAGTGATTAGTAACCTTCAATATGAAGTACAAATAGCGAATATCTGAAATCTGATACAAAAACCCTCATTTATTAACTTTAAGGGATCTGCCTACATTGGGAGCCCTTTTAATAATATACACACACACATATACATATATATATACAGTATTGAATAAATACACATATTTTTAGTTCAATCGTAATATAGAATGATGAAAAAACATAAAATCCTTGTAATACCTTCATAACATTTTTAAAAATTGGGAGGTTTGGCCATTTTTGGACGGTTTTTTCCAGCAAAATTTCATACTTATGCTAGATAGCGTACACTCAATTCAACTGAATGTATTTCAATTTCCGTTGCACTACATTTTACTATTACACTTAACTGTGCACTGAAATAGAAGTTTTACAATATCTTCAAAATATACATATTTTTTGTTACAAATTTACCCTTTTTCTATTTTTGAGTGATAAAATAATTACTTATCACATAGAGCTTAGATTCTAGTTCATAACATCGTGAGTAGTATGGAAAGCATTCTGAGAAAATTTCACTGAAATATGTTTAAAAAAAATTGTGTAATGGAGTTTACTGAATATGGAAATACAAAAAAATTGATTTTCCAGAAATCATATTTAAAAATTTCTTTTATATCTTTCAGATATATACAAAATTAATTTTGAAGTGTCAATAAAAGTTTATTAGTATTTTTAATAAAAAAACATGTAAGAAAATTATGCATAGAAACATTGTTTACATATGTGCTCGGCTTCCTACGCCCAGTTCCGGCATGTAACTCATTACTTCCTGTTTATTAAATCGGCCTTAACTCCTCTACAAGTAATCACAGGAATAAAATTAAAACAGGTTTGGAATAGTTAGAGATTGAAAATAAATCTTTGAAATAAAATAATTAAAAAAGTTGAATACTTTCACAAAAACGGCCATTGTAATGTATGCAAAAGCGTTAAAGTAAATAAAACTCTAAGCAAGTTCTGAGGCATCCTTCACGAAGCCTTGGCAGCTAGCCCATGAGGTCGACTGCGTCCGACTGAGGGTTAATAATGTCTGAAAAACAGTTTATAAGCTTTTAATTATTGGCAGGACGACTCATTAGTAATATAACTTTTTTTTTTTTTTTTTTTTTTATTCTGCAGTGTTGTTCGTTGATCCTGAATCTTTTATTTTCCTTTATATTTGCTATTCCAGAGCTTATCTAAAATTTTTGGAATTCATTTCAGTAATGGTACATTAGCAACAAGTGTCATACATCAAATTTTCTCTTTTGGATTTCATTTTTTTACTTCATTTCAATTGCTTCCTTTCCTTTGAATTTCCTTTTATTTTTAATAGTAATCCCTTCGAATTTACCTTTTAAACTATCTTATTATCGTAAATTCTATGGCCTTTTTTAATTAAGGCAATATCCATTATATTCTATAACATTATTTTTCTTTATTTAGAATAACATCTAAATTAAAAGCGTAACCGTTTTAATATTGTTTACATAATGTCTTAAAGATAGTTTCTAAACTTCTAATTTTCCCATTAGTGTAATTTCAGGACACTGAGTATTTTCACAAATGTTATTCTTTAAAACGCTTATCAAAAATTTCCTTTTATGTATATTGTAGGTATACATTAGATAGGGTGCTGTATATTAGAAACGAAATGCTATCATTTCAAAATACTTCAGCAAATATAATAACTCCTGTGAGGATTTTGCAATTGTTTCTAAAACCTAAAGTATGTACTAACGAAGTAATTTTGGGGAAATGTCTACATAGGAACACTTCATTTCCTGAATATGTATTTGGGGAATTTTAATTACTTAGTATTTGAGAGCTCGTTATTATCGATGAGACGGCTTGTCAGCTTAATCTAAATTACTAAAGGAATTATGTAAATGGTATAACGTTTTTATTGATCCTGCAGCATTTTAATTACATTTTTGTTTATTAACGTTTATGATCACATAAAATTTCTTTAAATACATTTATGAATCGAATGTTCTTATATCGTTGCACTTATTAAAATTGACAATTTTTCTACGTTCAAATATTTATTCTAGAGAGAGTGTATTTTCATCAACTAACCGTTTACATGAGCGGTTGTATGTCTGCCTTTGAAATTACGTACAGAATAAGGTGATTATAATGCGATATATGTGCTGCAGATAGTCATTTGCAGGAATGTATATATGTGAAAAGGAAAAACAAATTTCTTCCATAGTAACTAAAAGACAGTTTCTAAACTTATAATTATCTGTGAAATGACGTATCAAAGTAATTTAAAAACAAAGAGCTACTTTATTAAACATTGCGTTGTTTTTATAGACCTTGTGTAATTTATAAATATTAGTTGCAAATTTATTTTAAAATGTTTGTTGATGGCTTAAGATTCTCTGTATGAATGTATGTTATATATATACATTCATGCAGACTCAGTTTGTAGTTATTACACGCTTTTGTTTGTTTTACAGTATTTACTTCATATCAAAATATATTAAATTATAATTCTTTATTATACTGAATGTATTAAAATGCGATATTATATAAGATGAACGATTTCCCCACGTTGACCACAATGTAACAGAATTCTTTTGTGTGTCTTTGTAAACGAACAATAAATGCTACACACTTCATTTTTCAATACCGAAAATTCTTTAGTAAATACCAATAACGTATAAAAATTACATGGCAATCCGAGTATATTTACAAGAGTTATGGTACGGATAGACAGACAGATAGGCAAACCGAATTCATAAACGCTTCCCAATTACATTGGGCAAGGATTAAAAGGTAAGACATTGGCGCTAAACTGAATTCCCCCCCCCCCCAAAAAAAAGCCATGTCAATAGACTTAGCTAATTAGGAGACTTTAATAAACCATTCAAACTTATAATAAATATAAACCATTAGACCTTAATAAACTATTCAACATTTCAAAACGGATGTACAGATTTCATGCTGTACGTTGGAAGATTGTCCCTCAATAATATTGAGAATTTAGAATAAAAGTTAATACACATGGAGCAATTTAAAGGGTATGTATATAGACTGGGGAAAGTGCATCTGAAATATATGCTTGTTATTTCCATTACTTACTTTGAAGAAATATGAAAACACATTTTTTTCCAAACGTATCAGAAAGTATTAATTTTTTTTTTTAAATTTTCAACGTTAAATATGAACACAAAAACAAGAATTAGTATATTTTCTCTTTTCAAAATCCACCGTCTCCTTGATTTTTAGTTATAGATTTGAACTTCTCTCATTGAATAGACAGTATGTCAGTGGTTCTTAACAGTCATATCTTTGTGGAAACTTTGAAATAACATTATTGTTCTAGTAAGCATCTATATATTGATTTTTATGTGCCATATTTAACATCTGCCTACATTTATAAATTTTTAAAGTTTAAAGAAAAACATAAACAATTAGCAAAACTCCTTGGGATGTCTGCATAATTCTAGTTTCCTTCGAAAGATATTTTAAGGGCTAAATGTCATAAGCCAGGTGGATTTAAAAATATTTAGACATCAGAAAGATAACCCATTGACCTTAAACAATATATGGGTTTCTTATTGGCCAAGTTCGTCACGCTTAATTATATTAAAGTAAAACGCCAATTAAAAACCAAGGTTCTTTAGAATGGTAACTAAGTTTTTGAAACCTCAAGAATTCATTTATACTTGGCTTTGAACTTTATGACTTACCTGGTGGAATTTTTTGCACCTGCTCTTCCGATGAAATACTCGTTGAATGATGACTACCGTATTAAATTCGTGATTTCATTTACCAGGCTAAGAAACCGCATAATTGCGAAGAAAGTTTATATTAAAATGCCTACAATTTTCTCCCACATTTGTTGTAAGGTTATGAATATTATAGATCTTAGACATAGTAAATAAATCTAACTGTGTAACTTTATATAAATTACTATTAATTCTAGAACTTTTTCGCAAAAGGAATTCGTATATAAAAACTTATAAATAAATTTTGAAGAATTTTGAATATCCCTCAGAGAAGTTTCTCAGTACTTATTAAGGATTCGCAGTACTGTTAATACTTTATACACTGTTAGAAATTTTGTACAATATTGAAACAACGTTTAGTGCTGCAGTAGCTGCAACGATAAGATGGCAATATCGCGTACCAAAATTTGGATACAATGAAGCTCCAAATTTTGGAACGAGATTTCACTATCTTACGGTTGCATTTACTGCAGCACCAAAAGTTGGTTCAACCAACACAAAATTTTAACAGTATACACCTGTTATATAAAAGCTGTAGCTCTTTTTACTAATAACTCATTATATTTTCTTTTTAAAATATATATAAAAGTTATATTTACTGCTCATAAAGCTTAATTTGTTATTTAAGCCGATTGTATTAAAATATTTTTTTCTTTAAATTTTGAAACTAAAATAAAAGTAACAATATATATATATGCATCTATATATATATATATACCAGAGGGAAAAACCGAGCTACCAAGCATGTGTTTTGGTATTAGCAATATTGAAAGTCGATTTTCGCGCCAAGTCTCGCCAATGTCACCAATATTTCGACAAATATCACCAAATTTGGAGAAATGTTGCCAACTTTGCGACTTCGTTTACTGCCAACTGTTGAACAACTTGATGTTTCAACCTTCATTACCATTGAAATAAATTTACCCGGGTAGTGACTCCAAAAATGTTCCTCACCAAATTTTCTAAACATATTGACGTAGCCCAATGGTCTTCACGTACTGTTTTTTACATAAAATTTATGTATACATGCACACACACACATAGACACAAGATTTGCTCGTATTGTAATATATGATATATATATAGGTATATACATATATAGGTATGTGTGTATGTGTTGTGTGGATATTTAATCACAGCGAAAGAAAAAAAAAACTCAGTAAAGTAATGAGTTTGCTGCTTTGCATAATGAAGAATTTATAATGAAGATTATTGCATGTTAATTTATGATAGTCAACTTAAAAGTCTTAAACTAAATATACAAAAATAGTTATGGAAAATGTATTACTCGAGGGTAAAAGAATCTTTTAGATGTTTTATAACTTTTCATAAAACTTCGTTTCTACGAAAATTTGGCCTATTTTTCAATCTAACCCTTGGAATGCACTTTTACTTCGTTATTTTATTATTAGTTCTGAAGCAAAGCAGAACACGTTCACCTGCTATCTTTGTTTTGCTCTAAATGCTGTCAAAGGTTAACCTGCTGACATAACTCCCACATTTATTCTTCTTAGTTCCTGTTTATATATCGGAAAATACAGTTTCGTTGAAAACGGTAGTTTCGTATTTGTTTCGTGTTTATTAGAAGATTATGTCACGAATGCCGTGTAACGATGTGACAGTTTTAGAACTTTTAAGATATTTAGAGCATTTCCTCGAGGGGTTTAATGAGTTTTATCGTTCGTCGTGATGTCGAAGCTTTTTATTGTGAAAGTCTTTCTTCTTTTCTTTGTAATGTTGCATATTTTTTAAACGAACTGTTTCATTCATTTTTTTTTTTTTTACATGTGAATAATCTGGCATCGTAGCTTCTTTATCGTTTAGCATAATACTGAAAAAGAATTAAAATCCTCTTGTAATGTCTTTTGATACTAATCTATTTGGAAAAGGGCAAAATTGTAATGTTGTTTTTTCTGCATTTTGTTTTAAATGCTAAAAAAAAATGATTCTTTGAACATTTTATAAAAAAACTTAATAACGAATATGAATGCAATCCTTGGAAGTATTAATCATTGTTCAATGTATTAAAAATACATTAAATCAATAGAATTATATTACTTTAAATATTGCTGGTATTGCAGTGAAACCTGGACCTTAGTGAACGTATTAACACGGGCTTATCAGTGAGGGGGTTAAATACTTTATTCGGCTTTCCTCATAATTTATCATAATAACTTATAGTGTGGAACATAATAACATTGGAATCTGACTTTTCGAAACTCTCCGAATAAGGCAAAAAATAAATTTAAAAAATGCAATTTAACAAATTACAACGACCATTTAAAAAAATGATTTTTTCAAAGACTAAAATTTAAGACATAAAAAATCGCACGGAGTTGATCATACATTACGTACGCCATGAATTGAACATTAATAGTGTTGTTACACGTAAAAATTGCAAGAGACAAAATTCGCTTGCGACTCGTCAGATTTCCTGAATCCTGACATTTACTTATTATCCACCTGAAACTTACGTATTATCCAAGCATTTCATTGGCTGTTCGGGAAAAGGCTTTTCCATCGTCAGAAATCTGACGACCCATTTTAAATGAAATTTCATTCTTAAACTTCTAAACATCCCACAATATTACTTTTTACACCGTCGTATAGAGAAAAAAATGTACTTTTAAATGAATTTGTTCGAAAGCTGTATCTCAATTTGTTTCTGAGTTATTTTTTTTTTTTGTAGTTTTTATTACTTTTTTGTCATAGTAGCAACAGAAGTATCCATCTCTGTTGAAAGTAAAGGTTAGTGTATAGACCAATCAGAAAACGAATAAAATGCGGATTAAACCAATAAAACGCTTCAGATATGCTTTTGATTTCCTACCCTGACGAGGGCAATAACCATTTTTCCAAATGGTTAATAAAAATATTATGCTTTTCAAAGTTAAATAGTTCCAAATGTTTAAATATTATCAGGGAAAGAAAGACATGTCAAATCAAGAATTTATTTCCAATTGAAAGAAGTGTATATACTCATATATGTACAAAAAATATATTTAATGTAAAAATATGTTTGTAGAAGTTCAAAAAATGTCTGAAAAATATTATTTTTGCGGTTTCTCGTGCTATAATTATTTTTTAATAACAACGTTTTGAGTATATTCGGCAGTATTTTAATTTGATCCTTAAAAATTCAAAGTTATTTTTAAATCTCTTCACTGTTAAAATTTCGTGCTAGATTGTACCGAATTTTGGTGTTGCACTACCTGTAACCATAAAAAATGAAAATAAATAAATGAATTGATGAAAATTTTTTCTGTCACTTGATACTTCACATGAACCATGAATAACGACATGATACTGAACCATAATCTTTTTAAGGTTGAACTATTAATTGGTAATATGTTGAACCATAAATTGGTAAAATGTTGAAGAATAAACCGATAAAATATTGAACCATGAAGTGACTATGGTTATATTTTGCTAATAAGATCCTCTTTTTAATCCCTTGACTGTAGGACATATACATACATCCCGATCCCACTTACTGATAGATGAATAACCACTGGCGACTATTTTTATATTCTATTCTTAACACTTTTTACAAAAAATGTCTTTGTGGTAGATTGTTTCAGAAGTGTAAGTAAAAATTATTATTATTATTATTATTATTATTTTAGGTAAGAATAGCATGCAAAAAAAAAATAATCACCAGTTTCAGCGATTTCTAATTAAAAATGAATTATTAGTCAAAGGGTTATAGAAGAATCCGATTCACTATGAGCACCTAATCCTAAACTAATTCGAACTAAACTCTTGCCAGCGTTCTATTCCACCAGAAAATTCTACCAGGCAGATATTCACTACTTCTAAAGAAGCATACTGAAATTGCATGGAACTGTACGCTTTAGTTGGCTGTTGTAATAACTTCATATAAAAAGATCTGGATAAACAGTTGGTATGTCCTTTGCGAATCACTCATTTACAGAATCATCAGTTTTCATGAAATATATGATTAAGGACAAACACAGCTGTAATGTGTTCGCTGCGTATTGAGAATATGCAACAACTTAATTAATTGAATTTTCTGCTTCACAAATGTAACTCATATTAGACTGTACCATATTGTGAAAAAAAAAAAAGAAAAAAGAAAGAAAGAAAAAAGAAGAAAGAAATTATATTTTTCTAATTACAAAAAATTATAAAAAAGGGGGAAAGGGAAAAGAAAAAAAATATATGTGTAAAATTTCTCAGAACAATATCCACTTGTTGTTTTCATAAATGAATAAGTAAATAGAAAAAAAAAAGCAAGGCATTCATTAGCGCATATATGCGCCCATTTCAGAATTTTTTTTATTCGGAAATTCCGAACGAAGAATTATATTTTATGCAATCACGAAATATCTGTCATTAAATAAAGCAAAATTTACTATTCAGAACTTCTGGTATGGATTCGAAATTTCTGAATGAAAAAAAATTCCTGAAATGCTTACTTCGGATGCAAACGATAGCATGAAGCACTCTTTACCTAATATTTAATAGAATCGCGCATTTTCTCGGAGCAAATGATTGAGGATAAATCTCCAGTCCTTAATATGTTTGCTGTGTATCACAACCAGCCACTTAATTGAATAAAATTTCCTGGTTCAAAAACCTGATTCATACACTATGACGCAAAAGTTTAGACAATGAAGAAATTCTTACATACTTTGAAAAATATTTATTCAATTTTCAAATCACTGCTTGAAATTAATGTGCTGTACATATAAACAATATTTATAACAAAGAAAAGTGGAATTGTGCATATTGCAATAAATTAAATGGTAACAAAAATAAACTGCTGTCTCAAAAGTTTAGACACAAATTAAATAAAATCGAAATAAACAATTTTTAAAACCTGGTTGCGCATCCATGCTTATGTATTACGTCATATACACGAGATTGCATGGAAGAAACTAAATCTTGCATAGTTTGTGGATCGATATCGTACCATGCATTCTCAATAGATGTCTTAAGTTCCTTTTCAGAAGAGTATTGTCTAGCGTTGCTATAAACTTTGCGACACATGATGCTCCAAAGGTTTTCTATAGGGTTAAGATCTGGGCTACATGCTGGCCAGTCGAGAACTCTTATATTATGGGAATTAAAGCAAGATTTTGAATGTTTTGCAGTGTGAATTGAAGCATTGTGTTGCTGAAATTCCCACTGAGGACCCCCTAGAAGCTCAGCAAATGGCAGTAGGTTTTCTTCTAATGTCTGTGTATAATGCTGTGAAGTTTGACGACCACTGGTGAAGGTCAGAGATACTTGTCCATTATAGCAAAAGGCTGCCCAAACCATCACCGAGCCCCCTCCTTGTCTGCGACTAAAAAAACGTCGAGGTTCCTTCCGCAAGTCGTGCCAATACGATAAACAACCATCTGGACCATCCAGATTCCACTTTTTTTCATCGCTAAATATGACTGACTGCCATTTCTCTCCATATGACATATGCTTTCGAGCCCACATAAGTCTTTGTAACTTATGATGTGGTTTCAGAGCTGGTTTCTTCTGCATTTTGCTATAAACGATTGTTCCTTTTTTCAAAATTCGTCTACGAATCGTATCCTTTGATACAGAGAGTCCCGATGAGCTTTGAACTCCACGTACGCTCATTTGTTGAGTACTCGCTAGTCTTTGTATCAGGCGATCCTCTCGTACATTTGTCACACGTGGCCTCCCAGACCGACATTTTGCTTTATATTCGGAACCACTCGATAAAACTCGATAAATAGATTTTTTTGACCTATTAATAATAGCAGAAATTTCAGAAACGCTCTTCCCTTCACCTTTCAACTGCCAAATCCTTGAAACCTCATTCACTTGAATTTCTTTAGCTCCCGGCATGTCGACTATGAAGCGCAATCGTTTGCAGAGCTTAAGTACTCCAAATTTGTGACGTCATCGATTCTAAATTTGCATATGCCAGCGAATATTCAAAGAAATTTAGAATAGTGTCTAAACTTTTGCGACAAGCACATTTGAATTTTTATGAAAAAAATTAGTATTATAGCAAATAAAACGACTGTCTTTTGTACATAGCATTTTAAATCAGTTTTTGAATATACACTATGACGCAAAAGTTTAGACAATGAAGAAATTCTTACATACTTTGAAAAATATTTATTCAATTTTCAAATCACTGCTTGAAATTAATGTGCTGTACATATAAACAATATTTATAACAAAGAAAAGTGGAATTGTGCATATTGCAATAAATTAAATGGTAACAAAAATAAACTGCTGTCTCAAAAGTTTAGACACAAATTAAATAAAATCGAAATAAACAATTTTTAAAACCTGGTTGCGCATCTATGCTTATGTATTACGTCATATACACGAGATTGCATGGAAGAAACTAAATCTTGCATAGTTTGTGGATCGATATCGTACCATGCATTCTCAATAGATGTCTTAAGTTCCTTTTCAGAAGAGTATTGTCTAGCGTTGCTATAAACTTTGCGACACATGATGCTCCAAAGGTTTTCTATAGGGTTAAGATCTGGGCTACATGCTGGCCAGTCGAGAACTCTTATATTATGGGAATTAAACCAAGATTTTGAATGTTTTGCAGTGTGAATTGAAGCATTGTCTTGCTGAAATTCCCACTGAGGACCCCCTAAAAGCTCAGCAAATGGCAGTAGGTTTTCTTCTAATGTCTGTGTATAATGCTGTGAAGTTTGACGACCACTGGTGAAGGTCAGAGATACTTGTCCATTATAGCAAAAGGCTGCCCAAACCATCACCGAGCCCCCTCCTTGTCTGCGACTAAAAAAACGTCGAGGTTCCTTCCGCAAGTCATGCCAATACGATAAACAACCATCTGGACCATCCAGATTCCACTTTTTTTCATCGCTAAATATGACTGACTGCCATTTCTCTCCATGTGACATATGCTTTCGAGCCCACATAAGTCTTTGTAACTTATGATGTTGTTTCAGAGCTGGTTTCTTCTGCATTTTGCTATAAACGATTGTTCCTTTTTCCAAAATTCGTCTACGAATCGTATCCTTTGATACAGAGAGTCCCGATGAGCTTTGAACTCCACGTACGCTCATTTGTTGAGTACTCGCTAGTCTTTGTATCAGGCGATCCTCTCGTACATTTGTTACACGTGGCCTCCCAGACCGACATTTTGCTTTATATTCGGAACCACTCGATAAAACTCGATAAATAGATTTTTTTGACCTATTAATAATAGCAGAAATTTCAGAAACGCTCTTCCCTTCACCTTTCAACTGCCAAATCCTTGAAACCTCATTCACTTGAACTTCTTTAGCTCTCGGCATGTCGACTATGAAGCGCAATCGTTTGCAGAACTTAAGTACTCCAAATTTGTGACATCATCGACTCTAAATTTGCATATGCCAGCGAATATTCAAAGAAATTTAGAATTGTGTCTAAACTTTTGCGACAAGCACATTTGAATTTTTATGAAAAAAATTAGTATTATAGCAAATAAAACGACTGTCTTTTGTACATAGCATTTTAAATCAGTTTTTGAATATATTTACAGGTTTTTGTAATTCTGACGTCATAATTCTACATTTTAAAGCTGAATGACGTCATTGTCTAAACTTTTGCGTCATAGTGTATTTACAGGTTTTTGTAATTCTGACGTCATAATTCTACATTTTAAAGCTGAATGACGTCATTGTCTAAACTTTTGCGTCATAGTGTATAACGGAGTATGGTACTATAATATGATTTTCGCTATCCTTAATATGTATAACTAAATTTAGAAAATAAAGAGTGCAAAAAAATTATGCAAAACTTTCTTACAGCAAGTTTCATCTAGTATTTTTATAAGTAAATATAAAAAAGTAAAGAAAAAAAGAAAGAAACTTTCACTTATTTCTTTTCTTCAATAATCCTCGAAGCTATTTTCTGTCCCCTGAATTCAATTTATAGTGTCCTGACTTTTGTGATAATCCAATCAATTTTTTCCTCCACTTATTTTAAGTATTTGCATAATCCTCAAAATGTTGTCACTTTTCCAGCTCAATCCTATTGCATAAGAAAAAAATAAAGAAAAATCTCTAAAAGAATTCAAGGAATGTACCCTCTTTTTATTTTACATCGTCTTATAATTTTCTTTTAAAGAATGTGGAAAAAGAAAAAAAAAGTAAAAATAACATTAAAGAATCTTCCCTTTTGACAAGCGTCTAATTTTTTCCTCCGATTTATAAATAACATATTTCAAAACTTTTCGAAAAAAAAAAAATTTATTTTTTTATTAGTGCTGAGTGTTTGAAGTGGGTACTGTGCAATTTTGCAATTTAAATTGAGTGTGACGAATTGTTTACTATCGATTCCTAACTAAAATTTCCAAGGATTTGCTTGATTTTCAAGCCCATCTCCCGTACTCTCACTTGTCTGTGAGAAGCAACTTGTGTGTTCAAAATAAAAAGATAAATGATGATGAATGAAGATATTGAAGAAGAATTTAATTAAATGACATTTCTTTCACTGTTAATGCGAAATAAATGGGAATGTTTCTTCAATTTATTAAATTTTACGGCTTATTATTGCTTGTTCTTAGTTTGCATTTCAGCTGGAATTTTTTAGCAGATGAGCGGTAGCTTCAATTACTTGATAAGAGTTTGTTTAAGCATAGTTTGTTTTGTAAAATGTAGAAAAAATTATATTGTTGTAAGAATATGTTTTTAAACCTTCGTACGAATAAAACTTTTAATTTAATTGTAGTCGAGTGAATCATTATATGGATAAATCGTTTACTTTTTCTAATATTGAAGTAATTATAACTTTATAGTTATTGCTTATTCTAAGTGTCACAATTCGCAAAAATTGCCTCTTTTCGAGAGCAATAATGCTGCAAAGGAAAAAGAAAACAAGAAAACAAGTCTTTAAAAGAATTCAAGGAATGTGCCCTCTTTTTTTTTCCAAAGTCTTATACTTTTCTTTTAAAGAATGTAAAAGCAAAATAAATAAAATTGGATTTTCCCGTTTGACAAGCGTCTATTAGGTAGCTTTCATTACAAAAAATTATTTCTGGTCTGTAACGGAAGGCAAAGGTGGCTTCACTTTTCCCTGAATTTAAAAATTCAGCTGATTTTATTCAAAGCGTGAAACCCGATTATAGAAGGCTCCATCTTAGTTTTCGTCAATAGTGAGTATGAATGAGAATTTCGCCAAATTATATCCAAGTTGGCTTCAGTTATAGTAACGTATTTTCGATCGCCGAATTTGGCGATATTTCGGCAAGTGTCGCCAAGTTCGTAAGATATTTGTCGCTGGCGGATGTAACTATGTAATTCTAAACGTATGAGTGTAACAACAACAATTAAAGTAAATTTGTGAAAGATCACGTTTTCGAAAGCTCGTAAATGAAATCTGATTATGGAAAAATCAGCCATCCTAGAATTTCAAGACCTTGGTAAGTCCGGTACACATGCTCAGTCACATCCAAATCGGATAATAAATGCGAAAACATCCGATTGTTTAAAAATAGCAGCCATCCCTGAATTTAAAACTGTTATATCTCAGCCACTTTTTTAGGATAGAGGCGAAAAAAAAATTCTCCAGATTTCTTGTATCAAGGTCAAACAATTGAAAGATTTTTTTTTTTTTTTTTTTTTAATTTCTAATTTTTTTGTACGTCTTTTTAATTGGAAATTTTGAAGTGACTGCCATTTTGAAACAAAATGGTAGACGAAACTGGCCGACAAACTCGGTAGAGAGCTTGGTATATCCTGTGCCTATGATCAGTCACATTGACCAAGTTCGCTGGCCAGCTTCATTCGCCATCCTGTTTTAAAATTGTAGCAACATAAAGATTTCAAATTAAAAATATTATGTACAAAAAGAAATAGGAATACTAAAAGCTTTTTTTTTGTTAAATGTTCGGCTTCGATACTAGGATCCTGATGCATCCCCCTTCCCCCACTTTTCCCAGCCATCTTTAAAAACGTCTGATATATAGGGAATGGAATTCTAAGATGGCTGATATTTTGAAACAAGACAGCAAGATTCCACCGTAATTGGGTTTAATTTATGAATCTTTGTGAAAGTGGTTTATCGCAAATTTTCTTTCATTCTTGTAACCTTTGTTCAAACTTTCATATACTGAAAACTATACATTCGTATCATCTGCGAGAAATTCTCGCCAAGCTTCGCGACACTAGGCGAAATACCGCCCAATTTTGAATTAAAAATAAATCGCCATAAATGAAGCCAGCTTGGCTATAGCTGATTAATTTGTCGAAATTCTCATTCAAATTCAGCAATGACGAAAATTGGGAATGACTTTTCTATATGAACGAAGTGACGAATTGCTCGCAATCGATTCTTAGCTGTAAAATTTCCAAGGATATGTTTGATTTTTCAGCCCACCTCATGCTTCTCTTTTTTTTTTTTTTTTTTTTTTTTTGTGAGATGCAACTTATGTCTTTGAAGATGGATGATAATGAATGAATACACTATACATTTTAACATACTATACATTTTCTAGTATATGCATTACTTTTAATATCAGTGTGAAATAAAGGGAAATATTTATTCAATTTACTAAATTGTACAGTTTATTACAACAGGTATTTATTTTTTTATTTTAATTGAGAATCATTTTTCTGCAAGAAGATAGTTTCGTTTACATGATAGTCTTAATTTAAGCATTGCTTGTTCCGTAAAAATGGATAAAGAAATCAGCATGCTGAAAACTTTATTTTTAAAACTTTAAATGAATATAATTTGTAATTTAATTGTTGCCCAACTAGCTATTAGATGGCATCTATCATTTTTCTCTTTCTAAGATTGAAGTAATTATAATTTTGTAATTAATGCTTCGGTGTTTATTTTCAAAACAATATCAACGTCTTAATGTCTTTTATTAGTAGCGAGCATCTGAAACGAATTACGTGCAAATTTGTAGTTTAAAATGTTTGTAATGTATTGTTCTCTCTCTCTCCTTAATTCTAAAATGCCCAAGGATAGAATCTTCATGATATGTTTTATTTCCAGTCCAAATCTTTCTCGCAGCTATGAGAAGCAATTTGTATGTTCAAATAAAAAGATAAACGATGATGAGCGCATAGACATTGTAGAAAAGTTCAAATAAATGATATTTCTTTCGCTGTTAATGTGCAATAAATATAAATACAGTAAACTCTCTGTAAGGCGGACTCTGTATAAGACGGAAATCTGTCTAACTTGGAAAAATTTTCAAGCCCCTGTGAATCCATAGGCATAGAGTAAAATTTGTCTAAGGTGGAATATTGTCTACTGCGTAAAATTGTTTTGGTCCCGATCGATTTCTCCTTAGAAATACAGAGCTTACTGTATTTCTTCAATTGATTAAATTTTGCGTCTTATTTATGGTAGTATTGATTTTATATTTCGATTGGAAATGTCTTCCTCTTATTCTAAATATTTGCATAATCTTGATAAAGTTATCCCTTTTTTAACACATTCCTATTTCAGACACATAAGAACAAGAAAATGAAGAAAGTAAAAATAAAAAAGTCAAATGATGTGCTCTCTTTTTATCTTCCATCGTCTTATAATTTTCTTTTAAATAACGTGATAGAAGAAAAAGAAGTAAAAATAACACAGAAGTATCTTTCCATTTGAAAGCGTTTAATTTTCTCTTCCCGTCTTTAAGTAACATATTTCAAAACTGTCTAAACGTTTCTTTAATACCAATTGTTTGAAATGTGTACTTATGCAGTGTTGCGATTTAAATTGAGTGCGACAATATGTTTGCCATTGATTCTTTCTTAACTGTAAAATTTCCAAGAGTAGAATCTTCATGTTGAGTTTGATTTTCCAACCCACCTCGTACTACCAGCTGTCTGAGAGAAGCAACTTGCGCTTTCAAATAAATGGGAATATTTCTTCGATTCATCAACTTTACAGCTTAGTGCTCTGCGAGTGTCTATTTTACATTTTGATTGGAAGTTATTAATTTCTTCTGAAAGTATTAGATTTACGTGATTTACAGGTTTTGGAGGTCAGAGGGCCAAGATCCAGATAGATTTTTTGCTGTTAGCAAAATGAGATTGACCAATCGGAAGCCTGCATTTTTGCGAACTTTTCGCTGTTTACTTCAAACCGGCAAAATGCAGACAACTGATTGGTTAATCTTGTCTCGTTAACAGCGAAAAATCTATCTGAATTCCTGCCAGAGATCCCGAAAAACGTGTTTTTATTAAATGTCTGTCTGTATGTGACACAAATTTTGTGGGCGCTCTATCTCAAGAGCTAATGAACGGAATTTAATAAATCTTCATATTCAGTTAGTCCCTGATATAAATTGGTGCGGATTACTTTTTTATGTAAATTGCCCAACAGGTGGAGCTGCTTTGCTGCATTTTTCACCATTTTCCCAATGGCTGTATCTCAAGAACTAATGGACGAATTTATATAGTTTTAAATTTTCAGCAGTGAAATTACGCTCGAAATTATTGAATATTTAATACGTGATTTATCACATTTCTAACTAAGCGTGTTGCTCTGCAGCCTGCATATGTGAGTGAGAGATGCTAAGCTGGGTATCGCCCTCTTAGCTTAAATGGTAGAGCACTTGGAGCTTTATTCCAGGGGTTCCGGGTTCGATTCCCAGTTTGGATATTTTTCACTCTGTTGGTTCTACGCTTAGTTATCAATAGGATACATCACGTATTAAATATTTAACGAACGGATTTTCATAAAACTTCAGATTCCGTTAGTCCTTGATATAAATTGGTGCTGATTACTTTTTGGTGTAAATCGCTCAACAGGTGGCGCTGGTATGCTGCATTATTCATGATTATCGCAATAGCTCTATCTCAAGAAATAATGCATGATTTTTCATCAAACTTCAGATTCAGTTAATCCCTGATATAAATTAGTGCTGTTTAGTTTTTGGTGTAAATCGCCCAACAGGTGGCGCTGCTACGCAGATTGTTTTACGATTTCCGCAACAGCTCTATTTGAAACACTAATGCACGTATATTCATCAAACTTCAGGTTCTGTTAGAATTTGACATAAGTTGTTGCTGATTAGATTTTGGTGTAAATAACTTAACAGGTGGCGCTGCTATGTTGCATTTTTCAGGAAGTATTAACATGTATGAGATAGAAGAAAGTTTTGGGATTGCCACATCCGACTAGTTTTTCTGAATAGTTTCATTTATAAATTTCTATTTTGAAACGAAAAAGGAAAAATGATTATGCGGAAAGGATTGTTTTTTAACCCTACATATGAATAAAATGTTTAATTTAATTATTCAATGGGTTATTATTTGACAAATGCTGTTTTATCTTTCTATTACTCCTTAAAACATAATTTTGTAAATATGGATTGAATGTTTATTTAAAACTACGCATTAACATTTTTAATTGCTAACATTTTTTGAAGTGAGTCCCACGCAATTTTGTAGTTTAAATTGAGTGGGGGCGGATTCTTCTCCATCGACTCTTAACTGTAAAATTTACAAGGATAGAATCTTCATGATATGTTTGATTTCACAACCTACTCCTTACTTCTAGAGGTCTGTGATAGGAAACACAACTTGTGTATTCAAATAAAAATATAATGGATGATGAACGGATACATTGTCGAAGAGTTCGATTAAGTGCAATTCTTTCATTCTTAATGTGAAATAAATGGAAATATGTATTTGCTTTATTAAATTTACGGCTTATTACTCCTGGTGCTTATTTTATATTTGGAAGGAAATTATTTTTATGAATAGAAGAAAGTTTCGTTCGTATGATAAATGTTTGTGTAAGCGTAGTTTGTTCTGCAGAATGGAGAAAAAAATCATCATATTGAAAGTATTTGTTTTCAAAACTTCTTTTGAATAAAAATTTAAATTTAATTGTGATTCATCTGATAGTGACAAATGTTATTTTCTCTTTATAATATTTAAGTTGTTGGAACTTTTAAATTATTTCTTAAATGTTTATTTAAAAAGCACTGTCAACGTTTTTCGTTTGTACAGAGAGTTTGAAGTGAATACAATATACGAAGGCTGTTCAATAAAGAATGATCATAATTTTTTATTAGCATACTTTATTGCAGATAAATTTACTTTTATGTTCCATTGTTACCTTAAGGTGTAATGAATATGTGGTAATTTTTTTTGTTCATTTATTTCCATTAGTACGTCAGTGGCCGCCATGAAAGTTCAGATACTTTCAGTATCGCCTACGAAAACGATGGAGGCAACACGGAATGAGCAAATATGCTCTTGCTTGATGGAAATTTTGCTTTGACTGAAGAAATCGTCAGTGGAAGCGTGTTATTACATTAGAAGATTCATCTCATCTTCAAGTAATATCACCTTCATTTTCGAACAACATCCACGGGAATGTCCTGTTGTTCGGGTCCGTCGGGAGTCTCGGAATTCAAGGCGCACAAACACTCCTCATATTTCCTTTTCTGTTACCAACGTGTGGGTGGAACGCTATTATAACTACAATATTTTTAATAGTTCTCATATCTACCGATCTTCTCTGACAATAATAGTGACGGTATTATGTTAACTTCTGTAAGCTCAGTTACAGGAACTCCATGTCCATCTTCCTTTGAAGATGATTGTCTTTCTCTTTCTTAAACATCTCAAACCATCATCGAACTGGGCTACAGGGAAGAACAGGTACTCCACAAGTCTCCTATAGCATACTCTTCCACTGTCGAATTTTCTTCTGGCGAAAGCAAAATTTCCAGCAGGCAAGAGAACACTTGCTCATTGCGTTCTACATTCATTGTTCCCGTAGGCGATACTGAAAGTATCTGAACTTTCAAGGCTGCCACTGACATACTACTGGAAATAAATGAACAAAAATAATATCACGTATTCATTACAAATTATGCTAACAATGGAACATAAAATGAAATTTGTGTACAACAAAGTATGCCAATAAAAAAAAAACTTTCAAGGCTGCTACTGACATACTACTGGAAATAAATGAACAAAAATAATATCACGTATTCATTACAAATTGTGCTAACAATGGAACATAAAATGAAATTTGTGTACAACAAAGTATGCCCATAAAAAAAAACTTTCAAGGCTGCCACTGACATACTACTGGAAATAAATGAACAAAAATAATATCACGTATTCATTACAAATTATGCTAGCAATGGAACATAAAATTAAATTTCTGTTCAACAAAGTATGCCAATAAAAAAAAAACTTTCAAGGCTGCCACTGACATACTAATGGAAATAAATGAACAAAAATAATATCACGTATTCATTACAAATTATGCTAGCAATGGAACATAAAATTAAATTTCTGTACAACAAAGTATGCCAATAAAAAAAAAAAAATTCTAGGCTGCCACTGACATACTACTGGAAATAAATGAACAAAAATAATATCACGTATTCATTACAAATTATGCTAGCAATGGAACATAAAATTAAATTTCTGTACAACAAAGTATGCCAATAAAGAAAAATTATGGCCATTCTTTACTGAACAGCCCTCGTATTTTGAAGCTTAAAGTTAATGTAATGTATTGTAGTCCAATGACTCTTAAAAATAAGAATTTCAACTATAAAATGTTCATAATCTGTTTCATTTTTAGATGATCCCTTACGGCTCGACTGTCTTTGCAAGGCAAAATGGGCATTCGAAAGGGAAAAAAATTAAAAATTATGATGAACAAAGACATTATGGAAGAATTTTAGTAAATGACACTTATTTAAAATTTAATGTAAAATAAAATTTCTGCAGTTCGTTTAATTTTATGATTTTTTAATGCTGGTGATTAATTTGCATTTAGGGTAGAACGTTTTATTAAATGAATCGCAATTTTGATTTCTTGGCAGTCTTTGTTTGGATATACATTGATTTGCATAATTGTGAACAATTCACCATGATGAGAGAAATACTTTGAATTAACAAAATTAGGATTTTCAATCCCCCGTGTGAATTTTCCAACCCTTCATCCCATATCAAAATTATCTGATTAAAATCTTGAGCTTTGAAAACAACACTTTAAGAAAGTCATGTGATGTCTCTGAATTCTAGATTTTACCTATAAATCTCTCACTAATTTAAAAGGAAAGAAATCTTGAAACTTGAAATATACTTTCAATATGTTTAACATGTTTCGCTAAATATATATATATATATATATGAATGATATCTTTGTTTGGTTGAGTATGAATTCAATTATTAGAATTAATGTTTTTTTTTTTTAATTTAAAAATACCAGAATAAAAATTCGGAAATATATATATTAAATGAAAAGAAATTCTGAATATACTGAAAATATATTCAAATGTTTTATGCATCATGAAACGTTGTTTCATAAGCTGAAACAGCTACCCTTTTACACTCTTTCATTTAACTCAACCTAGTTTTTGTATGTAAAAATAGAATTTTTGGGTACTACTTGGTTATCCCGTCGACCATTTCTGCTAAATTATACAAATCGCCAAACGATTCGTTAAATTATACAAATTGAAGTAATTTTTATTTTAATTAACGAAAGAACAAGTAAATTGGTAAAACATTAATAAAAATACAAATAAAAAGTCGAATTAAAAATCACTTGATGACATAAAAAACACGTGTATCGCGTTTAATGTCAAGAGATTGTGATATTTACGATCAGCCATTATTGGTATTTAATCTTATAGTTTGGCAATAGATTTTTGGTCAACGGGATAATAAAGTATTACCAAATTTTGTAATCGGTTTTTAACCTATTTCCTAATATGCTAGAATTATGAAAATTACATACACAAGTGTGTTTCCGACAACAGTGTAACATTTTAATAATTTTAGAATTTAATTATAAGTTAATACATTAATTTTAACGCACTTTTCTGTTAGCCCGCCATAGGTGATAAATCGCCAAATATTCACTGTAACTCGTACAATTGTATATGAGTTGAAATAACAATGGATTTAATCATGCGATAATAAACACTCTCCATATTCGGTCAAATAGCTATAACACTGAAAACAAAATACAAAAGAATATGAAAACTGCAATAATGAAACTTTTTTCCGGCTAAAACTTAAAAAATAAATCTATATAATAAAAGCCTAAGTCATGTGACTGTCATCAACAGTTCCAGGCTGACCGCTTCACTGTTTATGTGCCAAGCGGACATTTTGGTACTTTAATGTTAGACAGGCGGAGGTGATAAATAGCCAAATATTGTTCTAACGCCATTGTTTTATCTATATTATAATAGTCCAAGTCATGTGACTGTCGTAAACAATTGTGCTGATTCCTTCGCTTTTCATATGCAAGGCTTTCATTTTAATTAAAAGATCAATTTTCTTTTTCAAAAAAAATTTACATTAAAGTTGCCATGATCGCAAAGAATTCCTGGTACTTTTATGTTAGCCGGGCGAAAATTTCTCCAATAGCATTTTTTTAACACATGAGTTAGCATTTTTTATTTTTCGCTTTGTAAATTAAAACAATGCTTTTATGTTGAAGTTAAATGTCATGGTTTATGGTATTATTTTTCTTTTCTTTTCTTTTTTGAAAATAAAATAAATAAGTGAAAGCCATGAATTTAAAATGTTTCAGTTTTAAATGAAAGTTTTGCACTTTAACTAAAATGAGTGAAAAGATTATATTTTAAATGAAATTTATGAAACACGAAAAAATGCAAAGGGAACAATGTTTGGCGATTTATCATCCGTGCTTGGCTAACATTAAAAAAAAAAGAGAGAGAGTTCTTGATTTTTTTATCAGATTCTTCCGATTTTCAATTTTTATATCATCGTATTGGGGGAAAAAAGTACTTTTTAATGCAATTTGTTTGAAAACTGCATCTCAATTTATTTTTGAAATAATTTTTTCATAGCTTTTAGCGCCATTTGTTTAATTTTGGAAACTCAAGTACTCCATTTCTGTAGAAAGTGCAGAAACAAATGTTGGAAAATAGTAATTATATCTTTTTGTTGCTATTTTCCCATAAACACTGAAAATAAAATGTAATTAAAATACGCGCTATTTTGAAAAAAATGTAAATTAATGATTTCTGATAAAACATGGAGCTATTATAAACTATATTTAATATAATTATCTATATTACAAACAAATCAAGGTATATGAATCATTTGACAGCTGATTTTTTTTTGTCGAGTTTCTTGAGTGACATCTGTTTTTTTTTTTTTTTTTTGGATTTGTGTATTATTCAGTGATAGTGACGTGATATGAATACTTTATTGTTGATGTTGTTTAAAACTGGATCGTAAATGAGGAATTCTTCAAAGGATGCGAATGACGTCATTTTATATAAAATAAAAGCGTGTGTTTTAAGTTTTAAAACTGAAATATGTTTTTTATTATCTATATTTATATAATTTTTTTAACCATTTGGAAAAAATGGTTATTGACCTCTGTCAGGGTAGGAAATCAAAAACATATCTGAAGCGTTTTATTGGTTGAATCCGCATTTTATTCGTTTTCTGATTGGTCTATACAGTAATCTGTATTTTCCCTTTACTTTCAACAGAGATGGATACTTCTGTTGCCACTATGACAAAAAAGTAATAAAAACTACAAAAAAAAAATTAATAACTCAGAAACAAACTGAGATACAGCTTTCAAACAAATTGCATTTAAAAGTACATTTTTTTTTCTCTATACGACGGTGTAAAAAGTAATATTTTGAGATGTTTAGAAGTTTAAGAATGAAATTTCATTTAAAATTGGTCCAGGAATATTAATGTTTAATCCATGGTGTACGTAATGTATGACCAGCTCCGTAGAAGTTTAAAAATTTACAGTACCGAAAAATGCAATCCATGGTGTACGTAATGTATGAAATTTCATTTAAAATTGGTCCAGGAATATGAATGTTTAATCCATGGCGTACGTAATGTATGACCAGCTCCGTAGTTTTTCTTTTAAAATTTGTTCATGATGGGTACATGAATGTTAATGTTTAATTCATGGCGTACATAATTATGATGAACTCCGTGCGATTTTTTATGTCTTAAATTTTAGTCTTCGAAAAAAAGCATTTTCCAAATGGTCGTTGTAATTTGTTAAATTGTTTTATTATTATTATTATTATTATTATTATTATTATTGGGGACGACGCTAAATTCTGAAAAAGCAAAATTCCTGTTTTCTAGTTTAATAAATTCCCTTGCTTACGTTTTCTACCAAGCGTAAAAAAGAACTGTGAATTTTTCAAAATGGAGTTCGGTGCCTACACCAAATTAATGTTCTGTAACGGAATTTTATGAGAAAAAACATGAATTGCAGTAAAAAAATTAAGCGTGATTTTCAAGTTGAACAATGATGAATGCTTATAAAAGAGTGTTTTAAAAAATTATTTCTACTTTTATATCTATTCTTTCAAAGAACATTTAAAAGGTGAGATTAAGGAAAGACGAAAATTGTAAAATTATATGTTTAATGTAAAAAACAATATCATCCGATAATTTTAAATAGGACTAGTAGTATAAGTAAATAGGCAGTAATGTGATCCCC
This sequence comes from Maratus speciosus, assembly GCA_963932465.1. Lineage (NCBI taxonomy): Eukaryota > Metazoa > Arthropoda > Arachnida > Araneae > Salticidae > Maratus > Maratus speciosus. The sequence continues at coordinate 86,805,242 of OZ010788.1, forward strand.
TTTTCTATTTTATCCTAAAAAGTGATTATATTACGTTTTGAGAAGATACAACTAACTGCTGCTGTATCTCATCTAAATTTTAATTTGATTCGATCATACCGATGAATGTTTGAATGTTGGCGGAAAGATAAAGATACAAGCAGATAAGAAAAATAAACTATTAAATAAAGAAGGTTTTTGTGTCAACGTTTTTTCCACTACAAATGCAACTGTAAAATTTTTCAAGTTGCTATGCCACAAATTGCTGTTATTTTTTTTTATTACTTTTGTACCATTTGACAACAGGTTTTTACTTATTTACACAAATGGATCAAAAAACTATAAAAAGCTTTCATTTTTTTTTTCTTTTTTGTACTTTAATAAAAACAACCACATATTTGTGTGATAATAATTTCTTTTATTAGATTTTTTTTTTTTTTTTTTTTTTTTTTTTTGCGTGTGTGAAATATCACAGTTGGATAAAATCAGATTGATGAAGTAATTTTTGCAGCGTTTTTTAATAGTCCATCATAATAATGTATTCCTATTTTTCCTCTGTTCGATTATTTCAACGAAATTGAGAAAGTAGATGGTTGGATAGACGTAAAAAATAATCACAAATTCTGTTTAATTATATTTCAAAGTGTTAATGGAGAAATGTTACTCGTGAGAGTTTCTTCAGAACTCCAGATGGCATTATAAATTCTTTGTAATTTTTTAGTAAGTGCTGCTGAAACCTTTTTTCATTTCTTTCTTTCCTTTTGAGAAAAAGTTTCCACTTAATCGTGCAAATAATTTAGAAAAAAACGGAAAAAAAATTGACACTTTTTTTTTTTTTTTTTTTTTTTTTTTTTTTTTTTTTTTTAATATACTATAAAAATAGCGGCTACATTTTTGTGACCATATAATGAGATCTTTTTATTAACTCTCAGTCTTTTTTGCGTAAATATTATTGTTAATAAAAGCAGATTAACCAACTGATGTTTTATTAAGGGGACGAGGGGCCTTCAAACTCATTTTTTTTTTAATTGCACTTTAAATGCTATTCAAGGGCACACTTTATGAATTATGCCAAATATTTATCACACAAGTAATTAAAAAATAAATTTTTTTGGAGAAAAATAAAGAATATTCCTGATTATTTTAAGCGTTATGAAGAACTTTTCAAAATGCCCCATGCGCATTCCATATCAATTAAAATCCCCAATACTTTTTATGCCAGTTGTGTTTACATATACAAATAAAACTGTGCATCAAATTTTATATATTTGAATATAATAGGTAAGGAAAAAATATTTTTTAAATTCTTTGAAAATTTCAGTATTTTTGTATCATATTTCTGCACTTAACAACCTTTAACTTTTCCAATTACACTAGGGTGCCAATTATCCGGACGCCGATTAACCGGATTGTCCAATTAACATGATCGATGAAGGACCATACTTTTTCCCCCGCCTTCTGCAAAATTTTTGAAGTGAAACTTCTTTAGGCGTGATAGGATAAATTCGGCTGGATGTCACGAAAGTTAACCGCTAAATAACCATTGTTTCACTTCTAACGCTCGAGAGTCCTACACATTATTTTTCCTTCTTTTTAACTTCAAATTCTCTGAAGGGGGTTTAAAAATTGCTTCTTTTCTCGCTTGGTGTTCCCCCCCCCCCTACCTCTCTCTCCACTCTCGCTTGTTTGTACAGTATATGCATATATGTAATATAAGGATGATATAAGGATAAGGCCTTAGTTAATGAAAAAAGGAGTTTAATGATTCTAGGTTATAGTTTTACATATTAAATAGAAATTATATTTACAAGTACGGGAGGGTAGGGGGTTTTTCTGCAGCATACGCGCTCACAGAATCGTCGAGATTCCATATCGGCCTCTGCTCTCGTCTAGAGCGAGAAAGATACGTGTAACATCAATCGCGTCAGAATGAAATCTGCTCCCGGTTGTCACTTGTTTCCAAGCGAAGAGAATGCAAACTGCATATCAGCAAATTCAGTAACATCTGCTGTTTTGCGGTAACAAGTTCTCATGGAAAAGTGCTGACCATATCTGTTGCTATGAGTAGGGTTTTATGGGAATCTAAAACCACAACTCACACTCGGCCATCTTGTCCGCTTGTCGACCTCGACAGCGCGTTAAATAAGCAACAAGATATGTCAAAAAAAAAAAATACTATCTAAAAATAATTAGAATCCAAAGGAAAAAAAACGGTCATTAAATAATTAAGAAAATTGAGCTAAATAATAAAAAAAAAATTAATTCTAAATTTTATGTAAATGAATGCTGAGCTGCCGTAGGATATCTCCAAAAAAAAAAAAAAAAGAATAAAAAAAAAACTCAGGAAGGCATCAATTTGCGCCATGAGACCGTCTTTCTCATGAGCCATCATCAGGGATGAAAAATATAATTTGAAAGGCCGTCTGCCCATTATATTATCATCACGAAAACATACTAAAATCTGCCTCATCTTAGGTAGAATTTCGTAAAAAAAACATCTTTATCCCAACGTCATTCGAGAATTAAAAAAAAAGAGGTTTGCCTCGTCTAAGCAAAAAAAAAAAGGATTTCCCACCAAAAGGTTTTTTTTTCGACAGCCAGCTCTTACTTCTGTAGAAAAAAATATACGAGGGGGGGGGGGGTAAAACACATACATATATATAGCAATTCAATAAAAAGTTTACACATAAAATACAGTTTTAAAAATATAAACACAACAATATTCTTTTTCTTCTTGTCAAGAGTGAGTGTTCAAAAAAAAAAAAAAAAGTCCTGTGTAGATAGTCATTTTAAATAAAGTTGTTGTTTACGCAACATAAAAAAAAAGCACGTGTTGCGAAACAGGCAAATGAAAAAAATAATGCACCATTTGCAGTCCGAGAGAAAGATAACTTGCCATGCGCAAAAAAAAAAAAAATCACCGCATGGGTTCAATAAAAAAGTTTTGAGCAGGTATATATCGCTCATAGATTTAAAAAAAAAATGTTGAACAGAACTTCGAAAAAAAAAAGGCACATAAATTCTGTTAATATAAGCTGAAAAAATAAAGAATCTGTTACATATTCCACAAACTAAGAATAATTTAAAAAAAACACCGTTGATAAAAATGCTTGGTACGCGATAACTTCTTTTAAAAAAAGCACTTGAAGTTTATCGCACTGTAGAATGGCATGACACACAAAAATACGAAGAAGAAAAAAAACGTTCTGTGTTGAAGATTTCCATCAATGATTGGACTCTTGAAATGGTGAGTTACACTGGTAAACACCTCATTCTAATGTTTCGTCCAGAAAAAAAATGATCATGGATGCTTGCTGTAATCGTAAAAAAAAACGAAGATATTGAAATAAAGTTACTAAGAAAGTCACAGATAGTAGCAGTCTATAGTCTGTACGATATAAATGTTCTCAGGAATAAGCAGATATATGGGTGTCAAACACAGAATATATAAAAACACAGTTAAAAAAAATAGTAGTAATAATAGAAAACACATTTATGATAAATCCGTTGCTTGCACTAGTGACCTATATACGTGAAGCATATTTCTTTTTGGAAATTTAAGTCTATGTTTTCTCTTTTTCTTTATTGATGTCCCACAGTTTCGGCGTATAAGAAATAAACAAGAAATGATAAGGACACGCAGAATTTCGGTCCAATTAGTAACGTCACTCGAATCTGGAGATGGTTGGGACGTATGGTACGCTGAATGCTGATAAATGAGTCCGTTGGCAGACGTAAACAGTAATAAATAGATGGTCAATAAAACAAGCACAGTCATGAACATCTTGTAGGATAAGAAATTTAAATCGTAGGAAAAGCAGTCTGGCGATAATGTTGCGAGATGTTTCAGATGTGCTGAGTCAATCACTGGGTCAACTTCGATGTCAGTAGGAATATTTTCATTCGAAAAATCTTTATTTACTGTCGGCGGTTTTAGATCTTGGGGGAAAGAATTTGAAACAAGTGTTTCCATAGTGCATCTTGCATCAGGAAATGGAGGTACATAGGATTTATCTTGAGATTTCGTTGCAGATACATTATCAGAGACAGTAATGCAGCTTATAAAAATACTTGTGGGTGGAGATTTAGTTAAAGTAGCTCCGTTTTTGTCGCATGTGAGAGTACCCTGAAATATGACATCTGTCCCTATGATAAGTGGCATGGGCATCTGAGAAGACTTAACTACGTAAACAGTAGTAGAAAAAGTATTATCGTCTATCTCTATATCGGTAGAAAACGATCCTATAGGTTGAATAACACGGTTACCGATACCCGACAATTGTACAGGAGCTCCGGTGAGGGGGGGAGACCCAATTTGTTTATAAATCTCTTCTCTCAGTATCGTCAGTGAGCTTCCAGTGTCCAAGATTGAATTGATTTGTAAATTGAAAATTTTTACAGGTTTCTGCATGCGCGGATGAGGATGACACATTTCTACTACGTGGATTTGTTCGTCTCTGCGTGGCGACGTCTTGCGTGAAGGGGAGGTGCCTTGAGTCGAACGCTTACGCCCCGGATTTTGCTCTGTACACTGGTTGGAAACATGACCAAAACGTGCACATTTCATACACTTTTTTCCTTTATTTAAATGCACACAATGGGTAGATAGGTGTCCTGGGGCTAAACAATTCCAGCAAGTTAATTTTGCAGTTTTCTCCTTCTGGTTAATCTTAGGAGTGTTGGGTGTAGTCGGTGACATTGATCGATAAAATTTAGAACTCTGTTCACAAATTCGTTCGAAAATTTGGAGCTTGTTTTTAAATTCGGCAAGCGTGGCGCACCCGAATAATATAGCTTTATTATGTGGTGTATCGTTAATCCCATTAATTATATAGTGAATTAATGATATATCATCGATGTTTCCTCTCTGTGCTATTTCTTTCATTTTCAAAAAATATTCCAATAGTTTTTCGTTCGGGCGGCAGCCTCTAGCGGCTAGTAATTGATGTATCTGGGCGGACGAAGCTGATTGTCCAAATTCGCGAAACAATGCTTCTTTGAGCGATGTATATGAAGAAATGTTATTTTCACTACGTACATACAATAATGCTAAACTTTTTAATGCCCGCTCAGCAAACACAAATTTCTGTATGTCGGACAGTTGAAATGAATGGGCCAGAGATTCAAATCTCTGAAACCATGTTTGAACGTTTTCCGTTTTATCACCACTAAACGGTGTAATTAAATGATCAATGTCATGGAAAGAAATTGTCTGTTTGGGCGCGGAGTGTGTACAGTGTACATGCGCCTGGTCTGGCTGTACTGTCAAAGGGGAAGATAAACCAGTGCTTCCACTACTATTTTGACTATCATTAAATTCTGTATCCGATTCGGAAATTGCCGTAAACGCGTCTTTAAAAGCCGAAATATCAACTAGTGCGCTTAAAATACGTTGCCCTATATCTTGTTTTGATCCATGGATGTCAATGGATAAGATATTAGCAATAGTAATCAATTGTATCTGATCGTAATCGTCCAAAATTACTTTGAGTTTATTTTCATACTCATCGCTTTTGTCAGTAAAAGAAAAACCTTTAAATTTCCTTAAATTCGCTCTATTCTGGCGATTTTTATCGCAACCAAATATAAATTCATGCAATAATTTGATTTTATCTGTTTTAGCCGATTTCAACTGGCTTTTAATAAAGTCAATTTCTTGCAATTCCATATTAAAAGGCAAGAAAGGAAAGAGAAAAAAAAATAAACTTACTTCAAAAGGAGTTATCCAATTGAAAAATAAATTCCTCGCCACGATATATTGAAGTAATCCAATTAATGATCCGTAGAAAAAAAATATGCAGTCGAAGATTCATTCCTTGTACAGCGATAACTATCTTGCACAAATAAAAATAAACGAGCTTCAACCAGATGGCTAAGGGGATGAATCACGTCTGCTAGAATACGAATGTTGATAACGGAACTGAGAAGGAAGTTCTCCAATTCTGATCGGTAATAAAGCCTAGGGGATTTTACTTTTTAAATTCGTTTTGGATCCAAATCGGCCTAGAGCTCCCATGTAATATAAGGATGATATAAGGATAAGGCCTTAGTTAATGAAAAAAGGAGTTTAATGATTCTAGGTTATAGTTTTACATATTAAATAGAAATTATATTTACAAGTACGGGAGGGTAGGGGGTTTTTCTGCAGCATACGCGCTCACAGAATCGTCGAGATTCCATATCGGCCTCTGCTCTCGTCTAGAGCGAGAAAGATACGTGTAACATCAATCGCGTCAGAATGAAATCTGCTCCCGGTTGTCACTTGTTTCCAAGCGAAGAGAATGCAAACTGCATATCAGCAAATTCAGTAACATCTGCTGTTTTGCGGTAACAAGTTCTCATGGAAAAGTGCTGACCATATCTGTTGCTATGAGTAGGGTTTTATGGGAATCTAAAACCACAACTCACATATATACATGCAATAATTTCTATGTGTACTTCTACATATAATTTGTACCAATTTTGTAGAAAATAAAATTTAAAAAGTTAAAAGAATAACTTCGAAACACGCCATTTGTAATATGCTAAAATGTGTACCACTCTACAACAGCATGTCCTAAGTCTGGGAAAAGTGTGAAGGTAAGTTATCTAAGAAACATTGCCACAGCCGTTTTTTAAAGTTATCCAATGATCCAGATTTTTCATTAACCTGATCGGCCTCGGTCCCGACCGGTCCGGATAATCGGCGCTTTACTGTATATTTAGTTTAAAAAAAAAAAAACATGCATAGTTTTAGTTGTATATGTAAACCAAACTGGCATAAAAAAAATATATTGGGTGTTTTAATTGATATGGAATGCGCATGGAGCATTTTGAAAAGTTCTTCATAACGCTTAAAATATTCAGGAAAATTCTTATTTTTATCTAATATATATATATTTTTAAATTCCTTGTGTGATAAATATATGCCATAATTCATATAGTGGGCCCTTGAATAGAATTTAAAGTGCAATAACAATAATAAAAAAAATGAGTTTGAAGGTCCCTTGTCCCCAAGCTTTTTAACAATCCATAACAATAATGCAATCTCACATTATTTTCCTACCTCTATTACTTTAATGGAAATGAAAACATAAAAGGAAAGATAGACATACAGATACATAGATAAACACACAAATTAAAGGCACAAACACTTTTCAATGACTCTAGAAAATGTTAATAAAGAAATTTTAACCATGAGAGTTTCTTCAGGTACAATTCTAACAATTTTCTAAGTTTTCTAAACTGGTATTCAATTCCTTTTTCACTGATTTCCTTACCAAGACATTTCCACTTAATCATATGAAACGCTCAAATGCAAGGAAATGCACGCTTTTTTTTTGTCTTTATTATATACTTTAAGAAAACCAGCTACCCTTTTCTGGCTGTATAACCAGATCTCTTTTGTTGATATTCATTCTTTTTTCTGTAAATATCACTGTTGAATAAAATCAGACTAATTAATTGATGTTTTATGAGATTAGCTAACAAATCGCAGACTTTTTTCTTTTTTTAAATATAAGCTTTTAGTAACGAATCGCTAAAGAACACGTTCTTTTTTGTTTGAACATGAAACGTATGTGTATTTTTTTTTCCATTAAAAATAATTGAAATATAATAGGATAATTTCGGCTATCACTTAATTAAATATTCTCCACGTAATCAATACTTTCGTGTTTTATATCTCCAAAACACTCACACGCGAAATTGGTTTTTTTAATCATTTTATTTCCCATTATTTATTCTTTCTCGATTCTATTGGGATATTATGTTTCATTTATCATTTAATAATTCAATCTATGTAATTAAAACTTGGTATTTTTTTCACTTCAAGAATCGGTTATGATTTTATGAGGTATGCTTTGAAAAATCTGACAAAAAAAAAAGCATGAAAAGGTACCATTTAGTATTGAAAGCAAATATAATTAATGCATAAAGAAACATACAAAGAAAAGCTTATAATTTGTATTTTTTAAGTCGTTTTCAAGGACACTAGAGGTAGGTGTATTGTGTCAAAATTCTATAAAAGTCGTGCATCGTTAAAAAGATCCCACGACATTCTGACTACTCAACACATTTCAGAAGCCTCGATTTAAATAAAATTACAATGACAGTTACCATTTCTTTTAAATAACGATTTTCTGAACAATTATCAATATAAATAAGAAAGAAAAATCGTGCGCCAAGCATAGGTTATGAAAACCTTTCCAACACATTCAAAATACTGTAACAAACTGACACTTCTTAATCAGGTGAAAAGTGATGTCTAAGTAAACAATTTGGAAAAAATATAACTTATTTAAAAACCTGACTTCAGCAATTACCATCTATGTTCTTTTATACAGTCCTGTATATGAGCTACATACTACAAAGTATGCAAAAATTTAGTTCATTTAAAAATGCAAAACAAAAATAGTTAAATATATTGTACACCACAATTGAAAAAGCATTTCTAGCAATTATTGCTCATAAACAGTGCTGTAATCACATTATTTTATGTGTTTCTGTAAATGAACGATACATCCTATGCACATACTATATACGGTAGTAAGCATCTCGTAGATTATGTATATCAATTCTAATGTCTTTGAAATAGCGTAACACTATTAAAATACACGGCAAACGTTTTTTCCCGTTGACCGTGATGTAACGACATTCTTTTGAGTGGCCATGTGTACGATTTACAAATGCAAGACACTTAATTTTCAATACCGACCGTGATGTAACGACATTCTTTTGAGTGGCCATGTGTACGATTTACAAATGCAAGACACTTAATTTTCAATACCGAACATGCCATGATAAACCTCAATAACATATATAAATCAAATGCCAATCTGACAATATTTAAGTTATTTATAGCACGGGCAGACAGACAGACGGCCAAACAAACTGAATTTATAAAAAACTTCTCAACTATATTGGAAATTTAAAAAAAAACAAAGGAAACACTTATAATTTGCAGTTTTTAAGCTTTTCTTCAAGGGCACTAGAGATGAGTTGTGTCACAATATCTATAGCAGGTCACATCGCTACCAAGTTACCGATTTTTTTCGAAGTCTAATGTTTTACAGGAAGAAAAAAATTATTTAACCCGGGATTACACGCGCAGGGTATGACGTACCCAGGAAGCGCACGGTTATTAGATTTCTCACCACTATTTTTCGAAAAGGAATCTTCAAATTATTTTATCGCAGAATCTATGAAAATTGTTTAACGGTTAAATGACATGACGATTTTTATTTGAATTTATTGGTGGCAAAGTATAAATGATACATAGCCGGGATATGTGCAAGCATTCCCTGGTTAATAAAATATATCGTGTTTCTTTAAGATAATTATTTGATTTAATATATTAAGTAAAATTTCTGGTTCGAAATACCTTTATTATATTTGAAAAAAATCGGGAGGTTGACAGCTATGCAGTCACGTATCGTTAAATCGACACATCGATGTCCTGAGTTCTCGATGCATCGAGAGACTTTCCAAATCGCTGTTTAAATAAAATAGCATTGGTATAAAACGGAATAGTGCTCTTTTTACTTACTCTTACTTTTAGCTTTCGTTTTTCGGAATTGTTAGATATTATTATATTATGTTTCACTTATTATGCTACGAAAAAAAAATTACAAGGGAAAGGCTTTTTAAAAAAAAAACTAATTTGACATATATCGCCATGGGGCACTTTTTCAACAGGGATAACTCGGATCTTGTTTATGAATTAAGAAAACCATACAGAATCATGTAGGTCCCACTTTAAAGGGGCTGATCACTCAGTTTCAGAATTCTCCTCCGTAATGTTATGTCTATGGACTTTTGATGCATTCGTATATTTAAAATATCTTCTCGAGAAATTCATATTCTTGACATTTTTTCTGTGTACTCTTCTTAAAGGATGTCTCTTTTTTCTGAGTTTTCAAAATATTTCTAAAATCTATGCTGAATTTAATATTTTATGAGTTAAAAGCGGGCGAACTGTGACTAAGATTTTAACACTTCCTATAAAATTAAGTCTATACTTTAGAAATATTTTGAGAACTAAGAAAAAAAAAGACATCTTTTAGGAAGTGTACACAAAAAATAGACGTTAAAAAAATTAATTTCCATAGGAGATATTTTAAATATACGAATGCATCAAAAGCCCATAGACTTAACATTACGGGGGAGAATTCCGAATCTGAGTGACCAGCCCTCTTAAGTAGTAATGTCAACCTTTCTGTCGTGTTGTATGGAAGAAAACATGAAGTTTGTTTTAAATAAACTGTTGTTGAAAATAAGTATTAAATATTACAAACCGGTATGTTTGTTCTGGGATTGATCTAGTACATGTACGAGAGTTTATGAATAAGTTTTTGCCCTCACATAGAAAAAATTGAGTGAAATTTATGAAATTGCTACATTGTATTAGTCATTTTCTATATAGTCACCTTGCACAGTAACACGTTTCTGCAAACGGTATTTCAAAGAGAGGGGGGAGGATGTATTCCAGGAGGCGCGATAGTAGACCCAAAGGGAGCATTTTTCTCACTTTTGCCGACCCCCACATGTGACATATTGTTGGAAAGGCCTGTGACCATTTATTCATGCAATGTACCTCTCGAGCACCTCCGCTCAAATTTGCCCTCCGAGGGCACTTTTCTGAATTTTGCGGACATTATTCATGCCCCCTGGGGGCAAATTTGGGGGGAGGGGCTCGAGAATGTATAGCATGAATAAGTGGTCACAGACCTTTCCAACACTATGTTACATGTGGGGGGTCGGCAAAAGTTAGAAAAATACCCACCTTTGGGTCTACTATCGCGAGTCCTGGAATACATCCTCCCCCCTCTCTTTGAAATACCGTTTGCAGAAATGTCTTACTGTGCAGGGTGACTATATAGAAAAGGACTAATGCAATGTAGCAATTTCATAAATTTCACTTGATTATTTCTATGTGAGGGCAAAGACTTATTGATACACCCTCGTATTATATATTTTCATATTTGTTTTATTTTCTTCGGAACATCGGGTTTAATTACAAATTCTCCTTTGAAATTTTTATGTACCTGCAAAGATATTTCAAAAGCTACCAGCTGTATACCATGTGGTACCACGCCAGTTCCCATCAAAATTCAGAAGTTTAAGCAGCATCGGACACAGTCTAGGGTTTTGAAGGGTGGCTTCAATGTGCTGACACCGATGCTGTTCACGCCATGTCCATGTCACAGATAGGCACGTAAAATCAGCAGTGTTGAAGGTCCTTTGAATATTTTGTCAGGAGGAGGAGGTGAGAAGGGGCTTACGTTCCGAGAGTGTCCTGTTAGGATCAAAATTGTGAGAATGAGTTTAAGAAATTTAGCCTCGCTCTAGGCTCTGTTGCCCTTTCTAAGAAAGCGCCATAGTACTTTCCTAGATATGTCAACAACAACATATGTTTCAAAAATAAACATAGACGAATTTTCTTTTTATGCCGTTTTCTCTCTGCTTTTCAATCAATTTTGATTGAAAAACAATTTTTCAGTTTCAATCAATTCTGCTTTTCTTTCCATTTTTTTTTCTTTTTAGGTGAGTTCGTAATTATATAAGGTACTTCTTAGTTATCCCGTCGACCAAATTACTGTCGCCAAATTGTAAGATTCAATGCCAATAATGGTTTGCCATTAACTAATTAATTGTAAGATTAAATGCCAATAATGGCCAATAAAACCATTAATTCGACGTTTTATTTTATTTTTATTAATATTTTACTAATTTATTTGTTCTTTCGTTATTTAAAATAAAAATAATGTCAATGTGTATAATTTGGCGAGTGGTTTGGCGATTTAAATAATTTGGCGAAATTGGTCGACGGGATAACCAAGAAGTACCTTATATAAATACGTAGCGCCCATAGTCGTCGTCCGGTCCGTCTGTCTGTCCGTCCGCATATAACAGAGCAAAAAGTACCCAACCGAATGGTCTGAAATTTTAAATATATAATTCTTGCAAAATTTTGTCGAGTCATTTCAAGTTTTACGAAAATCGGATTATAGTTTAATGACAGGAACATCCAAAAGTTTTCCGTTACATCACGGCCAATGGGAAAATTATTACAAGTGCATTATAATGATGTTACAGCCTTCCGAATGGTCTGAAATTTTAAATATATAATTGCTGCAAAATTTTGTAGAGTCATTTCCAATTTTATGAAAATCGGATGTATAGTTTAATTACAGGGACAGTCAAAAGTTTTTCGTTACATTACGGCCAATGGGAAAAAAATATTTCTAGTGCATTTTAATGATGTTACAGCCTTTTAAACACAACGAAATTGATATGCACTTATGAAGTGTACTAAAATATACATTCAGTATAATATGCGGTGCAAAAAATATTTATAAAACTAATTATAGTACGAACGCACCTCATTTGCCACGTTTGACGAGCAATTTCCAACTTGTTATTATTAGTATAGCGTGGCACCTATATTTATCATTGTTTTCAGTTTTAGATTCTGATATTATGTTACCGTTCCTGTATACGTTTTTTCAATGGCACTTGTCATTTTAAAATTTGATTTTGCAGCAATAAAATTCAACTAATCATCCAATAAAGTAAATTTCTAAACAAATTTGAAATCTTTTTGTTTTAGGGCAGCAGAATATATGTTTTCGATTTTTTGTACTATCTAAGTTTAGGTCTAAACCAAGAATGACAAGTTTTATTCTTTTAGAAAGATGTATTTTTTCTATAAAATGCCTCCACGTTTCCAAATTGGTTGCTTCATAGAACTGTGGATTTTTTATGTGTTTTTTGCGCAAATTAATGTAAAACAGAAATAGCAAATAACTTTTTTAGTGGAATTTATTCCTCTCATGCATTTTCAAATTTTTATAACAAGTATAAATTGCGCAGGTAGCAGTGCTGAATTCACACATTTTCTCCCCGGAAAAATTTTCTGTAGCTCCGGCATGGACTCATTTTGGAATCAAGAGATGATGGATTTGCACTTTTAGACCATGAACATACACCAACGTATTTCGGAGGGGGGGACATTTTAATACTCCCGTGGGTTATGTCTTTCTGTCGGGCTGTCCCCTGAATTTATCACTGACCAGCATCCTCTATTAATCCTATTTGCATTCTATGAACATCAGACATTTTAACTTATGTCTGCAGGTTCAGTAATGGTAAACTTCATCACAGTGATTATGAAACCTTTTTTCATTCAGAAGTGAAAATTCAGATCATCCTTTTTAGAAGTTCTTGAAAACACCTCATTCTTGTTTTTAAACCAACAAAACAAATTTTGCTAATAAATTTCTTATTATTCTAAAAAGTTGTTTTCAAGAAAGATATTGCTTCCAAAGTTCCCAAAAAGTAAATGGATTAAGAAATATTGCTCTAAACAACACATAATTCATAGCAAACTAATATTAATTATACTGGGGCACAACATTGCATTCATCAGTAACACTTCCTGAGAAATTCTATTACAGTAGAACCTCTTTTATCCGAAACTCTTTTAACCGAAACTCTCGGTTAACCGAAATGAATTTTAAACATTTTTTTTCTTCTATCACATTTCTCGTGTGCAAAATCCTTTTATAAAGCCTTTTTTTTTTTTTTTTTTTTTTTACTGTCACATTCCTTGTGTGCAAAATCCATTTTTAAAGCCACATTTAAATAAAGAAGATAAACACTACATAGCTTTGTTAAACATAGAACAAAAATACACATTTGAAGTGCCCTTATTCGTCAATTTTTTGTTATACGAATGCTATGTTTATATCAATAGTAAAATACACTTAAGAAATTTTAATATGAATAACCTTCAAAAGAAATTCACATACTATTAAAAGAAACTTCGTGATAGAGCTGCAAAGCAAATGCAATCGAAATTGCGAAAAAAAAAACTTTGTTTCAAATCCTTGTGAAATACATAAAAAGTACTTGATTTGAAAATTAAAATTCATGTAATTTATTAGTGTTTCTACTTTGCTATTGCTTTATTTTGATTAAGCACTTGTTACAAAAAAAAAGAAGTAGCGCATATATTTGTCCTTATTCTTTTCAAGCATTCTCGATTATCCGAAAATTTCGATTTTACGAAAAATGTGGTCGGTCCCAATTACTTCATATAATCGAGGTTCTACTGTATTATTAAATTTAAATTGTTTACATCAAGAATATTTGCACTGAAATGAACTATTGGGGAAATATTGGCTTTAAATTGGCCGAATTTGTAATGAAACGCCAATACTGCAGAAATATTAGTTTAATATTTGGAAATGAAACTGGCAATGAAAGTTATGGCAATGTTTAATGGAACAACATTACTGGCAATGAAATATTTATTTCGAATATTAGTGCAATAATGACCATATGTAAACATCCCAATGCTGGAAACGTTTCATGTCTATATCGATAAAGGTATAGCCTATATAAACAATATTTTTCCATTTTTGCTGTTAGAGATATTACATTATCTCTGATAGTGCAATTTTGACTACGCCCCATTGACTTATACTAACCATTTTATTCCCATTAGCTTTTGCTCATAATTGTTCATTAGCCCAATGTCTGTTTCCTTTTAGCCTCTTTTTTGTAGTTTCGCCCTGTGCAAGATTTTATGTTTTTGTCAAATTGATGAGTTTATTTCCGGGATGAAGTTAAAAATCCAGATAGCTAAGATTTCGCGGAGGCCCAAGATGGGTGAAGTTGTAAAGTTGTGTCATTTTCATTTGTAAGTACCTGCAGATTGAGATAGCAAGAAAAATTATGTTCCATTCCAGCCGGTCTGATTGGATTTCCGGTTACTGGGGCAACAGAAATAAATGTTGCCTTACAATTACTTGTTTTATTAGTACTTATACAAGGAAACTCTTTATGTTGGACACATATGGTTAAAAAAAAACGTCCAATTTATAGTGGCTCTTTTAAATTTCTTAATTTAATTACAAGTGCATATGTATGCTTCTTAAAAAATAATTATAGAAATCTATTCTAAATAAAAAATTACTAAACATTCACAGCTTAAAAATTCGCAAAAATAATTAATTTTGACTGAAACATTTAAAGAAGAAACGTTGTAATAAATACTAAAACTTGTTTCTTAATCACTACAATGCATTAAATTAGACACAAATTTCGTAAGTTCAGCTTTTTTACAATTTTTTTTTTTTTTAACTCACTAACTGTTAAAATTGTTTCTTATTTGTAAATGCATGATAAAACCTCCATCTTTCCGAAAGAGTATGTTTTTAATCATGATAAGGCATGTAAAACATTCCTAAATTTTGGGTAGCATTTTCCATTTATTTAAAAATGAAATGAACTTAATATATATATATACAGGGTGTCCGGTCTCAACGGTGTCCAATGGCTAATTCCTAAACCGTTAGTCATAGACATATAGTTCCAATTACAAAAATGTTTTAAATCAGGTAAAGAAACATTTTAAAAGCGATTTGGGTCAATAAATACATTTCTTAAAAAATTACGAAATTTAAATTTTTATACGGTCCCCCGGTCCTATAAGTTATATTTAGTAATTTTTTCCTATTTCACTGACAAGTAAGACAATAAAAAGTCCCATTCATATAACGCTAAAATTGAGCGAGTTATGAAACTTTAAAAATGCATGACTTATGCCACTTTTCTACTCTGAAAACAAATGAGTTCGGCTTGGCTTTGAGGGATCATATGCCAAGTGTTTAAAGTATTCGAAGGTCTTACTTCATGTGTATCTGCGCTTTGAAAAAAAATCCTACAAGTATTATGATTAAGTCTCAAATTGGCTAAAATAACATAGGTTTTATTTTGTCAGGATTTGAGACTGTTTCTCTTATGATTTCTTTTAACAAAAATTATGTTTTTTTATAAGTTTTTATGTTACTTCAACAATCATATGTATGTTTTTCCAGCTCAAAATTTGTACACTAACTTTAATCCACTTTTAAATATCCGATCGAGATTGCATTTTACATACTGGCGCAAATCCGATAACAATCTAATATTATTAAGATTTTCGGTGGTTACCATTTATACTTATTTTACAGGATAACACAAAAAATTTTGGATAAATTTCTGCCAAGGAGTTTAAGAAAAAGTTTTAGATTAGATAATACAAGACTGCGATTGTTGGGTTTTTCACATTTATGTATTTTTTAGCACTGAATCCAAAAATTACCTTAATTTTTAACCGTCATGTCAGGATATTTCGCAAATCATAAATTTTCAAATTTAAAGAATAACAAAAATCGAATACTAATAAAGTAGCGGAGATGGTTGTGTTTTTTAACTTTTGATAATTGATTTTTACGCACTTTTTAGCACTGAATCTGAAAATGACCTTCATTTTTAACCATCACGTTAGAATTTTTTTTGCAAATCGCAAATGTGTAAGTTAAAATATAGCTAAAATCTAATACTATAAAACATATGTAAAACATTTTTTATTTTATTTTATTAAAAAATTTATTCGATATTTTTGCTTATCCTGGGATTCTTACAGCTAAACAGCTGAGTGGTCCGATGAGATGGGGGAGGAAATTCAATTTTAACATTGAACTCCTTAACTTTGAAATTTGCAATGTGCGAAAAATCCTGATATGATAGTTAAAAATGAAGGTCAATTTCGGATTCAGCAGTACAGAGTATACAAGAATCAATTATCATTGGCTAAAAAACATGACATAACCCAACTTTTGCAGGCTTGTGCAATCTAATCTAGTAATATTTTAAAATACGTATCATTTTGTAAAGAATTGAGGCTGTTAATTTAGAATCTTTTTATTTAACAAAAATTCTGTTTTTTCTTTCTTCTTAAATGTTTATTACAAATTGTATATTTTCCATTAATATGCCAGAATGATTAAAGATTTCAAATTTATATTGAATTGTTAATTTTACTCCCAGATATTTTTTATATCTGACGAAATTATATTTCGACTAAATTTGTGAATGACCCCCAATTTGCAGCAAAAAAATATGCTCCAACTTTAAACAGCTATTACTCGGTCAATTTTAATCGTAGAATA
This sequence comes from Maratus speciosus, assembly GCA_963932465.1. Lineage (NCBI taxonomy): Eukaryota > Metazoa > Arthropoda > Arachnida > Araneae > Salticidae > Maratus > Maratus speciosus. The sequence goes on from OZ010788.1 coordinate 86,822,200, forward strand.
ACGGGACTTTTTTTGTATTACTTGTCAGTGCAAAAGGGAAATTTCACTAAATATAACTTATAGGACCGGGGGACCGTATAAAAATTTAAATTTCGTAATTTTTTAAGAAATGTTTTTATTGACCCAAATCGCTTTTAAAATATTTCTTTACGTAATTTAAAACATTTTTGTAATTGGAACTATATGTCTATGACTAACGGTTTAGGAATTAGCCATTGGACACCGTTGAGACCGGACACCCTGTATATATAGTTAACTGAAACATTCCGAAAATCATAGAGAAAATTATATATATTCCATTATATCTTCCATAAAATTATAGCACATTCATAATATTAGATAATTTTAAAGAAAGAGATTAGTTATACATGCACGGGAAGTTTCAACCCTCTAGCCTTAATAGATTTTATGAAATAGTAAAAATAGTGTTCGTAAAATATTAAAAAATGCATTCTGAAAAAAAAAAAAAAACAGATTTATGCATATTTACGTTGCACCACACTATATTAATTTTAACACAATTATTCTAATTGGTAAATAAATAATACGAGTTGTAATCTCCCAACTGAGGGAAAAAGTGCCCAGACCAGGATTTGAACCAGGCACCTTTGGCGTCAGCTGCTATTTATTCTGTTGGGCTGATTCAGATATCAGACCAGATGTTATAATCAACAAGGTTCTCTGTGTGAGAAAGGTCTGTCAGATTCGTTCAGGATATAGCACAGTTGCCAGAGCGTTGGCAGCTTACGCCAAAGGTACCTGGTTCGAATCCTGACCTTGACACTTTTTCACTTAGTTAGAAAATTACAACTTGTATGCGTTGCATTGTTTGTTTAAAACGTAAAAGCTCTGTTTTAAGGGGTTATATATTTTAGAACTATATAAACCATATGTTTTTTGGAATTGTCTGAAAAGATTGCTTTTTTAAATGCAAAACTGAAAATTTGAATCTTATTTTTTCTTCCTGATATAATATTGCAGTTACGTACTTTCTAATTCTTGGAAAAAAAAATATACATCTGTAAAACACCCACATATGGCCTTTGTATTAATAAAAGCCAATATTTGCTGACAGGTCTTATCTCCAAAAATGGAGTCGCAACTTGACACAAACCAGAAGCCGGCAACCAGTGTCAAGGCAGGGGTTAGCATAGCACTTGTCCCACTACAAACTCCCTCGAAATATTAAGTTCTTAGTCACGTGTGAGTTACTAGATAGAACTTTTATGCACTGCTAGCTTTTAATAAAAAATTGAAATCGGCTTGAAGTGCATAAATTGAAAAGGGAATTGTTCTGATTTAGTCATTCATATTATTTCAAACATTTCTCCCTTTAGCTTTGAGTGCGTAATATTTCATGTTAATGCATATTTTTAGAGGAAAAAAAATAAAGCAATTTGCGAATGCATTTTGTATGATAATATGATAAGTGCAGAAAACTGATCTCGTTCAATAGATTTGAATAAATTGAGTATTATATTTTCAAATGTAACAGCAGAAGTTTACTTAAGTTTGAAATGTAACAAATATTCTTTTGAAATAATTTGGACACAAAGTATTGTTTTCAATTTATTGATTCAAATAACTGGAAAACAAATGTAAAATTCGAAGTTGATTCAAACTGACATTTACTTGCCGAGAGAAATTTAGCAAAATTATGTATGAATGTATAAAACAAATATTATGGATAATATAACTTATCAATAAGATGCGTGCGAAATCTGTTAAAGATATATATTTTTTCTTTCTACATCATATTAACAATTATCACATTAATTATATTAGTTTCTTAAAAGGCAAAATCGTTTTTTTTTGTTTTTTTTTAGCCTTATATTGGCTAAATATTTCTTGCCAATATTCACAAAATATCAGTACTCCATGCTGGATCAATATCCCATGCAAATGAAAATAATATTGGAAATATTGCGCTACGATAAAGCCAATTTTTGACTTGCTACTAGGATATTATTTTGAAATAATTTATTCCTCTCTATTGTAGGGTTACTGTATTTTATTCCATGTAGCTTGACAGATAAAAATACAATGCGTATTTGATTCATCGATAATTCAAAAGTGCTTAATATGCTTGTTATACGCAATATTAACTATTAGTATTTTCGAATGGAAGAATTACTTTGGAAAGATAGTATTGAATCTAACTTCAGAACGTTGATCCCAAGGTGATTATGCTTTTTCGTTTTCAGCAACAAATTATGCGTGATAAAAAAATAATGATGGTATATCGAAAACATTTGAACAGTAACAATACTCTTATAATGTTCTTTTTCTTCTTCATGTATATATCTGTTGCTAATTAATACTCGGTTAAATGTAAATTAATACCTTCATTATACATCATCGTGATTAATTTCTACCTATAGTAGCGAAACAGCAATTGTTTCTAGTTTCTCATTAATCGAACTCCTTCATTGTTAAGGATTTCAATAAGGACCATTCTAAAACCCCACACGGTATTGTTTGTCTTTATATGATAGCATTTATTACGTATGGCGTTGCTGTGGCGTACAGGAAGTGTTAAATGACCTGAGTGATGTTATCCATGATACTACGGGCTATTTGTGAGTCACAAATATCACATAAATTGTGACATACTAGTTGTTCTTACCTACGAAAAGTTGTTTTCTTTTAAACACTTTCCAACATAGTTGAAAAGTAATTCAATTTGTCTGTCTATCCAAGTTCTAACTCGCATAAATAAGCTCGGATTGTCACGTAATTGATATATTTTATAGCAAGTTCGGTACTGAAAACGAAGTGTGAAGCATTTGTAATTTGTTCACAGGGACACTGAAAAGAATTGCGTTGCATTATGGTCTATGGTAAAAAATTGTTTTAATGGTGTTACTCTATTTCAAACATATTAAAATTGATTTACATCACTGACGTGCACCAACAAGACGATTACTGCACAATAGGGTGTGCATAGCATCTATCGTTCATTTACAGGGCCACACAAAATAATTCGGTTATAGTACTGTCCAAGAGAGATAATTCATGTAAGTGCATTTTCAGTTGTGGTATGCGTTTTTATATTTAACTGATTTGTTGCATATTACTTGGTGTGTATAAATCCTATATATCATCCATATTCGATATATCCCTTGTGGTAAAAGAGAGTTGAAATTTTGAGAAAAGCCATTATATCTGCTTTCAAAAACTCGCGATTTACTGAAATTGATTTGAACAGGAATTTTTTTCTAAGCAATCGAGAACAATGCTTTAAAATTTAAAACAGAAATAAAACAACGTCAACAACATAACTGTCATCTTATCATCAGACTAAACATCAGCTGTAAGTGGATTAGTGAATCGGAACGATTTTAATCTGCTTAAGTGCATTTGTAAACACAAGCATCCTTGACTGATATGAGGATTCGCCACTATTTTATGGATCAGAAATAATCATCTGTGAAGCAAATCGTTGTTTCTTTATTTGACTGGGTGCAAGAAGAAAAATGCTAATATATTTTTAAGTTATAATAGTTTGTTTCGAATTCTGTAGAAATTAACACAAATTGCAATCCACATTTCCAAGAAAATTGATTTAAAAAACGTGATTTGGTTAATCGATAGTTTTTTAATGTAGAGTCGACTTGAAACATAAGACCATATAATGCAAAACTAAAGAAAGAAAGAAAGAAAAACATATTCCAACGCATTCAAAATGCTGGAACACAGTTTAATCAGTTGAAATGTGATGTCTAAGAAAAAATTTGGAAGACTTATAATTTTTTTGAAAATCCAATATCAGAAACTACCATGCCCTGTATATGATCTATAGGTTTGTATATATGCTGCATAGTGTGCAAAATTTGGTTCAGTTAGGAAATGCATAATACAGTTGTATGTTCTCTTTTAGCAATTTCCGTCACTAAGTGGTAATGTGCTCTAATTCTTTTGTGCATGCCTGTAATATGATCCATATTACTATTTTATTCACACCATGTAATAATTTATACACACCATGTAATATGCAAAAAATTAGTTAGATTTAAATACTCATGCAAAATTGAAAACACACTTCTATTAATTATTGCTCATAGGCTGTACTGCGTAACAGGGTGCAGTGGAAGGTATACTGAGGTATACGCTGTATACATTGTGGATTTTTTAAAGAAGCTCCGTATACCCACTGTTTCTCAACTAAAGCTATAGCGTGTACTCTAGGCATAATGTTCGTAACTTTAGCGTTTACTCTCTGGTTTTTTTTACGACTACAACACTGCTGTGTAACCGAATTCTTTTATGTGTCCCTGTAAATGAAGGATAAATGTTATGCACACAATTATTCTAGTGTAAATATCTAGTATTGTGCCCCTCTACACAACTATAAATGACTCCATTCTCAATACCGAACATGTCACGGTAAACCATAATAACATCTATCAAATAGTATATGGTTGGTTGGTTGGTTGGTTGATTTTTGACGGCCGATTATCTACACTAGGGATATAGGCCCGATAGTGGAGTGCCCTGCGTGGGGGTCTTTCTAAGGAAACCTAACCCGTATTTACGCATGGAAATCCATGGCTCGAAGAAAACCACGAAAACTCCGAACGATTAGGCCGACGGGCGCGATTGGGATCGAACCCAGCACCTCCCGTCTACCAGCTTCGAGAGCAGAACCTCTCAGCCACTGGTGGGGCCAAATAGTATATGGCAATGCGAGTATATTTACATGAGTTAGATCATGTACAGACGGCCAGACAAACTGAATTCATAAACATGTTTCAACTATGTTGAAAAGTGTCAAAAGTGCATTTTTTGATAATTTTTAAATAATCAACTAGATCGTGGGATGGTCAATATGACACGCGTGGCCGAGGTGGCACGTACAACTTCTGTAGCACGAGGAGAATTTAGATTTGATAATTAGTATATAGATAAAAAATATTTTTTTCTTTTTGTTATGATAAATAAGACTTTATTTATGTGTACTAACTATTACAAATAATGCAGTTATATTTGCATAAACTAACCCGTTAGAAAATATTATTTTTCTGTTGTGCTATGCAGTGTTTTCGACATGCAACTATTTTACTTTTCTTATTTCAATTTAATAAGCTTTACCTCTTCAAATGAATTTTAAGTCAGTCATTGGGGTAAAATGGCATGCGGGACCTACTTTACTATGTATATTACAAAAAATCGCAAAATATAAACGAGTTATAAGGCATTATCTATCGAACAACAATGCAGAATTATGTTTCATGTAGTATTAATGTTAATTTAAAGAATAGTAAAATAAAAGTGCGTTTTTTTAATAATTATTATTATAGTATCTGCCACTTACGTCCTAATCAAAATTTCATTAACCTAGAATGGTAGCATGTTCGAGTTCATCTATTTTGTTACATGATACGAATGGGTAATGTTTACACCCGCTACTATTCCAGGCTTAAAGTAAATGAATGATTCTAATATACAGATAAATCGTATTTAAGTTTTTGCTCTTTGATATTTAATACACGAGAGCGAAAGGATTCTGTTAGCTAGTTTTTCGCATAAGCCGCACATGGCTTGAAATATGTTCGTATACAGAAGTTTGGCCTGTTACAATGTTGACAGATATTGTTTCTACCTTTTTGGCACAATGTTAAATAGTCCCTGGACTACATAATACAGAATGTTTCAGAACAATGCTTACAATTTTAGAATTTAATAATAGAGAAGCTATCAAAATAACAATGACCGATAAGAATGTGCTGTTACACAAAATATCAGAAAAGTATAAAATATTTTCAGTGATATTATACATAAGTTAAAAATCGCTATGTGTTAATGTCTCAAAATATATTTTCCTGTTAAAAAATAAAATATCTGAAAATTGTATTTATGCAAGTGTGTAACAGCAAGTGAATGTAGATTTAAGACTAGCTTTTCTCTCCTAATAGAGACTGGAGTGCCATAGGCCGTTCATGAACGCTAGAAAAAGTTCCATGGGAAATTACTTTTACTTTTTTCAAGTTGAGCTAATAAAATAAAAAAACGATTGCAAATGTTTAGGTCTTCCAGGCAACAAAAAAAAATAAGTTTATTCTTTTTTCATGCTCTTTTTCTTTCTTTGCCTTTCATTTTTCGTCCACTTTTTTTTCTTTCTTTTCTTTTTTTTTTCCTTGCATCTTAACAGCAATTGGCCCATCTTAATATGTCTGATATTGTATTCGTTGTTCGATTTTTTGTCAGCATAGTATTTTTCCTTCTAAATCAAAATATAAGGTAAAAGGAAAACTGCGTATTTATTTTAATGCGTAAAAAAGCATTTCTGTTGGTTTGAAATTTAAATTGTATTCGACAGAATGAAAATTACTTCGGAGTTGTGTTAGAAAATAGCGAGTTTTGATTTAAGAATGGCTTTTATTTCTCAACTCAGATTAAAGATCTACGTTTGATCATTTGTTTTATTTATAAATAGCGATAACAGCTTCTTCCTTTCAATTTATTCATGAAATAGTTTACCATATTAGAAAAAAAAGTTACGTAAAAATGGCACTGCTTCATTTTACAACATGAACATGAAATAATTTTCTATGATATATTAGTAAAAAAAATAAAAGAAAAAAGAAAAAGAAAAATAAAAAAATAAAAAAACGATTGACAATCGTTAGGTGTTTCTTTCCAGACAACAGCAAGCAAATGTGATTATCCTTCTTTCATGTGTTTTTTTCTTTCTTTAGCTTTCGTTTTCCACCCAGTTTCCTTCTTTTTCTTGCATTTTAACAGTAATTGCTGGTTCTTAATGTGTCTAGAGCTGGATTTGCCGTTCGATTATCCTGCAATTTGTATTTTTCATTCTAAATCGAAACATTAAGGTAAAGCGAAAACGGTTTGAGCTCGGAAACAAATTGGAATTTTTATTATTTTGTTGTTTGGAGATGTAAGCTCAACAATGAAATTCTAAAAAGGTTGTTTGAGTTTCAGGATTTCATTATGCGAGTTTAATTTGTTCCTACGCGCATTCTTAAGCAATTTCCATAATAGTCAATTATTTTTACGGTTATTTTAATTTTCTCTCTGACTGAATGTGTTTTTATTCGTTTTACGGGGTGAGCAAATAGCTTCGTGTAAACAGAAGTGATTTGAATTAATCGCCTACATTTACTTTAATTTTTTTGTTCACTTCAACATTCAGCAGTTGATTGAAATTTTTAAAAAACATAGATACATTGGTGTAGTAATTAAAAATTATGGAAGGGGCTCAAGTAGACATGTTTAAATAATAGTAGGGGAGGGTAGTACACAGTGAGACGAAAATTATTATTACTTAACAAATGGCGACGATTTTTATTCTTTTGAAAAACTTTTTGCTACATCTTTAAGCTACACAAATACGCTACACATTAATGTATGAATATGAATAGTTTAAAAAAAGTTATTTATAATAGCACAGAAGCAGCATAACAGAGTATCGGAAATTGTCTCACTGTGTACCACAAGTAGTACACTGTAAAAAAAAAAGACTAAAATACGGAAATACTTCTGGCAATCTAGACTACAGTACTGTTTCCGTATGTTTACGTATGTTACAGTACTGTTTACGGAACTTTTACCGGTAAATTACAGAAAACTTTCCGTTAAATTCCAAAAAAACGGAAAATTTTCTGTAATTTACCGGGAAAAAGTTCCGTTAAAATACGGAATTAGTACTGGCGTCTAGATTGTCACTAGTATTTCCGTATTGTAGCCCGTTTTTTTTTTTTTTTACAGTGTACATAGTGAGACATTGTATATATTTTCATAAATCATACATTTTTACACTTTATCAATAATTTTCTGCAGTTTATGATTTCTAATTAATATTTCTAGATTTTCAAAATATTAAAAATATGAGCCTCGGGTGGACAATGACAGACCTTGAGCTACCTTCATGCAAATTTTCAGCCTCTTACGTTTAGTCCTTTTTTCTAGCCATCGCACCACCACACACTCACAGAGAAAGAGAGAGAGAAAAAAAAACCCTTCTTTTATTAATAAATAACTTTTTTTAACATCAGAACCACATAGGTACACAATGAGACACGTCTCACTGTGTACCACAACTGTGTGTCTCACGTCACTGTGTACTTTCGTTACGCTGTAACAAAATGGATGCCATATCTGTTACACCAATTTCATCGCTTTAAAAAGTTTATGTCGTTTGGTCGAAATAGTCTACTATTAAATATTGCTAGGTTTGGTTAAATAAATATATGCCATATTGAAGGAAATAAACTCTAAAATAGACGTTTATGTAACTTTAACCATTATAAAATAAAGAATAATTTACTATTTTGTCGGACGAGTAACTGAAGTGCCAAAACTACATCCACGTGCTGCATAAGATGAGGTCGTTATGTGTGTGTGCCAGCTTGGAGAAAAAGTTACAACTATATGTCAAAGTGGCTGCTGTCTCACTGTGTACCATGTCTCACTGTGTACTACTCTCCCCTTGAGTTTCGGATTATCAATAATTAATAAAATATTTGTAAAAATAATCAATCGTTCAAACTAATTGTTATTCTCGTTATCATAAAATCAATATTTTAATTATTTAAAAGACTGAATTGCGTTTATAAATTTGGGAGCCAACGGGGATTGAAGCAAAACTCTTACTTGAAGTAATACGAATATGAAAGAAATGCATTGGGATTTGAAAGTTTCAATATATTAAATAGAATGAATTCGATTCAAAATAAAAATGCGATTTGCAGAGCTGATGTTGAGACTTTTGATCTGCAAATTTACTAGTTAGAAATGTAATCGAAATTTCTTCTCCGATAATTCTTCATGTGCATAGAGTTTTTTTTTTTTTTTTTTTTTTTTTTAGATGAATTATGAAACGCTTAAGATAGAAAATGATAGTTTTGGAAAAGCTCGTACCAGTCGAGAAATTGAATTCATTTAAATAGGAGGCTGGGATAACTTGATCCCGAACACCCCTCCCCCCCTTTCTTACTCCTCTGGTATAGCATGAAAAATTCAGTTAGAAATATTTCTATTGATGTTATTTTGAGATAACATTTAAACAAACTTTTATTGCCTTAATGAAAAAATCGAAAAAAAAATCTTCATAAAGTATGAATTTAATTAAAATAAACATAAACCTTATTTTAGAACTTTCAAGAATGTGATTATAACTTACAATTTGTCATAGTAGTTAAAACAAGTTGGAAATTGCACGTCAAACATGGCAAATGAGGTGCGTTCGTTCTACAACTAATTTTATAAATATCCTTTGCACCGCATATTTTACTGAATGTATATTTTAGTACTCTTCATAAGTGCATGTTTATTTCATTCTGTTCGAAAGGCTGTAATATCATTAAAATGCATTTTAAATAATTTTTTTCCCATTGGCCGTAATGTAACGAAAAATTTTTGACTGTCCCTGTAATTAAACTATACATCCGATTTTCATAAAATTTGACTCTATAGAATTTTGCAACAATTATATATTTAAAATTTCAGACCATTCGGTTGAGTAATTTTTGCTCTGTTATATGCGGACGGATGGACAGACGGACAGGCAGACGGACGGACGGAAGGACGGCTATAGGTGCTACGTATTTATATAATTATGAACGCACCTAAAAAAGCGTGTGGCAATATAAATTAAAAAGAAACGTTGAAAGAAATTTGTAACATTAAAAAGTTATTTAAAATCAGACATTTAAGAGCCATTATTTTGAAAATCAGACAAGTGCGATTGTTGTATTTTTTGTTTTGCTTGATTTTTTTTTATGTGGAAGTAGATCACATTTAATGAATAATGTGCAATTTTGAAGCCCTGAAAAAATTTTCCCTTCACTGTAAAAAATTTCAAAGTTCAAGGTTGTGTCCGCCATTTTTCATGAAAAGTGAAATGCGAGTATGTTTGCAGTGCTAAAGCTTGGGAAAGCAACGACATCCCAAAATTCTTTTGTGATGAAATATTAGTGTAACACTACCTGCTTAATAGACTGTATTCGTTTCCATGGGACATTGTTATTTTACATTGTTATGTTGCCTCAAAATGCAATGAAAATGACGTTTTTGTCCGTTTTCCGCACGTATTTTCTTATTTAAGTAATAGCACCCCAAACTTTTTCTTATAGAATATCAAAGTGTACTATTAGGACAAGCTAAATAATATAAAACTTTACCAGAATATTGCTGCTGTTAGCAGGAGTAGTCTGTTAAATATTCAAAAATTTCAAAAAAGGCACCATTTCAATCTGGGGGCTCGGCAGTGCCCCTGCCAAGTCGAGAAAGCACAACCGTAAGCATCCTTTTCTGGAAGCAACTCAGGGTACTTTTGACAGCCCTATATCCCTTCGCTGGAATTTCCCAGGAACTTGAAACTTTGTTTTTCTAAAAGTACTCTTCAAACGGAGGCAAATGGTAAAATTTCCGCGTTTCCATCTTTTTTAGTTCAGAAAATATATGAACTCAAAGTTTCGCTTTTTCGACACTGACTGACTCACCGATCATCAAAAATCTGAGGTACATCCTGTAGCCCTAGAAACTTGAAATTTGGTAAGAAGGTAGTATTTGGGATACAAAGTAAGGAAAAATTAAAAAATTTGGAAAATTCGAAAAAAAAAATCGAAAATCTTTTATTTTCCGTAATCGGAACTGTTGCCAATACTGTTGCTCACTGATTATCAACATGATAAAACGCAGTTTGTCAACTAAACCATCGGTTTTTCAACTATACTAAATCGAGCACGAAATAGCTGGGTCCTGAATACAGTAAAATTCGTTTTAATTGACTAGAACAAATAAAGGTACTACTTGATTATGCCGTCGACCGAAAAACTATCGCCAAACTATAAGATTAAACGCTAATAATGGATGATCTTAAATGTCGCATTCACTTGACATTAAACACCATACAAGTGTTTGTTACGTCATCAAATGATTTTTAATACGACATTTTACTTGTAGTTTCATTAAGGTTTTATTAATTTATTTGTTTTTACGTTATTTAAAATAAAAATACGGCAATTTGTATAATTTGGCGAATTGTTTGGCGAAATTGATCGACGGGATAATCAAATAGGGCACAGATGTCATATTCGACCCATATTGGCGTGATTTTTTTCTGACTCCAATGTCATATACGCAATGTATACTTAACCGGCCCCAAAGTGTCGTTATTTTGCTTGATATGGTAACCCGGATGTTGTTGTTTATGCTGTTGATGTTTTCGCCAAATCAGCGTCGGAAAAAAAACGCGCCAATATGGGGCGAATATGACATCTGTGCCTCAAATAGCACCCAAATAAAATTAATTTATTTTACCAAATGTTAATTTAGTGAATTTAAATATTTTATAAACATTCTGCAAATATGCTAACATTTCTTGATAGATAGCAGCTCTTATACTTTTGCTATATTTAGCATCACTACCGTATTATTTTAAACATCGCTATAGTTTGATGCAATGTCAATAGACCAAGGCGCAAAATTAGCAGCAGTTTTAAAAGCAAGAGAATTTTGCTGTAAAACTTACCTCATATTTACAAAATAGCTCACATTTGTTGCCAAACTATTGACGTAGACGTAGACAACAACTGTTGAAGAATAATAAATTCAATGTTTATAAAACATGGAGAGTGGCACTCAGGATATGACTAACATAATCGCATACGTAAAAAAAAGTTTATTTTTTTTAATGGCAATACAAACTCCCCTGGATGTATAATTTTTTTAAATATGTTTTTTAGGTACTCAAATTATCGATTTGGAATTCAAAATCAAAATTCTACATTCTTCTCTTTCCAGAAAAAATGACATAGTGAAAAGAAGTCAATTATTTTTATATTTAAAACTTAAACATTATCACTTTTGCACCACTATGACGTCATTTTCTCTTACTAATCACTTTCAACCGTGCTAAGACTACGAGTGGTAGATATGAATATTCAGTTAACAACCGTTAGTGGACTTCCAAGGGAGGCCATTTTTCATCTGTAACCGAAATCCGCAATAAACGATGCCTTTAACATTAATTAAATATCATGGGGAAATGACACTGTCCGCATTAACCGGAGATACGTCTTAAGAGGAGACGCATTAACAAAAATTCCGCTATATTCTCCGCAAATTATTGATGTTTTGCGGATAGTATCTATCACATTTCTACATTTACTAAAACAAAATAAATATTTAAAAAAAACTACCGAGCTATGCTCGGTCTACTGTGAACTAAAATCATTTAAATAATAAAATTATTACGATTTACTTTAAATTCGAAAGTATGAAGGATTGAAACTTTTGTGTAAAATTCTTCCACCTACTTGTTTCTAAAAATAACTTGATAGTAAGTGTTACATATCGAAAAGAGGAATTTCAAATTTTGGCGACACAGTTTTTTTATTGTGTAAAATTTGAATTCTAGATGTCAGTGTGCATCTGCAAAATTGCTGAAAAGACGCGGTAACGAAGGGAAACGCGAAATTGTATGATATTCCAACGAAAGACATTGTTGATCGAAGAAAGTTTGAAAGGAAAAAACTGAAATGTTATATTTTGATCACAGCGAAGAAAGTCCTCATCGAGTAGTTCCTACATCTGGAGATCGTTCGTATCTGTTTCATCTATAATTTCTTTTCTGTGCTAGGTAACATAGCCTAGTCGTATGATATCAGATGTGCTATAGTTGAGTATGTGGTTGCGCACTGGGATTAGCTGGGATTAGTTTCTTAGGAGGTCACTTTGACGTTCTACTTCCTCTTCTTAACAGCTAGGAATAATCTATTATTTTTCCAAATGAATACCTATCACAGAGAGAAATCAACTAGAGAAAAAAATTAGAAGACCTATTGAGGTCAAAAGGGGAAGGCCTAATCGTTCCGACAAATCACGTTCTCAACAGCTCCAAGACGCTAGAGCTCTATATCGTCAAAACCATTTTCGAAAACAAAAACACACATTAAAACGTTACAACGATTCACACTCTGAAATGGGAAGACGTAGCTCGCTAAGAAATCGCGTGCTGTTCTGTTGCCCACCCTGGTATGAATATTGGAGCTTACTGACGAAAAAGGTCTAGAGGTAAGCTGCAGTTTAAAATAAACACAGAAAACATTACGAGAGCTGTAACTAAAAAAATGGGAAATAGACTGGAAACAGACAAAGTTATAAAATGGACTCTGCACAATAGAATTAACTTTGGAGGACTTTGATTGAACAGGTGATAAATTGAAACAAAAAATAATATAGTTACTAGAAATTTTGAATGAATGGATTTGAAACAGTAGCACACATGCCAATTCGCTTTTCTAGGAAAAGCGGAACATCGAAGCAATCAGAAGCCATAAAGTCTATGAAGTTAAAGATAGTGTAATTGAAATCGACGCTACTGGAAAAGCTTTCTTTGGCTTTCTCCTTACAAAAAGAAGTGAAATCCCATCAAAAACATCTCATGTAAAAAAAAAGCCAAGTCTACTGGCTCTTTGACCGTAAAAAGTTCTGAGATCATGTGTAGAGCCAAGCTTAGCTCTCTTATTAACTCTGATATTTTAATTCACAAATTACTTCTAGTCTCTACACCTTTAGTAAATGATTATTTTGTGACTTGGCAATGACGCAGCACGAGAATGTAAAGGCTGTTGTTTACATTTTAATATTAACGTTTATTTATAAAGTTTTGCGTCGCCCAGTGGCGTGGTCGGTAGCGACAGCTGCTGCCATGGCGGGGGCCTGGGTTCGAATCCTCTGGTAAGGCATGGATGTATTTGTGAATGTCGCTTTGTAGTTATATAAATATGTAAGCGAACAAGAAATAAAAATTGTTGTGACTTGTTGTTGTTTCTGTATATAATAAGGATCATTCGAGGCGAAAAGCCATAGTTGCTATAGGCCCCAAAGCAATCTCCACTACGGTGGTGCACTAAAAAAAAAATAAAGTTTTGCATAAAATAGTTTCTATAAGAGCACTGAACATATATGTATTTGTAGCATGGAAATAATTTTACATAAGTCCGGATGCGAAAACTCTCTACTGGTCAAACTTGATGTCCGGAGTTTTGGTGATTTTCTTCCTATGTAACGTGAATACGAGCCAGACCCCTCTTTTACAAAGATCCCCAATCGGTGCATCCCTCCTTCAGGCTTCTTCTATCCCTCGTGTTCATATTCAGCCTTAATCAAATAATCTAATCCCAATTCAAAACATAAGTAAAGTGTTTACGTAATAACTTTCCTGTGCTGCGTAATTGCCAAGTCACAGAATAATCATTTACTAAAGGTGTAGAGACTAGAAGTAATTTGTGAATTAAAATAACAGAGTTAATAAGAGAGCTAAGCTCACATGATCTCAGAACTTTTTACGGTCAAAGAGCCAGTAGACTTGGCTTTTTTTTTACATGAGATGTTTTTGATGGGATTAGTCTTTTCTCAAAACAGCATCACGGTTCAATAAAACAAAATATATCACGTAGTAGTTGGAAGTATGTACAAACACATGGAAAAGAAAAAAAAGTGGGGTCTCGTCATATTTTTATAAAAAAAAAAAATGTCAAAAGTCGCAAAAAAGACTGTCATTTATCACACTTTTTCTCTATCAGAAAACGAAACATCCCGTTTCTCTTTCCGCTAGCTATGTTTTTTCCCTATGAGAAAATGGAATATCCCTTTTTCTTTCCCCTTCCTTGTTCTAAATGGAAAAAAGGGAAATTTAAACGGGATATTTTGACTGTGAATTTTTGTAAATTTTGTTATTTTTTTAAAAAAAATATGACGAGGCCCCACTTTTTTTTCTTTTCCATGTGTTTGTACATACTTCCAACTACTACTTGATATATTTTGTTTTACTGAACCGTGATGCTGTTTTGAGAAAAGACTAATTGAAATGCTGCATATTTTGAAATGTTTGAATATTTAACAGACTATTCCTGCTAACAGCAGCAATATTCCGGTAAAGTTTTATATTATTTAGCTTGTCCTAGTAGTACACTTTGATATTCTATAAGAAAAAGTTTGGGGTACTATTGCTTAAATAAGAAAATACGTGCGGAAAACGGACAAAAACGTCATTTTCATTGCATTTTGAGGCAACATAACAATGTAAAATAACAATGCCCCATGGAAACGAATACAGTCTACTAAGCAGGTAGTGTTATACTAATATTCCATCACAAAAGAATTGTGAGATGTCGTTGCTTTCCCAAGCTTTAGCACTGCAAACATACTCGCATTTCACTTTTCATAAAAAATGATGGTCATAACCTTGAACTTTGACATTTTCTACAGGGAAGGGAAAACTTTTTCAAGGCTTCAAAATTGCACATTATTCATTAAATGTGATCTACTTCAACATAAAAAAATATCAAGCAAAACAAAAAATACAACAATCGCACTTGTCTGATTTTCAAAATAATGGCTCTTAATAAAACTAAAAAACACATTAGTGTCACATAATAAAATAGAAAATAGTAGACCTTTCAAGCTTTATACAAACTAGCTTCATCAGTGCAAATGTCTATCGATACCGAAGCTGTTGTTTGCACATATTCATGTTAAAAAATATGCCATATAAATTATACTATACCATAGCATAATCTTGAACGTGAATATGAGTAAACAACAGCTTCGGTATCGATTGACATTTGTACTGATGGCGAATTCACATAAACCTTGTCTAAGGTCTACTATTTTTTTTTGTGTGTGTGTGATGTTAATGTGTTGTTTTTTAGCTTTATTAAATGTGTGTTTAATTTAAAATTTTTATTCAGACGTAATACGTTTAGTTATTTGAAAAAGACATTTATGCTCTTTATATTTAATCACTGATATTTTGATTTACCTAAAACTACAGTATTTTAATCGCAATTTTTGAGGATAATTACAGTCATAGCCTTAAGTTAACTATAGAAGAACTAATATCACAAATAATTAACAAATGTTATTTTTTATAATAGTTCTAAAAGGAAAGAATTTTTTTTTATTCTGGCACTAAATTTTTTTTAAAAAATCTTTGGTCAGTTACCTATTTTTTATTGTTTCATTAGCTAATTATTAAAGTATTATTTGAGGATTATTTAATATTTTGTCCCTTATTTTGAGCTTAATTACATAGCTAAAAGTACGGGGTAAAATGACCGAAGATTAATAATTATATATATAATGGCGTACAGTGTATAACGCTTCCGGAGTGAACTCATCCGGATCTTGATAATTTTTCGTTAAAATTGGCCATTTTATTTCGGCCATGTTAGGCTTAAGCATTCCGGTGCCGTATTATAAGTCAAACAACTGCCTTATTTAATCTACGTTGTATAACATATATCCTTCTTCAGTTTTTAAAAACCTTCAAAAACTATAAAATCATCATATATATTAAAACGCAAAGGTAAAATTTTAAGAAGACCCATTTCGGGACATCTGCACATGCATCAACCCTGTTCAATTTAGAGGGGTCGAGAACGATTTCTCGGTGGCTGAGCGGTCTAACGCGACAGTTTAAAACGCCGATATTTTGTAGTGGATAGCAGGTTCGAGTTCGAATCCAACGCCCGCCAAAATGATTTCTGTAATATTTTTCGCGATAAGTTATTTCAATAATGACATATTTTATTAGGAGAAGAAGTAATATGATTTTTATTTTATTATTATTATTATTATTATTATTATTATTATTATTATTATTATTAATTGAATGCTTTATAATTAAATAAAATTTAACGCTGAACAATATTTAAAATAATAATAATAATAATTTTATATTTAAAATATTTAAGCTAAAATATTTTTAATGTAATTATCAATTAAATAAATTAAGCTGATCAACATTTTTTGTTATATCATCTGACCATTATCAAGAATATATGTGTGTGTGTGTGTCAGAAAGAAAAGCTTCCCTCTCTTTTCCTTAAAAAAAGAAAACGGCAAGAAAGAAAGATATTCATATAAGAACTATTAAAAAAATTACCTTGATATCCATTGTTTAATATTTAAAAAATGTATAAAAATGTAAAATAAAATTCAAGTAATAAAAATTATATGCTGCACCAAGTTTCAAATTTGGGCTTTTAGAGAATGAGATTGATAAAAATAAAATTCATGGCAGCTTTTAATGGTCATGTAGTTAAAAAAAATCATAATAAATAAATAAAAATAAATACTGTTATTTTTTCGAAAAAATGAGACCATAGTAAATAAAAATAAATGCTCTACCCACTATTTTTAGTTAAATTTCTGGTTAAAAGAAGCATAATTAGTTGTAAATTATAAAGTTAAAATTCTGTGACTTCATTGAATAGGTTTGGCTGACTGTACTGTCACTTTAAAGAAATAGGAATCACTTATGGAATATAGAAATTTGTCACAATTTCAATAATTAATTTAAAAGCAATTCATTAAAAATTCAAGAATTTTTCAAATGAAGCATTCAAGTTATTTACCGTCAAATCTTGACGGGTACCATCTAGTATATAAATAATTAAAGGAATCCTTCTGTCCTTTTTTTTTAATTAATGCTATGAATAAATTTAACTTATCGGTTTAGTTGTTCTTCGTTTAATGATATTATGTCCGTAAGACTTAAATATATGCATATATATATATATATATATATATATATATATATATTAATCCAGTTTCAATTTTGAACACTTTGTAGTTTCGTTGAATAATCTTGTCAGAACCAATGTTTTATTTTCCTGGATCTTAAATTGTTTCATACAAACACGGATATCTTTAAAAACATATAAAAATCCTATGTAAAACCTTTAAACTATGGGTCTTTAACCTATGGTCTGCGGCCACCAAATTATTACTTTTTTAGAATAGAAAAATTCGCCGTGTTTAATGACAAAAACTTAGTGATTAAATAAGACTGAGATTACCTTTCGTAATTTTTTGTGCAAACGATTTTCAGGCGAAAATAACGCCTACTTTGAAATTTTTGGATTCGATTTTTTTTCCATGTGAAAAAATATACTTAGGTTAATAATAAGTAGCTATCCAAACCTCAAGACTTGAAGGTTGCTGAAACTTAACGGATATTTATAAATATGGGGGGGGGGGGATCTCAAATTCTAACACGAAAGAAAACCATGCATCAAGCATATATTATAAAATACTTTCCCGCACTTCCAGAATACTGTAAAAAGACTTCCCCTTTTGCTATAAGAAAGAAGATAATAAAGTAAACATGTTAGAAAACGCATAACACATCTGAAAATCAGGCTTCGAAAATTACAGCATATAGTCGGAAAAGTACTCCAATTCTTTTGTGCATCCCTGTATATGATCTATAGATTCGTATGTATATCTTACGCAGTATGCTAAAATTTAGTGCGGTAAGAAAGCAAATGACCCAGTTGTTAATTCACATTCAGAAATTTCTACCAATGAACAAACGGACTCGAATTCTTTCGCACAGCTCTGTATATTACGCACAGATTTTTGTACATGCCATATATTGAGCTAAAATTTAATTCAGGTAAAAAACACGCTTAAAACTACTGAAATCACGCATCCAGAAATTAATATTCATAGGCTGCTATGTATCCAGTTGCTTACACATCCCTGTATATGATTTTATTTGTATTCTACAAACATCCTTAGTATTACGAATGTAGTTATACTTGATAATGCATAACTTAAATTAAAAAACACCTTTAAGAAATTCACGCCAATCCTTTGTAAATGCTTATACATTGTTTTGTGTAGTCCTGTATATATTTTCTAGAATTTATGCACACTACGTAGTATGCAACACTTTATGTATACTTTTAAACGCATGCCATAACTGAAAACGCACTTCCAGCAATCATCCGTAATAGACAATAATTTGGATGTAGTATTATATCCTTTTTCTTTTATGTGTCCCTGTAAATGAATGATAATTTCTATGCACACCATATTCTGCAGCAAGTATCTTGTTGTGCACCTCAGTAATGTATATCAGTTTCATCATGTTTGGAGCAGTACGATATAATTAAAATACGCTGCAAACAGTTTTTCCCTTTAGACCCTTCTATAACCGAATTCTTTTGTGTGACCTTGTGAATGAACGATAAATGCTTTGCACTCTATATTCTACAGAAGGCATGTTTAGTACATCTCATAAATTCAAAACAATTTCATTATATTTGTAACAGTGTAACATCATTAAAATACACCGCAAACGATTTTCCTCCACACACGGATCCATATAACAGAATAATCTTGGTGCCTCTGCAAACGAACTGTAAATGCTGAACATTACACATTCTATAATGATCATCTTGTAATGCGCTTCAATAAAGTATATAAATTCCATTATGTTTGAAATAGCGCAACACCATTAAAATACCGCATATGATTTTCACTTATAGACTATAATGTACAGAAATACTTTTGAGTGCCGTGCCTCTGTAAACGAACTATATATATTACACACTTTATTTTCATACCAAACTTTCCATGATACCATTCAATAACGTATATTAATTATATGGTAATCCGAGTGGACATCCATGGACAGACAGATGGAATTCATAAAGATATTTCAACTTAAAATATATAATGTGAACTTTAAAAAGTTCACTGTCTTACTTAAAAAGTCACTAAAGTAATGAAAAAGATGTTACAAGTTTAAAATATACATTTTATTTAAAACTTCTTAGTACTTTCAAGCTTTCCAATCTCATCATCAGAGAATAGTTTAATAACTAAATGTTGTTTATTTATACAAATACGTCACTTTGTTTTGAAAATGAGAGAGTCAATAATTATTAGAGTCGGAAGTAGAAGTAGTAGTTTCGTGGATTAAATTTAATTAGGGAAAATATATACTATTATTAACTGCAGTTCCATTTATTTTATGACATCACTCTGTTCTCATACGTCACTTTCATGGGTAGAAGAAAATATTTAACTGTCGTAATTATTGCACTCTAAATTGAAATGTCTGAAATTCAGACACTTAAGTGTCTGAAACGGTGTGTTCAATTTTCAGACATTTTAAAATGTCTTAATTTTTTCAGACACTTTTTGCGTCTGAATTTCAGACACTTCAAACGTCTTAATCGCAACCAATTTTTGTCAGCATTATACGTAGCCATATTTGACCACGGTGAATCCTAAAAAAATATTTAGCTGTGGTCTTGTCCCCCCCACCCCACACAGCCTGATTTTGGAGCTTCCAAATTTGGTATGCAATTTTTGTAAAGCTCATAATTTAAATCTTTTACGACATTGTACTGATTATATTAAAAATTTTGAATTTCAGGAGTAGAACAAGATTAAAAACAAACAGATATTCATCTAAATATTAGATTTCTTTTATTTGTTTAGTTTTTAACGTTATTTTACTTTAAAAATTCAAAATGTTGATCAGTACAATTTCGAAATGGATTTAAAATATAAGCTATACATAAATTGCACATCAAATTTTTGAGTCCGAAAATCGTAGGGGGACGGGACACTGTCCAGCATGCCCATGTTTTAATCAGGTCCTTTTGCAAAAAAATGCAACTCTGCATTATCTTTTACTAAATAGGAGTGTCCGGTATTTGGAAGTGTCCGTTGTGAAGGTTAATGAACATTTCCGAAAAGTGGACGTCTAATACTTTTTTTAATACACAATGTATGCATATTTGTATATTTTTACCTCACAAAAGGAAACATCTCCGATTATCTGACAAATTCCCCAGCCCCAAAGTGTTCCCTATTGACGGTTTTTACGGTACATGGATAAATATGTATATATATATATATATATATTTGTAATCTTGACTTACTCTAAAAGTTCAAATATTCATTATACTCAGTGGATAAAAATAAAGATATTTATAATATCAGATGTTCGAAAATTGCAAAGAACCCCCCCCCCCCCCCCCTCAAAAAAAAAAGAAAATTCATGCAATTTAAAAACTAGATCTTTTAAAAATTTATATTGGCAAATAGGCATTGTTTTACACAGATCAGATAATCACAAGATCTATTTAACTATAAATACAAAATAATAAATAAATACTCTAATTTAATAACATTCAGAAAATAATTACTGCTAGTTTCAAAACTTGCCTCAAATATACATTTCAAGTAGTACATATAAATAAACAAGTTTAGTCACTATAAGTAGTGAACATGTGTAATATATATTTTTTGAATATGCGGTGATTTGGCATTGTTTAATTAAAAATGAACTTTGGTGTCTAATTTTATACATTCTGTGGAATATGTAAAAGCTTTTCTTTTAAACATATTCCTTAGCTGTTATGGAACAACAGGATATAAGTCATATTTATTTTTTTATTCCTGTAAACTTTGTATCTTATGAATATGAGTTACATAAATTTTACAGATTTGATAAGAAAAAATTAACCTAGAAAACAGAAGAAAAGGAAAAGAAATGACAGAATATGTACTGCTTTTAGTTGTTTGAAAATACTTTGAATATAAAAAAAGTAGTTATTAATCGCTTAAAAATATATAATATATAAGTAAATATGAACTTTTAAAAATATATACTATTTCAGTTTTATCTATAAACTTTATATCAAGCATAAACAACTTTTTATTTTATGCCTAAATTATCATGTTTAATTTTTTTCGTACTAATAATTGTTTGTATCAGAAACGTTGCATATGCGATTGCAATAAAGGGAAATTTCATAATTGTTTCTGATATTTCTCAGGTTTGAAAATTTAAAATCATGAACAAAACATAGCAGAAAAAGGCTTACATATAAATAAAAAAATAATATAGGTAGCAATTTAAAAAAACTCAAAAAATATTAATGAATACTTTATAAATATACCGTTAAACAAGAACAGAAATTGCAGTTAATGAATAAAATGTTTCTGCATTTGTTCTATGTTTAAAAAATCTCACGGAATGATAGTATAAGAAATACCTATTATGTTTTTAGAAATTTGGTAAATGTTAAATATGAAACTTTGACTATCAAAATTTCCGATTTTCAATAATAAATTAAAGCATCAATAATTCTTTAAAAAGTTTCAGTACTGTGATTAAAAACGGTGACATGTAAAGAAAATTTTCACAGTATTAATGCTTTTTTTCAATCTGAAAACTTTTCCGAATATCATAATCATAAATGAATATCATATTTAGCTCCAAAATAATAATCACAAAAAAATACAATAAGTACTGATACATAAACTGCAAGAGTTTATAATCAATAAACAGTAAAAATCAGAAGAAACAGAACATAGAATAAATACAGTTTCAAACAGCTTCAATTTAATGTTTTTATCTCCCTTTAATGGAACTATGAATCATTCAGCTTTTCAAATCTGTTTATGTTGCACGTTTTGCTTTTGGGCAACGACAAATTAGGATATTTTTGATCACAGGATCGAAAAGGAAGATTAAACAAGTTATCACTCATTCGTTTATTCACAGGAGACAAGCGCGCTGAATTAAAGCATTGCAATTTAATTATCAAAACAATTATAGCATTCGATACCGTTATATTAAGAAGGTATAACAGACGACAGCTTGTGAAATCAAAAAACTAACATTAAACTACAAAAAAAGAGATCAATCTTTAAAAACTATTTAATTTATATTCATAAGATACAAACCTACTGAAATAAAAAGTTAAAATTAAATATGACTTACGCTTTCATTCGATAAATACTCCATAATTACGCATTTCTTTTAATCCAAGCAATGGCGACGCTTAAAATGTGATTATTTCTATATCATGAAGGAGCCATAGATGACATGCGCGGAAATCAATGCTCTGATTGGCTGTTCAGAAAAGTACAAAAAAGAAATGTTCAACTACTGTTTTAAATAAGACACTTCGTAGATAATTCCAACATATTTCTCGGTTCGTATATACCATGATCATACTAAGACACTTATGTATCTTAAATTAAGACATCTATTGTGTCTGAATTTTCAGATTAAGACACTTAAGTGACTGAAATTCTTTTTCAGTCACATATGTGTCTAAATTTAAGACACCTCTATTTGCAGTGTGGCTCTCTCATTTTCAAAACAAAGAACGTATTTGTGTAAATAAACAACATTTAGTTATTAAAATATTCTCTGATGATGGGCTTGGATAGCTTGAAAATACTAAGAAGTTTTAAATAAAATGTATAAACTGGTAACATCTTTTTCATTACTTTAGTCGCCTTTTAAGTAAGACAGTGAACTTTTTAAAGTTCACATTATATATTTTATGTTGAATCAAGGTGAAAAATTGCGTTTCGTCTTATGATTTTATTCATATTTCAAAATTCATATTTTTGGAAAGTGTTAAAAATTACATGTGATTGCTTAATCAAACCTTAGATTGCTCATTTTTTTTTTTTTTTAAATCAAGAACTTCCTGCTTGATAATATTTAAGGAGTGCAATACTGCACGAACTTTTCACTTTCAATCACTAATAAATGTGAGTGACAACAAATAAATAAATGATAAAAATTTAGATTTGCAATTTTACCAATTTCAGTTAATGCTAGTTTGATCCTCTTTCTTAATTTTTAATATTTCACAACCAAAAAATAGTTATGTAATTGTTTGTTAATTATTACAGCGAATATTGAATTTAAAAAATAGCAATAAGTTTATGAATAAAGTATCTTAATTTTTAATATTTCACAACCAAAAAATAGTTCTGTAATTGTTTGTTAATTATTATTGCGAATATTGAAATTAAAAAATAGTAATAAGTTTACGAATAAAGTATCTTAATTTTTAATATTTCACAATCAAAAAATAGTTCTGTAATTGTTTGTTACTTATATGGAATTTAAACAATAGTAGTAAGTTTATGAATAAAGTAATTAAATATTATTTAGCTAAAACTCATGGTAAGATTATATGTAAATTGTTAAAAACATTCTAATTCAATTTTTCTAAAGCAGAAATACAAGGTTTATCTAAACGGTCTGTTTCATATAATTATCAGGCTTTATGGACTTTTTTTTTCTGGTCTGAGATCTATTAAGATATTTCATTTTTAGTCATTTGCTCCTAGCATTCAAATTATCTACGTTTCTTTCACCTGTCTGATTTAGATAAAGTGTCCGATTTCCCATAATTTCTTTGTCATTTCTTCTTCGTTTTGAGAAAAATTTCTATTTTTGCCCGATAAAACTGCTGCAAATAGATTTCAGGGTGAAAAAACTTTTACGATTTTTTTTTTTTTTTTTTTTTTTTTTTTTTAACAATGCTTAACTGCCTTTTCCGTTCTTCTCTCTTTTCCTTTTTAACATCATAGAAGTGCCTTTAAAAGAAGTGAAGTCTTTAAAAGAGCAAAAAAAATCACTTTTTTTTTTCTTTTTTTTTTCTTTTTTTTTTTTTTTTATACATTTAAACAGTAATATGAAGTTTCTATAACTGTGACGACATTTAAAAGAATTGTATTTCGTAGCGTGTGTTTAAATAAAAATCAAGGAAGAAAAAGTCAACCTCACACATAGAATGGAAACACTTTCAAATATTGTACGAGCACTTTTACCACTAAAAATGAATATTTCTTCGCGATTTTTTCATTTAAAAATATAAATTCAAACAAAATTGAGTTAAAGATATAAAATCGTACAAATTTGAGGTTCATTTAAGGTTATTATCAGGGACCAGTGGGGCTAACTTATATGGGTCATGTGGCGCAAGCCCGCCCAATAATTGGATTTCTCCGCCCATGCATTTTCAATTGATTTATTTCGGTATTTACTTTATCGCTGAAATGAAATGTGGCTTTATTGATCGTCACAAAATAATTTTGTTTGAAAAACAAATCCGTTTTTTGGAATTTAACGGAAATTTTTCTGTAATTTACCGGGAAAAAGTTCCGTTAAAATACGGAAATAGTACTAGCGTCTAGATTGCCAGTAGTATTTCCGTATTTTAGTCCGTTTTTTTTTACAGTGTAAAGTAGATTGAGTGACTAGTTTCATATGATTTCCAGTTGTTGCGAAATATTCATCTTTTAGTTCCCTCTGAGATGATTTATAAATGAGGTGTTCGGAACCAAAATGGAACATGTCTTTTTTTAACACTTTTTACCATAGTTGAAAAGTATTTATGAATTCGGTTTGTCTGTCCATCTGACTGACGGTCTGTCCGTGCTCTAACTCGCGTAAATACATTCGCATTGCCATGTAATTAATGTATGTTATTGGATTTACAATGGCATCATAGCTATTAAAAATGAAGTTTGTATCATTTATAGCTCGTTTACATGCACTCAAAAGAATACCTTTACATTGTAGTCTATGGACAAAAATCGTTTTCGGTGTATTTCACTAGTGTTACGCTATTTCTATCATACTGAAATTTATATACGTCAGTGAAAGTGCACTACAAGATGCTTATTATAAAACAGGGCGTGCATAGCATTTATCGATCATTTATAGGAACACACAAAAGAATTTGGTTATAATACTAACTATATAAGCAATAATTCCTGGAAGTACGTTTTCAATTATACTTTTTAAATTTTAACTAATTTTTTTGCATATTACTTGATGTGTATAAATTCTATAAATCATATACAGAGCTGCATAACAGAATTCGAATGCATTTCCGCTTATTGACGGAAATTGCTGATGGGGAATTTCCAACTGTACTATGTGTACTGAGCTAAATTTCGGCGTACTACATATGTAAAAATCTGTAGATTATATACAGAGCTGTACAAAAAAATTCGAATATTTTTGCTGAAATTGGGTTTTCAAATGTGTTATGCGTTTTCCATTCTATTTACTTAGACATCATATACCACCTTATTAAACAGAGTTTTGTTACAATATTCTGAATGTGTTGGAAAGGGTTTCATAATCTATGCTTGACGCATGATTTTTCTTGTTTGTTTTTCGTTCAATAGAGTTTGAGATTAATTCTCGCTCTAGTGACATTAAATTTTTCGGGGCTGTAAGAAACCAAGTACCAGCGCAATTCTCCTAAAATTTCTTATTTAAATGCATAAGATCACAATAACTTTACCACCAAATATATCTGCATAATATAATATAGACTTCATCCACTTCGATTCTGAAGGACTTATATAAAGTAATTGGTTCCCGCTCTTTATTCGGCGAGTATACAAAAACTACGACCAACGGTATTTTTTCCCCTCCCCCCCCCCCCACCTTCTTTTATGGTGAACTACAACTACAAGTACATTATAGAAAATGTAACTAAGTACAACTATAACTTCTTGTTTTAAAAAAAGTAGCGGTTAGAAAATACTTTTCAAAAGTATTTCAGTACTTCGATACTTTCAGATTTTGCCAACAACCTACGCTTAAATTGAGAACATGGATTATATTTAATACAGTGATCTCTCATTAAATCGCGTCTGCTAGGATGCACTTAAATAAGTGCAATATAATCTAAAGCTTTAAATACTTAACAAGGAATATAAAATCGAATGTTTTTTGTCCACAATATTCATTTATACGCATTTTACAATTTTCTTAGCGAAATTAAGAGGTAGAAAAATATAAAAAAACATTTATGTATAGTTGGCTACTATTGTGCATAACAAATTTATGCTGAACAATACAGTGTATAAGTTTTATTTATTATGCTAACAATAATTATTGCATATGCACAAAAGAAGCGTTTTACAATCATATTACTTGTGGAATGGCACTTTTTTTCTGAAATACCAGTAAAAATTGCGTATTGTGTTCGCATTTATTTTTTGTAGCGCGCTACTCGCTGCATTGCATTTTTCAAAATGCAACACTTTATGTTATTAACTACTAGAAAAAGTAGCGACTACTGTAGTTTCGTTACTTGTGATTCACTATTTCTGACCACTGACCACGACATACTCGGTCCATTTCGCATAAGAAAATGCACGGAAACGGAACGCTATGCTTTTCTGTATTACTGATATATCTCAAAAATATTCACCGTTGGCAAGATAGAAGTGTAATAGAATTGAGGAAATCGCACAAGAAAGTCAGAACTGGGGTGTGCTGAATTTTATTGATTTCTTCTTAAAATAAAGTTAATAAATTAACATCATAGCTGGATGCATTTTACGATTTACGTGTAAATAGTTGTAAGGATACTCAGAAATTTTCTAGCGGTTACAATGTCTATTTCATTGCTACTCAAATACTGGAAATTAGAATAATATGCAATAGAACTTATAACTCAAAATGAAAAATGGAAAAAAAAGCGAGATGTTTTTGTAAACTAATAGTGATAATAATAATAATAAATAATTTTATTTTGTCTAAAAGATAGAGATTTTTACATGTAGTAATTTGTAGAAGTAATGTAAAATTGATATATAATTTCACCTTTAAAAAGACGTGAATTCTAAATAGAAGATCATTTTAATCAAAATATTTGATTCGGAGATTTAAAAAAAAAAAAAAAAAAAAACTAAAAAAAAAAAAAAAAAAGTACTCTTAATGACAATCGTGCATTTTTACTAAACTAATAAATAAAACGCTTTTTTGTTTCTCTATAACTTTAAAAAGTGAAATTTACATTCTTCGTGATTCAAACGTAACGAAACCTTTTATTGTTAATCTATTATATGCAGTTTCATTTTTATAGTTATTATTTACTGCAAGGATTGTTGCACTCGTCTGTATTTCTTTGCTCATTCGGCCTGGTCACCCGGTGTTCTATCTGCATGCCGACATGATTGCCCTCCGGTTGCTTGCTTCTGTAGTTTAAAAAAAAAAAAAAAAAAAAAAAAAAAATGGGTAACGATGTGTTTCGTGGCTGAAGTAAAAGTCATTGGGTCACACTAGTTTGTCGGCTATCTTGTATTAGTGACACGAAGACATCAGCTTTACTTTTTATCTTTGATGATAACACTGTAACCCTTTTTGATTCATTTAAGAGCAGATTGAAACTTCTTCTTTTTTGTTTGTTTGTCAAAGATGATGTTGATGCCCTTTCGGTGTAGCTTGATGCTTTTTTTTTCCGGTTTAATTTTCATTTAACAGTGGCACAAAATATTACAATTATAGTTCTAACAACAACAACAACAACAACAAAAAAAAAAACTATTATTAATTAATTCGAAGTTAGATCAATTTTTTTTTTTTGTCAAAAGTGACGATTTGTTTTTTCCTCTCTCAAATTCTAACATGATTTAAAGACAACTTCCCCCCCTTTAAAAATCCCCAAATCTTCATACTCACTGTTATGATACGATTGTTGTTCGAATTTGAAAATAATATGTATTATATTTATTATATTAAAATCTGATTGTATTTCCAGCTTATTTTTCCTAAAATATGGAACTTTGGGCAATGACCTTAACACCAGTTATTCGCATATGGATACGAGTATATCATAAAAACTCTAAGAATTTTCAAATTTTAATTTGTTTCCGAGATATTAATAAAGGAAAAAACTTCCTTTATTAATTTTATGTTATGAATTTGTTGTTAATTAATTTGTAGCAAAATTTGGCGTTTCGCTATTTGGACGACCAATTCTTGGATTGACTGATTTCGGTAATATATTGAAGTGCTGGGGACAACATTTTTAACTTCGAAAATCATCGCCATAACGTACTTATATAATATTATTATCAGGACCAAGCGAATAATTTTAAAATATCTCAATTCACCGTATTCATTATAAAAATACTGAGAACAACGAAATTTAAATACGATTTTCAGCAATCGCGCAACATTTTTTTCTTCCGAAAATAAATGTTATGTAAATTTAGTTTTTTGTTTCCTTTTTACACGATTTAATCAAGAATCCGAAGTATTAATAAGGATAATTGATTATTGATTGAATGTACGCTTTCAAATTGTAACCTATCTTAAGTTACACCATGGTGGAAAACTATATAGTAATCATTCATGTTTTAGTTTCGAAAACATCTGGTTCAAAAACAGTGTTTAATATCTTTTATATATAGTTTTTAATAATTAATTGTTTTACTTATACTTGTAGCAACAGCACACGGTATTCAAATTTTCGAAGAAACTTACACTGAATCATAATAAAACTGTGACTAGAAATAGGTGTATTTATTTGTAACACATAAGCAACTTCTTAATCGAAATACAGTGTGGAAAAGCAATAAATCTTCGTCTGTCTAGCAGACGCGTCTAAAACTTTTTCTCTTAAAGTCAATCTAAGTTCCTATATTTTTCAGAAGCTGTATTTTAAGGTAACTGTCTTCTAAATTCATTGAAGAAAGTGCTCTATCAATACCTCTCTATCAGAATACTTTTAGAATACTGTTACCAAAATTAAACGTAGGTCATAATTTAAAGTAGATAGTTATAATAAAACTGTGAATAAGAATAGATGTATTTGTTTGTAACACATAAGCAACTTCTTAATCAAAATACAGGGTAAGTCAAAATGAATATAGCGATAACTATTTAATGGAAAATAATTTATCGGTAAGATTAACACAGAATGTAGACGGAACTTCAAAATTTCTTTACGTGAGGCGCAGGTGCAGTGAAGCGGAAGCCTACGCATGCGCGAGTTGAAACTTCGCAACGACAAGAAACCCGTTCATTGCAGGCATCTTATTAGTAAAAACAGCGAGTCGCGTGCAGAAAGCATTCTGCGTATTAGAATTTAACAAATGTTATTCTGTTATCACAGTGCAGCAAGATGGAGCACCCCCACACTGTAGTACAGAGGTTCGCACACTTTTAAACCAACGTCTTCCGAAGCGTTGGATCGTCGAAGTGGAGATGCCGACGATGCCTTCTGCTCTTGGCCACCTAGATCTCCGAACTTGACACCCTGCGATTTTGTGCCTTCCATGCACAAAACAATTGAAGAACTCAAAGTACGCATTTGTAATGCGCTTGTATCGGTGATTGAACAAATGCTTCAGAATGTATGGCGTGGAATGGATTACCACCTAGATGTTGTCCGTGTGACCAAGGGCTGTCACATAGAACATCTATGACATATGTATACAAAATTTTGAAGTTCCGTCTACATTCTGTGTCAATCTTATCGATAAATTCTTTTCCATTAAATAGTTATAGCCGTTTGTAATCGCTATATTAATTTTGACTTACCCTGTACATGTGTTGCACTTCTGTGAATGGATAAGCAATAAATCTTCGTCTGTCTAGCAGACGCGTCCAAAACTTTTAAAGTCAATCTCAGTTCCTATATTTTTCAAAAGCTATATTTTACGTTAACTGTTTTCCTAATTCATTGGAAAAAGTGTTCTATCAATACCTCTCTTCCAGATTACTTTTAGAATACTGTTGCCAAAATTAAACGTAGGTCATAATTTAAAGTAGATAGTAATAATAAAATTGTAACTAAAAATAGATGCATTTGTTTGTAACACATAAGCAACTTCTTAATCGAAATACATTCGTTGCACTTCAGTGAATGGATAGCAATAAATCTTCGTCTGTCTAGCAGATGTGTCCCGAACTTTTTCTCTTAAAATCAATCTAAGTTCTTAGATTTTTCAGAAGCTATATTTCAAAGCAGAGGTCGCAAACCTTTTTTTGGCTGCGGGTCTCAATCAACCAAAATGTGTGTATTACGAAGACGTTTCTGGTCAGTGGTATTTCCATTTTAAAACGTCCTATTTTAGTGAATAATAAGATAAATTTTGTTCAGAAAATATTTATAATACGCTTTTTAAAAATTTAAACATAAAAATAAAAATAAAAATTATTATAAAAAAATATAAATGAATGAGCTTTACTTTAGTCTTCGATATCAATCTTACTCTGGTGATGAACTTGTGACATCAATTCAGTCAAGTCTCGCTTATAGTTAGTCATCTTAAGACGAATTCAAGCATAAGCATCTGAATTTTCGGTAGTTAAGCTGCACCAGTTCTTACTTAAAATAAATTTCATATGTGTAAATATTTGCTCACATTATCAAGTTTTCACGTTATCAAGTTGTCGCCATTTTCGATACATTCATACTTTTCTTTCCACACATCTTGAAGCAATCTCTTTTTGCTTTTTGTTTGCCCATGCTAATAATTTTCTTTAATAATGATAATTGTTTCACTGTGTAACTAAAATTGCGTCACTATTTTTTCGCTACTGAACAACTGTTAAAACTGAGAGTCAACTGAGAGAGCTAAGTCTCCTAACCACCAACTTGTAGCAATATCTTAAGCCGACTTTTGTTTGCACAAAAGATGAAGAAGCGACTAATGCGTCGAAGGCAGCAATTGGATGCTGCCTTCCGCCGCGCCTTCGTTCGTCCAATCGCTACATTCATTATGCATGTTCGTTACTGCAACTTTGTAATCAAGCAAAAATGTTACTTATTATTTGTTTTCAGTTTATTTTTTTATGTATTCTTCAAGTGTTCGTTTCATATTTATGTATTATAATGTCTTTTTATATATTATACTTTTTTCAGAACTCAAGTGAGTCACTTGAATTTATGAAATGGGTCACCCAATGACCCGGGGATCATAGGTTGCCGACCCCTGTTTTAAGGTAACGGTTGTCTGAATTCATTGGAAAACGTACTCTATCAATACCTTTCTTTCAGATTACTTTTAGAATATTGCTGCCAAAATTAAACATAAGTCATAATTTAAAGTAGATAGTGATAATAAAACTGTGACTAAAAATAGATGCATTTATTTGTAACACATAAGCAACTTCTTAATCGAAATACGTCCGTTGCACTTCAGTGAATGGATAAGCAATAAATCTTCGTCTGTCTATCAGACAGATGCGTCCCCAACTTTTTCTCTTAAAGTCAATCTAAGTTCCTAGGTTTTTCAGATTCGATATTTTAAGGTAACTGTTTTCCGAATTCGTTGTATAGAGTGCTCTAACAATACCTCTTTCTTAGATTACTTTTGGAATACGGTTACCAAAATTAAACGTAAGTCATAATTTAAAGTAGATAGTGATGTTTTAATGTGAAGCTATTTTTAAACTTTCAAGAAAAAAAAACACTTTATTTTCAATGTTTCATTTATATATTACTCTAAAAGTGAAGATTACTAAACTTCTATGCTTTACACTAAATCTTCGTATTTACTAAAGTGTAGTAAAAGTCCGAAAAAAATTTCTTAATGATTTCACTTTTGACTTTTACGAAACCAATGCAGTAAATACTAACAGTTATCAAATCATGTTGGTAAAAGTCAGTTTAATTAGAAGATATTTTTTGAATAAAAATGAAACTACCACTTGAAATTTTTTTCTATATTTATTTAAACAGAAACATAATTAAACAATCTTAATAAAATGTGATTGACTGGTATAAAATATAGTGGTTGATTATCACACACACACGCTCGCATCTTAGCGGTACTGACCTTTGAACAGATGTATTTCCTCAACTTCTATTCGGCAGTTAAATTAAGCTTTTTTTTTAATCAATTCACGTACATTTATTTCCTTCATTTCATCTCCTTTGGTGTTGGAAAACATTCTTTCTAGGATAAAAATTAGTTTTGAATGTAACACTTTTAACTCATCCAGCATAACACCAAGATTATAAAATTCTCCAGCCTTTATAAACGTAATAACTGCTGTAAGTATCCCACATTTTTCTCTTAATCGCGCGATTAAACAAGGCAGTTTTTTTTTCTATAAGAAAAAAACTAATGCTTTAAAGGAAAAATTCCCTGATTGGTGGCCACCCAGATAAAGTAATATTTCTCCCTAAAATTATGGCATGCTGAATATCAAATTGATGCTTAAATTCCAAAAATAATTTCTAATTTTAACAAAATAGTATTCTGAAAGGTTCGTTTTCGTAGATCTTTTATATTTATTTTGTCTTATTCTATACCTATTCATTGCATGGCAATCGCAGATTACAGTATAACTTTAGAGAAAAAGCAGGACAGCGCAGGTTGTGCTGCAATCTAACCAATCACATTTTTCTTTAACAAGTTACCTTTTATTTTTTTTAAAATCAATTTCATTTATTACCATCACTGAATTTGACTTTCATAAACTTGTCTTCTAGAATAAAATTGTTATTTGTTAAAAATATTCACTTCTACTCTTCACTAACTAGGGAATGTCCCCAACTGCCGGATCAGGATTTTGTCGAGAGTGGTGTTGTTAGAAAGCTCTTACCATGGGGATCAAGGAAAAGTATACAACTACCCGTCCGAATGTAACTAGTGAAGAGTTATAGGTCGATGTATTTCTGTCATTTATTGATTTCTCCAGGTCGCTAGCTATGCAGGAAAGACACATGTGGTAGAAAACAGAGTTGATGAATAACAGAGATTACAGAGAAGACAGTTTATGGTTGGTGGATAAAGTCACCTCACGGATGGTAGTGCATTTCTGAATAGAAATGGCTGAAGCACGAGTGTATCCAACACCAGGTACACACACTGAAAGAGGGTATTTCGCCGTTGCCACAGGTATTATTAGAAAAGTTAAAGCATGCCTGTTTAAATGATCAAAAGACGGGATCCGCGTCTCTAATTAAAGCCTTTTGAAAGGCATACCGACGCATGTCATCGAAGGTGGGCTGGGCTAGGAGAATTGGTTATAGGCCAACTTATGCAATTTTATTATGCTTTCTCTAACGGTCATGCCAACATCTCCGCAAACACTCTGATGAGTTTCTGAATATTCCGCTATTCGCTTTATTAAGTACTTTTACTTTTACTTTTACTGCCCGAGAGAGACTGCTCAAACTAGGAAGTGAGTCTGTAGAGCATAGATTGTCCCTCCCGGTCCCCTTTATTGAGGTCTTAAAAAAAATAAGTTACAAATTTCAGCCGAGGTTGAGCCCGCCAATACGCGCGACAGAGGGCGGAGTGATATATATATAAGATATAAATAAATGTTACATTAGCAAAATATGTGAAACAAACATAAGGACATTAAATAATGCAGTGTTATACAAAGTTAGACAATATTATACAAGTTGCTGCGTCCCGACATTGGGTACTGAATAAGGGTGAATCTAAGTCCCTGTCTCAGTGATGGAGTAAAACTGAAAGGTTACATAAGAAGTTGAAGATGTTTTTAAGCTTTGAGAGCAAAGTCGGGCGCGATAAAATATTTGCTAACCAACCATCTGGAAGAACAAGAGGACGGCGGATATGCCAGCGAGCTGTTAAAGACAATTATAGAAATAATGAGAGGCAACAGCATCATCACCGCACTCACATGGAGGAGAAAGTTGTTGAAAGAAATAAACGTCTAACGGCTGAAGAAATAGTGTCGGAGAAAACAGGCTCCTCATTGAATCCAAGTTTTTCAATGCATAAACGTAGATCCGGTTGGACATTGCAACTATCCAGCACCATGATTGTTTCCTGATCACCAATCGATTCTTTTACTTTATCGAAGTTGTGCTCTTTCCTGACTTGGAACATGTAATGAGCAAATTTGAGGATGATATTTGTTGCACATTTTCGATAACTTTGAGACCAATTTCCCTCTGACATTCCTGTGTTACAAGTATTAAAGGTCCCATAAATTTTCCAGAGGTATTAATACACATTTGCACGGTATAGGAATGGGTCGTTTTGTTTTTACTGGTTACCGATGCACCGACGTCTTTAGATCCCTTCATATCGTGAGTTCTGTTATATCAATCTCGTATTGGAAGCCACTTTGATCGGTGTTGAGGACGTTGGATAGTGGACACTTTCGCTGCCCAATCATTTTTTTTTACGTTTTCCCGGAATTTGTCGATCACAGGTTTCAAAGACACTTTCGCAAACAAATCTCTTTTTGTTACGATTTGTGCCACCTTTGACTTGTTATGTGCCTGTTTATGTGCCTGTTTGAAATTCTTAATGAAGTGTGAGCTTTGGTGTGAATCCGGGAATTACAAGCTCCAATGATTTGTCAATGGCCCACATTTTGAGGTCCCTGTTATGAACGGTGGCTTTTAACTGTCTGCGATGATGATAAAATTGCGACCACACGTGTTTGGAAATTAATTTCATTTTGCTCTGCATGTTCCCGGCTTTCCCTATGTATTTTGCCCACCGTTGAATCATCTTGTGGTCTTTTACCTGCGTACATATGTGTTGCACAGCCTTTAGTTTATTTTTCTTTGCCTTCTTATACGTTTCTACTGCTTTCGCCATTATTTTTACGGATGCTCCTTCACTTTATGTCCGCTTTTTTTTTCGCAGATTCTCCATATTCGAAACTGGGCTGCGTATTTATTTCCAAATTATTTGTCAGTGCATTTTCGTCGATGCTGCTCTCTTACAGAATATCGAGAGACTGGAAAAATTCGCTGTCGATCATCCCCTTCCCTGTCTTGAATGGCCTTCTCTTCAATCGTTGGTTCCTTTTCCTCGGATTCGCCAAATTATTCTAACAGTTGCAAACGAAGGAGTTTTGCAATCTTCGCTTTGTCGGCGATAGCATTGACAAAGCGAAGCCTGACGGCGAGCCTGAAGACTCGCCGACGACATCTTCAGAACTGGATCCAACTTCGCATGTCACAGGGGTGCGTGCCACTTCTACTGAACCAGCGCACCTGGAACGCGAGCCACAGGTATTGCTAAAATTCTTCATGGTTGAGCGCCTCGAGTACTGTCCTCGTAGGCCCTGCCCATGACTCTTTTCATCCCGTGGGATCAGACGAGGAGTTAGTTCCTGATGTTCTTTAAAGCATTATCTAAATCAGTGCATTCCAATTAGTTATATATGATCGTGAAAATGCGTTTATGATCATCTTTTTCTTACTAGAGGGAACATGGAAACTTCACCAACTTCACACTGGCAACAACGGGTAACATAACTGTACTGTAAGTTGTCTTTTCTACCACACAGAGTGCCTTTTCCGCATAGTTAGCGTCCTGGAGAAATCAATAAATGATAGAAATACATCGGCCTATAACTTTTCACCAGTTGCATTCGGACGGTTATTTGTATACATTTTCTTGATCCCCATGGTAAGAGCTTTCCAACGACACCACTCTCGACAAACACCACTCTCGACAAAATCCCGATCTGGTAGTTGGGAACCTTCCCTAGTAAGGATTGGAACAGTCTATTTTCTTTTTATATCTATAAAATTTTTCAAAAAGAAAAAAAAAATGCCACCACCACAAAATGCAATTAAACAACCTAATCGAGACTAGAGTAAAATAAAATGAGAAATATCCCATTTAGGAATATCCAGGGGATTAGATATTTGTCCATTAAGTAGAAGGGTCTTTTATTGAGAGGTAACGTTGTAAAATTACTTAATGTTTATTATGCCGTTTAAATTCGATCAAAATATACAAGAACGATTTAAAAAATGATAATAATGATAATTTAAAGATATTTTACCTTAATTAATTCAATAATGTTCATTTATTTACTATTAGTAATAATTATTATTTTAATGCAATATCTAATTTGTAATTAAAATATTTGAAATGTAAGAAGACATCAGTTTATTTAAAGCATGCAGGTAAAAGTATTTGTCTTGTATATTTCTTTTGATAAACATTCTTTTTTATATGCATTTAAGTTTCTCAACTAAATTTAATCCTTCACTATCGCCGAGACATAAAAAATAAATTTAGTGTCCTTTTAATATTGAGTCTATTATTAGTATTATTCTGTGTTTACAGTAATTAATTGCAATTTCATTAAAGATGATTTTACAATGCGACTCTGGAGATTCTGGCAATTCAGCTTCAAAAGGCTAATATTCATTTGAATTAAAGTCTGAACTTTTATAAATGTGTTCAGTTAGGTTCCCTCTATCAGACAGAAATGTTCAAAATTACATTTTAATACCTGAAAATAAAAGAAATATATATATTTCATCTTTCTTCCTTCATGGGTTTAATTGCCCCATAAAAATGGGGCAAGTGTACCAGGAAGTTTATGATGTCAAAAATCATATATTAATATAATCTCCCCTTTCCTTTATTAAATCATAAAATTTTCCCTTTTTCATTTTATTTTAACTTCCAACTCCATTCAAATCATAAAAGGATATCTTAATAAACCTTTAGCATAACCGCTTTAAATACGGTCCCTATCTTTAAAATTCGCAATAGTCATAAAACCCCTTTAGCCGTTATAAAACCAGATGCGAAGTTTTGATTTCGATTCATTTTATCTGAACTTTTTCTTGACCATATATGGTTATCGATAATTGGCCGCTTTCTCCGGGCCGTTTACAAGCTAAGCAAGAAGTATAATCATATCCTTATTTGGTTCACAAGTCTGTGATCGAAATTCCAAAGTTATCTTCACGAGCCCCCTTGTATTGTCTGTGTACAGCTTTATAAAATTCTTATGGGATTTTGAAGTGAATTCAAGGATAAAGGCGATAACCTGCTAATTTTTATATCAAGACCCCCCTATCAGAAAAATGTTATCGAGAATTTGTAATCTTTTGGCGAATTATTCGGCGAGAATGTAATTAAGGAGATACATGCAATGTATCTGACACTCTCTCTTTTGCTTCCGCCTCTGAAAGATGTATTCTATGCTTCCTCATCCCGAATAAACATATATCTACGTATAAGAGCCTGGACTCGGCCTTTTTATCTATACCCAAATGTATCAACGCAATATCTATACGGATCAACAACATCTTTATAAGGGTTTATGTTCCATACGCGTTTTTTTTTTTTTTTTTTTTTAAATATTGGGTATCAGGTCCTGTTTAAAAAAGTATAAACAACTAAAAAAATTTTAAACCAGCCAGCTCATGTAAATTATATATCAACTGAAGAGCGTTGTAAGGAAAACCTTTACTGTCAATGTGTCTAAAAAAGAACTAAAAGTGAAAA
The DNA here is from genome assembly GCA_963932465.1 of Maratus speciosus. Taxonomy (NCBI): domain Eukaryota; kingdom Metazoa; phylum Arthropoda; class Arachnida; order Araneae; family Salticidae; genus Maratus; species Maratus speciosus. The sequence continues at coordinate 86,859,808 of OZ010788.1, forward strand.
TATTAGATTTATTTTTACAAAAAAAAAAAAAAAAAAAAAAAAAAAAAACATAAAAATTAAGTAAATACTTATGTACTTTAGTATAGGTAATGAGAATAAAAGTTACATGGGTATTTTAAGGAAAAAAATAACAAGATAAATCTATGAACAAACGGCCTCGTAAGTATCTCCTTCTCTTTTTTATTTACCACAATGGAAGTTCGATATGTCCAATAAACCTATGGAGAATGTAACCATATTTTCATATCGAAAAGAACTATTTTTTATTCGTTTCGATAATTTTCTAATAATCTCACTTTGCTTTATGTACGCCTCTTCATCTGTATCGTAAAATTTCGAGCTACAGCTATCACAATTAAGAAATTTGGTTTGATACCCCCCAACATGCTTTTTAAAAATTTTATTATATAATTTTAATAAGATGTTATGTAATTTCCTTTATTGCAAGAAAAAAACAATGGAGAAATTAATTTCTCGTAGTAAGAAAAACTCAAAAAGATATTTATAACTGTTGGGGTAACTGGATCCCATATGGTCCAGTTAACGTTGATACATGTCCCAGTTACCCCATTCTTGAAATATTTATGAGGTAACTGGAACACCGGCCTTACATTTGATACATGAAGTAAATATGTATAGATACCTAATAATATTAATGTATTTATGTGTTTATGTGTTTAATCTTAAAAAAAAAAAGATTGTTTGATAAAAGTACTTAACGTATTTTAATAAAAAGCCGAGGAAATTCAACCAAATGGACGTTGTTTTTAAAAAAAGAAACCTAAATTTTTGGCAACGTATCACAGCAAAGGCAGAGTTATGATTGAGTTGACACACATTGTTTTAAGAAGTAGAGATGGGGGTGCAATGATGACAAAAGCTAAAACTTAAAAAACATCAACGGTTTTTTAAAAAAATAGCCTATGGCCCAGTTACCTCGTGGGTCCAGTTACCCCAGCTTACCTTTTTATTGTCCATTATTTAGAGATAAAATGCGTTTTACGCTCTATTTGAATGAACTTTCACCTAGAAAATTGTCCTTTATTTGGAGGCGTCCCTTAACACTGGGCAACTCAACAACTCCGATTCGAAAAATATTTAGTCCGATGTTAGAATACATCCTTTAAACCAGACATGCCCAGCCTTTCAGTAAACAGGGTTGCCCTTTACCTAGTTACAAACAATGAAGGGCGCCATTATTAACATGACTTAAATCATGCAACAATATTATCTCACTGTTGTAGTCGGCAGAGTCTGATTATGCGAGGAACTAACTTCCACCAGTATTTTTGTATATTAATCGTCGTCTTATTTAAATGCAGAATTTTTGTGATGCATATAGCGGAAATTTGCTATTCGGCAGTATCGATGGAAGTTTCCTCCTGTGGTAATCACGCCCTGAGTAGTGGTAGTTTTATATGTCACACGCGTCTTATACATTGGAGATATATTTCATTATGATTGACATAAGGCCTCTACGATTTATAAATTCGATGTAAAAATAATTAGAAGAGACAACATAAAGTAATAAATTTAGAATGACATTTTTTTAAAAACAGAGGGGGAGATTAAGGGGATGGGAGACTCGTAAAAAGTTTTGTACGGGAATGAGTCAGAAACCTTTTAATAACAATTAAAAATATATGTGCCAACATTATTTACTTTTTAAAAAAGCATTCTTTACAATTTATCTTTATCCTTACAAAACTTGTGACACACAAACTGGCGCCAAGAAAACCCCCAAAGAGCGCCATGGTGCCCGCGGGTGCCGCGTTGAACAGCCATAGTTATAACATGCAAAAAATAATAAATAAATTTAGAAATAAAACTGAAAAAATTATTGACTAAAAGGTACTGTTTTCACACATACAATAAGCAGAACATTACACACTTCACATAAATAGTGCCCATTTTCTAATATTAAATTAAGTAAAAAAAAAAAAAAAATCTAATGTCGGAATATCGATGTGGAACTGCTCAAATGATGGGGAAAAAAACTGAAAAAAAAAATTAATTCAATATCGCCGTTTATTGAGAATTCTATGTTCAATTTATATTAACTGCTATACTGTGAAATAGGATCAATAAAAAAAATCTTGTTTTAAAGCTTACTGTGTAAGTAACGCTGACTTTTGGATATGTTGCAGTTCTGCAACATGGTGATATAAAGGGTTTAAGAAGGTTTTACTGCATTTTTATATTTTATAACGCGAACGACAGGTTTTGCGATGTATCGAAACACTTTTTACTTATAACGAACTAATTTCATAGATTACTTTCACTTCTCTTCCATAGTAAAATAGTTCTTTTAAAAAAAAAGTACGTCCTGCTTAAGAGATCCTTTTTACAAAAGAAGGAAAGAACTAATTTTCCTTTTATACCTAAAACGACTCTCGATAACTGCCACCATACGAAATTTCAATAGACGATCTTCAGATGCAATATGTGCTTTGGAGTAGAAATCTCTGATATTTTTACATTAAATATGAGCTAAGAGGACAGGCAGGAAAGGAAATATCCACTCAAATGTCTAATATTAAATGTATTTATGGCTGAGAAGATGAAATATATAGATTTTCACTCACTGCTTGAATAATCGTGATATATAGATGATAATCGCTTACTCCACTATTTGTGAGTAATATTTTCTCTGAAATATTATGGGAAGAAAAAGTGATGCTAGCATGTAAATAAATAAAGGCAATGTACTATTTATCTTTGAAAAACATTGACCGATACGTCAGTAAAATCTATTGGCTTCGCATGAATAAGAGACAGGATAATTCATGTCTGCTATTTTTAAGTGTTTAATGAATTATTCTAGAGTTTAACAAACTTGATAAAATCCTTGATTTGTCTATTCTCTTTCTGCTAAATAGAGGGTTTCGTGGAAAACATTGAAATGGTGTTATTAGTTCTAGACTTTTTTAATGAAAATGTTGCAGACAGAATAAATAAATAGTACTTTAAGTTATGTGTATCTTTCTCTAAACTCCCAACTATTTCTTTTTACTGCTCTAACACGAAGAAAAAATAGTCAAAGAAATAAAACACCATAAATATTTATTTTGGATGTTGTTCACAAATTGCATTTAGACATTTTGATTAACTTCACTTCGTGTTACACTATCAATATATCTAATATAAATAATGATCCTACTGCTTTATTGGCTTATGAATAACAATGCTATCACAAAATTTAGATTTATCAAAAAATTATTTTTTACTAGATATTAAACGAAAAGCAGTGAGTTTATTAGATAATCTGTAGAAATAATACATAAGTAAATATCTCCCGTCTAGTTTTGGTTGTAAACATAAAAAAAAAGTCTTTTTCTTAAGTCAGACAAAAAGCGTCGAAATATATGACTCTTAAATAACGCATAAATTGAAAATATTCTTTAAAAGGAGTTATTTGCAAGTTAAAGTCTTTTAAATTTATTAAAAACCGGCATATGTGCAAAAACATAGCAAAAACTACGCTATACATGAGATTTACTTATGAATGATAAAGCTAATAAATTATTTAAAGTAAAAAGGTTTTACGAAATCCGTTTAATTTCATGTACTAAAAATTCTGAAAACTTTGATGTTTGAAAAACTTCTTGATTTATTTTTATCAATAGTTGCATTCCCTTCAAACTAATAAACTTAGTTTAATTCTGTATTAACCATGACAACAGGTTTCCTATCAAATTTTATTTTATTTTGCAATTTTTAAAGATTTAAAAAAGAACGATTGGAAAGGAATGTTTTTTAGGCTAAAAAAATTATGAAGGGGGATTTATTAACGGGGAAAGAAAAAAGAAATAATTGAAATGAATAGGAAAAAATAAGGTTAAAACCGTATAACTTATAACTAGTTCCTACTTGAAATCAGAATTACCAACAAGGTTTAATATAACTTTACATATATACTCTGTGCTTAATCATTTTGAGTGTATGATTAGTTTATTCCTAAAAGTCAAATCGTCTTGTGTAAAACCGTATGAATATATTAATCTCACAGGAAATGAAAAAAATTACGTTTTCTTTTAAAAAGGAAGAATGTGTTTTATTTCCCAACTTAACTAAATAATTAAACAAATAATATTTCTGTTATAAGTCTAATTATTCAATATTTAAAGGCAAAAGAATAATTATCTGCATAATTTTTTTTTATTACGAAAAAGAAATTCACCTCTTTATCATCTTTATAAAAATCGTAATCACTCTTGTCCATGAAGTTTTGACGTCCTTTTCTTCATACATTTTTTACATGCTCTTCAGTTATTCTTTTCCAATATCGCTTTATATCCCATGTAGGATATCCGGTTTTATCCCAAGATAATATGAATCGGAAAGAAAGCTGTAAAAAATACTAGTTAAAATGTTAGCAATAGTTTCCTTACCGTAAACGAATCTTTGTTAAATATTCTACACGAAATAATATAAAAAGACTCCGTAACTTCAAATGAGTTCACATTTAAGAATTTTGGAAACAAAAAATGGTAAAAAAAATTAAGCACAGAAACTACACTTTTAATGTGGGGATATTGTAATGGCCGCTTCTCCTCCTAAATATTCCAACCATTATCCGCTAGACGCTAGAGAGCTGCTCTGCTCAACTCGAATCAAAAGGAAGATATATGCAATTTCACCGAATATATGGTTTTTAAGCTATTTTCTCTATTTGATTAAATTTTTTACTAAAAAAATAAAATTACTACCGATTAAATTAAGACATGTCGCAACTAAATGCATCAAACTTTTTCTTTTTTGCCTTTATTTTCTTTTCTTTATTTTTTTTTCTCTTAAAAATGATTAAATTTGAAATTAAAAAAATATTGTTAATAAATATATTATCATTCGAGGAAAACCATTAAAAAACAAATATTTATGTTTTACTGTCATAATTTTTTAAATAATAGTGTAACAATGTATAGCATTGGAAAAATAGTAATGGGAATAATGTAAAAGTAGATATAAGAATAACGCTAACAGATATACTATCACTAAGAAGAATTGCATAAAACCTAAATAGTTTCATTTTATTGTTTTAATTTGTTAGCAATAAGAACAACAAACAGCAATGAGAAGAAAGTAACAATATAAATTAAAATATCGTTAATAAATTACTAACATTCGATAAAACAATAAAGTATAAATATTTTTATTTTATTATTTCAACATTGCTTGACTTTATATAAAGCCTTCTTTTTTTTTTCCCCTTGGAAATTTTGAATAATAGACAATGGAAGTTTAAGCAAAAAGAAAAAAGTTCTAATATTTGTTTTTAAAGTAGTTCTTGTTTCTTTTCTTAGGTCCTATTCCTTATTTTTCATTTTTATCTATTTAACTTTAATTTTATTTTGTATCGTTAAGTATTCAATACATCAAAAATGCCTTATTTGACATTAATTTGAGAATCTCACGATGTAATATTACCAAAAAAACCTCGTTATAACTCAATAGTGATTTTGTAAAAGAATCGTAATATCGAAGACAAATTTCAAACAGATCAATTTAATGTGATTAACAAAAATGTCCTACAAAACTTGCATATTTCAGTATCAAAATTTTGATCTGCATGCATGTGAGATCTGCATGCGTTTTCCTTTTCTGATAATCACATGGCAATCAAGTAACCTCGTCATAACGTATTTTTGCTTATTAGACAACAATCGTAATATCACAAACAAATGTGAAATAGATCGACGGAATATGATTAACAGGGATGTCCTACTAAACTTATACGTTTCGGTGTCAAAATTTTCGCTTACGTAATATATAAGTTCTGCACGCATGCTCAGAGATTTTCCTTTCGACATAATTATGTGAAAATCATTCAAATCCGCGAACTTTATGTGAGCTAGAATCTTCATAAATCAACCATTTTATATTCTGTCCGCTCTAGTCTTCTTCTTTCATTTTTAGGATGTCTGGGATTCAAATAACGAAGTCAGTGGATTTTTATAATGCCTCCCATAAAGTACATTACAGAATTTTGCCTTTGTAAAAGAGGTGGATAATGATAATGTCCGAAACCGACATGACATGAAAAGAAATCTAAGAATATTTATCATGGAAATAAGAAAGATAGAATATAAATGACTTTATTTTTATTTTATTTTACTGAAAGTGATTTCTATATTGCAATTTTGTGCAAGAAATGATACAACGGCATAAATCTGCAAACATTTAACTAAACTATACGGCAGTTTTCCACGATTTACCAACATTTAATAGAATATAAATTTATTTTTATTTTATTTTACTGAAAGTAATTTCTACATTGCAATTTTGTGAGGAAGTCATATAACGCCACAAATCTACAAACACTTAACTATACAACAATTTTTAGCCTGTTTTCCACAATTTACTGGAAATATTTAATTCAATAGAATTTATATTCAATAGAATTTATATTCAATAGAATGTAAATTATTCTATTTTTATTTTATTTTACGGAATGGGATTTCTACATTGCAATTTTGTGCAAGAAGTTATATAACGGCACAAATCTACAAACATTTAACTATACAGCAACTTTTCCCCTGTTTTCCACGATTTACTGGAAATATTTAATTCAATAGAATTCATATTCAATAAAATATAAATAACTTATTGCAATTTTGTGCAAGAAGTGATATAACGGCACGAATCTACACTGTTAAAAATTTTGCAGCATTCTGGCAGGTCATTCGACCGTTTTTTGAAAAAACGGTTTCATAACCATAATTTAACTATATTCTGACAATAAAATGGAGAATAATATGGTCAGAATAGCGTTAAATTACGGTTGTGTAACCGTTTTCGGAAAAAAACGGTCAGAAGACCTGCCAGAATGCTGCAAATTTTTACGTGTACAAACATTTAACTATACAGTAACTTTTCATCTGTTTTCCACGATTTACTGGAAATATTTAATTCAATAGAATTTACATTGAATAGAATACAAATTATTTATATTTTTATTTTATTTTACTGAAAGTGATTTCTACATTGCAATTTTGTGCAAGAAGTGATACAACGGCACTAATCTACAAACATTCAAATAAACTATACAGCAGTTTTTCACCTGTTTTCCACGATTCACCAACATTCAATGTAATATTAATTATCATCATTAAGATGGTTTCAGGTTTTCAGTGTCTTCTTTAGAAAACTTTTTCTCAGATTTGGATGAAGAATCAATTAATTTTCGCTAAAGAGGTTTGGAATAAACAATTATTTAGATTCTGTGGATAAAACACTAACTTTTCAAAAATCAAGTTATCTTAATATTTTAAAAACTCTTTCCAGTGTAGTTGTTAACACTTTCCAACATAGTTAAAAGTGTTTATAAATTTAGTTTGCCTGTCTCTCTGTCTGTCTGCCCGTTTCTAACTCTCGTAAATATACTCGGATTAATATGTGTATTTTCTTTTTTATGTTAGTGAAGTTCACTATAGAATTTTCGCTATTGCAAATGAAATGTGTAACATTTATGGTTCGTTTACAGGGACACACAAAAGAATTCCGCTGCAGTATAGTCTATGGAGCAAAATTGCTTGCAATATGCTTTTTATTTAAATTGCTTATTTAGAAATCTCATTTCCGTTTATAAAAAAACATTTTTTTTTTTTTTTTAACTTTTTTCTATCTTCAATAGAAGAAAATATCGTAATCGAAATTTTTTTCGACATCCGGTTTTTGACAGATTTACACGTTGTAGGGATCAGAGGTCCCAAAAAACATGTTTATGCAAAGTGTCTGTCTGCCCATGTGTAGTGTGTCCGTGTGTCGACATTGTACAATCAAAAAGTGTATGAAGTTAGGCATAGAATTGAACCAATTTTTTTGTGTATGTTTTGAGTATGATCAGCAGGTCCTTGAATTTGGAAATATTCCGCCGGAAGAGGCGCTGTAATAGCGATTTTTGTGCCATTTTCATTATTGTGCCATCGATAAGTGTATGAAGTTATGCAAAAAATTAAACCAAATTTCATAGTTATGTTTTTGGCTTTGGCAAGCAGGTCCTCCTTGAATTTCGAAATATTCAGCCGGAAGGGGGCGCTGTAATAGAAATTTTTGTATAATTTCCTCGATTGTTCGTAGTTCTGTTGTACATTGGCGGCTCGTGCAACGACGGGAACTTCGCATCCTTCTAAGCCGGCTATTCGCAAACAACTGACGTACAACAGAATAACGAAAAACACTTGATTTTAATAAATATCATGATCGAGATTAACTCGTTTTTACTCCGATTAATTAACTGAAGCAGAAATTTAAGGTGAAAATCTAAATTGGTGTAGTATTGAAATAATAACATTGAAGTATAAACATTTGTAACTGCTTTTTGAAATATTAATATGTATGAGATAGAAGAAAATTTTGGAATTGGCACATCCAACTAGTTTTAATAGTATTTTCTTATTGCGTTCGAAAGTGTTTCATAAGCTATGCCTGGTGCATTGTTTTTCGTTCTTGTTTTAAACAACTATCTTTCGGATTAAAAAATGGATGCACATATTTCTAGTCGTGGCAAGGGCGGATCTGGAGAGTCCTCAAGGGGGGGGCGATTTTAGAAATTTGAAAACTCCAATCTGATGCGCGGGTCGGGGCTAATTTTTTTCACTGCGGGTCGTGTTACTTCTACTTTTTGCTGTGGGTCGGGTTTGGGTCCGGTTGACTTCTATTTTTTGCTGCTGGTTGGATAAACTTATACCTTTTTGCTGTGGGTCGCGTTTGGGTCTGGTTGATTTCTATTTTTTGCTGTGGGTCGGGTTAACTTCTACGTTTTTGCTATGGGCCGGGCTAACTTCTACTTTTTCGACGCGGGTCGGGTTTGGGCCCGGTTGACATCTACTTTTCTACTACTGGTCGGGTTGACTTTTACTTTTTAGCTGCGCCTAGCGCGTTGGGTTTGGGGCAGATTGATATACTTTATATCCGGTTTGGGTCAGTTTCGGATTGGGTTTTCACTACTGCGACTTGCGAGAAGGGTTCGAGTTGACCCGTTTTTTTTTTTTTTTTTTTTTTTTTTTTAAAGAAAGTCTAGGTATTTTTGAAGATAAAAACTATATGCAGTAAACAGACACGTCCACATAATTATTTAGGAATACTTTTTAATCTCCAGAATTATGTAAAAAATACTAATTTGGTATAAGACTGCTTGTCTCTTTATATCTAAGGTGAGTTGTAATTCAGTAAAGAATGCTTTGAAACTTATTAAAAAACATACCGGGTGTCCTTAAATGGATTTTAAAATTTAGTACTTTTCGAATGGTGACAGCTATTTAAAAAAATCTTGCAGGAGGGTTATATAAGATGTCATGAGATTTGTTACTGTGATTCTTGATTTTACTGTATAATAGCAGCGATAGATGGCTCTGTAAACAATGGTCGTTAAGCCTACCTCCTCCGGTAACCGATTTAGCACCTCTTGCTTCCAGCATGATCTTCGTTGCTATTTTAAACTAAAATCAAGAATCGCAGTTAAAAAAAATTATCAAGGGTAGAGTAAAAAAGAAAAAAAAAATTCTGAAATTCAAAGAAAATTTTCTGAAAGGTTACAGCAGATGGGGGGATTCCCTTCTGGCACTAATTATTTTTGTTGCAGGTCGGATTAGCTGTTTTGGATTCGGATCGATTTCAGTCTGAGTGTGGATTCCTGCTAACTGGGTTTGGGTTAATTTGTTTTTTTTTTTCAAAAATTAGTTCAGTATATTATTTCAAGTTAAAAATTATACCTATAATAATAAACGTATGTAAGTGTGCTGTTTTCTAAAGAGACCACTGCATTTTCCCCACGACTCTTTGATGAAATTCGCTCGTCTTCGACCCTTTGATGAAATTTGCGTTTCTTCTGCAACCCTTTGACGAAATCAGTGTAATTTTGCAGACCTTTGGTAAAATTCGCGTTTTTTTCCGTGACCCTTCTACAAAATTCGCTTTTTTTCAGCGATCCTTTGACTAAATTCGCGTTTTTAAAGCGATTCTTTGACTAAATTCATTTTTTTCCCACGATTCTATGAAGAAATTCGTGTTTTCTCCACGATCCTTTGACGAAATTTGCGGGGTTTTTTTTCGCGGCTATTTGACAAAATTTGCGTTTTCTCCGCGATGCTTTAACGAAATTCGAGTTCTTTTCCGCTGCTTTTTGAAGAAATTCGCGTTTTCTGTGATCATTTGAAGAATTTTGCATGTTTTCCGTGGCTCCCCGACCAAATTCGCGTTTTTTCTGTGATCATTCGGCGAAATTGAAGTTATTTTCTGCGAACGATTGACGAAATAGATTTTTTATGGAGACCATTTATCAAAATTTGCGATCATTTGTACGTCCGAATTTTCGAATAGTTGAATTTTCAAAATTTTTGGAACCGAATGCCTTAACCCTGGAGATGCGTATTATTATTATTATTATTATTATTATTATTATTATTATTTTATCAAAATAGGTTAAAAAATTGCGCATATTTTTTATTACACATTTCAAATCTGCACTCATTTTAGAGTAAAATATGTCCCAAAATCTTTGTGAAACAGGATTTTTTTTTAATAGAATTAGATCATAAAAAAAAAAGATTTGCTGCGGAAATTGCGGGTTGCAAATTTTGCCACTTTTACGTTGGCCATGGAAATCGCGGGTTGCGTAGCGAGAGGGTTAAATTTGCGGAAAATTTGGAACATAATCACCCTTGTTCCCAACATCTATAACCCTCCTGCAAGTATTTTTTTAATATCTGTCACCATTTGCAATTTATTGAATTTTAAAATCAGTCAGTCCATTTTAGGACACCCGGTATATTCAGTAGTTATGGGATGATGGCTGAAATTAAGCATTTAAGACAAAAAGTTAAGCTGGCTTCGATATGCCAATTAGGGGTTTACCTGGGCTGAAGTTATCAGACCCAAGCCCAGGTCCAACCCACATAAAAAAATAAAACTATTGGCCCAGCCCGGTGTAAAAGCTAAAAAATCAACTCCAGCCCTGCCTGCATTTCGCAATTAAAATTATTCATAAAGTACACTTGCTTATGCTCATATTTTATTTTCAAATTATGTTCGAAATTCATGAATACGACTTAGACATATGACTTGGACAATTTAGAAAATATGACTTAGACAATTACATTCAAATAAAAATCCAGTAAGATAATCAGTTCAGAATGAAAGAAACGGTTGATAAAAAAAAAAAAATCATAATTTTAAAGCTCTACAAAGTAAAAAAGTAAATTTTTAAAAATGCATCTCTGTAACTTATCAAATCAAATTAAATTTCTAAAGATTTCGCTAAACAAATGTGCAAAACAAATATAATTTTAACGAATGACTAATAAGTAAGATTGCAGACCAACTTGGGATCGGGAGGGAGAATTTAGAGGAGTGCACGGGTCGTGGTCGAGCCAATAATGCTTATCATATGGGCTGAAACCAGGGTTGCTGGCTTTTAGCCAGGCCAAAAAAAGCCGGCCGGCTTTTTTTGGTTTTAGCCGCTTAAAAAAAGCCGGCTTTAATTAAAAAAAGCCGGCTTTTATTTTTCAAAAAGGTGGTTTATAGATAATTCAAATAAACTTTGGATTAATTTATTTTTAATACACTTATAAATATTTTCTATGAAAAAAATATTAACTTCTATTAAATTTTGTCAAATAAATAAGACCTTATAACTGCTAGAATGCAACTGTGAAAGCATTATGTCTGAAAAAAAATTATGAATATTCAGAAGAATACATTAAATTAAGACTCTAAAGTATTGGTTTGGAATTCTTTATCATGGCTCTACACATACCACACATTTTAAAGTTTATATGAAAGAATAAGAAAATGTCACTCATTAAAATAGAAACATTCTTACATCTTATATTTACTTTTAAAATTGATTAAAGCTAAATAGCTTATATGTATTTAATAACTGAAATTATCTTATATAATACTTGAGCAATAATAAGTAAATAAGCAATCATTATATAAAAAATACTTATAAAAATGATATATGTAAAAAGTCTTTCTGTACTAAGCTGTTATGTAACTTATTCCAGATATGTCCATATGGACAGATTAAAATAGTAGAATGAACAATGTTGAAAGAGAAATTAGAAAGGATATAACATTTGAGGAAGTTTTAGTACATGTAAGTGCATAAAATAAAGAGAACAATAAAAAAAAAATTCTCCAAATTAAACTTGTTGAATTAGAATTTTGAAAAGCTACTTACTATTTAAAATAGTGCATATAAATTAATGCATATGTTATTCATAATACTGCTTTAATAGAGAAAAATGATGTTTTTATTAAATGACTTTATGTGCAATTTTAAATAAATGTTTATGAGAAATAAAATAATACTTGTATTATTAATATCCCTTAAAATTAGTTAATAAAATGTATAACTAAGCAACCATTGTCCCTTTTAATTATATAAAGCAATAAAAATTTTAAAAAAAGATTGTTAAGGTCAGTGTAAACCTGTAAACCAGACAAAGCAATTGGTATGAGCTTTTATTCCAATATTAATGTCTTCATTATTGATAAATATTGGGTTATATTGATTTCTACCTCAACTAAATGTCTTTAAAACAAATTAAAAAACACATAAAAATGTGTCATATATGATTAAAATGCTTCATTGTATAAAAGCCAATTTTGGCCAAAAAAGGCCAATTTTGGCCAAAAAAAGCCGGTTAAAATCAATAAAAGCCACCGGCGTGGCTTTTTTTAATTTTAGCCGGCTTTTTTGCAACCCTGGCTGAAACGGACCAACTGTTTAGCTTTTATTCCGGGCCGAGCCCCGACATGGAAATTTTGGCCAGTGCAGGCCTCTAGGAAAAATGGAGTCCAGGCCAAGCTCGATCTGGAGGAAAAAGAAGTCTGGCCCGACCCGAATCTGCAGAAAAAAATTAAGATCCGGGCACGGCCCGACTCTAAAAGAGTAAAGACCTGACCCAGCCCGAGTCTCGTGGATTTAAACTGGCGCGACCCGGGTAGAGTCAGACCAACTTGGTCTCGGGAGGAAGAATTTAGAGGAATGCACGGGTCGTGATCGGGCCAATAATGCTTATCATACGGGCTGACACGGACCGAATGTTTAGCTTTTATTCCGGGCCGAGCCCCGACCTGGAAATTTTGGCCATTGCAGACCTCTAGGAAAAATGAAATCCAGGCCAGGCTCGATCTGGAGGAAAAAGAAGTCTGACCCGACCCGAATCTGCAGAAAAAATTAAGATCAGGGCACGACCCGGTTCTGAAAGAGAAAAGACCTGACCCAGCCCGAGTCTCGTGGATTTAAACTGGTGCGACCCGGGTCGGGTCGGACCAACTTGGGCTCGGGAGGAAGAATTTAGAGGAATGCACGGGTCGTGGTCGGGCCAATAATGCTTATCATATGGGCTGACACGGACCGAATGTTTAGCATTTATTCCGGGCCGAACCCCGACCTGGAAATTTTGGCCAGTGCAGACCTCTAGGAAAAATGAAATCCAGGGCAGGCTCGATCTGGAGGAAAAAGAAGTCTGACCCGACCCGAATCTGCAGAAAAAATTAAGATCAGGGCACGACCCGGTTCTGAAAGAGAAAAGACCTGACCCAGCCCGAGTCTCGTGGATTTAAACTGGTGCGACCCGGGTCGGGTCGGACCAACTTGGGCTCGGGAGGAAGAATTTAGAGGAATGCACGGGTCGTGGTCGGGCCAATAATGCTTATCATACGGGCTGACACGGACCGAATGTTTAGCTTTTATTCCGGGCCGAGCCCCGACCTGGAAATTTTGGCCAGTGCAGACCTCTAGGAAAAATGAAATCCAGGCCAGGCTCGATCTGGAGGAAAAAGAAGTCTGACCCGACCCGAATCTGCAGAAAAAATTAAGATCAGGGCACGACCCGGTTCTGAAAGAGAAAAGACCTGACCCAGCCCGAGTCTCGTGGATTTAAACTGGTGCGACCCGGGTCGGGTCGGACCAACTTGGGCTCGGGAGGAAGAATTTAGAGGAATGCACGGGTCGTGGTCGGGCCAATAATGCTTATCATACGGGCTGACACGGACCGAATGTTTAGCTTTTATTCCGGGCCGAGTTCCGACCTGGAAATTTTGACCAGTGCAGACCTCTAGGAAAAATGAAGTCCAGGCCAGGCTCGATCTCGAGGAAAAAGAAGTCCGGCCCGACACGAATCTGCAGAAAAAATTAAGATCAGGGCACGACCCGACTCTAAAAGAGAAAAGACCTGACTTAGTCTGAGTCTCGTGGATTTAAAGTGGCGCGACCCGGGTCGGGTCGCGCCGGGCTCGAGCTCCGCCCTAATTTATTTCCTGTGAGGATGTATAATGTCGTTTTACAAACCCTTTTTTAGCCCAAGGGGGGGGCGATCGCCCCTTCGCCCCCCCCTTAGATCCGCCATTGAGTCGTGGGTATCAAGAATATTGAGCATCGCCATTTTGAGTAAAAATTTAAACGTATGGAACATTTTAAAAATGTATACATTGCAGAAAGTTTGTTTTGAGAAAAAATATTTTAAAATATATTATGATATGTTATTATCAATTACTTTTATAAAAAGTATGGAAACATATTTTTTGCTAGGTATATTTTTACCAAGTTTAAAAAAAACAGTTCACTATAAATTGTTTTAAATACATCAACGATTCAATAAAATGTCTCTATTAATAAATATGGTGTATTTCTATTGAAAGCTTGAATTCCCTTGTGTATTTTAAGGATAAATATTGTCCGTTATAAAATATTATTTCAGTGTAAAATAGGTTTGGTTTGGTTTGTGTTTATGACGGCCGATTATCAACACGTGGGATATAGGCCCTGGGGGGAGTGCCCTCCGTGGGGGTCTTTCTAAGGGAACCTAACCCGCATTTACGCATGGGAAACCACGGTTTCGAAGAAAACCACGAAAACTCCGAAACGGTTAGGCCGACGGGCGCGATTGGGTTCGAACCCAGCACCTCCCGTCTACCAGCTTCGAGAGCAGAACCTCTCAGCCACTGGTGGGGCCAGTGTAAAATAGGAACAGGACCCCACTTAAGAAATATGGTTCAAACAGCAGCTGCTGCTGCTGTTTAAAAATAAATAAATATTCCAAATTAATAAAAGTTTAATTACCAAACTTTAGGTAATACATCTTTAATAATTATAACGTTTAATTAAAAAAAAATAACAACAAAACTTTTCAGTATTCCCTGCATCCAATTTACCTGGAAGTAAGTTATCTGTTTTCCAAATATTTACCTCTAAATGCTCTTAATTTTCTGAGCCTCTCAAAAGAAAAAAAAAAAATATTTATTTCCAGTTAATTGAGAAAAGCATGGGCGAGGATGGCACATGTAACTCTAGACTTATTTAGATTAGCAAAATTTTCCTATAGTCAAGTTAAAAATGTTTTTACAATGCCTATTTTCTCGATTAACCCAATAAAATCATACTGAACTATGAATAATTTAAAAAACAGTATACTGCAAATCATTTTAAATACATTAATGATTAAACTAAATATATCAACTAACCCTTGAATTTCACATTAGTGCGAATTCGCACCGACCAAAATTTCAAATTTGGTTAGGCGTTTTCTGAAAACATGCTTTCATTAATTTGCATTTTTTATTAAAAAAAATGAAATGTTTCATAAAAATAAATATTACAGTTCGAATCCTCATTAAATTTCGCATAGTATTCATGTGTTATGTTTCATTATCACTCTATTGCCAACAAAATTGTCAACGAAGTCTGGAGTATATTTTAATAAATGATAAATATTATTGAAAAATGGCCCCCAGTTATAAAATATGTAAGAAGCCCTTTTGATCCTACATAAAAAAAAAATTAATTGCAATAATAATAAAGGCGAAAAATCACAAAAACCTACATGATGAATTTACAATAATTTCTATTCAAAATTACATATTTTGGTTAAATAAGTAACAAGAAAAAAATATCATAAAATGTATAACATGCTACAGTTGATACTATTTTTTCAAATGAATTAATAATAGAACTAGCTAAAATTTAGACTACTAAACATTTGGCAATCTCTCTTTAAAAATATAATTTTTGGTTAAATAAATGAAAATAAGCCTTTTTTATTATTCCCTTCTTCCCTCTGCAACGAATTATGTTACGTGATCCCTAAATCTTTACCCCCTCCATGCTCTTAATTTTGTAGGCCTCCCAAAGGAAAAAATAAAATATTTAGTTCCAGTTAAAGAGGAAAAGCGTGGACGGTGATGGCACATGTCACATAGACTACGAACTTGGCTTTTTATTTAGGTTACCGCAATTTTATTATCGCCAAGTGAAAATTGCTTTGGCGACGCCCATCTTCACCAGCTTTGTTTACGACCGGCTTTATTACTCCTGTTTAGACATTTATTTATCTTCATCATTATAACTTTCACTGATAGTATTAAAAAGATCTTTATCTTGCAGTTTATCGCAACTTATTATTTAAACATAAATTTTCATTAAGACTCATTGGAGAATATTTCAAGTACGTATAAAACAATATAGAAAAAGCATAACAAGATGCTTTCTTTAATTTTTTACATATTCATGCTTGATGCGTCTATAAATAAGAAATAAAAGTTAATATACCCATAAATAAAAGTTAATATACCCATTAAAATATTTCTCACTTCCTACCTTTATATTATTTATTCTTCTAAATAATTAGTATTGTGTTAGTATTGGGCATGGCATATTTAATTTATTAAAATGGCAGACATTTAACAAATAATTAATTAGAAATCAACGCAATGAATCAGAGCACATCACAGCAATCCACAAGATAAAAGGAGAGAGAGAGATTTCACCGTCAGTGAATACAGTTATCCTTCAATCAAATCATGTTGAAATAAATAAAAAAAAGGCAGACATAAAGGTGTGGATCGAATTGAGTATATTTGATACAAGAACAATTACACAAACATACTGTACAAAAAGAAATTAATAAGAATTTAATGTAATGCCATGATTATTTTCAACACCCGCCCATAATCTAGTATTACATCAGAAAACAAAGAAATTTCTTGAAATCAATCATTAATAATAATATGACACAATTTAAACATTACTTGTACAAACAACAAAGAAATAATAGTTCATAAAATTTAACTTTAGGTAATGCCTTTGTAAATAAATCAGCAATTTGCATATTCGTAGGAACATATTCAATTTTGATGTTATTTTCTTTTATAATATTGCGAACAAATTTCAATTTTATATCAATGTGTTTCATTCTACCATAATTACTCTCATTACTGATACATTTTATACATGATTGATTATCCTCAAAAATTACTAAATCCTTAATATTTACAATTTCACTAGCAATATTTTTAAACCATAACAAGTCTTGCAAACTTTTAGTTAAAGCAATGACTTCAGCTTCAGTTGATGATAAAGCAACTGATTTTTGTTTATTACAACACCACAGAACAGGCATGTTACAAAACATTAAAATATAACCTGTTACTGATTTGCGGTCATTTGTGTTAGCCCCCCAATCAGCATCAACATACATGGATAATTTAGGATCAGAATTTTGCTTTTTATACACAAGTTTTAAAGACAATGTTTCTTTTAAATATCTTAAGATTTTCTTAAGTGCTTTCCATGCAATTTCAGTAGAATTTTCTTGCAATTGACTTAAACAGTTAATAGCATACAAAATATCAGGTCGAGAAATATAAGCTAAATATAATAAACAACCTACAAGTTCATTTAACTTACCATTCAGGAACGCTGTTTTAACATCTAACACAAATGCATATAAGTCTTCATTTAAAATCAAAATAAGAACCAAACGTAAAGGGCATACTTATTACAGGGGAAAAGGTTTCACTATAGTCTAGCCCTTCTTTTTGCATAAATCCACGAGCTACGAGTTTCGCCTTATGTCGACCATCTCTTTTGATGGTAAATACCCATTTGCAGGAAATAGGTCGTTTGTCAGGTGGTAATTTTTCAAGATCCCAGACATCGTTGATTTTCATACTTTCAATGTCCGCGTCCATAGCTTCTTTCCACAAGCGTTGTTCATCACTAGGGAGGGATTTGATATCATCAAACGTTAATGTTTCCTGTTGGCAAAGTAATGCTTCGTAAACTTCAGGATCTGGATACCGTACAGGTTGCTTTTTAAATCTTTCAGATTTTCTTGTTTTGTCTTCTTTCTCTTCAGGATCGTCTAATTCATCACTCGTATTTTCTAGAACATCTGGATCAATTTCACGCTCTGCTGTTGAAATAAATAAAAAAAAGGCAGACATAAAGGTGTGGATCGAATTGAGTATATTTGATACAAGAACAATTACGCAAACATTGTACAAAAAGAAATTAATAAGAATTTAATGTAATGCCATGATTATTTTCAACAAATCATGTACAGTTCTATCCTGAAAAAGAAAAAAAAAAAAAAAAAAAAAAAAAAACTAACCACTCTCCTAAATTTTCAAGCTATCATTTAAATATTTGCGAACATTTAGAAAATGCTTAGTTATTGCTTGCTATAATAAGCAAATCCGAACTTTATATCTACATTCTTAAATATGTGTCACATCATTTAGAGAAGTTATTATTATTATTATTATTGACTATTTCTAGTGAGAAATTGAACACAAATTCACCTAAAAATGTTTCTCGTAAAGCCGGAAGTATTAGAAAAATAATTGGTTTAAGTTCGAGTTTTACTCGTGCACAAAGAGTTCCTTATGACAAGACCATATACCAAGTTTAAACTTGGTATTTTGCCAAGCGCGTTTCGAAAGGAGGTCGTAAATTTGCAACACTTCCTTCGTCCGTGCCGCTGTTTTCTAGATACTTTTTTTATTACTATCTCGGCTAATTACTGCCAATTTTCTTGGAACATCATTATAAACAATCCTTGGATAATTCTGCGTTGATAGGTACGTCAATTTCCCCGCTGAGCGCCCGCAAAGAAACGTTTACGAGTAACGAAAAAAATGTGGTTTTCTTAAAAACTATGTAACCTAGAATAATCGCTATAATTTTCTTGCAAGGCTTAAATTTAAACTGTTACTGCTACTACCCCTAATTTTTTCATAATTTTAGTTTCAGTGAAGTCGGAAATAGGGAGGGGGGAAATATATTTGCAGTACATTTTTTATGACATCTCTTAACCCCTTCGGGACGGGAGCATTTTACGAAATTTTTAATCTTTTGTCACCGTTTTTTAAAAACAGAAATTTGTGTCTTCTTGAATCGAGAAAATGCGCTGATTAAATAAGGCAAATTTTACAGTAAAATTTTACTGGTGAGAAAAAACAAGGATTTTGAGCGCTTCATGCGGCACGTACACGTGTCGCTCGTCCCCAAGGGGTTAAAATATAATACCTAAAATTAAAACAAATATAGTTTTGAGTTTGGTGTTACGAGTTTTTTCGAACCATACCCACCACACATTAAAAAAAAAGAAACAAAGAAAAAGAAACAAAGAAAAAAGAAAAGAAAATTTCAAGAAACTTAGTAAACTCCACTTCAAAAATTTTCCTAAAAATATTTGTGAATAGTTAATAATCTATAAAGATGTGCGTCAATAGCCTTTATAACTCTGGGAAGTTTGAACTTTCCACGTTCCACAGTTTAAGGGGAGAAAAGATTGTGACAGACAGACACTCGAGTGATCTTAAAATAATTCTATTTTTACTTTTTTAAGTGCAGATGCAGAACTCTAAAAATGATAAAATATGTAAAATAAATAAATAGAAAATAATCATAATGATTTTTACAGTTGTTTCTTAGGAGAAAATTATAATAAAACAAACTAAAATATTTCTAAATGTTTTTTGAAAAGTCGTTTAAAAAAAGTAGAAAGTAGCTTCTAAAAAGCCTTCTTTAACAAACATAGCTGCCTAAGGAAATGTATTTCGATTTTTTAACTTCGTTTCCAATACATTAGCTTGTAAAAGTGATATATATCGAATTCTCAAATACGTGCACAAGAAAAGAAGAAAAATACCTTTTTTTTTTTTTTTTTTTGAACGAATATTAACAATAATAATAATTCTGCCCTTTTTTACAGAAAGATTCTTCGAATGTTTTTTTTTTTTTTTTTTTTTTTTTTTTTTTTTTAATTACTTGGACATTTCAGCCGAAATTCGTGTAAAAAATCTTAATTCTTTATTTTATCTAACTCTTAATTGAATAGTAAATTCTAAATTACATAGAAAAAGGCTTCTTAATCCTTTTGGGTGGGATTATTATTAATTATTATTATTATTATTATTATTATTATTTAAGAGTAAAATTATTTTTATGTTTACAAATTTTAAAAGTAGTCATCGAAATGAGAAAAATAAAGGTTTACTGAAATTTAAAGAATATGCAATTTACTGAAATCAAACAGATGTTTTGCTTACTTGTAATATGACAATTAGGGTATAAAAAAAAAACGTTTCAAGACGTTTTAGTCCAGGACCGTATAGGGACTCTACCTAGCAAAATTCATGGTAGTTCTGGAAAAAGGCTTACTATATGTTTCTTGGGTCGCTGAATCCGAATTTTTAACTTCCCACCAAAATTTCCCCCGGCAACCCCCCCCCCCCAAATTTTGGTAAAAAGCCCCCTAAAAAAGGTTTTTATTAAAAAAAATCAATTTTTTTATTATTTTAGAGAAAAAGTATCTAGAAATTCAGAAAGTAGACAAAATTTGCAACAAATTAGATATATGACATTATGACTAAGGATGAAGGGAAGGGGGGATCTGCCTCGGAACATGCGCGCGGTGCTGCGTGAACTAAGTTGCGCAATTCCACTTAACCACTCACACGTTTACATTCACCCTCCCATCTCCCTCCGCACTTTCTCTATAAGGTTTACTTTAAGTTTTTTGGGTTGCTGAATCAGAATTTTTAACTCCCCCCCCCCCCCCAATAGTTGTTTTTAAATTAAATTTTTTATTGTTTTAAGGGAAAAGTATGTAGAAATTCAGAAAGTAGACAAAATTTGCAACAAATAGGAAATATGACATTATGACGTAGGATGAACGGGGGGGGGGGGGGGGCTGCCTCGGAACATACACTGCGGCGTTACGTGCACTAAGTTATGAAGTCCAAGTAATAGGGGATTTTACCCGGCAAAATTAATACTAGTTCTGGATTTCGACTCACTTTATGTTTTTTCGGTCGCTGAATCCGAATTTCTAACTTCCCACCAAAATTTCACCCGGTAACTCCCCAAAAAATTGATTTTTTGAAAAATTTGGTTTTTGAGAAAAGCGCGCGGGGAATTTTTCGAGGCAGCCCCCTCTCTTCCCGTTTATCCTACGTCATAATGTCATATATCCTATTTGTTGCAAATTTTGTCTACTTTTTGAATTTCTAGATACTTTTTCTCTAAAACAATAAAAAAATTGATTTTTTTTAATAAAAACCTTTTTTGGGGTCTTTTTAACAAAATTTTGGGGGGAAGGTTGCCGGGGGAAATTTTGGTGGGAAGTTACAAATTCGGATTCAGCGACCCAAAAACATAAAGTAAGCCGATTTCCAGAACTACCATTAATTTTGCTAGGTAAAATTCCCTATTGCCTGGACTATTTTGGAAAATGTCTTATTGCAACATGTACATAACATTTTTCACTATTTACTCTCTTTAAAAAAAAAAAAAAAAAAACGCAATTTATTCGTTTAGAAATGTAGCCGTTGTTTTTAAATTTAAAGAATAAAATACATGGTAAAAAATAAAAGTCTCAGAAAGGGCGATTGCTTTAATTTCGAGAGCTTTAAGCAAAGTTTTTTTTTTCTTTTCTATGATTAAATACGGAAGCATAAATGAAGTGATAATTTGAAATGTACTATCATTACCACATTCAAATAATAACAAAGGTCATTGAACATAAAAAGTAATAGTGAATGTACAGTCATGTCCTAACTGTAAAAAAAAAGACAAATGATTCTTAATGTACAAAGGTATAATATGGCTACGAACGAAAATATACCATAGCCTGCTACGAACGAAAATATACCATAACCTGCTCCGAACTACCCACGATTCAGAAAAGTGTTCTTTTATCTTTAGAAACCTCAGAAACCAATATATTTTCGATATTTAAGGAATATGTATAAAAACAAAGTTTCTTTTGCTGCCCGTAATTTTCGCGCATCTTTCCGAGTTATCTTTTACAGCGCATCAATCAGTTTTCTGAAATCGGAATATAGTTTTTTCGGATACTGTCATTTCTCAATTAAACATTTTCAGCTGCGTAACTGAAATTATACATGCAAGAGTAAGAAAATAATATTAAAGTTAATGTTAATACTGTTAACTTTCCATGTTTGTCTGTTAAACAGATTTGTTGAACATGGAAATGTTTACTTGAGAATTGATAACATTCGAAAAACCGATATTCCGGTTTTAGAAAAGTGAATAATACACTGTAAAAGCTGCTCGGAAATGTTTCTGAAAATTGCGAGCAGCAAAAGAAACTTTGTTTTTATAAATACTTCTTAAATTTCGAAAATATACTGGTTTCTGAGGCTTCTAAAGATAAAGAAAAGCTTTTAGGACTCGTAGGTGACACGGAAGAGGTTATATTATATTTTCATTCGTGGTTGTATTATATTTTGGTAGATTATGAATTTTTTGCTGTGGCTTATTAGGACACTAAACCTGAAAAATATATGAATTATCTCAGAAAATAAATTTCAGATTACAAATGAGGACTAAGAATGAAAAACGCCGAAAGTTCAAAAGAGAAAATTTTTCAAGAGAGCTAAAAAAAGAAAAAGACCTACTTCTGGTACTTACAATGTTTTCCACTTCACTCCTTCTGGGCTTTTAGTTCAACACTTTAAAATCAAAACGTAGGTGCCTAGCTTTCCTTTCGTTTAGTGTTTAAATACCTAATATTATCACTTGTAAACATTTCTTTTATTTATTTATTTAATATTTTTCACCTTGTTTAAAAATATTCTATTGATGTAAACAATAACAACATGAACAAGTTGTGTAGCCACCAGTCGCCGCGCATCTTATCACTGGCACTTTCAGCGTCCTTCACTTCACTTCGCGTGGCACAGTCAGCGTTCTCCACTTCACTTCGTGTGGCACATTCAGCGTTCTCCACTTCACTTCGTGTGACACATTCAGCGTTCTCCACTTCACTTCATGTGGCACATTCAGCGTACTCCTATTCCCTTCGTGTGGCACATTCAGCGTTCTCCACTTCAGTTCGTGTGGCACATTCAACCAGTGACATTTTTCTCCTCTTTTGTGAACTATTTTTACTAAGGGTTGACACTTCAAGGGTCCTCCTGTTTATTAAGCTTGGCATTGAAGACACTTTTTGGAAGAAAAAAAATTTTTTTTCGATTTTTTGTACTTTCAGCGTTTTCTATTTTTAGTCCTCAACTCTATTTCTATGAAATGTACTTGCAATTAATATATCAAACGATTAAATATGCGAAAGGAAAATTAAAATGAATTTTAGCTTCTTGAAGCAAAATTATTTTTTGCCTTCTTTCCATATTAAAACGTTTCAAATATTATTCAAAAGTTACGAAAAAAGAATATTGAAAAAAGAGAGTTGAAACGTGTATTAGACCCAAACTAGTAGGTTTAGGATTAGATAGATGCTATCTCCTAATTCTGTTTAATGCATACAAATTATGAATTATGGATTTAAAAAAACATTTTAAAAAGCATCAGCTGTCGCATGAAACATTTACGATTAAATAATAATTTTCCCACGTGTTTCTTGTAAAAGGGAGATATGTTAAAGGCGTATATATGTTAGAATTTTTAAAAAGATTTTTTAACTTTTTAAATGAAATTAATTGAATGCGTTACAGAATTCATAAATTCCTTTTCCGTTTTTTTTTAAATATCTAAAATAAGTAAATACATTAAAATAAAATGCTTCTAAGTGTCAATTACATACTTTTAAGGAAACTTGAATCGGCATTTCGTAGTTTTTTTACTAACTTTAATTTGCGAAATAAAATTCGAAGTTAAAAGAACATTTTTAATTGATTTTTTAAGCCAAACAATATAAACAATTAGTTTAATTACATATTATAAAATAAAAAAAGAAATTAGGGATTTTTCTTGCCTATCACTCTAGCCATTTTTCCTGCTTATCTGTCCAGGGATCTTTTGTACCTATCTCTCCCAGAGATTTCAAAATATATGAAAGGCCTGATATAGATATTTTTATTATAAATCAATTTATGTTTTAGTTCGCAATTAAAATTAATAAGTAACTCTGTCGGTCAATAATAATTGATAGCATAAATTAAATTAGGTTACTCGTATGTTACAATTAGTAACTTTTTCTGTTATTATTCAAAATGTATGAATAGTTTTATTTTATAAATAAAAAAAAAATAACAAAGTAGGAATTATTTTATGATAATCTTGGAAATCATTAAAAAAGCTATCGATTTACTTTTCCCTTCATGTTTCTTTGTAAAAGGATGAAAAAAAGTTCACCGTGTAGTTTTCAAAGCGTTACAGATCAATAAAGTTATTCGCAAGGAACAAAAGAATAGATCCCTTTGCAGTGTTTGTTTTTAAGTTTTTAAATCTAAAATTAAATGAAATTCTTAACATATAATCCTGCAAAAATAAATTTTATATATGCTGATCAAACAATAAATGATTCGAATTTTTTAAAGATGAATTCTGTTTGTTTTTAATGGTTCGATCTAGTAATGGATGGAAAGTGACCTTATAACTGAAAATTTAAAAATTAAGTTTAAATCTACGAACTTTCGCACTAAGCTTTAGTTTTGTACGCAACTGAGTACAATTTATGTTAGAAATATTTCAACTTATCCAACGATATCTTTGCGCGAAATTCGTTTTTCCTCACAGTTTATTGTTTATTTATATCTCAATTATAAAAGCAAAGCATAGGTAAGAGAAAATTGGCTTACCTTGTATTTATGTTTTTGTATCCGTGGGCTATCTGGTATCCATCATCATCAGGATAATATCATCTATAACTTCTAGCTGTTTTCCATTCTAATCCATTGCTAATGGTATAATATTCCGTGCTATTTAAAGCACACGTGGTTATTTTGTGACTGGTAAAAAAATATGTGGAGTGAACTTTTAAAGAAAAAAAAAGAATTTAATTCAGCATAAAAATCGCCACATCTCTCCTTTTGAGAGTCTGGAATACAAGTAAGTGTAAAAAAAATATATTATACATTATTGAAGATAAAATACAGGAAATTAGTATCATTAATCTTAGTATTACAGTATTTATATTTATAGTCACTTTAAAATAGTTTATTGATTGTTCAAATGTCTTAATTTCTTGGATATGCGATGAAATGTTTATACAGAGTATTTATTTAGAATTGTAAACTTCGAACTGTTTCGAATAACAAGTTCTATTTATAATTGCTTTTATGTTGACAGATGAAAAAAGCAATTTACTGAGTTTGATTTATTTAATAGCCTTCATTTGGAGATTACATTTCGTAGTGTCGGCCAACAATTTATGCATATAAAACCATTATAAACCAATTCAAACTATCATCAACAAATTTGAATATACAAATTATAAATGAATTTATGCAAATTAAAATTACATATCTACCCTATATATATAAAATCCTAATGAAACGAATTTATGAAACGAATATATGAAACGGCTGAAATGTAACGATTCTTTGAATCGACTGATTAAACAACTGATTATGTTTCACGGCGATTTCTCCTAAAATATGGAATACTTTGCGATAAAATTAACACCAAAAATCAATATTGATCCGCAGATTTCAAAACTGGTATTAGAATTTTTAAATTCGAATTAGTTTTCAAAATATTAATTTTTTTCTAATTTTATATACATTTTTCTAATGATGGCAACTCAAATTTTAATCAAACAGATATTTTTTTTTTTTCAGATTTTAGAAAAGGTTACTATTTTAAACTAATTTGGCGAGAAGATTGGCCTCCCTTAAATGTATGCTAAGAAATGTATCATGTTACTTTTATTCATAATTCAATTTGTATTTCATTATCAATTTATTTAATACAAACAGAAACATTTAAAATCAATGGCTTTCACTTCTTTATTTTTTTTAAACGAAATGAAAAGAAAAATATTAGGCACAGATGTCATATACGCACCGGGGTACCTAATTGGCGCCAAAATGGCATTATTTTAGTTGACATGGTAACCCGGCTATTGTTGTTTATTTAATAATAAGTGTTTACTTTATTTTCTTTTTTTAAATTACATAAATTGTTTTGTTCTATAGTTAATTATTTTTTTGGTTATTTTCCTTTAAAAATAAAAAATAATAGAAAATAATTAAAAAATACGATACTACTTAGTTATTCCATCGACCCATTTCGCCAAATTATACAAATTGACATAATTTTTATTTTAAATAACAAAAGAACAAAGAAAATAGTATAACATTAATAAATATACAAATAAAACGTTGAAATAAAAATCACTTGATGACGTAAAGACATGTAACTTGCTTAAAGTCAAGTGAATGTGACATTTATCAACTATTATTGGCATTTAATCTTATAGTTTGGTGATAGATTTTTGTTCGACGGGATAACTAAGTAGTACCAAAAATGCATATGTAACTGGTATTCGAAAAAGAGGATTTCGCCAAATTTTCGTAAAAAAAATCACGCCAAACCGGGTGCGTATATGGCATCTGGCCAAATATTAAATGATGTAACAAACGATGACATTTAATTTCAACTTTAAAGCAATGTTTTAATTTACCACTCGAAAAATAAAAAAAAGTGCTAACTGGCGAGTTGAAAAATAGTTATTGGCGAGATTTGCACCCGGCTAGCGTAACAGTACCGAGAATTCTTTGCGACAATGCTTTTATGTAGTATTATTCGAAAAAAAATTTGATTTTTTTAATCGAAATGGAAAACTTTCGGCACAGATGCCACATACGGTCCCATATTGGCGCTATTTTTTTCTGACGCCAATGTTATATACGCAACGGGTACTTAACTGGCGCCATAGTATCGTTATTTTGCTTGATTTGATATGCCGGATGTTGTTTATGCTGTTGATCTTTTCCCCAAATTAGCGTCGGAAAAAAATCGCGCCAATATGGGGCCGTATATGATATCTGGGCCAAACTTTCATATGAAAGGCGAAGGGATCAGAGCGTATTTATTTATGGCAGTTACATGACTTGGACTATTATGATAGATGAAATGATGGCGATAGAATAATATTTGGCGACTTATCACCTGTACCTGGCTAATATTAAAGTACCAAAATGGCACCAGGAATATAAAAAGCGAAGTGGTTCGCCCCGAACATTTGATGATAGTCACATGACTTAGGCTATTGTTATAGAAATTGTTTTAAAATACCGGGAGACAAAGACTCTGTACACTTAATTCCTTTTATTTTTAGCTTCTTTTGAAACGTTTAACTGATCCTCTTTAATCAAGCACGAAAACAACCATTGGATGTCTTAACAGCAACTGATTCGGCCTTAAATTTTTGAAATCAAAGGAAATTGAATGGAAACCCGTTTACAGGGAGATCGCACAGCTTTTTTCAGTATAATTCAATCTTCTATAATATTTTTTAAACCGATCAGATTAGCGTGTTTTTAGATTCTGCGGTGTCTGAACGGGGGTTGGCGAGCGTAGCTTGCAGGGGGCAGAGCCCCCTAGTAATCAATTATAAAATTCTTTGAAGCAAATCCTTTATAACAAGTGCAAACGAGGAATTGAAAATACAGAAAAACATTGAAAAAAGGGAATTATTTGTGTAACTAAAGCAGAATCATGAAGCCCCTAATTACCTTAATTTCCACAAATAACAAGTACGTTTGGATAGCCATAACAGGCTAAAAAAGGCAAAAAGGGGCTACCGCACATAATAAATTCAGAAAAATAAAGCCAGAAATAACATAAGATAAATATATAATTGATTACATTGGATTAAAAAAGAAGTATATTACCAATACAAGATCAACTTAGGCTTAAATGATATAAAAAAAAAACAGTTAAGAAATGATTTGCACATTTTGCCAAAAATATTTCAGTAAATAACTATGACTTGGACCAAGGAATTGATTATACATAATTTTTAATTTGCATAAATTGATTTATAATTTGTATATTCACATTTGTTGATGATAGTTTGAATTCGTTTATAATGCTTTTATATTAGCATTTAAATTATTATGCTGCAAAAGCGCATGTAATTTTGAATGAAAGACTGACTATTTTGATATATTTTGGTATATTTTCCTTCTGAATGTAAAAATTTTTTTATGAACTAATATTTCTCATTATTAATGGTATCTTATATGCTTTTTTAAATATATAACAATGGTAGCTAAATGGTATTTAGAAATCTTATATATATATGTTCATATCTTGTTCGTCTTCAGAATTTTACCAATTTGTTCATATATTTGTGATTTCATCTTTATTATTATATATATACAGGGTGCATAGGAAAGTCCCTTTAACCAGAAAATACTTGCGAACAGAGAGAGCTACAGCTATGCAAGTGAGGTAAAGGTATAGTAAAGGGACTACGCCCAATTTAATGGAAACGACAGCAGCGCCCCTAGTGGCGAAATTTGGAAAATAGCCATTGCAAATCGAAAACGAAAAGAGATAGAGCAAAATTTCCAATTAGAAAGATTTTGAGCATCAATTAAGTAGTACGAAACGACATTTGGTTTACATGGATAAGATAAATCTTCGCCTGTATACCCAAAAATGTCCGAAATCGATGCAGTCCATTTTGTGGAAACGTTTGAATGGAATAGCCAAAAGTCTGAAGAAATACGCACAATTTATTCCATAAATACGTACTTTCCTCAATACATTTTGATAAAATCACAAAAAAAAAAAAAAAAAAAAAAAAAAAGACAAACTGTTTCACAGTAATAAAAAGTTTAATATTCAGTATGTTCGAAAAGTTCGCCATTGCTCACGATGCACCTTTGTATTCGTGAGAGTAATTCTGCATGCACATTTTTCAGCATGGAACGTATATTGCAAGCCTCTTCAATACGGCGACATAGATTTAACCCTTTCAAAGGCGGTGACTAGACCGTCTAGCCATCTAATTTTAATTCCAAAACTAACAAATGACACCAAGAATATTTTAATAAAATTTTGCTTTTCCACTGAAAGTGGAAATTAGCGGGTTTTTATTTTGTAAGAAATTCGTTTGAATATTCTGGTACCAGTCAATTATTTCATCATTTTACGATCAGAATTATTCTGCCCCTGAAAGGGCTAAACTAAAATTTTAAATGTATTTGAAATTAAATTTTTACAGACATTACAGTACATTACAACGTCACAATCTGCAATTGCGCACTGCAACATTTCCGAAATGTGAATATGCAAAGTAGAATCGTCGCTCATCGATTTCGGACATTTTTGGGTATTCAGGCGAAGATTTATCTTATCCGTGTGAACCAAATGTCGTTTCGTACTAATTAATTGATGCTCTAAAACTTTCTAATTGGAAATTTTTCTCTATCTCTTTTCGTTTTCGATTTTCAATGGCTATCTTCCAAATTTCGCCACAAGGGGCGCTGCTGTCGTTTATGTTAGGTCGGGTGTAGTCGCTTTACTGTACCGTTACCTCACTTGCATAGCTCTAGCTCTCTCCGTTCGCAAGTATTTTCAGGTTAAAGGGACTTTCCTATGCACCCTGTATATATATATATATATATATATATATAATACCTTTGAATCAAAATTTACCTTACAAGTTTATATAACGATGTTAATCAAAATTCTTAATGAAGATGGCATGTAAAAAATCAAAAGAATACATTAATCATTATTAAAAAAAAATATTAAAGTAAAGCTTATATATAAGCCTGTGCCAGAAAATTTATAATCTTGTCTAAAATATGTAACATTGGGAATAATTTTGGACACAGTTTGATTAACTTTATTTTTTTTTCCCTTACTACGCGCAAAGTTGCTTATTACTTTTCGTTCGTTAGAAAATTGTAAAAATGTCTTATCATATACTTTTAAAGCCCAATTTTGGAAAGAAATCATTGTTGTATCGATTGCTATATTGTGGGTTAAGATTATAAAAGATTACTCTTTAACACCATTGCTTTCAATTGCTGATAAAATTGTTGTTATATCTATTCTATATTGTATATATTGAACACTGATCATGAAAAAAGGAAACACTATTGCTTTCATTTGCTGAAAAAAGGGTTGTTATATCTATTGTATATTGTATATATTGTACCCTGATCATGTGAAAAGGAAACACTATTGTTTTCATTTTCTAAAAAAAGGGTTGTTACATCATCTATTGTATATTGCATACATTGAACTCTGATCATGAAAAAAGGAAACACTATTGCTTTCATTTGCTAAAATAA
The DNA here is from genome assembly GCA_963932465.1 of Maratus speciosus. Classification (NCBI taxonomy): domain Eukaryota; kingdom Metazoa; phylum Arthropoda; class Arachnida; order Araneae; family Salticidae; genus Maratus; species Maratus speciosus. The sequence continues at coordinate 86,890,120 of OZ010788.1, forward strand.
AGGGTTGTTATATCTATTGTACATTGTACATATTGACCCCTGATCATGAAAAAAGGATACAACTCATGATTCAATTTCTATCATTCAGTTTTCAAAGATACTTAGACTTTGAATTCAGATAACATTATGTGGAAAGTTTTTTTAAGTTTCATTACATATAATTATGGCGATATATGTGAGGTATGTAACAATTGATAGCGACATATTAACTTTTATATTACCTTAACCAATGATCCTAAAATCTTAAAATATGGAGGATAGGTTAACTTTTATAAGACAAATACTACTCACAAAGGAAGAATTATGAGGAATATATTTTTTGTAAAAGATAATTTTAAAAGAATATGCAAACAATAGAGAGGTTTTTTTTTAATCTTTTTTCTCTTATATTTTATATTTTTTAAATTATATTACTCACACTCACACTGAAGTAAATTATTTTTTAATTTGGATTTATTGCGGTAGAAAAGGTTAATAAGACTTTATGCATCTGTTAGGATTAATTAGTTTCAGAAGAATAACATGAAAGAGCAGAGACGGTCGATATTTCCAGAGAATTATTAAAAGCAGCCTCGGGTCGCCCAGAACACTGAAAGATTTAGTTATTCGAGTGTGATAACTGCTTTGTTGGAAATCTCACATATGCCATGATGAAAAATTATTGGTGAGCTCTGCAATTTTGATTAGAATTCGCCTGATTTATTAATCTGACTTAATATGCTTTTTAACGCATCGGTGATAAATAACGCAATAGCTTAAATCGCCAATGATTTTCACTGAAATTATGCTGTATATCCCTTTTTATTATTCGTGCGCGTTTCAGACAACCGCCTTGTTAATCTCGAAAAGCTAGTAATATCAGAAGCAAATAATCAGCACAAGAAAAGTCTTTAATTATGACATAACCTAATTTAATTTATACTTTCATTTTTTTCTTGACCGACAGCGTTATATATTATTTTTAATTGCGGGAAAAAGTTGCGTCATTTACGAGGGCTATTTTTAAAGTAAAGCCCGTTTTGCAATTAAAAAAAACAACAACAAAAAAAAAAAACCTATACTATTTAGAAAATTTATTTTTGACAATATTCTTCATATCTTTTTCTACTGTTCTATGTATTTTCCGTGTCTTGTGAAACATTTTTCGTAACACTGCACGAGTTTTGTAACCCTTCCTCGTAGAATGCCGCCGCCTGTGAGGAAAGCTACACCTTAACCACGCCGCTTTTACTTCTTCGTCAGTGTTGAATCTCTGGCCGCGAGAAACGATTTCATTTATCGGAAGAAGTGATAGTCGCTCGGCACAAAATTAGGACTGTATGGATGGTGCTCAAATTGCTCTCACCCAAAAGATTCGATGAGAGATTCTATTTGAGCAGCAGTGTGTCAGCATTCGTTGCATTAAGGTCATACACCTCACAGATATGGTGATGAATGTCCGCTGTTAGCATGTTTCTTGATGAGAATACCCGTATTTCACAATCTACGGGATAATCAATGAACTTGAACAATTTTATTGCTCTCTCTGAAGCAACACATTGACACTGTAGGTGCACAACTGGCTTCTGCCGTAGCGCTAAGGATACCAGGTGCTTATGCGCACATGTGCTTTGCTGCAATCGTGCCAGATTCAAATGAATATTTGGTAACGGACCTTACTTTAAAAGTAACCCTCGTATAATAAAAGAAACCCAGATCATACAAAGAGCAACTGTTGCACCATACTGTAAAAAGGACAAATCTTTCTTAATCTTGGGAAATATAATATAACCATGAACGAAAATATACAATAACCTTTGCAGAGTTACCCACAATTTCAAAAAGAGTTCTCGATCTTTAGAAATGTCAGAAACCCAAATTTAAAGAAGCATTTATAAAAACAAAGTTACTTTTACGGCCACTGACTTTTGAAAACGTTTTTATAGTGTGTTGATCAGTTTTATCAGCCCGGAACATAGGTTTTTCGGAGGCTATCATTTCTCAAGTAAACATTGTCATGTTCAACAAACATGATAAATTAACCGCATTAACATTAACATTATTTGTTATATGTTCTTGTATGTATAATTATGCAACTGAAAATGTTTCCGTGAGAAGCTTGGAGATGAAGGTTTCCTCTGCGAGAGATAATTTGTCAAACACTGATTATCAAATTATCACTCGCAGAGGAAATCTTCATCTGTAATCTTTTTAGCCACTTAACCATCATATTTTTCATGAAGACGGCTGTAGAAACAGCTCGAAACGTAGGCTTTAACTTTTAGCTTATTAAAGTTCGTGTTTTGTGTACCATTAAGCAAGAGTGTGTCTTTATTTATTGTTTTTTTTTTTCATTATAATGATTTTTGTAGTGCACACTTAACCTATCTATTCCAAATTTTATGCAGAACTCCACAAAAAATATTACTGTAATATAAATACTAGATAAAATGTTATTTTTATCAAAAAACTTAATCAATGATATTGGCCATCTATCTATTCTGGACCTCAGGGTTAGACGCCCCACTTGATTGGGATAGATGCTCCAGCCAATAGCTCTGGAAGTAAGAAGAAAGGCTGCAACCTATAAACTAACACATTATTCGATACCTGTTTCAACAGCATTCACTGAATATTTCAGGAAAAATCTCTAATAAATACATTATATTTCAACTGTTATACTATCTATATAGTATGAGAACATATAACAAATGCCAAACTTACCTTTTTTGATGACTATAACTTTTATTTGAAGAAATAAATCGCTATAACTTCGTCTACTACGCTTTTTTTAAACCGACTGAGAGTAGAAGAGCCTCACGAACTCCGTCACATGTCCAATAGCCGAAATACAGTGACTGGGCCAACTAACTCGATGGAGCATCTAACTCGGATTTACCCTACTGGTTTGAGAAAAAATTTACAACAATGTAAAACTTACTCAGAAACATTCCCGAAAATCAGTGGCAACAAAATAAACTTTTTTTTATTATAAATGATTCTTTAAATTTCGGAAATATATTGGTTTCTGGGGTTTCTAAAGATGCAGAAAGCTTTTCAAAAACGTGGATAACTCGAAAGAGACTATTGTACATTTTGGGTTCGTAATCATATTACATTTTCTTAGATTGAGAAATATTTGTCTTTTTTACGAGGGTGGATCCAAAAAAAAAAAAAAAGGTTTCAAGCAGCAGCAATTGAAGAGTTATTATTGTGGAGTTAATATTTTTTCCCACATTGGAGACAGATGGCGCTAATTGTCTTATAGCGGTTGTACAGGTGGTTAGTGTAAGTTCACAGATGCGTCAAAGTGATTGAAATGGCAAGACGTTTAGAAAAGTGGCCTCGCTTGTGCCACTTTAACGACATTCAACACAAACACACGGCATGTTGAGCGATGGTGTCATCCTCCTGCATGACCATCCAGGGATATCCCAGATATCAAGAACATTAGTAGCAAGTTTGATTTTTTCTGACATTATCTGGCCGTGACAAATTTGAATTGATATATACGCAGCAATTTTCCCGCAAGGTATACCATCCCCCACTTGCATGAGTAGTTTGTTGTGAAACTGATGGCACGACTGTCTTTAATTCACGAAAGTGACGCAAGTAAAAAATCCCTTTGTTGAGACAATAGGCAATCAGCACATACGCAGAAATTACAGAAATTTTATTTGGTTGGCACCGCTTTTTCTAAACGCTATACTTATCAAATGCCAAAAAAGGCTCGTATTAAAAAGTACAAATATTACCTTAATTTGTTTATAGTGATGAAAACGATGCATGCACCTTCTGACCGTGTGTTGGCATCAATGGACCTGATCCGGTCTATGGACCCCTCCGAAGGGGTTAAACTTATAGTGTAACATTTGTAAACAGATAGTGGGGCATGGAAATGTTACTACTTTGTACACTGTAAAAAATTTTCCGAAACGTTTCCGAATGTAACGGAGACCTGTGCTGCACGATACTAACGGAAAGGTTTCAGATTCGAGCAGAAAACTGTTTCGGTTATAATACGGAACATTTCCGATTCGCAATGAAATGTTTCTGAATATATCGGAAACCTTTCATTACGGATCGGAAAGGTTTCTGAATACATATGAAATCTTTCTGAAGACTAAGAAATGTTTTTGAATGTATAGGAAACCTTTTATTACGAATTCGAAAGGTTTCTGAATATATGTGGAACCTTTCTGAAGACGAGGATTATTTTAAAATTTACATAAAAAAGCACAAATAACTGTACTAAAATTACTTGCAGGTGCATACATATAATGTAAAATCATTTAAAATACATTAGAAATATCTCAAAAATACATTAAAATTTTTAAGACATTTCTAATATATTATAAATAATTTTATATTATGTGTAATGCACCTGCAAGTAGTTTTACTACATTTATTTGAGTTTTTTTACATAAATTTTAATTATTTACTCAAGTTGAATTTAGCACTAGTATTTGAACATTCAATTATTGAAGATTATTTTGTGAAAGGGGCTTAGTTTAGTAAAATGGATTTTGTGAAGAAGCCAGTTTTATTAAATGAATTTTTATGAAAGAGTCTTATATGGAAGTTCATTTCTGAATGATCTTTTTTCTGAGTTTATATATATATATATATATATCTGCTTGGATTTATTCTGAAAAAAAAAATCAATATTATTATAACTTTTTCATAATTTAGATAAAATTTTATTGCGTTTTAACATCTTGCAGTGATATTTTTTTAACCATGCGGATCAACAAGTAACATTAAAGTTCCTGAACTGTATTATTATTGAAAATGGAATGATAAATTCTTTCGAAAAGCGTTTTACTTATTTTTTTAATCATTTATAGCATTATTTTTACTTATTATTTTAGTTCTTTATTAGCGTTTCTTTGTTGCACAGACATTTTAATACATAACATTTTATTATTATTAGTGCATGTAAATAAGATATGATTGCAATTTATGTTATTGTTGATTCAATATCGTATTATGCTTTTCACAGCATAATATTAATAAATTAAAATGCCTTATAACTTAAAGCAAGAAATTTTGTGTACTATATTTTCATAAAATAAGCTGATGGTTAATGATCTAGAATTTTTCAATTTTGTTTACTGTAAAGTGCATAAGTTAAATAACAATAGTTTTTTTTTTTTTTACAATTCAGTCTTGCAAAATCAGAAGAAAACATTTTTCTTTTCAAGCAAGAACATTTAGATGAACAAGTAAAATTCAAATCGCAAAAAATGCAGTGGTTAATTTTTTCGAAGCATTAAAAAAAAAAAAAAAAAAAAAAAAGTGTGTGTTTGTGGGGGGGGGGGGGGGGAATTTACATATCTAAACCTGAGTACTAAACAAGTTAATGATTTTAAAACGATTCTTTTTATTTTTCTTTCAAAATTGGAGAAGAAAAAAGGTAAATATAAAAAATGAAATTTTTGAAATCTTTTTAGGAAACAGCAAAACAAATGAATCAATTTCATTTACTATAATGATTTATAAAAATAAATCCTATAATTGTAAGAATAGTTTACTGTTTATTTTTATTCACAATACCGTATTTTTTACGTAAAAGCAATCAACAATAAAGAAGTAAAATGACAATGAACCTTCAGCTTGTTTGATTAAAATATAATACATAAATTTTCTTTTAAGTTATAACGCATTTAATAATTTGTTAAGAACACGCTGTAAAAAGGAGAATACGATACCGCAATCAGTATGAACATCAAGTTTAACTATATTATCTTATTTTCATGCACACATGTATGTATATTATAATAAATAAACAGACAAAACAAAGTCTGATATATTAAAAAATAAATAGGTTATTAATTTCTTTTCGTGTACTGCAACAAAGAAAACTAATAAAGAAGTAATAATAAATAATAGTAAGTAAAAGTAATACTGTAGATGGTTAAAAAAAAAGAAAACACTTACCCAGAATTACGATCGTTCCGCGTTCAAAATTACTAAATTTCCAAAGCTCTGAAAAAGTCCTTTGATAATATCCAAGATACATTTCTTGCATAATTTTAAAACGCAATAAAAAATACCCACAAAATATAACAAAAATGTTATAATATTTTTTTTTTTTTTTTTTTTTTTTTTTTTTCAAAATAAAAGCGAATTCAAATACACGTGGTCCTACGCCGCCATCTCATACACACGAGTTGACTTTCACTTTAGGCGATTGCCTCCCGTCCGTTTCAGCGTAAGGAGAAATGAGAAATAGTGGTGAAATACTTGGAGCGCATGCGTACAGGCGCTTTCTCTGTACACGGAAAGTACGAGGGGAAGTAAATTGAAACACCCAGGAACATTCCCGGTTGTTTCGGAAAATAGAAATAGCTCTCACATATCCGGTACTATCAGAAATGTTCCTGTTAGAATAGTAAACGTTCCCACTATTTTTTACAGTGTAGTAAGCTTGCAGTATTTTTTATGACTTGTTTGCCGTTAATTTGCAATAAATTTGATACAGCATGAATTTAACTTGCAAGACAAGTTAACTGCTGGTTCAAAGTGTGGTGACTTCGGCGTTTGCGTTATCTTGCTGCAGTCTTGTTATGAACTTTCAGTCTTGTCATGCTGAGCTTACTGCAACTTTGCAGGTTTTCAATCAAGATTGCTGCAAATTTTCTGCAAATTAAAAATGCTATCTGGGATACAGATCACCATAATCAGAAATTGCTGCGAAAGTTGAGAAGTCTGGTGCCACCTCTCCATACAGCCCAGATTTGGCACCCAGTGATTATTCCCTGTTTCCGAAATTGAAGAAAACACTTATCTAGAACAAGGTTCTCTTCAGAGAGTGATGTGAAAACATTTTCTGAGAACTGGCTCATTAGGTAGGGACGTGATATCTACCAAGTCAGGTTAAACAAGTTTGTCCTGCGTTCAGATAAATGCCTAAATAGATTTAGTGATTATGTGGAAAAGTGATCGGCAAGTATGCTTCTTGATACCCTTTTGTATTTTCTGTATATTGTTAATAAATAATTTTTTTTATTACCCTTGTAACTCTTTTTTTGTTTTATTCATCCTCGTACAATGTACCTTTGTGAAGAAGAATGTATTACTGATCCATTTCTACATGCTGTTGATCTGAAATGAAAATTAAACGTTTCCAACTTTTGGACAAATCGGATAAATTGATCTAGTTTTAGTTAAATCAAGATTATGGAAGATTCCTTATAGGAAACTATTAGCTCCATTTGTTGAAAAAGGTATGTTGTTATGTCTATTATCAAAAACTATTGTATGCATAAGTACGTATGCATTTTATAAGATGCATGTAAGTATGTAAAAGGGATGTAAGTATATAAATTGCGTATGTTAACATAGTTGTAAGAAGTGGGTGTACGTAAATGCAGTGTTGAATGCAGGCATTCTTCTGCGGGGATGATTTCTGTAGTTCTGGGTGGGAGGAGGCATTATAAAGTTCTGGGGGAAATTGCACTGGGGAAAAGCATAAAATCTCAAACGTTCTGGGGTAGCCAGTTCAATGCTTCAGCGGGGGTACATACTCCCCTCCCCCTCCCGGGTCATCCTCTGAATTCAACACAGCGTAGCTATGAAGATAGTGTGCATACGTAAATCTAGAATAGTCAATATTCATGGGCGTTGCTTAACCATTGAAATGTATTTATTAGTTTTAACCTCTTGATTACGGGCTAGGACTGGTGACTATTTATATATTCACTCGTACCACAATTTAAAAAAAATTCTTTGTGGTAAATTTCTCTTGAATGTATTTTAGTATAAATGTATGGCAGAGAATATTTTTGAAAAAAGTGTTGCGAATATAATAAAGAAAAACTAGCTGGAACGACATATGTCCCAACCCTATAACAAAAGGGTTAACCACCCTGGTGCATAAATGAAATCGGCCAATAAGGTGGGTTTTACATACTTTGACATTTCTCATACAGGAACAAAATATTTTTCGAATTAGACTTATTGCGGTGGAAAAGGTTAATAAGAATTTATGAAGCTGTTAGTATTAATTATTTTCAGAAGAATAAGACGAAAGAATAGAATCGATCGATATTTCCAAAGAATGATTAAAAGCAGCCCCAAGTTGCTCAGAACACTGAAGCCTTTAGTTATTCTAGTGTGGGAACTACCTAGTTGGCATCTCGCATATAACATGATTGAAAATTATTGGCGTACTCCGCAATTTGGATTAGAAGTCGAACGATTTAATAATCTGACTTGATGCCATTTTTAACTTAACAAGATAAGTAATGTACTAGTTTTAAGTCGTCATTAATTTTCTTTGAATTTATGATGTATATTCATTATCATTATTCGTACACGTTCGTTATAGAAAACCACATTGCAAACCTGGAAGAGTAATCAATATCAGGATGGAATAATCAGTGAAGGAAAATATGATTAATTGTAGAATAACCTAATTTAGTTTACGTTTTCATTTATTATATTTTACAATTATTTTGATATTAAAGGAAGCATTCATTAAGAGAATTTGAAAATTTTAATTTGTGAATGAAATAATTAGAAGTTGAAAACTAATCAAAATAATAGTTACTCTCTACTCTAAATGACGCGTACAAGGTGATCTGCATACTTTAGAAGATCACAATTAAAGAACACGCATATAACATGAGTGAAAATTATTGATGGCTCCATAATTTTGATTAGAAGTGGAATGATTTATTAATCTGATTTAATGCTCTTTTTAACTTAACAAGATAATGTATTAGTTCGATGTCGTTATTAATTTTCATTAAAATTATGATGTATATTCATTTTCATTATTCGTACATGCAGGCTATAGAAAACCATATTGTGAACCTGGATCAATATCAAGATATTGATCCAGTAATATTGATCAGGATATTGATCCAGTAATATTGATCAGGATATTGATCCAAGAATAATCAATATCAGGATAGAATAATCAGTGCAAGAAAATATGATTAATTTTAGAATAACCTAATTTAGTTTACGTTTTCATTTATTATATTTTACAACTATTTTGATATTGAAAAAAGCATTTATTAAGAGAATTTGAAAAATTTAATTTGAGAATAAAATAATAAGGGGATAAAAAAAATAATTAAAACAATAATTACTTTTTACTCTAAATGTTGCGTAGAGGGTAATCTGCACTTTAGGTGATCACGAATAAAGGGCTCATATATAACATGATTGAAAATTATAGGTGGGCGGTGGGCTCCACAATTTTTATTAGAATTCGAACGATTTATTAATCTGAATTGATGCTCTTTTTAACTTAATCAGATAAGTAATGTATTAGTTTGAAGTCGTCATTAATTTTCATTGGAATTACGATGCATATTCATTTTCATTATTCGTACATGCATGCTATAAAAAACCACATTGTAAACCTGGAAGAAAAATCAATATAAGGGTGGAATAATCGGTGCAGGAAAATATGATTAACTGTAGAATAATCCAATTTAGTTTATGTTTTCATTTATTATATTTTACTATTATTTTGATATTAAAAACAGCATTTATTAAAAGAATGTGAAAAAGTTAATTTGTCAGTGAAACTATTAGAGGTTAAAAAACTTATCAAATTAATAATTACTCTCTACATTAAAAGTTGCGTAAAAAGGGATCTGCATTTTAGGGATCACAAATAATGGGCGTGCATATAAAGTAATTAAAAATTATTGGCGGGTTCCACAATTTTGATTAGAATTCGAACGATTTATTAAGCTGACTTAATGCTGTTTTTAATTTAACCAGATAAGTAATGTACTAGTTTCAAGTCTTCCTTAATTTTCATTGAAAGTATGATGTATATTCATTATCATTATTCATACATTATAAACTTGGAAGAATAATCAATATCAGGATGGAATAATCAGTGCAGGAAAGTATGATTAATTGTAGAATAACCCAATTTACCTTACGTTTTCGTTTAGTATATTTTACAATTATTTTGATATTAAAGGAAGCATTTATTACGAGAATTCTAAAAATTTAATTTGTCAATGAAATAATCAGAGGTTAAAATCTAATCCAAATAATAATTAGATTCTACTCTAAATGTCGCATAGAAGGTAATCTGCACTTTATGGAATCAAACTAAAGGGATTTTAAAAACGGAAAATAAGTGTTTAAGGGGACAGTTTACCTTTTCAAGTATTTTTTTTTTATTTTAAAAAATATGGTTCAAATGGTAAACTCACTGCATTCCAATGTTCAACTAAAAGTACATTTTGAAAAAAAAAAAAAATTAAACTGCATATTTACTTAAAATTATCTTTTTTTTTTACTTTAATTTTTTTTTAAATCCTTTACTTTTTTAAATATTGATAGTTTTGCCCAAATTTTTTCTTAAGATTTTCAAATATGTCTAATATTACATTTAATATATTTTTTTTACTGATATATATAGTGTAAAACAATGAAATGTAACGCATCTTCATATACTTTTATTAAGAAAAAAAAAAAAAAAACTGCCTGAAGGTTAATTTCATGCAGATTTATAACATATATAATAAAGAACATGTACAAAAATGTTTAAATCTCTATCTCAAATACAAACAAGTTGGAAATTGCTCGTCAAACGTGGCAAATGTGGTGCGTTCGTACTATAGCTAGTTTTATAATTATTTTTTGCACCCCATATTGTACTGAATGTATAGTTTTTTGCACTTCGTAAGTGCATAGTCTGTAACATCATTAAAATGCACTGTAATAATTTTTTTCCCATTCCCTGTAATGAAACGGAAAAATTTTGAATATCCCTGTAATTAAGCTATACATCCGATTTTCATAAAATTTGAAATGGCTCGACAAAATTTTGCAACAATCATATATTTAAAATTTGAGACCTCTCGGAAGGCTGTAACATCATTAAAATGCACTTGCAATAATTTTTCCTACTGCCCGTAATGTAAAGAAAAACTTTTGATTGTCCCTGTAATTAAACTATACATCCGATTTTCATAAAATTTTAAATAGCTCGACAAAATTCTGCAACAATGATATATTTAAAATTTCAGACTATTCGGAAGGCTGTAACATCATTAAAATGAACTTGCAATAATTTTCCCCATTGGCCGTAATGTAAAGAAAAACTTTTGACTATCCCTGTAATTAAACTATACATCCGATTTTCATAAAATTTGAAATGGCTCGACAAAATTTTGCAACAATCATATATTTAAAATTTCAGATCATTCGGTTGGGTAGTTTTTGCTCTGTTATATGCGGACGGACAGACGGACAGACGGACTGAACGACGACTATAGGTGCTACGTATTTATATAATTACGAACGCACCTAAAAATCCATATACTTTTATTTATAAAAAAAAGAAAAGAAAAAAAAAACTTGAAGGCTAATTTTATGCAGATTTATCACATATATAACAAAGAACATATGTAAAAAAGTTTAAATCTCTATCTCAAATACAAAAAAAGTCTTAGCATTTCTAAAACATGAATGTGAAGAAAATATGAACATGGAGAAAAAGACATTTAAGGTTTTAATTTGTGTGGGTAATTGTTCTGAGTGTATTAACAAAATTTACAATTAATCGCGGTATAATTGCCGTATGGGTAAAAATGAGGTGTCAAAACTCTCGCAATTAAACAGGCTTTCATTTCATATTTAAAAATAAAAATCGATATCTTTGATCAATTTTGAGGTAAACAGTCCCCTTAAAAAGTTACTTATTTAAAGACAATAAAGAAATGTGTGGAAGAAGAGAAGAATGCAAAAATACGGCATATGCAATGACAACAGTTCTCAAAGAGTGTCTTTGAGTAATAATGTATTCATCTAAAAGGAATTTTTAACCTCAAAGTCCTATTTCTTTCATTACAGACTTTTCCATCGACACCAGAGATTTTTAAAACTTTTAAAATAATTTTCAAGCATTATTTTTTTTAATTATTATTATTATCTGAACAATGAACATTTGAATATTTAATACGTGATTTACCACATTGCTAACTAAGCGTAGAACCAGCAGAGTGAAAAATGTCCAAGCCGGGAATCGAACCTTAGTTAGCAATGTGGTAAATCACGCTTTAAATATTCAATAATTTCACTGCTAAAAATTAATTAAAATTATATATGTGTTCACCTATGTTGGGTTTATTTGTGTTTCATGTTTCGCCGCAGGATTGTGTGATCATGAAGACTGTTTCATCATGTGCTGTTTAGAAAGACACCCCCCCCCCCACGAAGGGCACCCCCTCCCCCCTTCGGGTCTATATCCCTCGAGTAGATAATCGGCCGTCAAAACTCAACCCAACCCAACCCCTCTTGTGCTGCAGTTGTAGTCTTACTGACATGTTTGAGTGAGAGATGCTAAGCTGTTATCGTCCTCGTAGCTTAAATGGTAGAGCACTTGGAGCGCTATTGCAAGGGTTTCGGGTACGATTCCCGGCATGAACATTTTTCACTCTATTGGTTCTACGCTTAGTTAGCAATATGTTAAATCACATATTCAATAATTTCAAGCGTAATTTCACTGCTAAAAATTAATTAAAATTATACAATGAACATTTGTTTGATACAATAATGTAGTCCATTAACTAAGGAGAAAATAACTGACTTACCATATTTGTCAGTTGATTTTTCATGGTCTGTATATATCCCTCTATTTTCCTTACATTCTATTGATCTTCCGTAATTGGAAAAAAAAAAATACCTTTCCAATCGTGGCCAACATGGCTACATGGCTTTTAAAAGTGAATGCGGATATCATTATATGTTTAAAAAAACATCCAACATCACATTTGCTCAAATATGCTGTCTAGATATGGACCTGATTAAGCATACAATACCTCACTTTGGCGTTAATTAAAATCTGTCAACTGAAAGGAGAGATTTTCCTTTTACATGAACATAAAATTAATATCAAGTTAAGTTATAATGATTAAAAGGTACGGTGCATAAAATTATAGTCGGAGTACTTATTGTTTGTTTTTTTGTCTTAAAATTTATTGTTTTAAAAATATTATTTTTAAAATACTTTTGTAGTGTTAAGAAGTTACTGTTACAAGCTGAAAAAATCAATCGGAAGAATCAATAAGAATTAAATGATTTATATTTATCCGTGTGTATATATTTTCTGACCTCCGCCTATCTACGAGTCACTTAACTTAAA